>CM034701.1:117313673-117333714 GCA_020142125.1 Phrynosoma platyrhinos | reverse complement strand
GAAATGTTAATACAGAAAAGCTATGAATCTAAAATAATAATAGAAGATATTGAAATAAAAAATTTTAAGGATGTGCCACCGCATGTTATGTTGGAGCGACAAAAGTATCGAAGTTTGACGCAGTTACTAAAGAATATAGGAATATTTTTTAAATAGGACAGGATGGAAGGACTGTCCTTTACATATAAACATAAAAGATACAAGATTGATAATGAAATTAAAGCAAAGGAAATGGAACAGAAACTTAGAGAAGATTATAATACAAAAGATGAAGGGAATGGAGAAAGAAATGTAGTGAGCGAGTGGAGATCTAAAAGATATAAAGGAAAAAAGAAGGAATAAAAGAAAAGGAAAATTTGAAAAGAACAAAAAATACTGAAGAAGATAAAAAGGACAGCTCAAAATCAGAGGGGGAAGAGGAGAGTGAGGAGGAAGGAGCAGAACTGTGAAGAAGGAACGAACTGCGAAGAAAGAAAGAAAGAAAGAAAGGAATTTAAAGGAATAAGATCTCTCTTTTTTATTGGTTATTAGTGTGGAAAAAAATAATAAAGAACAAAAAAAAAATAAAAAATAAAAAAAATAAAATAAAGTACAGTAAAGGGGTGGAAGGGGTGGCACAACATCAACATTAAAAAGAAGAAAGAGAAGAAAGAAGGAGATATAGTGCACGATATATAGAAAATAAGATTACAAAAGACAAAAGACATGGTGAAATTAATATCATGGAATATAAAAGGTATTAATTCAAAATATAAGAGGAATATGGTATTTCACCGATTAGAAAAGCTAAAGGGTGATATTGTTTGTATTCAAGAAACAAAAATAAGAGAAAAAGATGCTAAATATATCAGAAATCCAAAATTAGGATTGTCATATATATCAGCTGCAAAGAAGAAGAAGAAGGGAACTGTAATTTTTGTGAATAAGAAATATCAATCCAAACAACTCTTTGGATGATGGAAACTATTTAGGAACTGAAGTTAAAATTGAAAATTGGAAGATATTGGTGGTGGGGATATATGCTCCATTAGAAAAGAAAGATCAATACTTCTTAAAAAATATCAGATGAAATCAAGAGAGTAGATTATAGTGATCTAATCTTGTTGGGGGATTTTAATGCAGTATGTGATCCCAAAGTAGAAAGAAAATCATTAGAAGGGAGGAAAATTCAACTAAATCAAGGGAAGTTACCATTATATTATTTTGAATTAATAGAGGAATTTGGTTTGGTTGATGTCTGGTGACACAAATTTAAAAAATTTGAAGGATATATTTTTTTTTCCAGAGGTCCACAAATCACTATCGAGAATTGACTTATTTCTTGTCTCAAAAAAGTTAGTACCTAAAATAACGACAATGGAGATACTAAATAGGTATATCTCAGACCATAACCCTACAGAAATGAATATGAAAGTAAGTAAGAAAGAGTTTACTTGGAGACTAGATGAAAACCTACTTAAAAGTAAGGACAATGTAAAGAAGATAAAAGAGACACTAGAATATTATTTCAAAGAAAACAAGACAGAGGAAATGTCGAGTAAAATTATATGGGAAGCCAGTAAGGCAGTTATAAGAGGAGAATTTATTAAATTACAAACTGAAGCAAGAAAAAAGGAAGTAGAAAGAGAACGAAAACTAAATGAAGAGCTAAGATTAAAGGAGAATGAATGGAAAATAACAGGAGATAAGCAATTGAAGTGTAAAATTGAAAGTTTAAGACAACAATTAAAAGAATTAACAATTAAAGAAATAGAGACTAAAATGAGATATGTAAGACAGAAACATTTTGAACTGGGAAATAAAGCAGGTAGACATAGCACATAGGCTCAGGAAAGAAAAAGAAAAGAAAATTATAACAGAGATAAGTAATAATGGAGAAATAGTAACAGAGCAAGAAAAGATAAAAAAATTATTTGAAGATTACTATGATAAAATGTATAGGAAATTAGAAACAAGAGAAGATGAAAAAGAGAAAGTGAATAAGTATTTGAAAGATCAGAAGATAAACAAAATAAATGAAGAACAGGTAGAAAGGTTAAACCAAGCAATAACAACTAAAGAAATTACAGAGGTGATTGAGAAAATGAAAAAGAGAAAGGCTCCTGGCCTGGATGGATTAACGGTGACTTATTATCAAACATTTGTTAACATCTTGGTTGAGCCATTAAAAGAAATGATGAATAAGATAAAAGAAGATGGTATACCAGAGTCCTGGAAGGAAGCCTGGATAACTCTAATTCCCAAAGAAGAAAAAGTAAGTTTAGAAATGAACTTTAGGCCAATATCCTTGACCAATACCGATTACAAGATTTTTACATTTGTTATAGCAAATAAGTTGAAAGGATTGTTGGTTTCAATAATCCACGAAGACCAGAATGGATTCATACCAAATAGACAAATTAAGAATAATATGAGAATAGTGCTAAACATAATAGAACATTTTGAGATTAACAACGATAAAAAATTGGCACTAGTACTGTTGGATGCTGAAAAAGCATTCGACAGGTTAATTAGTGTTTTATGTTAGAGTTAATTAAGCTTATGGGAATGGGAGATACATTTAATAAATGGATTCAGGAAATATATAAGGAACAGAGAGCTCAAATAATAATAAATCATGAACAAAACAGAAAAAATTAATATTGAAAGAGGGACCAGGCAAGGATGCCCTCTCTCACCTTTATTATTTTTAATAGTACTTGAGGTACTAAATAACAAAATAAGGAGTGATTCTGACATTGAGGGCGTGAAAGTAAAACATCAAACATATAAACTGCAAGCATTTGCGGATGATGTAATTTTCTTTCTAGAAAATCCAAAAGAAAATATCAAAAAACTAAGTAGAGTTATAGAAGAATTTGGGGAGGTTGCAGGATTCAATATCAATAAAGATAAAACGGTAATTCTAATTAAGAACATGAATAGGAGAGAAGAACTGGAATTGGAAGAGATTTCAAAATTTAAGATTGAGAAAAAAGTAAAATATTTGGGGATAATATTGACTAAAAGAAATATAGATTTATTCAAAAATAATTACTTGAAGTGTTGGGAAGGGATCAAGAAAGAGCTGGTGAGATGGTCAGGAAAAAAATTATATTTTTTAGGTAGGATAGAAGCAACCAAAATGGTATTGTTACCAAAGTTAATGTTTTTATTTCAAAATATACCTGTAATAAGTGATGAAAAATATTTAGACACCTGGCAAAAAGAAATATCAAAATTTGTGTGGGAAGGAAAGAAAGCCAGGATAGGATGGAGATTGTTGACCGAAGAGAAAATAAAAAGTGGATGTAGACTCCCAAACCTTAAATTATACTACAGGGCATCCTGCCTCAATTGGATAGAGGAATGGGTTAGTTTAAAAAATGAAAGATTACTTGAATTAGAGAGTTATCAATTGAGATTTGGCTTTCATGCTTATATGTTGTACAACAAACTTAAAAGTAATAAGGACTTTTCACAACATTTTATAAGAAATGCTTTATTAAAAATTTGGTTGAAGATAAAGGAACAGTTCTATACACATATTCCTAGCTGGACATCTCCGCAGGAAGCCTTCTTTAACAGATCCAAAATGAAAAAAGTACCTTGGCTAACATACAAGGAGTTGATTATTTGGAAAGGAGAAATGGGAGACTCTTTAAAAGCAAGAGAAAAATTGAGTAAAGAACTTCAAGACAATTGGTTTTTATACATGCAGATAAATGAAAGATTTAAAGTTGATAAAAACACTTTAGGTATATCAAATAAACAAAATGATTTGGATAAAATATTCTTCAATAAAAATAAGGGTCATATTAGAAAATATTATAGGGTATTACAAGACAGGAATTTGGAAAATGAGAAAATAAAACACTCCATGATAAAATGGGCACAGGACATAGGTAAACCTATAGAACTAGATAAATGGGAAAAGGCTTGGTTTGTTACTAATAAATTTACAAGATGCCAGGACTATAAAGAGAATCACATTAAGATGTCTTTTAGGTGGTACTTGTCCCTGGAAAAACTAAATAAATTATATAAATCTGGTAAAGATCAATGTTGGAAATGCAACAAATCAAGAGCGAACTTCTATCACATGTGGTGGACTTGTACAGAAGCGCAAAAATACTAGAAAAAGATGAGGGATGTGATATCAAAAATCTACAAAGTGGAGATACTATTAGAGCCAACTCTCTTTTTGTTAAATATGCTAGATACATTAGAGAAAGTCTTAGAAAGAGATAAAAGCTGGACTCTACTCTATATGATAACAACTGCTAGAATACTTTTTGCTAGAAAATGGAAACAAACAAACATCCCTACCATAAGTGAATGGAAAAGAAAGACTTGGGAAGCGATGGAATCGGATATATTGATGGGTTTATTAAATGATAAGGAGGAAGAAGAAGTAGTTAGAGGTTGGTCAGCTTTTAAGGAATACTGTGATAAAGAAGGATATGAATGAAAACAAATTATTGTATAAAGATTGACATGGGAAACATCAACATGATTGATACAACAAGGATAGTAATTGGATAGTAATTTGATAAAGATATCGGGAATATTTAAGTTATAAATATCAAATGAAAATAATTTTGTTCAGTAGAGGGGTAAAGGAAAATTGTTATGATATAAGGCAATTATACATTTATTAGGAAGAAGACAATAATATTATGTAATACTAGGAGTTACATATGATAAAAATGTGTGATTGGTTAGAAATATATATAGAAGGAGGCATGTGTGTGAGAAGATGTAGTACTATGTATTTGTATTTGTATTTGTGGAATGTAAGATGTAAGATGTTTAGTTGTTTTTGTGTTTGATTTTTGTCTTTGTTTTGTTTTTATGTGTTTTTATGTCTTTTGTTGTATATGTTATAACTATTAATAAATTTATTAAAAAAATAATGGTGGGAAATGGTTTGGGGGCAAGAAACTACAGTGGGCCCTTGTCATCTGCTGGGGTTTGGTTCCAGGACCCACCCACTCCATCCCACCCCGTGGATGCTCAAGTCCCATTAAATACAGTGGCATAGTAAAATAGTGTCCTTTATATAGAATGGCAAAAGCAAGGTTTGCTCTTTGGAATTTATACTTTTTAAAAAATATTTACAAGCCATGGATGCTTGAATCTGTGGATAAAACATCCATGGATTAGGAGGGCTGACTCTACAATGGCATAGTAAAATGGTGTACCTTATATAAAATAGCAAAAACAAGGTTTGCTTTTTGGAATTTATATATTTCTAAAATATTTACAAGGTGTGGATGCTTGAATCCTTAAAGAATCCATGGATATTGAGGGCTGACGATATTGCATTTATGTGAGCATTTCATACCACTGTTGAGAAATTTCTCTACTCCTTCTTCAACTATGATCTGGTATTGTGGTCCAGTTTCATATTATACAAGCCCAAGGTGGTATGCAAAGCAGATTATGTTAGTGATCCCTCCCAAAAAATAGAGAAGTCCCTATTTCACTGGAGATGTACAAAATGAGGCATACTAGAGCAAGTCCCACATTGATGCAGTAATACAGGAATGAGCCCCAGGTGATACTTATTGCAGTTTCAATTCAGAGACTAATACTGGACAAGGAGAAAGGTGAGATATACATTTTTTAAAAAATTAAACACATTCTTTTTTTAAGGCAGTATCATTTCAAATATTAAAATGAGTATTTCTCCAGAAGGGTTAACCATTATTTAATTTTCAGACTAGCTCCAAAGTTCTGAATCATTTCTCTCCCCCACAACACCCCCCACCCCAAAATTCTCGCTATTCAGAACTGTGCAGCTGAATCAAGCAACCAAGGACATACTGTAATGAGCCAATTCAGAATAACTACCTGCTATGTCTCAATGGCCTAAAACAGACACTGAAGCAATAACTAGAATGGGAAGCAATATACTTTGGGTTTTCTTAAAAGAGACTGCTGCTCGTGGCAGTTTTATTCTTGTGCTCTTTGGGGCCATGCAAACATTTCTTTGGATAAAAATTATTAAAAACAGTAACAGCAGCTGGAATTTACTAGAAGAGTGTATACAGAACATTTATATACAAAGTAGCATAGAAAGGATTTTGTAAGGCAATGGGGTTGTGACTGCATTGTCAGCCACAGATTAATTAGTTATATTCAGAGATATGTTCTCACTCCTTTTATATTTCATTCTTCCTCCAAGAACCCAAGGATATTGTACATTGTCTTTTCCTCATCCTTGAGTTTTTATACTTACGATGACCCTTTAAGTTAAGTTGGGTTGAATTATACTGATTCAAAAAAAATCACCTAGCCTTTGCAGACTGCCACAAATAGTGCAAACTGAGTCCACTTTAAGGGTTAGGGTTAGTGCTAGGGAATCATGGGAATTGTTATTTTCTGAGACATTGAGCCTTCTCTGTCAGAGAGCTCTGGTGCCACAATAAAATACAATTCCCATGATTCCCTAACCCTAACCCTAACCCTTAAAGTGGATTCAATTTGCACTATTTCTAGCAGTCTGCAAAGGCCCCTAGTAAGCTATAACATCAGTGGGAATTTAAACTCCTGTCCCCTCAGACTAACTCTTTCATTACTGCATATGACTGTGAGGCATTCTTCACAATTCTCCAACAGTATGTTCAAAATGACATGGCACCGTTTACCACTTACTTAGTTGCAGTAAAGCAGAGGTGGTCAACTTCCCTATGAGTGAAGAGCTGGACTGAACCTCTCTACAATCCAGAAGGTGTCATCCTTCCACCACATATCCTGGCACTGCCAAAATTTGGTGACTGCTACCCAAGTTCTCACTGTTGTCATCAAAACTGTGTAGGAAGTACATTCAATCTCTGTGGCTGAAAAGTGTAGCAGTGCACCTTCCAATATTATAAGATTCTTCCAGTTCGCAGTGCAGTTTGTCAAAGGGGACAAAAAGAACATTTTTGTGTCATAATTTTTATCAGCACAATTTTCAGCAACAAATGGATGCTACAGATGAGACAATAAACTACCTGTGGACTGCACACACATCATGGATTTTATGCTATCCATCCCTGCCATAAAGTATAATGCACTGACGTTCTTGAAATTTTTTTATGCTCCTAGCTGCAGAGGAACACACAATAATCTAAAGCACTGATTTTCAAACTGCATGCCATGTTTCACTAGACAAGAAGGTATGCTCCTTGAAGAATTAAGCCAAAAATTTAAAACTCTATACAAAAGACAGGAGACACCATTATCATAATACAGGGAAAATGCAAGGACTCCCTGATGAAGCTGAGCATACATCTGATATGTGTGGATTCTAATCCAGGAAGCATCTCTATTGCCTGAAAAGTATAGCCCTTGAATCCTGACACAGGAGAAGGTAAAATGATAAAACACTTGTCAGAAGAGACCTTAGAATAAAAAGTCTATCATTCTAATGGCACAGCTTTCCAATTGCATAGCAATAATATCTGACATGTTTCAAGCACCCTCCAAGAGCAGAAATCAGATGTTCCCTTGATGGCTCTGTCTACTAGGAGGAGATTAAAACACCTGTCAATTCTCACTTTTTTCTTCTACCTACTCAAGTTATTGGAATGGCCCAGCTTTCTCTCTATTTTTTGACCCAAAATGGTAGTAATGAAAATACCATAGTTGTATCATTATAACTTTTGTGAAAATGAGTCCTTTTGTAAATATCCAACAGAGTTTATATTAGACAATTCTGCTTCTTGTGGGGGGGGGGGTACTCAATGAGTTAGAAAGCTAGTGTGGTGTACTGGTTTGAGCATTAGACTATGACTCTGGAGGCCAGGGTTCAAATTCTGGCTCAGCCACATAAACCCACTTGGTGACAATGAGAAGTTGAAGGCTTTCACTGGGTGACCTTAGGCAAGTCACATTCTCTCAGCTTCCAAGAACGGCAATGGCAAACTCCCCATGATAGGTTAGCCTTAAGGTTGCCATAAATCGAAAACAACTTGAAGGCACACAACAACAAATGTAACAGTAAGTTTAGGTGTAAAAGTAAGTGAAGCCCTGTATCAGTTCAATTAAAGGGAATAATTAGAATCTGGTGCTTAATTAGGTGAGTGTGCAGGAATAAATTTGGGAGGTCTAACCCTATAAAAGGATCAAGAATTTTGTGAGTCTGGTCCTCACAATATATTTGTGTAGAAACATATCACAATCAAAAGACATCTCTGGGGACACAAGAAAAGCCATTTTGCTATTCATCAGTCTCGAAAGAGTTACAAAACTATTTCTAAGGATTTAAGGCTCCATCAATCCACTGGAGAAAGTTTAAGATCATAATCAGTCTACCCAGGAATGGTAATCATATCACAATCTCGTCGAAAACAAACCAGTGCATTATCAAGGATATCACTAAGCAAAGCAAAGCAGCTTAATTTTTTTATTTTTCATTTTTTTTTAAATGAAAAGAACTCTGGACTAACGTTCATGTATCTGAAAGCCACTCACATCTGCTAATGTATGTATGACCCTATGGTCAGGAATGGGTGTTCACAGGAGGGTAGCCAAAAAGAAACCACTGTTTACTAAAAATAACATTGCTGTCCATATGAAGATCATTGAAAATAAAACTGATAATCTGCAAAACTTCTAGAACAAAGTTATCCAGACAGAGGAGTCAAAAGTAGAACTTTTAGCCACTATGAATGAACTTGTCAGGTGAACAACAAAAACCAAGTTCAAACAGAAGACCCTCACTCCAAATTTCAAGCATGGTAGTGGAAATGCGTAGGTTTGGGCCTGCTTTGTTGCTTTAGAAACTGGAGGGCTTGCTACCATTGAGATTATTTTGAGTTCTACAAAATATTAGAAGAGTCTAGAGGAAAATGTCAGACTATTTGTTCAACAGTTGAATCTGAACCAAAATAGATCATGCAACATGACAATGATCCTAAACATACATGCAGGTCTAGCAAATAGTGGATGCAAAAGAAATGTCATGTGTGGAACGGTCCTGTCAAATTGAGAAATAAACAAATTTAGAACTAAACAAAATGTTGCGACATGACCAGATGTGAGCTTTCTATACAGGTAGCCCTCAAAGAAAGAAGAGAGAAAAATTCCTCTTGTGTGTATGTGCCTTTAAGTAGCCAGTTGCCTTATGGTGACCCCGTGAATTTCCTTGGGTTTTCTTAGGCAAGGAATGCTCAGAAGTGGTTTTGCCAGTTTCTTTCTCTGAATTATAGGCTACAGCACCTGATATTCCTTGGCAGTCCTCCATGTTGTTGTTGTTGTTATTGTTGTTGTTGTTGATTTCCGACATATGGGAACCCTAAAGCAAACCTATCATGGGATTTTCTAAGGCTGAGAGTATGTAACTCACCTAAGTTCCTCAGTAGGTTTTCCATGGCCAAACAGGGAATCAAACCCTAGTCTCCAGAGTACATACATTTAAAGACAAATTGTGTCCTCAAAGGCACCTTTTGCTTCAAAAGTTTTTATGAGCCAGTTTATTTCTAGAAAGTTATGGGAAGCCTGAGCTAGTCCAAGAGTTATGTACACCATCTAGGATGCATACAGCCTGCACATCACATAATTCCTGCTATACAAACTGGATACACTATGCCCTAAGTACAGTTCGCCCTCCGTATCAGCAGACTTGCTATCCATGGATTTCAGCATCACCGGATGGCAAGCCCGAGAGGGGAGGCAGGAAGGAAGATGAGGAGGAAGAAGAGATGGGAAGAGGAGGAAGGAGCAGGAGGAAGGAAGAGGCGGAGGAAAAGGCAGTGACAGTGGGAAGAGGAGAGGAGGAAGAGGGAGGAAGGAAGAGGAGGAAGGAGAAGGAAAAGGCAGTGGTGGGGTGGCAGGAGAAGGAGGAGGAAGAGGAAGGAAGAAGAGGAAGCATGGCAGTGGGGGGAAGAGGAGGAGGGAGGAGGAAAAGCAGAAAGAGTGAAGGTGAAGGCAGCAGGGGGAAGAGGAGGAGGAGGAGGAAGAGGAAGAGAAGGAGAGAGGAGGAAGAGTGGCGGCAGCTATGGAGAGGGTAAGAGGAGGAGGAGGGAGGGAGAGGGAGAAAGAACCAGAAGAGGAGGAAGGAAGGTGGCTGCCTGCCGGGGCAAGACAGACCAGCAAAGTCCCATTGTCCCAAATTGTGGCTGTGCCACCAATCAGGACAATGGGACTTGAGCATCCATGGATTTTGGTATCCACAGGGGAGATCTGGAATGGATCCCCCTGCAGATACCAAGGGCCCACTGTATAAATACATTTTTCCCAGAGAGTTGACATACTATTTCAAGGAAAACTGTGTTGACTGTTGTATTGATAGCACAGAAATCATGCCTGTCTTAACAATGACAACCAATTCATATTTTAATCATCATATGCTTGATATCTAGTGATTGGGAAATGCTAATCAAAAGTGTTACCTTCATCTCTGATAACTCCTGTGCAACAAATGGATCCTCCTGGCACAATTCTGACAATGCAGCACATGATGTTACATTGTTCTGGTAACAGAAACATTGCATGGGTAACCTAAGAATCTCTGATATCAGTAACACTAACCAATACTGGCATGTATGTTACATGATACTAGACTATTATATTAGAGAGCATGATAGCTCACAAACAACATGCGGTGTAAGCACCTAGCAGAACTGCAGACTGCCAGAAAGTCATTCATGTGCCAAAAGTTTGCTTTGGCCAAACTTACGCTCTGAATTAGTGATTCGCAACCTTTAGTGCCCCAGATGCTTTGGATGTCAACCCCTAGAATTCCTGATCATTGGCCATATTGGCTGGGGCTTCTGGGAGATGGTGTCCAAAACATATGGAGGGGCAAAGGTTGAAAACTGCATATCACATTATGCGATATAGGGGACCAGCATTTTTAAATCCTCCCTGGGCCAAGGACTAGCACCATATTTGTACCCACTGAATTCAATTGTTTTACAGTTAACCGTCCATATTCACAGATATTTTATCCACAGATTCAATCATCCATGGCTTGAAAATATTCCAAAAAGATATAAATTCCAAAAAGCAAACCTTGATTTTGCCATTTTATATAAGGGACACCATTTTACTGTGCCAACTGTATTGAATGGGACTTGAGCATTATGGATTTTGGTATCCACAGACGGACCTGAAACCAAACCCTAGCACAGGGGTCCTCAAACTACGGCCAACGGGCCATATGCAGCCCACCAAGGACATTTATCTGGCCTGCTGGGTGTTTTTGCTGCCACTGCCTGTCCTGCTTAGCAGCTGGCTTGTCCCAATCCCGCAGTGCACATGTTCGGCCCGCCAGTGGTCTGAGGGACAGTGAACTGGCCCCCTGTTTAAAAAGTTTGAGGACCCCTGCCCTAGTGGATACGAAGGACACACTATATTTTCCTGGAAACCCAACAGGGACCAACAGCCAATGGCTTGGGGACTGGCACCAGACCATGGCCCACTATTTTGAGTAGCACTGCTCTAAATGAGAGCCTTTTCTCATGCTATCTGTCATCAATATTCTGGGGGAGAAATCCTCTGAAGGAAAAAGATTTATTTGTGTCTTTAGTTAAATCCTTAAACATAGTCAATATTTAATTGGTTCTTTTCAGAATACAGTACACAACAATGGAGAAGGAACTATTTCACACTCAGTGTAACTATTGATGTAACCAAGCCATTCAGTTCTGTACTAACATAAGATAAAGATCTGAGGTAGTACTTTTTCAGAGCCAAAATGGCAGCACCTCCCCCCCCCCAAAAAAACTGGCACCTTTCACATGCAAATCTGGGTAGTTCACCACTGATCTACAAGGAAAATCCTAAACATATAGGAATAAAAAGTGATGCAAGGCTACAAAACAGATATGCTCTTTAGTTACTTTCTTCAAACTGCAAAAAGGGAGTGAGGAGAAAAAAGTGGTGGACAAATTCAGTGGGACAGAGATTAACATCCTATGTCTATGCTTTCTTTTAAACATGTTCAAGACCTGCTGGACATCAGGAACTATGGATATATCATTCAATAATGAGGAACAATATGTATACATTAGCCCCCCCCCCACTTCCCCCCCCCAAAAAAAATCCTTCAATTTCTGAGATGCAGAGAGTTTTTTCCCCCTTCCTGTTTGTTTGTCTGACTTTGAAAAGCCATCAGGAAACAGCACTGCTGCTGCTCATCTCATTAAAATTGAGAGAAGCCCACAATCTGATAAGGATTATTTGCTGAAGCTGCACAGCTTTAATGTGCTTTGTTCAAAGATAGAGGATGTACAAAAGGTAAAGATAAAAGAATTGTAAGTTTCAACAACATTTGTCCTGAACTTTAAAAAAATCACAAAGGTGGATAATTCTGTTCCTCAAATCCTTTTCTAAATAGCACACAGCAGTGTGTGTGTGTGTGTGTGTGCACATCTGTGCATGCCTTCAAGTCATTTTCTGACTTACACCAACCATAATCGCAGAGTTTCCTTGCCTTGACTTCCTCTGAGACTGAGAGAGTATGACTTGCCCAAGGCAACCTACTGGGTTTCCATGGCCAATCATGGATTTGAACCCAGTTCTACAGAGTTTGATATGCTGGTGTATGTCACAGATTTCCTTTGTCCTAATCCCTGGGCAAAGAAGAGAAGGCCAGTAACAGGAACTCTCTTCCCCAGTGACTTCTCCATTTTTCCCAGTGGAAGGCAGAGATAAGAGCAATGCAGAGTAAAGTCACTTTTATAGTTTTTTGTGGGTTTTTTGGGCTGTGTGGCCATGTTCTAGAAGAGTTTCTTTCTGATGTTTCGCCAGCATCTGTGGCAGGCATCTTCTCTTCTAGAACATGGCCACACAGCCTGAAAAACCCACAAAAAACTATGGATGCCAGCCATAAAAGCCTTCGACTAAAGTCACTTTTCCCTCCTCCTCCCCCTGGGGCCAAGCAGACTGAACAGACAGTTTAAGAAATCTTATTTATGTAATCAGGATTAAATCAGGTTTCTGGGTATCATATCTTGGAGTCTCCTTTTCCAGTCACAGCTTAGAAAGTTGCAAAGTTACAGATTACATTCAAGGACACTTTAGAACCAACAATCTACTAGGGAAACTCAACAAAAACCCTGACACTCCTAACTTAAAATAGTCCCTTGACACTTACAAAGCAGACCTTCTGTTCTTGGGTTTTCCCATGGCTGAAGAAGGGGGAGTCTGACCTTTTTTAAGATCAGCCTCTATCATTCTTCCTCATGTCAATGGTCAGCATCACAAAGCCTGATCTAGCTTGACAGCACTACTGTCAAATTAGAGAAATGCAGGTATGATCAGGCAATGCAGATTATCCAGCTACCATCTGCATGACTTTATGCTGAAACAGCACCATTGCAAAAGCACGACAATAACCTTTGCAATGGGTTAGTTTCAAATAAATCTTTAGCAACAGTACAACTTCTAGAGAGCCAGCAAGGTGTAGTGGTTTGAGTGTTGGACTGGGACATGGATACCAGGGCTCAAATCCCTGCTCAGCCACAGAAACCCACTGAGTAACTTTGGGCAAGTCACACTCCTTCAGTCTCAAAGGCAGGTGTTGGCAAGCTTTCTCTGAATAAATCTAGCCAAGAAAACTCCATGATGGGGTCATCTTAAAGTCACCATAAGTTGGAAACTACTTGAAGGCACACAACAACTTCTGAATCACTGGAACTTAAATGATTCAGTGTAATAAAATCTGGGGACAAACAACACCAGAAAGGTGTTTCTCTATATATTCATGCTACCTTTTAAACACTGCTGGAACAGAACACTGAATTCTGTGGACTATCAGCCAGTCTAGCAAGGAGTTTACATTACCTAGAGAGTACTCAAACCCATCATTCCTCCATTGAGGGATGAAAAATGGAGGAAGGATAGAGCCATTTTGAAACAGTGCAATAGTGTTAGTATTGTTCAACTATAGTAACTCATAAATAATTCAGAATATGCATAAAGAGGGATGAAATAGTTCAAGACTTTATAACAGATCATGATGAAATACACATAGGATTTCCTGAACTAGAATATTTCCATAGCACTTTTACGAGTATAAAGTTATTTATAATACATGGTCTTATTTGAAAGTGTAAAGATTGGATGGGGGAGGGGACAGAAGGGACTGAAAAACAGTTTTTCTACTTTTAGTTTCAGAAAATGAAGAAATGATAATCAATGTCCCATGGTGACACATTTTTTATTTAAACATTATCATCAGCAATATTAAATTTGTATGAACTCTGGTGATGATTGACAGTGATAAATGCATCTATGCATAAAGCAGAATGCATCATCATCATACTCAAGAGAAAACAGGTATATGCACATGTGATTATTCTAATATGGGCTTGTATTCTCTATCAGTTGGTTAAGTAAACTAAGCAATCTCTCCTGGCCCAACCCCAACTCCCAACCTTATAGAATAAGGTGCTCTAAGCATGGGCAGAATGGATTTCCTTGTCCACATGCAGCTGATGCCTGTAAAAGGGTGGTGGTGGTGATGGTGGTGGAGTTAAGATCTAACTAAGTAGGAATCATGAATATTAAAGTTACCTAAATTTATTCACCCATAACTGTTGTATATTCACAATTGCTACTTAGTAATGCTTTCCTACTGTTCAAATTTTACCAGCATTATTATCTTTTCCATTGAGTTTTGTCATCTCATGATGTGCCCAAACAAGGTTAGCCTCCATTTAGCTTCTAGAGAGGGTTTAGATTTGATTTGCTCCAAGATGCATTTATTAGTCTTTTTTGCAAACCTTGGTAGCCACAGAACTCCTCTCTAGCGCCACATTCCAAATTTCTTCCCATAAGCTTGCTTCCCTGTCCATCTTGCACAATCATACATAGAAAAACTTACCACATCCTGTCTCTCATTTCCCTTCTATTCTTCAGCATCTCAGTTCACCTGTGTGCTTGTGGGGATTTTCCTACCATGGGTGCATCCACAGCTACACTGAGAGAGCATGAATATGTTAAATCCCTAATTCCCATCTGGAATCTTTCATGTAAACCCATAATGATGATAGACTCATTTGCTGTATGAGTTATTTCCAAATGCCAGTCTTGATTTGGTATAATTTGTATGTCATTTTTCTTGTATTATTAAAACAGAACATGTTTGGGCAGCTGAATGGAGAAAGGAATAGGTAACATTAAATTAAAGATATAATAAATATTTTATTCATCATAACATTTGTTTTATTAAATATACATTTATAATACCTTAGTGAGGAGATTGCTTGCTTCTATTTAATATTTTTGTTTATATTCTCCCGTTTCCCCAGTCCGGGGACTCAATATTGTACTATTTATGTACAAATAAAACATTAAATAAATATTATCTTATTAAAACTTGTATTATATTCATTATATTGTTTCTGGCATCAATTAATATTCTTAAAAAATCAAATAATATGGCACAAAAATGATGCTGATCCTAGGCATATAGGGTGGCGGGGAACTGACATTCCTCCAGATCAGGTAGATAGAGAAGTACTGAAGAACAATAAAGCAACTCTTCCTTCTTTTTCATGAGGCAGTTTGACATGGGTATAGCTCTCCAAATCTCCTAAGGGGAACAGTGCTGCCCTGACAACTGCCCACTCCTAATCTAGACATACTGCTACATTATAAGACAAAACTGTCATACTTATAAGAGGAAATAATGCAACCCAGACATTCCTTTTAGTATATTTCAGTATTTGTTAGCATTTCATACATTGCATTAATTCAGCACAGCTATTGTAAGAAACAGTAAAATCTTGTCTATTGTATAATGTTTAAATAAAAAATGTGTCACCATGGGACATTGATTATCATTTCTTCATCTTCTGAAACTAAAAGTGGAAAAACTGTTTTTCAGTCCCTTCTGTCCCCTCCCCTATCCAGTCTTTACACTTTAAAATAAGACCATGAATTATAAATAACTTTATACTCTGAAAAGTGCTATGGAAATATTCTAGTTCAGGAAATCCTATTTGTATTTCAACATTTTAGAGGTTGCTGTCAACCAGCAGCATGTGTCTTCTGCTCCAGACCTGAGCTGACTTACCCTGATCTACTACCACCACTTTGCTTTTATAGATTTTACAGCTGTTGTTTTATTTCTTGGTTCACAGTACAAGTTTCACTGCACCTGGAAAATGGCAATAACAGGAGGCATATCTTGCTTAGTTTGGCAGCCAACCTGTCTTCAACTGCAAAATAATTCACAACACAGATTTAAGTGAAAACAACTTTTAATGTCCTTGCATTCTAAATAAACAGATCCTCAGCATATGGTATAAATCCCCCAAAGTAAGTTTCCTGTTTCTAAATTGAGGGCTAAGTTCTGCACTTTCTCCTAATAAGCTGTGTCACTCAAAATATCCAGAGATACTTCTGACTGCATCAATTTAGGAAGAGCACAGGTGCATTCCAAGTACAGGGAACAATTCAGTATGAAATCAAAAAGAAAAATATCCCATATTTCCCAGACACAGATACTGCATAAAAATATTTCTATAGTTACAATAGCTAGATATTGACAATTTACACATGCATGTTAATCACTGATTGTCTGTTACCATCACATAGTAATCATCAGAATCAGAACTCAATTCTGACTCATTTTTTTTCAATGAAGAAGGGTCAAGTGTTCAATTATCAATATATGAACAAGCATCGGTCAATCAACTACCAGACATTCAATCATGAAGTAAAATTATTGATGGCTGAAGAACTAGAAATCTATGCTTACCCTTTTTGCCTTTAGCAAAATGAGAACTTTATTTCCCAGACATAATGTCATTACAGGACATGCTCCAAGGGCCCTCAGAAAGTGCCTAAGATTTTCCTACATGTTGTTATACCAAACAGTAAAGCTTACAAAAATGTTTTAGTGAAATCACAGTGATTATGAAGTTAAAATCATGTACTTGACAGTTGTCTGCACTACAGTATATGTACTAGCGCACATTTGTGCTTAACATTCTGACATCAAGAAAACAAACAGCATCACAATGCACAAAGATTAAGGGATGAATGGACTTGGCAGCACTTTGACAAGATATTCTGTTTCTCTGATCCATATCATCCAAAGAAAGCTATGAACAGCAAAGCTACTCAATACTGGTCTAACAGCTGTAAGCCAGTTAAACAAGATGGCCAAATTAAAAATCAGGCACCATGGCGTCTTCCTAGGGATCAGTGTTTAACCAGATACAAAAAACCTGACCACTGACAACCTGAAGCAGCTTAATGAGATACAGGACTATTCTACTATGAAGTAGTCAGGGCCATTGTTATGCTAACAAGGACGGACTGGTTTGGATTTAAGACATCACACTACAGTGACATCTGAGTAGACAGAAGGCAACAACAACACAGCCAAGAACAATGCACAGAAATGGAGAAAGACTGAATCCTATCTGATCTTGGAAACTAAGGCAAATCAGCCCTGGTTAGTACTACCAACAAATACCAGGTACAGTAGGCTGTATTTCAGAGGAAGGAACAGGCAAAACCACCTTGAGTATTCATTACCTAAGAAAACACTATGAAATTCATGGGGTTGACATAAGTCAACAGGCAACCTGAAGGTGCGTGTGCATGCACACACAGAAAGTCTAGGGCACTGGGAGGGAACCTGATGCCTTCCAGATGTCTACAACTCCCAGAAATCCACAACAATCAGAAAGGAAAGGTACATAAAGAAATTAATACAGACGGTGGTGGTAATGTAACTGTAAAATGGTTAATGGGCACAGAGGTAATGTATTAAGGATTCATCCTTCTTTGCTCAATACTGACATTGTTCTGTTTTATTATTGGCTGTGCTAACTGTTCATCTTTCTTTAAGTGTGATACTAAAGCCAACGTGTCATAACCCAGTGGTGTCATAAGGCCTGAGACATAACATGGATGGTACCAAAATGACACTGAGATTTGAGCTGAAATTTTTTGATACTCTGACTTTGTTTTCTAAGGGCCTGAACAGACTGCCGGAAATAATCCATCTTGAGACCACTTTAACTTTCCTGGCTCAATGCTAGGGAATCATGGGAATTGTAGTTTTTTCTGAGACATTGAGCCTTCTCTGTCAGAGAACAGAGAACTCTGGTGCCACAATAAACTACAGTTCCCATGATTCTCTAGCACTGAGCCAAGGCAGTTAAAGTGGTCTCAAATTGGATTATTTCTGGCAGTCTGTTCAGGCTCTTAGAGCTCAGAGGCCTCTAGGCAGGGGACAAGAACTGACAGATCTTGCTTTATGAAAGGATGAGGCCTTTCACAGCAAAGAATTCTGCAAGGGAATCTCAACAGGTGTCAAATTTCAGATTCCTTATTTTTAAAAAAAGTCAAGTAGCTGCTTTTTCAATTAAAAATTCCTGAACGGAATACAGTGGACCCTTGTTATATGTGGGGGATCTTTTCTGGACACACACACTGCATAAGTGAAATACTGCAGGACCTCAAGCCCCGTTGTTTTTAGTGGCTGTGCACTCCTGGGCACGTGTGCCATTAAAAGAGCTAGGGCTCACTGTCCGCATGACCTTAAGTCCGCATGTGGCGAGCCTGCGTATGGTGTGGGTTTACTGTACATGGTTACTTACAAAGTGCATACCGCTAAAATCTAATTGAATCCCTATTGACTCTATTGTTATATTTGATTTTTTACTTTGATAGTAAGAAGAAAAGAAAATCTGAATTAGTTTTACAGGTTTTCATCCAGATAGGTACTTTGCTTCCTGCCCTTTGTATTAACAAATTTTATCCTTCTCCGCCTGCATTTTTATATTTACCTCTGTCATGTCCTTTACTTTTAAATCTTTGTCGAGTGAATAAATGTTCTGTTTTGCTCTTTATCTGTACTGAGTAAAAGAGCAGAAGAGACACTGAGACAGGAAGGATTTCTAAAAGCTTACAAAATATACAATAAGCTCATCAATTGTCTATATTTGGCAGTTAAAGATAAAAGAAGAATTACTGCTACTGCTGAAAGACTTCCCTTATGAACTATCTGCAGGAAATGGGAGGAAAACACATTTATCATGATGAACTTAGACTTGTCTCCTGATTCTCGTCACATACAATGAGCAAAAAGGTACCGTATTTTCCGGCGTATAAGACGACCCGGCGTATAAGACGACCCCCCATTTTCCCAGTCAAAATATAGAGTTTTAGCACCTCTATCCTCCTTATCCTTATACCCGGCGTATAAGACGACCCCCCCACTTTAACCACAGATTTTTCAGGTTAAAAAGTAGTCTTATACGCAGGAAAATAAGGTAGATGTTTTTCCAACTCTTGTCTGCTTTACCTTAAGAAGTCCTGGCAAGAGTGATATCTCTCTCTGTTTCATTCTAAATTACGGCATTTTATTCCTCCACATCTAACCTCCCATCTTAGGGTCTTTTCCATAATGAGTGTATCTTTCAAGGCTACCCACCAATAGCTTTTTCTATTCCCTTTCCAAAGGTTGTGAACACCACCATGCAGCTGCGGTCAGATCCAGCTTTTCTCTTTTTCTTTGGAAAGTTTGTATTTCATAATCACTTTTATACTTCAGATGAATGAGCCATCAGCACAAAAGACACCCTGTTCAAGACTATGCCTTCACTGATGAATCCAGAACTCAGATACTGGCTTGCTGGGGGAGGTGTAAGAAATATATACTGTATACCTAAACCTTTTACAACTCAACATTTTTTTTATTTTGAGAAGACTTATAGCACAACAAGCTGGAACCTTAAGAGCTACCTTTGTGAACAAAGTATTCTGTATCCCCTATAGCAGGGGTAGGCAACCTTTCCCCTTTAAGGGCCAAGGGACTTCAGCTCCCAGAATCCCAGGAGCTATAGGCCAACATGGGACTATTGGCCAACATGGCTGAGGCTTCTGGGAGCTGAAGTCCCTCAGCCCTTAAAGGGGAAAGGTTGCCTACCCCTGCCCTATAGAATCAGTGCAGTAAAGGGACAGGTATCTCTTTCCCTGATAATATACAATGACAGTCATAGCATCAGAAAAATGGCATTTAGGAGAAAGTGTTCCAATACAGTTTAAAGCCTTCATCTAGACCAGGGGTAGGCAACCTAAGGCCCGGGGGCCGAATGCGGCC
>CM034701.1:117281861-117311563 GCA_020142125.1 Phrynosoma platyrhinos | reverse complement strand
CTGGTGGGGGTCAGTACCTCCAACAAGGTTAAGAACCACTGCTTTAGATTCTTTGTTACACATCTCTAAGTTTTACCCTCAACTTGGGTCATATCATAATCCTCAATTATGGCCCAAAACCTGCCCTCGACATATACAAGAAGTTGACCTATAATCGAGTAAATATGGTAGTTCATAGATAGGCCTGGCTTGAGAGGAATAAATCTGTAAAGCATTCAGTAACACAGTTGGTTGGTTTTCTATTATACAGATTGAGAAACCAAGCTAAATGGAAGCAAACTTCAGAGTGCCAGTCACACAATGAATTGCTTGTTCAACATTGATTTGAATATGCAAGAAGGCCAGCATGATATCCACTCTACCCATTGGTGGTTTCTGTTATTGTGCTAATTAAGAATCACTCTGCTGTTGGGGTTAGAGTGCTGGACAATTTCAGTCACCACTGAGCCATGAAACTGACTGGGTGACCTTGCGACAATTAACTCTCTTTCAGCCACACCAATATCACAGATTCGTTGTGAAGATAAAAATGAGGCGAGAGAAGCCATACATATCATACATACCAATGTGACAAATAAACAGACAACTATAACTTTCACTTTCGGTGTAAAACCTCTTGAAAGTATCTGCATGGGTAACCAATTTGGCACTTCCATATCATACAATGCACATTTAGTGGAACTTAACACAATATTTCCCATTTTCCAGATAATGATTTTGTCCCTCAAGTGTTCGGTATCTCCAACCAAGCATTATGTCAGTATGATTTTCCTTTAACACAGCATTTTCCAGTAATTTGATCTTAACTGAACTAAAGAAGCATGACAGCAACTCATTAAAAGTATGTGTTCTTCCTTTAGGTTTTAATCAGGACAGAACACAAAAAGAGCACTGTTTTAGCCACTGGGGGTCCTGCTCCAAAGAGAGATATTTTTATAAAATAGGTCTACCTTATCAGACTTCCACCAGATACAGAGACTACAAATGTTTTTTATTCTTCATGGTATCTTTTTCCATGCCTTTTGCTGAATGGTTGATTAAATCTACTCCAAGTCGAACACATCAAGAATATTAGATTATGAAAAAGTATACTTTCCATCATTTGTAAAGGTTAGACTCAAATTGACTCTAAAGTGACAATGAATAAAGATGACACAGTATTATATATACCAATGAAAAGCAGATTTCAGCAGGAGCTTAGTAATTCTATGAATCTAATTTACCACATATTGCCAGACTGGCACTTTTTAGAAAAATCAAAGGATTTTGATGGATTCTGCCTAAGAGGCAAGAGGAAGTCATTTTAAGCTAATCAACTGAACTCTAGTTCAAAGTGCTGGATATGGAAGAGTGCTTTCTTTGTATAAATAGGAAATGTCGCTATATTATATACATATATATATATATATATATATATATATATATATATATATATACACACACACATATATAGCATCTCTGTATTTGATACTCTGCCAAATAACGTAAGCGAAGTCTCCAGGCCTCTGTCCCAAAGAGTTTACATTCAAGGCCAAAATTCTGTGACAACAAAACATAAGAAAATTTATCAGCTCTTGGCTTTTGTTACAAAAGGAAAGCATTATGCGTGCAAGGAATGTGTCTGAAATTATCTGGGCAATGATAACTTAAGAGCGATGATGGCGCAACTTTTAGGGGCCGAGTGCCCAAACTAAAAGGCCTTCCCGCACTGGATGTTACCTGGTGTTGGGGGGGGGGACTTCCACCCTCCAGAGGGGACTTCTTCCCCCCACTGTCCCGAGCCTTCAGCTGTCTCCGGAGAGGCAGCTAAAGGCCCGAGAGAGAGGCTGTTGAACACACAGGAAGGCAGGGGGAAGTGGAGGAGGAGGAGGCGCGTGCCTGTTCCTCCCTTTCCCCACCCTCCCATACCTTTAACTGTCTCTGGAGAGGCAGCTGAAGTGACAGGAGGGCAGGGGAAGCAACAGAAGACAGTGCCTGTTCCTCCTTTTCCACACCATTATTATTATTATTATTATTATTATTATTATTATTATTATTATTATTATTATTATTCCGTCTCTCCGCGTGCCCTCCAAAATAACTTCGCGTGCCAGAGATGGTACACGTGTCATAGGTTCGTCAACATGATCTTAGAGGGATGGTAAGTAAACGTTGGCAGGCAGGAAGGTAAGTGGCTTGGCCTGTCTCCATTACTACATTGCAAAAATAAAGAAATATCAAACATGCTGTACAAAATAAGAAAATATTTCAAAAATACAGCTGATACCCAAAACATATAAAGATTGCAACATATTTTGTTGCCGTCATTCTGTTTGGGTAACCTAGGAAAGAATGTTCATTCCTTTTCTTGTCAGTAGATGCAGTCTCCCCTGCTCTCTAGCTGTCTTCATTTACTACACTGCTACATTGCTGGAAAACAGGCAATGGTACAATTTGTCTGAGAGACACAGATATCATTAGCTAGCTATTCTAGAGTGATTATTTTTCCTTCGGGGCTCTGAAGTCAAAGTCAGAAGCAATTTTGGGTGGAGTTGATAGAAATATATCAACTTCAATTTTGGCTACAAAATAAAAATTTACGATATCATAACAATATGTGGTAAACATATCATTTTATACTTATATTTCTTACTTTATCAAATAAATATATTTTATGTTCTATTATTATAAGTAGATTGATGATTCACATGGTGATGATGAAATAATTTATCATTAATAATATTCATTTGCCATTTATGAAAGTGCTGGATAGTAAAAAATAGAGGAGTCGGAGTTGAAGATTTGGTGTACCAGCTCCATGGCCCTACTTTTCAACTATCCAGAAATCTTTTGCTGCCATAGTGAATAGGTCTAAAAGACCTGGGTTCGGGAGAGGCCATTGCTCCACAAGCTGAGAAAGTCACTGCATAGCTCAGGGATAGGCAACCTAAGGCCCGGAGGCCAGATGCCGCCCGCCATGATGATATTGATTATTGTTGTTATTACTTGTTCTTGGGGGTTTCTTGGCAAAATCTCCACAGGGGTTTTGCCATGGCTTTTCTGGGGCTGAGAGAGTGTGCATGCATATTTTTTTAACTTTTTAATTTTTTTAAAAAAAATATTTTTATGTATGTATTTATTTATTTATGGTGCTTCGGCCCCCCAATTGTCTGAGGGAGAGCAACCCGGCCCCAGGCTCAAAAAGGTTGTCTACCCCTGGCATAGCTAGTCAAGCAGAGAAAACTTAAGCAGACCAATACCCTTCCCTCCTCCACTTTCCTTATCTGTTCTATTCTGACACTCTCAACACTGTATGGCTCAGCTGGGTAGATTCTGCAAAGAATTCAATACAGATCCTCCTCAAGCGAATCTGGTGGCTTTAAAAGCCCCAATAAACCTCAATTCACTGGGGAGTCCTTGAGCACACAGAATCTCTTCCAGCATCTTTAGGTAGCATCATTTCAGCTTCTGAACTGATCAACTCAAACTCACAAGCATGTATCTCTAGCCACTAACGGAGTACTAGGCTCCATCTGGACCTGCTAAAACTGGAGTCTTGTAACACTGTTCAACAAGTCAACTGTAAGCACATCTTAGAACAGCCTGACCCAAATCCCCTATCCAGGATATGATAAGCTTGAGCAGGCCAGTTCACATCACCTCAGTGTTGTTTATGGAGTAGGTCCATTTTGTTTTTGAAATCACAAGACTACCCATGTTTTGCATCAGAGAGGCTGATACTTGAGTCCAGCTGTGATAAAACTGATGCTCAGGAAGCCATTAAGCTTTCATTGACCTTACTCCAGCAACATTTAAAATGAGGGCTTCCTCATTCCAAGCCATTAGACACAATGCCCTTAGGTACGCTCAACATACATTTGAAATTCAAAAAGGCAAGACTCTACTGCACACATATGCACAGAATAATTCATCCTTTGTAACAATCACCTACTCAGGGGCAGCTAATTATTTGTTAAATCATTCCATCTGAGCAGGCTAGTCCACAATCATCCATTAAAAGATATACATATTAGCCAACCCAGATGTGGCATTCTACCTAATTTGACTGAGTCGAGGGAGCAACAGAATATTTAGTTTGAAAGACTGCCTGCATTCTACTTAACATTCAAAATATATGAATGCATTTTACAAAATCTATTGTTTGCTGCAATTATCTAAGATGTCGAAAAGAATGCATTAGCTTTATGAGAAGCTTAGTTATAATAATGACTGATAATGCAGAAGCTGCAAATGTGCTCGACAGCACAAATTTGCTTTCTGTAACAGACTCCAATTAGCAAGCAGGACAATCTGCTTGAAATCTAAACTAAGTAGATAAAGGCCCAAGAAACGTGGAACACAGCACATTGTCCATTCATCTTAACTGGGATCTACTGGCTCTCCTTATATTGTTGAACTCTTAGTCCAAACAAGTTGCATAGCAAGAAATAAGCTAAAATGTATAGAGTCCTATACGGATTTCCACATTTCAAAAAGGTACCGTACCTATGAATATATGATACAGATAAGTACAAATGCTCAAAGTTGAATCTCAAAAACATGCAACATTTTCAAGCATCAATTGGGATATAAATAAGAATATCTAACTCCCTAAGTGTGTGACATACAAGGATTGGGGCTCTTGCACTCATGCATCATGAACAGACGTACACAAAGACTGCACACATACAGAAATTAAGGCCAGTAGAGCTGTACTCTGTAGGCCACTGACAAGTGAGAGGCACAGTGGTGGGAAATACACTGTATCAGTGCTTTCCAAATTTGGATCCTCCAAGCTTCTCCACTAGTGAAGTATAAACAGCCACTAAATGAAATTGTGTGTCTAAGAAATGTTTACTATGGCTTGATTGGTACTAGGGTGAAGAGTAATACATTTAATTCAAAGACATGTGGGAAAATTGGCAAATTCTCCTTTCAGCAGAGTATAAAGCTAATGAGGGCAGATCCTTTGACAAATTATTATAAACCATTCACAGTGAAGTGGCCACAAACAACATAATTATCATGTGATATACAAAATAAAGTTAAAATAGATAAATATTATCCCTTTTATATAGGAACGTTGCATTCTTACACATGTCTTCCTCCTTAGATTTGTTTATCAGAAACATACATTATGGTTTAGGCACTCTTCAACAAATACTATTTTATTCAGAAAATCCATAACCCATATCTCAATTGAAACATTCTAACTGATGTTGTTTGTACAACACTAATCAATATATATTTCACTCAATAGTTCTTAAATGCCAATGTGCTGTGTTCCACATTTCACAGTTCATTTCATGACCACGGAACCACTAAGTCAAGTCCAATAGAGATCCCTTTCTTTCCCCAAGGTTTTGACCTGGAATATAGGGAGGCATGTTCCCTCATATTTTAGGCATATATGGTGGACGTTCTGCAGCAATAAACCCAACATAGTTTGAACAAAGCAGAAAAGACTAATAGTTTTTTTGTGGGTTTTTTCGGGCTGTGTGGCCATGTTCTAGAAGAGTTTCTTTCTAGAACTCTAGAACAGAAAGAAACTCTTCTAGAACAAGACCACACAGCCCGAAAAAATCCACAAAAAAACTATGGATGCCGGCCATGAAAGCCTTCGACTTCACATCAGAAAAGACTAATCTGGGATTTCCTTTGAGAATAAGACACTCACCCTGGCATGACAGCAGGAGGGATGACAAGTATTAGCTTCAGTCGTGCCTGATGCAAAGCTTCTGAGAGGTGAGTGAGCAAATGAATCAGTCCCCTGTAAAACAACACAGTATAAGAACTACAAATAACAATTATGGAACAATACTGTCTGTTTTGAAATTGACCTTTTAGAAGCTACATTTGAGTCAGAAAATACATTTTCCCCAACATACCTCTTGGTCTTGAATTGATCCATCAACTCTTGAAATAAGATGCAACAAGAGACAGTACATAGGTAAAAAGAGGCAAGTTTTTTCAGTTTTTATTTTAGGTTAATCCATGCATATTATCTTTTCCAATTGTCTCCTTGGGCAAGTGAACTTAACCAGCCTGCTGCTTATTATTTAAGTCAGGGGTAGGCAACCTAAGGCCCGGGGGCTGGATGCAGCCCCCCGAGGCCTTTGGACCGGCCCCAGGCCGGTCCTGCTGCCGCCCCCCGTCGCCACTGCCCACCATGATGATATTGATTATTGTTGTTATTACTTGTTCTTGGGGTTTTCTTGGCAAAATCTCCACAGGGAGTTTTGCCATGGCTTTTCTGGGGTTGAGAGAGTGCATGCATATTTTTAATTTTTTAAAAAAATAAAAATAAAAATTATTTATTTATGGTGCTTCCCCCCCCCCCCATTGTCTGAGGGACAGCAACCCGGCCCCCAGCTCAAAAAGGTTGCCTACCCCTGATTTAAGCCCTCTCTTCCTTCCACAGGATCCTAATGACTCCTCCATGCCTTATCTCGTGGTTGGCTAAAATCAGAACTATTTGCAAGACTGTCAACAGAAAGGGGAAAGCTCTGCTTGAATTCTCTTCTTCCTGCAGTTGTGACTCCCCCTTACAAAACTGCCAATGGTGGAGAAGTAGTAAGGCTAGCAGGGACAATCTTCTTTCTCTTCATTCCCTAATTGTCACCACTAGGAAAAAGGCAGTCTCACCCTCACCTGAAGAATAATTATTTTGTATGTTAGGGTTCACTACCCTTAAGTACTAGATGGTACCCCATTAATAGCAATAGCTATAGCACTGGCAAGTACATTTCTATACTGCTTATCAGTGAACTAGCACTCCCTAAGTGGTTTACAATGTGTAAGCCAGTTGCCTCCAACAAGCTGGATACTCATTTTACTGACCTACAAAAGGATGGAAGGATGAGTGGACCTTGGAGCCCTCCTCTAGGATCAAGCTTATAATGCTGTGGCTGCACTATCAGCATTTAACCACTATGCCACCAGGGCTCCATTAATGACTGCTAACAATCCAAGTTATATCAGAAGATCCAAGGGAAAACTTCATGTAGAAGAAATCATTGCTCTATGGCAGCGATAGCAAACCTTTTAGAGACCGAGTGCCCAAACTCAGTGACATTCCCCATCCAGGTGTCACCGGGTGGCAGGGGTGGGACTTTCGTTTTGAGCATGGCTAAGAACCATGAATTCTTATTGGGGGGGGGGGGAATCAGAGGTCCTCTTTTTCAGCTGTCTGTGCAGGAGGAATTCCAAAATGTTCTCCATTTTGAGCATGACAGAGAAGCATGAATTTTACATTTCTATGAATGTTTTTAGCTTTTCTTGGGTCATGTCTTCCCTTTTTCTTGGATGTCCCCCATTTTGCGGTGCCTGGTCCTCCTTCGAGGTGAGGACATCTGATCACCCTGCCTTTCCCATGACCTGTCCTCCATTTCAACCTTCTGTCCAGGAGCAATTTCAAAACATCCTCCATTCTGAGCATGACTAGAAAGCATGAATTTACATTTCCATGAGAGTGACCAAAGGTCCTCCTTTCCCAGGGACTGTCCTCCATTTCCACCTGAAGGAATGATAAAACATCCTGTAATTAGAGCATGACTAAAAAGCATGGATTCACATGAGGATGGCCAGACACTTCCTCTTTTTCCAGGACCCATCCTCCATTTCCACCATCTGCCCAGGAGGAATTCCAAAATGTCCTCCATTCTGAGCAGGACTAAGAAGTGTGGATTTACATTTTTATTTTTAGCTTTTCTTGGGGCACATTCTCCATCCATTTTTTTCTTTGGGAGTCCCCCATTTTGCAGTGCCTAGTCTTCCTCTGGCCACCCTGGAGCCTCACAACCCCGCTTCCCCTCCTAGCTCTGGCTACGAAGGGGTGGCTGAGACAAGGAAGAAGAAGTCTTCCTCCTTCACCAACCAAAAGGCCCTCCATTCCTCCCACAATTATCTGGGCACACGAAGGCAGCCACCAGCATCTCTGCCAGGAAGCAGGCGGAGGGAGACACTCACTCCCTCCATCCACAACCACTACCGCCGCCTCTTTCTCCCAATCCCACCATTAACACCGCCGCTGGCATTTTCCTGCCTCCCCTCCTTTTCCTCCCATTGTTCCCTCCCCGTCCATGCAAGGGGAGAGGGAGGGGGAGATCCAAGGGGGAAACCCCATGTGGTGATTGAGCTGAGAAGCTGCCAATTACGCACAGCTCCTGAATCTCTCGTCTCCTTTGCACTAAGTCCTGACGTCTGCAGCTCATGGGAGGGAGAGATTGGGCGGCACAGGTGTCCTTCAACTCAGGTGGGAAGTTAGTGAGGGGTAAACTGCCCTGCCTTCTTCTTTCCCTGGGCACCTGACAGGGAGCTAGCCACCTTTGGGCCTTAGGTGTAGGGCTAGATGGTTGCAAGTCTGCAGCTGGGGGGGGACAGGAGGTGTTGGTTCTGCACTGCCCAGAAGAGTGTCTGAGTGCACAGCCTCTCCTTGCCGCAACCTGGGCAAACTTAGCCACAACAAGGAGCCACAAGAGCCAAGTATGTGTGCCCTGCCCCCGCCCCTACTACCTGCAGCCTCCGCATGCTCTTGGGCTGGCACTGAGTGCCAGAGAGGGCACATGTGCCATGGGTTCACCAACA
Organism: Phrynosoma platyrhinos; assembly: GCA_020142125.1. Classification (NCBI taxonomy): domain Eukaryota; kingdom Metazoa; phylum Chordata; class Lepidosauria; order Squamata; family Phrynosomatidae; genus Phrynosoma; species Phrynosoma platyrhinos. The sequence goes on along the minus strand of CM034701.1, from coordinate 117,302,998 downwards.
AGGTTCTATGGTCTTATATGATTTTCAAAGCATCTAAACTTGCAGTAGCTCCACTGAAATACTAGATTACCATGTATCTCAAAAAGCTTTAGGTAACAGTACAAAAGCTGGATTGTGAAGCAAGCTGACAGGAAGAAAATCAATTCACTTGAAATGTGATGCTGGATTAGAACTCTATGGATACCATTAACTGCTAAAAAGATGAACGAATGGGTCTTAGAGTACATAAAGTCTGAACTTTCAATAGAAATGAAGATGACTATACTGAGGCTGTCATATTTTGGGCATATCATAAGATACAAGGGTTTATTGGAAAAGATTATAATGTTTGGTAAAGCAGAGGCATTAGGAAAAGAGGGACAACACACTACAGGTGGTTTGATTTAATCTAGGAAGCCACAGGCCTGAGCTTGCAAGACCTGAGCAGGGGAGCTGATAATTAGGGATTCTGGAGGATTCTTATTTATAGGGCTACCATACGTCAAAGTCAACTTGATGGCAAACAACAACAGAGGGAATCATCTTCAACATTTGGGCGTGAGGGCTGAGCTTGAAAAGTTACTTTTAATATGCATGAATATGATGACACACTGAAGCTATCCATCATTGGGCAGTGGTTGGATGGCATCCCAAAGCATCACTCTAGCCACTGATTGGTTATGGATGGCTTCAGCATATCATTATGATCACTATTCTTAAAATTTCATGTAGCTCTGAAACAAGGAATGTAATGAATCTTCAAGGAATGTAATGAATCTTCAGGTATCTACTAACAGGGGGTACCTTTCAGACTTCTGAAATTAACTTGACTGAAAAGCGAAGCAGCTGTCTTTATCAAGGATTTAGTAGATGCATGTTAATTTATTAACATAAGAATTATCTAACAAGCCAAGGGACCAATTCCTGTATCCTCAATGGACAAAAACAGCACTTCCACAATTGGCTCTCCTGATCTTACTGTCTCTTCTTAGCAGTTTTGGGGTCATCACAGAACTTGGCACTTTCTCCCTTCCTTTTTAAGTCACAAAGGGAGTTTACAGAGGGGGAGGAGGGGAGAAAAGACTTTATACTCTTTTTAGGACATCTGTCAATGTGAAATAGTTTTGCTACTAAACTTGTATCGTATAGTTTTATTTGATTTATTGCAAAGGTGGGAGAACTATGGCAGTTGCTTTTGTAAGAAAAATAGCCAGGAAGATTTAAGTACTGGCAGACTAACTTGTCAAACAATGTCTATGCCCCAAAAGCACTGTGAGCCAATTGCAGGGATTAGTGGTTAATGCTCAGGCTTCATTTAAATGTACTTCCATTTGTCACCCCAAACCGACTATGTAAATCAAGTGTGCCTGCATTCTGCTATCCCCAACAGCCCTGGCTGAATGCCCATTTACAAACAACCTATAAATTATATCCCTTTTCCTCTCAACAATAGTCTTTCCTGTATGAGGACCATATTTTCCTCTATTACCACTGTCAACCTGGGATGAAAACCCACACATACACTACCCTTTGCTTTAAAGAAAAACATAATGAGTTGGCGGCAAACTTGTCTTCATGTCAAAACACCATTAAATATTTAATATGCAATTTGCCATTGTCAAATTTAACTTCAGATCTTGTCTAAGGCATATGCTGCTTTGAGAATTTCTCCTGGACCAATTAAGATTTTCTTTAAAAAAAAAAAAAAAAAAAAAAAGCTTGCTGGCCACATTTCTAGATAATGTCAGCTGTCTGCATACTGTAGTTTCCCTTTTTTGCTCCTTCACCCTCAACTTCATTCATTAAACATATGTTCAGACACTTTGGGTATCACAGAATTGCTTTGTCCTACTTTAGGTTGCTAATGATGCTGAACTCACCAGAAAGTTTAACTCAATACACATTATTTGTTGTGTGTCCTTAGAATCTCATTTTAATTATAACAAAGGGCCTTTACAGACTGCCAGAAATAGTGCAAATTGAGTCGACTTTAAGGGTTAGGGTTAGGGAATCATGGGAACTGTATTTTATTGTGGCACCAGAGCTCTCTGATAGAAGGCTCAATTTCTCAGGGAAAAAAAAACCAATTCACATGACTCCCTAGCACTAACCCTAACCCTTAAAGTGGACTCAATTTGCACTATTTCTGGCAGTCTGCAAAGGCCCTAAGATTCAATTTTGATGCTCACTCTGTCCCTGCTCCCTCGTCAACAATTTTTCAGGATGGAATTAAAAATAAATAAGATCAACAAAATAAACCCATAATTGTAGACAATTAATAAAAAGTTAAAGCCTACAAATTTTTAAAAACCATCTCAGTTGAGGAATGAGTTATTGCTAGTTGTTCTTTCACTGCCCTAGGCAATACCAAGAAAGGAAGCAACTTATTGTAAGCCTTTGATTAATAGATTAAATTTCCAAGGCTCAAAGTGAAGTAATGATGTGACAACAGATTCTGTTCTTTTATTCTCACAGTAGATACTTGAAGGTCAAATGCAGATGTTCTAGCTGTATAGCTAACAGCATATGCTGAAGGCAACTTTGGAGTAGTAGCACCATCTACAGTCTAATCTCAGCCTGAACAAAAAAGTTAGTGTGCCTTTGCCTAACTTGTTCCTATCCTCAGAATCTAACTTGTTCCTATCCCAAGGCCTTCTTAATGCACTGAATTGTCAGAAGCAAGAAACCGTAATCATGCACAAGTAAATGCACGCAAGAGAGATCTAGTAAGAACCAGGACCATCTCCTGAGCTAAACATAGTTCAGAAAACAGAATGTACTGTAGAAGTAAAGCAGAAATTAATCAGTACTGGCAGACAATGGACATAATCTAAATGGAACTTAACATATACAACCACCACCAAAGGTGCTAAGGAAGCACAAGTGTAAAGGGATGAAATGAAGATAGTACCAGATCTAGGAACACTGGAAGCAGTCAAACCATTTAGCCCTGTACTGCCAATTCTGACCAGCAGAAATTATCATCCTGGATTTCACAAGGGATTCTTTCCTAGCCATTCTTAGAGATCCCTGCATTTTCTGGTGGTCTCCCAATCAGGTTGGGTTCTTCTTAGCTTCCAAAAGGGCTTTGGAAAAGGGTGTTAACATACAGGCAAACCTCATTTAAAAAAGGAAAGCACCTTTTTTAAAAGGAGAGGGAGATCCCACCTCCCAGGCTTGAAGCCTCCTATACCTGCCCAATCTCCCTTTTCCTTTTCTGCTTCCTCCTCCTCTGTGTATTTGGAAGTTTCTTAGCCCTTTCAGTATTGAAAGGATGCTTGCTGCTGGTGAAGGAGGGTTGGAGAAACACAGCCTTTCGATGTTGGGTTGCATGTCTGCAATTAGTAATGCAAGCAATACAATAAACAAAGCTTGAGGTAAGGAAGGGCGGGATTCTGCTGTAGCTATCTGTGACTTTCTACAGCAAATAAGACAAATAACAGCTGACTCTAGAACCCCTTAGCAAGCATGCAATGAACAGCTAGCATGCAATGAACAGACAGGGGGAGAAGAGACAAACCTGCCACAGCAGCTACTCCCAGCATGTAAAAAAAAAAATAGATCTGTAAATGTGTCCATCAAAATAGAAATAATAATTGATGGCTGGTGAAAGAATAAGTTATGCCTACATTTATTTTGGAAGAGAATCCACTCTTCAAGTGGCTTGCAGAAGATAAAAAAATGTTTTTATTTGCTTATACAGAGTTTACGTGACGTTCATTGTCTCATTTCATATATGCATATTGTTAGGTTCTGCATAAGAAGATTGCTGAAATATGTTAAACTGCTCTTCTTTTTTGTGGTGTATGAACCTATCTCAATTATTTCCATGTTATTTCTGTCTCCAATACCAAATCTTTTTGTTACAGAATAACAGGAACACATCTACTTGGTAAAATGAGGTATACCTATATTTTTACCTTGGCCCAGTTCACATCACAATCATAGTTTATTATAACAAAAAGGTGTCATGGTGAGTACACATCATCCTTCTTCACATATAAGAAAAAGGTACCATACTTAAAACACTTATTCCCAGGTTTCGAACAAAATACAGCTTTCTGCTATGTTTGAACATGGGAAAATGAGTTTTGCTTAATCAAACATGTTCAAATCATGGTTTCAAATCCTTTTTCTGTTTGGACGTAGTTCAAAAGCATCACACTTTCCCCATATTTGGATATAAATGAAAAATACAATTTTGCTCTGAACAGTAAGTTACATTTCCTTCCCTTATGAATAAAGGAAAAAGGAAACACAAGAGGACACCATGCAAGTCTCCCTGCCAAAACAAAACAACATACACTCATCCCCCCACATTCACTGGAGTTAGGGGCGCAGAACCCCTGTGAATCCGGAAAAAGCACAAATAACAAAAACACTGTGTTTTTACCTCCAGTGCAACTTTTTGTTAAAGTTGACCACATAGTTGCGCTGGAGGACATAGATATTCCTAGAGAGAACATATTAATAAAATCCATGAATAATCAAATCCTCAAAAGTCAAAGCTCCAAATGTGGAGGAATGAGTGTATTGTTCCATGTGGATGAAATTTATCCATGTCAGAACATGCTCATGAAGTAGAGAAAAGAGGAAGCAGAAGAACTTCCAATTTCTGCACTTCTACTTTAATATGCCACAAGAGAGTCATGACTCTCACCTGAAATCATTCCACAAGCTCCAACAGACCTTGGGGACTCAGTATGTTGCTATGGACAAGATGCTCAATTCCCAGAATCAAAGAAAATAATAACTGTACCTAGATCTCACTGCATCCCCCTATATTATACCAAACCACTATGGTCATATAGATTTGTCATGAGCTGACTCCCAGAGGTTCCCTGCACCTCAGAGAAACACAAATATCCCTGTAATTTGTTCAGTACTTAGAAGATTTTGGACAATTTCTATATAAGATAATAGCAACTATATAACTGTTCTGAATGAAGGTTTATCCCTGTACTTATAAATCTCATTCTCTTCAACATAATTATTAAGGTATAGGAGGCATATCTTCCTCTCAATTGTGCTACTCTATAGATATACTGTTTTACACATTGTTGATAAAATATTATTCTGATGTTTTACTTACTCATCCTTGTTTCTTGTGTTACCCTATTTGTAAGTCATTAGTGCTTGCTCTGAAAGCTGAGCTCCACTCTCTTACCTTACTTGAAATAACAACTGTGTTTTAATTCACTTGAGCACTTCTACCAAATTAAAAGCAGCAAATCATCTGAACTTAATTAATTAGGAGATCTTGTTCCCTTTCAAATAACTTCAGCCTGATTAAGATCATCAACATATAAATATCATATACCAAGAAATAAAACAGCAGGATAGACCTACCAAGGAATTTAGATCTTTTCCTCATAATTTGTCAAGGAAAAATAAAAATTATATTCTTCCAAGAAAGACGAGTGGATACTGCCACCATGTGGGAAGAGTACAAATATCATGACAGATTTCAAGTAGCAACACACACACATATACATTAATTACTATGATTTTCTTCCAACCATAATTAAGTCATGAACCAACAAGCCCAAGGTTAGAAAAATATTTGTAATACAAGAAAATCTGTGCCTCATCATTCAACAAGAGTGATTTTACAGGCACTGCAGACCAGCTCTAGAGAGCTGCTGTAGGATGATTATGAAATTCTATATACCCAAAGAAATTAAATATTTTTTGCTTCGAACAAAAGGTACATACATCAGCACATTAGAACTGTTTCTGAACAGCCCACCCTCCCAGTTTCATAAGCAGTTTCCTAAGCAACATTTGGGACTGAAAAACTCTCCCCAGTACTCTTGGGTGCACTGAATCAGATGCACACTCCTTTGGAAACTGGTCAATGACTTTAAGAGACATTAGTAACACTATGGCTCCAAATTCAAGTTTCAAAAGAGATTTCAAACACATCATTTAATATGCCTTGAGATTCCAGGGACAGAGACTAACTAGTTGAAATTAAGTTAACAGTTAAGTTGGAAATTTTCTAAAATAAAGGTCAAGCAGATATATTTTTAACTTAACTAATTGACTGGAGCGGGATTTTTAACATCAAAAAATTTGAGAATTGAGTTGTTAAGATATAAATTAATTGAATGACATAATGCAAAAGAGCTAACAAATTTTACATTTCTCAGGTGGTTTTCTAACCAGAGCCTAGTTCTCTTGGACCATTGCAAAACTACTACACTCATCTCTAGGTCCTTCAGTGTGACTTTTGATTAAAGTTGATCATAGAGTTGTGCTGGAGGACCTAGATATTCCTAGAGAGAACATATTAATGAAATCTGTGAATAATCAAATCCACAAAAGTCAAAGCCATAAAGGTGGAGGGACGAGTGTACTTGCATTTTGCTTGTCCCTCAGGGACAAACTACAATATTTGTGTGTGTATGTGTGTATGGACCTGTTTGGTGGAAATTACAATATTTAAGTCACAAGATCTAACCAAATTATTGTGTTAAAATTAAGAGTATGATAGTTAATTCCAAGGTTAAAATATTTTAAACCAACAAGAAGTAGGGACATGTTGAAAGGGGATAATCTTTGCATCCAGATGACCCTCCTGTATTCTACATCAGATGCTGAATAATGACTCCTCACCTGCTGTGGGAAACTGAACTTGGAAATTCAGTTTTGAATGTGAACCCATAAACTAAAGAAATGGGAGTAAAGGAGATGGGATTATTAGGAAAGGGGGAAAGGAAAACAAGAGAAGGTTTTTGGTAGCGTGGTTAAGAAGTCAAGCTTTCAAAATGGTGTTTTCATCTTTTCCTTATCTCCAAAGCTCAAGAGAGAGAAGGAGAGTAGTGAAATCATGGGTGTCAGTCAGTCAATCTTTATTACCGCCATATGGCCAGCATTTTCATGGGTGGCATTTTCTGTTTTTATTCTGGTAAGATTATTAGTGCAACAAGTTAATTTATATTTAAACAACTATATAATATTAACTCAATAATTTATCCTTCTCAACATAACTGCAACTGAATTAGTTTTGTTTAGCTTTTTGGTGATTAACTAAACATATTAACCCTTTTTCTACTGATTTTCCCTATTTCTGGGACCTCCATACTACTCCTGTTGTGCATGTAAAGACAGGCATGCCAGCAAAATGCCAGTGTCTGGACTGAGACTTGGGAGATCTATCTCCTAGCCCCACTGGACAGCTTTAGGCCAATCACTCTCTGCCTTACCTAGCTCCCAGAGTTGTTTTAAGGATGAAGCAGAGAGGTTGAGAACTCACTGGAGCAAGGATGAGATAAAATAGCAAGGAAAAAATCGAAATGTTAAAAGCTCAATAAAAATGATGATAAAATAACAATAAAATAGTGGGCCACTAGAGAGCAGAGTTCTTAGTAGCTATTCACGGCACCACTGTGTCTGGAAATGGCCACAGTATAGTCTCTGGTGCGGATCTTTACCATCAGACAGGGGTAGAAACATGTAGGAGAAGACATCCCCTCAGGTGTATTGGACCTCAACTGTTTAGGGCAGGGGTAGGCAACCTTTTTGAGCCTGGGGCCGGGTTGCTGTCCCTCAGACAACTGGGGGGCCGAAGCACCAAAAATAAATAAATAAATAAATAAATAATAAAAAAATAAAAATCAATTTTAAAAAATTAAAAAAATATGCATGCACACTCTCTCAGCCCCAGAAAAGCCATGGCAAAACCCCTGTGGAGATTTTTGCCAAGAAAACCCCAAGAACAAGTAATAACAACAATAATCAATATCATGGAGGGCGGCAGCGGCAGCGGCAGCGGCAGAACCGGCCTGGGGCCAGTCCAAAGGCCTCAGGGGGCCACATCCGGCCCCCGGGTCTTAGGTTGCCTAACCCTGGTTTAGGGATTCAAAGGTCAATGAACACCCTGAATACTGAGTGATATTCAGGCCCAGAAACTGAGTGGTAGCCTCTGCAGTTAATGCAGTGTGTTTAAAATGATCAGTAACTATTCACTAAGGTAAGCCCTCCACACCTTCAAAAAATCCAGATAGGAGGCTATCAGTGTATGGATACCTCCAACCAGATCATCTCTGTCCAGGTAGGGTTGTACCTGGTATTTTGTTCACAGATGACAAAAAGCACTCTGTGTCACTGAGACCATATGAGCCCCAAGCAACAGAGTTGGATACATATAACCCCTGAACTACTAACATGCTACTTCTAGGTGAATGTTACTTTCATGGGAGAGCAAGATGAACACCTGGGAGCTCCGTGAGCCAATATAAAAGTTTCCTTTGTCCTGTCCACCTCCAACCTAAAGATAACTGTAGGAGATAACCATTTTGGCACTTGGTAGCCAACTCACTTGGAAGGCCCTAGTTGACCACCCCTAAAGCAGCCATCTCCAATCTTTCACTTTAGCTTAGTTCAGGTTGAGTGTGCTCAGGATTCTCCCTGATGAAGTGAGTCCTCTGGTGCCAACTCAAGTTCCTGTTCACATTCCTCAGCCATCCAAATGTTTGAAGATGGAAAGGAAAGCAGGGTTTATTCCTTTTATCTCCCAAAGAGTGGAGTATGCAAGATCAGAGACAAGGACTACAGACTTATGCACACCTATTTAAGGAAAAAGTTCACTGAACAACAATGGAATCTATTGCCATGGATAGGATCGTGTTGAAGAGGAGGAGCAAGATCCTAGCTACATAAACTTTGGAGGAGTTACCCAGATCAACCAGACTTAGGGGCTGAACAGTCAGACCCCTTTGGAGTGGCTTGCCACTACCCCTTTGAGCGCCGGATTGGGGCTGTAGCAACCACATGCCGCAGACCCAACCTGGAGGTTTGCCAGTTCAAAAAGCAGCAAAATGCCTCTCCTTTTCAAGCCAGCAAAAAGCGTCCCTTGCCGCCATGGCAGGGCTTTTGCTCTGTTTCTTCGGCACAGCGAGTATAAACACTGCGCCTCAGGAGCATACCCATGCCGCACACCGTCTGGTCAGGCGGGCGGCATGATGGCAGCTTAGAGGTGGAGTCAGGGCATGTGACGTGAGGTCACCATGCCCCCAATCCACCTCAACTCTGGCTCATAGTGACGGTCTGTTCAACCCCTTAATGTGCCAAAGACCTGAATAAATCATAACAACATGCATAGGGCTTCTCCCTCTAAATATATTTTTCTCTTCAGAAGGTTATATAATACCATTCAGTCAAACAGTGTGTGTTCCACCTGTATTGACTCAATCTTTCATATTCACTCAAAACAGATATTGAAAATGTTGTACTGTAGTCTTGTTAAAACTGTAGTTGTCAGATTTAAGAACGTGATGAACAGGCACTTAACATCTGTAATACTTAAGGACTGCTTTTCTCAAACCACTGCAATCTCAAGCCACTGTAAAAACCATGTGGAAACTCACCACTATTAGTCTTTCAAACACAGCGACAAGCTTTTTATAGCCTGAAATGTTTGGACAAAGCAATCAAAGAATAAATTTTAATCTTTATAAAGCCTTTTTGATTGTAACACCTAGGTTTTATTTAACATTCTTTGTTGATACAGTCAGGCCTCCATATTCACGGATTCTATATCCATGGATTCAACCATCCACGGCTTGAAAATATTTTAAAGATACATAAATTCCAAAAAGCAAACCTTGATTTTACCATTTTGTATATGGGACAATATTTTACTATCCTACTATATGTAATGGCACTTGAGCATCCACAGATGTTGATATCCATAGGAGGTCCTGGAACCAAACTCCAACAGATACCAAAAGCCCACTGTATCTCTATTTAAAAAAAAAACAAGTCTGGGACCATTTTTGGAATGCAAGAAGTGAGGGGAAATGTGTGGAAACATCACAGTAGAAAAGATGGCAGGAACTGGATTTAGTCTTCATTTCTCCCAAAACCTTTCCCTGCACCATCTGATTGATCCTGGGCTTCATGCTACCTGATAGAGTTATTAGTTTTCATGAAAAAGTGTGGAAATTAATAGTACTTCTGGGTCCACCTTTAAAAGCATAGTGCCTCTGTAAAATGTAATTCTTTCATGTTGTAGAAACTTAGAAAGACTGGGGCCATGTAGAAAGAGCCCATAACTCAACACTCCAGAAGCACTCTAATTCTGACAGCAACAATTGTGGTTTGCTATAATATAGCCTGGAATTTCCATAGTAAGCTGTTTTGGGTGGTACACACTGAAAGAGTTCCCATATCTTTATGGAAATATCAAGATATTCTTGGTGGTACCTACTCTGTCAACAAGATTCTTGGCTGTAATTTACATCATAATCTTAAATCTGCTTAGGAATGAGCTCCACCAGATTTAGTGAAACTAGCTTCATCATAAATGGTACTTATGATCACATCTTTAAACAGTTTAATAGGTATATGCCTACAAATGTAGCATTTTAAAAATTCTAGACTTACGTTTGCTTTTGATTTCCTAGCTGACTCCAAACTTCAGCCACAAACCCATTAAAGTTCTCACTCTAAAATAATGAAAACACAAGACATTATTCTAAATCAACAGACAACACAATGGAAGTTACTAGTTTTTATGTTTTGTGAAAACCTGTTTGACTCTTAATCTTTTTGTCAGTGAAATGTCTATAAATGCTTTTATTTTCTCCACTGCTTTTTTATTATTTGATTTATAGCCTACCTTTCTCTCATGAATGAGACCCAAAACAGCTTACAATAAAACAGCACAAAAGCATGAAATAAATAAAAGCATTAAAAACATAATTTAAGAAACAAAGAAATAGACGTCTAAGTTTACTGATTTAGTTTTATCTGTAGAAGGTTCACACCTTGTAACATGGTTATTTATTTATTTATTTGTTTAACCAAATGGATTTTATTGAATTGTATACATAACCCATGCTACTTGCATGGAATGTACTACCATATCCACCTTATAGCACTATATCTAAACTGATGACACATGATGAGATGACATGACCCAGTGGAAAAGCTGAAGGTAATAGGAAAATAGAAACACATTACAAATATATTGGCTGAAGCAAGTAAACCACAGCCCTAAGCTTGTAAGACTTAAGGCTTTTGATGTCCAAAGCTACTTGGAAGTCTCTCGTTCATAAGGGTTGTCACAAGTCAAAGCTGACATGACGGCAAGTAACAAGAAAATCTAGAAAGTACAATGTTTTTATTTGTAGACACAATTGAAAGCAACTGAGTTTTAAAGTTCCAGAATTTAGACTAGCATAATTTTTACTCACATGCTAAAGGAAATGATTCTATTGAGTGATAAGCACTCATTTGCAAATATATTTCCATACTTAGGATTCAACATTCTCACATATTCACTTCTGCATGTGACATTGAAGACTAATCTGTACTGTTGAAATAATGCAGTTTGACACTGCTTTAACTGGCATAGCTCAATGCTATGGAATTCTGGGATTTGTAGTTTTCTGAGATTTAGCCTCTGTCAGAGAACCCTGACAAATCCCAGGACTCCATAGGATGGAGCCATGGTAGTTAAATAAATGTCAAACTTCATTATTTTGGCAGTGTAGATGCAGCCTATTATTGATGTAATATTATTTCACACCTGTTGCTTAAACAGTAGAAGTGTTTGTTTTTATTTAACACAAACATTTACTCTTGTATCTTATTTATTTATCTACTTACTTACTATAGACATGTTTTTACCTTGGCTACTTGAACCATATTATTTGAAAGCTCTTCTATTTCATCTTCACTGCTAAACACACTCTCAAAGTCCTGGTAACTCCAGCCTTCAAACAAAATTCTTGGTACTAAGGATTAAAAAGAAAGCCAAATGAACATCATTGGGAAATCTGATGTGATTTATAGCACTGTCATGAAAACATGCCCCTTCATAGCTATAATCCATCCCTTCCCTCATCTAATTTACTACACTCATCCCTCCACATGTGCGACTTTGACTTTTGCAGATTTGGTTATTCATAGATTTGATTATGTTCTCTCTAGGAATATTTAGGTCCTTCAATGCAACTCTATGGTCAACTTTAACCAAAAGTCACACTGAAGGACCTAGAGATTCCTAGAGAGAACACTCCACTAGGCATTTGTACGTTCTGCGCAGTTCTATGGTCTGTGTCTGGCAGATGTTGACCACAGAGTTGAACTGGAGGACCCTAGAGATTCCTAGAGAGGTGTCCTCTCAGGTAAAAACTTAGTGTTTTTGTTATTTGCATTTTTTCTATATTCACAGGGGTCCTGCGCCCCAACCCTAGACTGTGGAGGGACGAGTGTACAGCTTTTTCTGTGTTTTCAAATATGTTTCCAGTTTTATACTTCTTCGTAACTGTAAGAAAATTCTAGTAAACTCCTTTCCACTGTATTATTTAAAGGGGGCCTCTATGTGGTATCTATGGCTCCTGAGCCATCAAATCACACCAGTATCTCTGTCAAATATGAAAGGGCAGAAACTATAACATTTATGTGTGCAGAACTCCATCCATTTGTCCATTGAGAGAACTGATTCTTTGCCCAAGGCAAACATTGCAACCATGCCTTCAAGTAGAGATGCACAGCTTTTTGACAACATTCAGCCTCCTAAAATCATAAGCAAAGACCCCACAGTGCCCTAAAACCACTATACATCACCAAGACTGTTGAACCACTGAGTAAGGAAAGAATAATTCTATCAGGATTGTTGAGAATGAAGGTGGAGAAAAAGCTCTCCACATCCTCCCAGAGAAGACAGAGGTTATTGGGTTATATACTTACATAGTCCCTGAGCACCTGTGCATGTCTATTTTAAAGGAGCATGGAAAAAGTATGATGTATGACTTACTATAATATGATTTCCAAGTTATGTGATGGGAGAGAGTTACAGGGATTTTTTAAAAATCTGCCAAGGAAGTGGCACTAACTACATCTTTCTTTCCTCCAATGCTTGGTAGATGGTCTCAGGTCTATCAGTTGGGAAGCAGCAGTTCCAGGAGGAAAGAGGGAAAGGAGGGAGTGATTTGTTTTCCTCCCCCAACATTTCCAAACTACTCTCCATTTCACCCCTGCAAATCCAGAATACAAGACTCTTGTTCAAAGCTGAGGGGATCACATTTTGGACTGATTTATCATTTACATTTCACAGCTTCAAGAAGATCAATGAAATTTAGTTAGACTGTAATCCTACGTAGTTCGACACAGTCTGCCAGCCAGATTAGTACAGGAAGCCCACGAGCAGAACATGCAGGAATGGGGAATGGTGAGCAGCATGCGGGACACTGCAGACTGGATGGAATGAAAATACAGAAGGTTCATTCCAAAATCACCTATTTTGATGTTTTTGGCATTCCTCTTAACTTCCTTCATCCAACCTGTTAAAAGATAAAACAAATTCCAAGTAAATACAAAGATGACAAAATCGAGAAGGACAATTTTTTCAAATACAGTTAATTTTTAAAAGACTCTTACAATCTGTACGTAGCAAATTGGGGTTAGGTAGATGCTTATGTAGAAACAAATTGGTTACACAAAATTAAAAATGTACCAATTGACAAGCAATAGTTTAACATACAGCAAAGAGAATCTCATATGCACACACAATTTAATGGGCAAAATCAGTTGTGTGTTGTTGTTTTTTGCCTTCTTGTACCAGGAATGCACATATTAGGATACTGAGATTCTATAATCTTTCAAGGCAGCTAGCAAAAGGTTCTTAATTGTGCAGTGCCAAGTAACAGACTTGTTCCATTAAATCATTACAACAGAAATTATCTCACATCACGTCAAGCAAACTTAGCCATTTCCTGAAATGTCTGGCTGTGGCTGTTTGAACCTATTTCGGTGTTATGTTCATGTCTGTTATCTCTGTTTTCTCATATTCCCATATCTTTGAGATATTCTCATATCTTTAAGGCTTAGCTTTCAGAATGCCCCACCTGATAGGGTGTTGTATATAAGTGTGAAATGTTACCATGCATATTTGCCAATACTAAGAATTCTAGTCAAATTTTATGGTTACCCTAGCATTCAAATGTATGTGATGTCACTTTCACCAATTAATGTCTCTTAACAGCAACCAATAACAGCAACCTCAGGTGGCTGAATGCCAACCGAAGCATAGTCACAACAGTACCACTGAGAAACTAGAGGAAAACATCAGAACACTTGGCCCAAGCTGAAGATTCACAGGAGGACAGAACATTTACAAAAAAAATTAAAAGCAAGGGAGGCAGGACAGAGTAAAGATTCTGTTGGTGTATGCCTGCCTCCCTGCTGCTCAACAGTCTCCTTTCCTGAGCTGGCTGAATTGGTCTCAGTAGTGGTGTTCGAGTCCCTTCAGCTAGTTGAACTAGGGGGCTTACAACGTCCATGCAGAAACTGCTGTCAGAAGCAGTTCAGGACCTCATGTCTACCATGACAACCCTGGGTATGCTCCAAGTAGTATCTGGTGCCACCCATGCTGTAGGACACACTGTGGACATGGTTTTCTGTTCTAGGCAGAATGACAGTGATCTGGATGTAGAGAAACTTTCTACCGTTTTGTTGTCATGCACAGATCACTGCTTGGTGAGGTTCAGACTCATTCTGTCAGAGTTAAGTGTTGTCTACCTGAAACTGCTGGGGAAGGTCATCCAGAGTTTGGGGGTATGATGACATCCAACTCTTCTCTGTCCTTCCCATCTGATTCCAAGGAAGCTGTCTCCATATTGAACCAATGTCTGTTGTCAGAAATGGACTGGTTGAGGGCAAATTGAAGCTTAATTCAGACAATTCAGTTGAAAAGCAGATTAGGGGACAGAGTCTCTGCCTGTGCTAGATGGGGATATACTTCCTCTGAAATCTTAGGCTCACAGCCCGGAAGCCCAAGTTTCAGCAGTGGCCAGGAGTGAATCTGCAGAGATAAAACTAGTGTGCCAGCTGTGCCCATTCCTTGGGATGTCAGATCTTGCTACGATGATACATGCCTTGACTATATCCCATTTGAAATATAATCTGTAAAGCATTCTATGTGGGAATGCCTTTGAAAACTGTTCAGAAACTGCAGCATAGTCAAAATACTGACTGGGGCCTGTTACAGGGCGCATATAACTCCCTTGCTTAAACAGCTGCACTGGCACTAGTTTATTTCCAGGCAGAATTCAAAGTGCTGGTCATGAGCTATAAAGCTGTATATGGCCTAGATCCAGACTATTTGGATAATTGTATCTCCTCCATGAAGCTGACAGAACCCTAAGATCTTCGGGGAAGGCTTTCTCCTGGTCCTGCCCATCATCACAGTTTTGTTTGGTGAGGACATGAGAAACAGCCTTCTCAGTGGCTGCTCCCCCCTCTCGAACCCCCTTCCATGGGAGGCTAGGCTAGCCCCTTCTCTGCTCTTTTCTTTTCAAGTAGGCTTTTAATTTGTAATTGTGCCAAGAGAGTCTTACTAGGATGTTTGTTTGGGTATGGCTTTATGATTTTATATTTTTAATTAAGTTTTTAGAAGATGCCACACTGCTTACATGTTCTATTCATGTGGTGTTTTGTGTTTTAAATGTGTATGGTTTTGTTGTTGCTTTTCAGTATCTTTTGTGAGCCACCTTGGGTTCTATTTGGGAGAAAGATGGCATTTTAAATAAATAAATAAAATTACACAAAATACACCTAATCACTCCAACTGCTCAGCCAAATTTGACACTACTCAAGATTTTTTAACTATTGTATATACTTGTGTATTAGCCAATGCTGTGCATAAGTTGAGAGCAGGTTTGGGGGTCAAAATCAGGGATTTTTAGATGGCCCCTGGATAATTTGAGGGTAAAACGTGGGTCCCAATACCCTTCCTTCCCCTCCATAGCTTGGCTGTACTGATGGGAGACAGCCGAGCTGGGGAAGAAACTTCAGAGGTAAGCGTTTGCTCTCCCTCATCTTCTGCAGCCCAGCTGTCCCTTCACCCAGACTGGGGAGAGGAAGAGAGGCAAGGATTTCCCCCCAGTCTTTCTCTGATCCAGGTGTCCTCCTGCCTTTGGAGGACACCCAGACTGGGGAAAGGAAGGGAGGCAAGCGTTTGGCCCCCAGCCTTTCCCCAATCCAGGTGTCCTCCTGCCTTTTTGCCCCCTCCCCAGCTTTTTCCCAGCTTGGCTGTCCCTTTGGGAGACAGGCAGGCTACAGAAGAGGCTCAAGGGGCAAGCCTTTTATCGTATTGCCCCATATATAAGTCAACCAGGTTTTTGGGTCACTTTTGGACATAAACTTCTTGACTTATAAGCAAGTATATATGGTACCTAACATCTGCCAAGAAAAGTGTCTAACAGCACAGTTCAGCATATTTACATAATGCAAACCAACATCAGAAAGACAAACTTTTAAGGCAACAGAATACATGCTGAATGACAACCTTGGTCAGCATCATGGAGCCCTGTCAACTGGAACCTCTCCTTTCCTCTTCTCTTCACCTGAAGCCAGACTGGTGAGATCATGGTGAATTTGTTTCCAAAGATTTTTGCAATGTCATAGCCATGGCTGTTCCACTAGCAAAGGAAACAAAGGAAATGTATTAGTGCAGGATCTGCTACAGATAATGTTCTCATATACTTTGCTTTTGTTTGCCTTCAAGTCATTTCATACTTATTATGGCAACCCTATGGCAAACCTACATTAGGGTTTTCTTAGCAAGATTTTTTCAGATCTTGTCTTTGTCTTCCTCTGAGGTAGAGAGACTGTGATTTGTCTAAGGTCACCTTGGTTGAGCAAGGAGTCGAACCCTGGCCTCCTGGTAGTCCAATGCTCAAACCACTCTACCACTCTGATTCTCCTCATATACTCTATACTACATCTTATTAAACAACAAAAAATTGTTAATGTTCCCAACACCAGATTCACTCACAAATTTGTATTTGTAACTAGAACCTACCCACCATCCCTCCCACTGACTGCATCTCTAACAATTCTTTTTGCATACTTACAGGTGTAATGTAACCTAGAACATCTCCTGAGAAGTATTTCTCCCGTGCTTTTTTAGCACAGTAGCTTTTGTGTTCCAGGACAATATCCTTTGCCTTCAAATCAGTAACTACCAGACCACGATCTTGCACCGTTTTATCCGAATGGTAACTCTGCCAACAATCAATTATCTTAGAATTATTAATTTCCATGCAGAAGATACAATGACTGGCAATACAGTAGTTTAGACAGCTATTCAAAAGCACACAACTCACAAGCAATGACCACTATTTAGTATTTCTTAACCATTATTACTAAAGAAAGGAGTGGCATAGTTCTAAACGTCAGATACTCGAGACAACTGTGTCAGAGTACTGTTGCCAGGCAAATATAGTCCATTGTTTAAAATTATACAGCTAGCTATATGTGAAGAAAACTTTCGTCCTCCAGAGGTTTTGGTCTACAACTCTCACAGTTACTTAACATTTGCCATGCTGGATGGGCCTTATAAAATTAGCCATCCATACAGTTATTCACTGTTGGAAACCCAATATGGAGCTAAACACACCTTTCAATCCAACAAGTCTCTTCACATACTCCTATGCCACTATTTTATAGCTGTTTGAATAGGTACTGAAACAATCAATTCTATAATAATAATAATAATAATAATAATAATAATAATAATAATAATTTTTATTTATATCCCGCCCCTCTGCAGTGCAATCGGGGCGGCTTACAACATTACAATTTCCATTAAACAAAACATAAAATCCCGAATCCCACCCATCCTTTAAGAAGTAAGGGTTCTTCTTATTCTAGTCTGGGTGGTGTTGGGCTTAGTGTCTCTCCCCTAGATGACATTGGATGGTAATGGAGGGAGGGCTCTTCTTATTTTAGGCCCGATGGTGCTGGGCTTAGTGTCTCTCCCCCAGATGACATTGGATGGTAATGGTGGGAGGGCTCTTCTTCTTATTTTAGGCCTGATAGTGCTGGGCCTAGTGTTATTATTAGTGTTATTATTAATAGCGTTATTATTAATAGTGTTACTATTCTTCACATAGTAAAGTACATACAAATGCAACTTAACAGGAAAGAATTCAACCGCGCTAATTCTAATAGGTCACCTAAGCCATTTGTGTTGTTATGTGCCTTCAAGTCAACTCTAACTTATGATGACCCTAACTATCATAGGGTTTTCTTAGCAAGATTTATTGAGAGAAGTTTTGTCATTACCTTCCTCTAAGGAAGAGTGAGCGAGATTGCCCAAAGTCACCCAAAGGATTTCCACAGTTGAGCAGGGATTTGAACCCTGGCTTCCCAGAGTTTCCATGGCTTTCCATGGCTGATCAGGGAATAATAACCCTGGTTTCCAGAGTTTTAGGGCCTTTGCAGACTGCCAGAAATAGTGCACATTAAATTGAGGCACTGCCCTGACTCAGTGTTAAGGAATCATGGGAAATGTATTTTTTTCTGAGACATTGAGCCTTCTCTGTTAGAGAGCTCTGGTGCCACAATAAATTACAGTTCCCATGATTCCCTAGCACTGAGCCAGGGCAGTGCCTCAGTTTAACGTGCACTATTTCTGATAGTCTGCAAAGGCCCTTAGTCCAGCATTCAGCCATGCTGGCTCTCACTACATTATTATCTGCTTAGAAATATAGAAACCCATTGTGAAATTAGCTGCTCTGTAGGCATGCAAAGAAAACAGTAGCATGTCAAACTACAAAATTTTAGAGTATCTGATAAGAATGTTTGCTCATCAGAGACAAGTGTGGGTGAAACAGATCTCCTCTTCTGGCTTGATCCACACTTCCGACACTTGGGCTTCTGTCATTCCCCTTTCACCTCTTAATCCGCCCCTGGATCAGTTACCTGGTCCTCCAGGTGATCCCTATGTGGACCAGTGGATGTGTTGCTACTACAGTGGGTTCACTGTAGTAAATGTGACAAGAGTTTATTAAATCTTAACAGGAACAGCAAAACATAGTTCCCCAAAAAAATCAAAACCAAAAGTAGAGGTTTATTAATACATACTTAAAGCAAACATTAATCCTGAACTATTTAATCATTCATAGCTCCCCAAAATCCTATTCAATTCTTCACTCTGGTTGACTGTCCTATCTGTATTAGAGCTTCCATCTTTTCTCTACCTGCCTTCTGCCAGAGACAAGCCTCAGTTTTTTATCCTTTCTCCCCAAAGGTTGCCCTTCACAATTTTCTCAGAGCTTTGAATGGCTGAAACCAACCAGATTTGGCCAACTCCTCCCTTCACAACAGGTAATGACGCGTCCTCACTTACTTTTTCCTCCCGTGTTTTTGAAGCGGCTTTTTTGCTGTCTGTCTTTGACAATGTAGCCTCAAGCACCTGGGAAGCCAGGGCAAACACCACAAATCCAGTGAAGATGCATCTCATGGCAGCACTAAAAATTTCAGTCACCTCTAATTTCTGTTCAGAGGCAAGATTAAAAACAGAAGTTTAGTTTGTGGAATGAAATACTATTTTAAATTAATAAGATTAATTGTTGTCAACAGCGTGGATTAATGCATATCAATCAGAGCTCACTGTCACATTTACACCACAAAATGAATGCAGTTTGGCACCGACATTGCTTTAATTGCTATGGATCAATGCTATGGAATTCTGGGATTTGTAGTTTTGTGGGATATTTAGCCTTCTCTAGTAGAGAGTTCTGGTGCCACAGCAATTCCATAGGATGGAGCCATAACAGTTAAAGTGGTGTCAAACTGCATTAATTCTGCAGTGTGGCAGAAGCCATTGTTTCAGTGGCAAACCACGTGCTTACCACACTTGCCAAGTTCTATCAAGTTGGTATCAAAAAAGGACTGGGGAAGACCACTGGAAGACAGAGGCGACAGTATGAGCTGAATGGAACAGGAGTCCATGCTATTTTCATTCATAACTAGCATTCAAAATGCTAATTGGGGGAAATGAAACTTGCCACTGTTAGAAAAGTTTATCCATCAGCAATTTCCAAGATACACAACAACACTTAACACAACTGAATCTTTTCTACAAAATATCAGTCCAAAAATCTCTGATTATTTCTTTCCAAAATTAACAGTTGTCTTTAATGTAGAATCATTCAAACATATTATTAGTACAGTTGCCCCTCCCAATTCATGGGATATCCATTCTGGACCCGCCCAGCGAAAATGGCGGCTCACAAATATTCAAGCCCCATTGAAACGAATGGTGTGCACGCCTGTGGCACACGTGGCCATTTCAGGTATAGTCGCTTGTCCCTCCCCGTGAAGAGCGAGACCGCGGACTCAAAGTCCATGAACGAGGAGGTGCAACATTCACCTTCCTCAAGGTATTTACATTTTAATTAAGCTAAAGCCCAGTTACCAGAGTAGTGCAATCATATATGTATCTATTCAGAGGTAACTTCTAATAAAGAGCTTGCAAATTTAATATGGATCTGAAGAAAGGGACTGCAGTCCAGGAAAGTTTATACAATATGCCAGTGGTATCCATTGGGTTTGGTTCCAGGATCCCCCATGGATATCAAATTCTGTGGGTACTCAAGTCCCACTGAATACAACTGCATAGTAAAATGGTGTCTCTTATATAAAATGGCAAAATTCAAGGTTTGCTTTTTGGAATTAATATTATATATATTCAAGCCGTGGATGGTTCAATCAGTGGATTAAAAAATCCATGGATATGGAGGACTAATTGTACCACAGTAAACTGGTAAACCTACAGGGTGTTGCTGCAAGACTACTTTTTCATCCTCTTTTTTTGGTACTGAAATAAGATTAATGTGACTATCTCTTTGAAAATCCCTGGCAAGACAGAATCACAGCCTCAGTATCACAGACATGACACTTGTAACGTATCCCTTTCCCCTCTATCTTATTGTGTGTGTTCATGTGTGGCAATCTGAGGTTGCCACCTGGGTTACTCACTTCTGGGACTGTGACTATAACAATGAGGTGAGGCAGTTCCTGTGGATTAACATGGGGCTCATTCACACTTAGTGATAAACTGGTTTCTTAACTGGATCATTTCAAAGCAATAAGCAATTCAAAACCAAAGCAATGTTCACACACTGTTTGCCACGATCAAATCTGTCCGTGTTCCCATCAAAGTTCACGTTTGAATGGCAATCGGAGACAGCACTCGGGAAGGAGGACCAAAGGGTAGAGAGTAGACAGAGGGCTACAACTTATCCAACCCTAAAGGTTTTGTCTAAACCAACCCCTTTTCCCCGTCAGATTGCGCCAGTTCAACGGGGCTTGTGATTTTAAATTTCCCACACTGTCAAAGTGGTCCCTTTAAATCA
>CM034701.1:117229080-117242300 GCA_020142125.1 Phrynosoma platyrhinos | reverse complement strand
AGGTTGCCGACCCCTGCCTTAGGGTCACCCTGAGTTCGAAATGACTTGAAGGCACACAACAACAAAACAACCTTCAAAGAAGTCACCCTCTCTCTGTGGAGGGCGAAAGAAGTAATTTCTGAACTCCTGGATAGGGATAATGTGCCCTTAACAACTGGTTTCTGAAGCAAAAACTGTTTGTTAACATACCTAAAATTTGGAACTTGCCAAAATGTTTGGATTTAAAATGGAGAGTAGCATTTTTCTAAAGTACAAATGCAAGGTATTGTAGGTACCATGACTAGGCATCTTAAATATTTATAGTGTTTGTTTATTGGGCACTGTGCTCCAGCTAACGTGGCTGTGCTCATCTGGATGTGATTTTTAACTTGTGCCGACACAGCCAAAATGATGTCTTCAAAAACACAGTCACGTAATGCATTTCTGATCTTACAGAAAGACATCATTTTCATAATGTGATGATACCCTGTGTAGTATAGCTGTAATATTGCAGCTGTTATAATTGGGGAAACTGCTTCATCCAGCAGCTTGCAAGGTCAGGCTACAAGGATTAAATACTGCATCTTCAGTCATGCAAACAGATGTTGGCTTCACATATTTGATTCAAAATGTTAATTATGACCTTACTGCAGTTATACTTAAACAGCAAATTTAAGGTTTGGAAAATAGAGCAATCGCTTCCCGAGCCTCTGTTGGCTTTGTAGGCTGAACGCAGATCCATTTCACATATTATTCAGCATCAAATCTATTTTTTTTCAAGTACAATAATGTATTCTCAGCAATCAGTCCTGTGGCCCTTCAACATTTTACAATTATAGTGCTATCATTGCACTTTAACTGCCATTGTTTCATCCTACAGAATCCCAGGATTAGCCGTTTAGGGAGGGTTACTTAGAATTCATAGCCATGGAGCTCTAATTCCTCATCAAACTAGAAACCCCAGAATCCCATAGGATACTGCCCTCACAGATAAAGTGGAATCATAGTGCTATAATTTGAACTTTTTGTTTGCCATAGGCACCCATCACAGTATTTATACCTAAAAATACAGTGTTTGAAAAGGTCGGTCATCATCCTTGCTGGCGGTATATGCACCTTTTGATGCTTTATGACACATTTGCCTTCTCCTCTTGATGTAGGGATTTTATAAACAAAATAAAGACAATGATTAAAGAGCAAGTTGTATCTTGATACAGCCATCAAAATGCCGTAATTTATGGACCAGAAAGCACTATAATGACTATCATTTAAAAATGAAATACAGAGATGGGATTCTTTGATTGGCACCAGAAATCCAGCATAGCTAAGCCTACTTATTTGTTTCTGCTCAGGTTGTTTCACCTCTTGCCCTCACCAACCTGTGAGGGATGAGGATTGGTCAGGGAGGCCAGCTGGAGCAGGAAAATGTTTATAAATTCTTCTCTATCTGTTCTATTTCGATCTACCAGAACTGTTTCTTGTGACTGCTTCTCCTGTTGAATCACATACACTTGGTGTAATATCTCTATTTCTAAATGTTTTGTTGATTTGGAAGCTGGATCCAAGGCAAATGAGACATGCCTGAATTGTTGTTGTTGACCAATGGCAAATCTATCATGGGGTTTTCTTGTCGAGATTTGTTCAGAGGAGGTTTGTCATTGCTTCTCCTGAGTGTGAGAGCATGTGATTTGTGCAAGGTCACTTTGACTGAGCAGGGTTTCAAACCCTGATCTCTGGAGTTGTAGTCCAACACTCAAACCACTATGTCACACTGGCTCTCACATGCCTGAATGCTGGTTTGAAATAATTTTATGTGTAATTTAGAGCAGATCTTTTAGGATATTAGTGTTATTAACTGAGTGCCAGACAGTAATCAGATTACTCAGTACTTAATTTTCAAAATATCCAGGGGGGAAGCCAAATCTGCATAAGTTAACATACATTTCTATCTTTAATTAGTTACACATCAGTTGAAGATGGTTTTTCTTTGCTTCAAGCTTGCCCAGATACTTATTTTCCTTCAATAAAAATTCCCATTGATCTACCATGAATTTGGAGAGCCTGAGAAGATTTTGTATGGCAGTCATCGAACTATATAGGGAACATAGGAAACTGCTTCATATAGAGTTCGAAGAATATTGACTCATTTAGCACAATGTGCTCTGCACTAATTGCCATTGGCACTCTGTAGTTTGAGGCATATGACTTCCTCATCTCTGCTCACCTCCTGGTGGGTTTGTAGTTTGGGGATGGTCTTATTCTCTTAAGGCCAGGCTGATGGTATGTGATAGGATTTTCTCTGTAGCAGCACCCCACTTGTGGAACTCCCTCCCAAAGGAGGGTCAGCCTGGCTCTATTCTTTCTGAGTTTCTGGTGGGCAGGGAAGACTATGCTATTTTGCTTGGTCCTTCAATCTTAAATTTACGGGTTTCTGCTGTGGCTGTTTCATTAACAGTTAAGTTTTAGAGTGATTCTTAAAAGGGACGGCTTAATAGATTTTTGTGTATTTTAGCAACTAAAATATTTTTTAAAAAATAATTAGTAATTATTTAATGTTTTTAAATTGTCTTTACACATTGTGCATTGTCTTGAGGGCCCTGATGGATCAAGAAGCAATAAAGAAATGGTACACAGAGAGAGACACAGAGGAGAACCACTCTAGCAGACTTTAAACCTCAAGTAGTTGTAATACCTAGACAAGCTCCGCCAGGTAACAGTGTCCCAAGGCATGTAGGGGTTCTAAATATTATCACCAGCATCTTGAATTCAGAACAAGAGCCTACTGGGACCCAATGCAGTTGTTTTAAGGTCAGTTTCTATATGGTGTTCCAGTTGGTAATCAGCTACTTCATTGTGCTGTAGGTTTCAAATTGTCTTCAAGGGTAGATCCACATAGTAATCTATGTTGCAATAGTTTAATAAGGAATTTACCCATGCCTAATCTATTGTGTTTAAGTTATCCCTCTCCAAAAAAAACCCCTGTAGCTGGCATATGAGTTACAGTGTCCATCTTGGACTCTAGTGACAGAGTTGGTTCTAGGAGTACTCCAAAATTATGCACTGCTGTCTCTTGAGGAATGCACTCCATCTAGGGTGGGTAGCTTGCCCAGTTCCTGGACTGGAGAACCAAAAATCCACAGAGCTTCCAAGCAATCAAAACTCAGCTGCATTTTGTAGACGTGCATCAAGTCACTGGTCTGTCATCTGCATAGCCTCAGTTGAGCTCATTGCCAAGCTCAGTACAGTAATCTAGTCTTAAAAGAAGCAAAGTATGAAGAACAGGAACAGCATGTGCATATTTATTTAATATATCTGTCTCCTATAGTTTAAAGAGAAAATAATTACCATGTGGCTTTCAGCAATTAATGAATACAATACATAAAACTATAAAGGTAAAAGTATTGCCCATTGACAAGATTGTCAAGTCATGTCCGACCATAGGAGGCGGTGCTCATCTCCATTACTAGGCCAAAGAGCCAGCTATACGACGTTAAAATGAAATTTTAGAGGTGAGTTGGAAAGTAATGAGAGTCTAATGCCATGGTCTGGGCAGGTTTGTATGGGTGGAAGCAATCCTACAAGTGAAATGAATCTAACCAATTCTGGCTTTTAGAGCTCAAAAACAGCATTTTAAATTAAACCTAGAAATTAATATGGAACCAATACCTCTGGTAGCTAATATTTATTGACATATATTTCTAGCTAAAATGACCCCCATGGCAATACACAGTTATTTTGGGAGTGGGGGGAGGGGATTACTTGGGAACAACAGACCCAAATTTGCCACATATTAGAATTGCCAGTTGGGTTGGGTTTCCAAATGTATTTGTCAGAATTGCACTTTTCAGTATAAACTCTGAACAACTCCATAGTAGAGGCAAACCATACCATGGATCAAGAAGCTTCATCTTTACATTGCACAGTAATCTTGTACCATCTGTGTTAGATGAATCTATCCCAATATAATTTTTTGCTGGTGTGATCGGTTTCTTAAAGATTCTGGGTCACTTTTATCCTGTATACTTTCATTTGAAACTTGAAAATATACTGTTAATCAGTTCTTGTAATCCTGAGAGTTTTTTTTAAATCTTAAAAATATTTTTTTATTCCCCCATTGTATACATAAGTGAAAAATGTTTTCTAGTAGACACTTCTGGTACAAGATTACTGTGTAATGTAAAGATGAAGCTTCTTGTTCCATGGTATGCTTTGTCTCTATGGACTTGTTCAGAGTTTATACTGAAAAGTGCAATTCTGACAAATACATTTGGAAACCCAACACCACTGGCAATTCTATGCTTCAGAATATTTAAAATCAGAAGAAAGTAAATCTGTAAGCTTCTGTCCTCTTTTGAGTAAAAAATGCATGATGAGCTAGTTCAGTGCAACAAAAAGCCTTTCCAAGAAAAGGAAGTCTCCTTTTGATCCACTCATTGTATCTGGAACATGCTGACTTGCATTCTTTCTTCCTGTTTCTTTTGAATTGGTCTCTGGCTTCAGAACTGGTGGGACAGAAAAAGATAAACTGCTAAGGCAATGTTTCTTTCTAGTTGTTTTCTGAATGGCAGAGCTTTGAGTTCATGGAAAAATATGCTTGAGTTCTGATGGTGACTTTGTCCAGTCAGTTTTACTGAATGCATACACCAACTTCCACATGTACATGCAAGATTGTTTGAAGCTTCTCTTAAAAGAATAATACTTGAGTAGTAAAGTTAAGGTGCCTGATGGCAGTAGAGTGAAATTATACAAAAGAGCAATGAGAAATCATGGAATATATACAGGATACATCATCATTAAATACATGTAGAAATCATTTTTGTACCTTGGAGTTCATAAAAAGACTTTACATCCTCCTCCATTTCCCATCAAACTACAATTGCAGTAGCTGCTGAAATTACAGAGTGGTGAGGAACTGACCACTCTGAAATGCATACCTCCACTCCTAAATTCAAAATTAATATACGGTATGTTATGGCCAGCAGAAGTGGCTATCACAAATGGAATACGGCCACTGTTTCAGTACAAGGGCTATTTTACTATATATTTTCCCTTGATGGAGGAGCTTGAAAATAAACCAATATGTGTCAAGAAGATGAAGACTACAGTTTGCACAGACAGATACATACACCTCTACAAATTGATATACCCTTGAACCTAACTCACCGAGAGTAATGTTTTATTTTTATTCTCAAAGTATTTCTATACCATTTGGCACAAAAGCAGTAATGGAGAAATACTTTTGGCCCAGTAGTCAATTTGGCAAGGATGCTTTCCAACAGTGGGTAGGGCCAAAGAGGCAGGGACACTGGCACATTTTCCCACCATGCAGAAAAAAGTGCAGAGCCAATGAAATGCACAGCTGTATTTCATGCAACAGCCTGCAATGAGTGCACAGCTTATTTCTCTGAAGGATTATTTAAAGGTTAAATACCTTTAAATACCCTGTTCCTTTTAAATACCCTGTTGTGTCCAGTTGATCACAGAGCAGCTAAAGAAGTTGTGGGCTGACAGGAGCTTCGTTGGCCAAACTGTATGTTGAAGACCAAGAGGTTTCTCTCTCTTACCCCCAAAGAATTTCCAAGGTGGTTTACAACAAAGTTGTTACTACAGTAAATTTAAAACAGCATCCAAAGCCAACAGAGATACATAAAGCATAATGACAACAGGATAAATTAAACCCTAATGTGACCCCAAATTGTTAAGATGACCTTATACCAAGCATTAGAAAACATCTATAAATACTCAAGCCTTGATCTGCAGCTCCTAGACAAGTTTATAAGAGGGTTTGTGTTTACACATGCCTATCCTTGTTCTGACTGCATCAAACACTGGCATAACACTTCTGTGTTCACAATAAATGTACTTACCAAGTAAAATGTGACGTTGTAAGTTGCCATCAGTGTTGGACAAAAGTACCTGCCCATAGATGCAGGTATCTTAAATGTAGTGACACAAGTGTTAACTCAAACCATATACAAGAATGCTTGTTTTTTAGAACTTTCTGTAAATGAGTGATTGCTCTTTTCAAAACAGTTTCCCACATTCTTGTTTTTTTAAAAAAGCAGTGTGAGTGCACAAATTAAAAGTTCTAATGATTCATTTGGATTTATTATCCTATTCAAGCTTTCATTTAAGAATTTAATACTCTAAAGGCACCAGATCCTGTGTGATCTTGGAAGCTAAGCAGGATCAGCTCTGGTTAGAACTTGTATGGGAGACTGCCAATGAATACCAAGTACTGTAAGCAATATTTCAGAGAAGGGAACTGGCAAAACCCCCTCCAAGTATTCCTTGCCTAAGAAAACCCTATGAAATTCATAAGACAGTGACAACTTGAAGGCGCATACATACAGTGAAGGAATGTCTACTAGGCCTACTTTCTCTGTTGTTGCTCTGATGGGTCTGAAGAGGAGAGCTTCTTGTATCCATGTATCCATCTTCTCTTCAGGTCTGTAGTTTTCTTATGAGCAGGATGATGGCATCAGGGCTAGCGCACTACCCTCCTTGTGTGTTGATTTAGAATTTATGTTGAACACCTATTATCTGTTTGCAGTTTTTGTGTTCTCAACCCAACACCTATTGTCAACTGCATGTCTTGCCTAGGGATGTAAATCTTTTTATTATTTCATATTCACATGCAAGAATGAATCATTTCAAAAGTTTTTTCCCTCCATGGAACAAGATTTCATTTCAGGACATTTTGTGTATTTTGGCATATTGTATTTATTCAAAAACTTTGTGTTTTTGCAAGGACACATTTTCCCCACAAAAACCTTGTTTTTTCACAAATTTCCCAAAAATACAAATCATCACAATCATCATTATCATCACTACTATATGATATTTGACCATTTTCTTGCCAGGGTGTCTCACTTATTTGAGACACTCTCCCCAAAGAGAAGAAAAATGATGCTTGTTCTTTACTAGTCTTGTCTACCTACAACACCCATTGCAGTTCTGCTTGCTGCCAAAAGCAATTGTGTTGGAACTGTGAGGAAACTATTTAGTGAAAAGCTAAATGTATGATTGAATTTTATTTTGAAACAAGAACTGAAGTGATCAATTTTAAAGTGTAAAAAACTTCCTCTTATTGATCTTTGGACAAAAGAGTGTCACAGTGTTTGAATGTCAATTGGCAGAATGCCAAAGAAAGGTTTAATTGCCCTTTTATAGATTATGGTTAGCAATGAGCTAGCAATTTGCAAGGAAAGATTTGTGTCTGATATTCAGATGGATGAAACCAAAAGTTGTTAGTTAGATTTAGATTAGCTGGACTGGGAATGTTCTACACTTGTCTGTTTGTCCCTTGTGGAAATTAGTGTGGGAGGAAGGGGAATTCTTGTTGTATGCCTTCAAGTCATTTCTGACTTACGAACCCTAAGGTGACTCTATCATGGGATTTTCTTGGAAAGATTTGTTCAGAGGAGGTTTGCCATTGCCTTCCCTTGAGGCTGTGAGAGCATGTGGCTTACACAAGGTCTCTCAGTGGATTTCCATGGTCGAGCAGGGATTTGAACCCTAGTCTCTGGAGTTGTAGTCCAGTGCAATCCAATCACTACAGTACACTAGCTAGAATTCTACCTATGCACAGATTAATTGGCTGGGACACTTGGACAGAGAGAGAAATGGTTGCACACTGGCATATTCATGGGCATACAGTTGTGAGGGTAGCAGGCAGTTGTGAAGGAGCAGGCAACGGTAAGGGTGAATAGGCAAACAAATCAGGAGAAAGTGTAGGAATTCTAGAAGTGTCTCAAAGAAATCTAGATAAAGACTCATAATAGCAGCAGAAGTTGAAAGAAAATGGCAGACAAAGGCAGAACATCACTCAGAACAGTATGGTCCCAAGGAAGAGCAGGTAGCCCCTGACATAGCCTTCTAATCAGAGCTTTGATTGAGAGTGTCAGTAAGATGTAGAGAATCTGCATTAACAGCATTTGCTGGACCAGAGTGAAAACTGAAGATAACATCTTGAGTACACAGAAACTGTATAAGAAAGAGGTTAGTTAACTCACTGAGAGGCTCTAGCGGTTTTGTTAAACTGAGGTGGGACTTTATAGGGCAATTGCTTTAACACAGCCAGTTTCTTAAAGCTGCTGTAACATCAGTTTATAATTGATCCCTTAAAAAGAAATGGCAACAGGAGAGCGAAAAAAAGAGAGAGAAGAAATAGCAACATGTTGAATATCCTGATATGTTGTGATATATTAATATCTAATTTTATGGTGTATAGATATATATTCAGTGACACACTTTGTACCTGTTATTTATAATTTTAAATATATTTTTTAATTTTAACTGTTGGACCCTCTGGACAATCTTGTCCCATGCCTGAACTAGATGGGATTAAGGCTACCCAGGAAATAAAAAGTGGTGGCAGGAGAATTTAAACAGGGGATAATTAGTAGAGTGGAATAAGCCTCTATTTAGAGATGTTAGTTATTCTGAATGAAGAGAGGTTCCAAAAATATCAGTTATAGGTGATGGAATTAATAGTACTGTGCCCCTCCTTATGAGAGTTGGTGTCCAGCAATGGTAACTCAGTGAAATTGGTTGCAGTGCCAATATCCATGTGCACCTCTATGGATAGCTAGTTTGGCTTGAAACGGATAAACGACACCACTGCTAATTGCAGTATACTTCAACTGTGACTACTAAAACCATGTCTTGTCAATCCATTACATCCTTAAAAAGGAATGTGAAAGACTGCAGAGGTTGAGAGAACAGCTTAACAAAGATATTCTGCAGTACTACAGAAAGGGCAGAACCAGGACAATAACAGCAGCTGGCATTGTGTCTTGAAGGCTTCAACAGTGCTTTTTATCTGACTTTGGTCAGCAATGTAGATTCTCTTTCAGAATTCAGTCTCACTGCTATAATAATGTCCTCTACAAGTAGCTTGCAACAGCTGCTCAATGAACATGACATTCTGAGCACTCCAAATCCTGCTCACTTTATAGTGTTGAAGCGTTCATAAAAGCATAGAGCTTGTCTATAGGGAAATTTCACTTAGTAAACTTCAGTAAATTTTTCTCATATCTCCATAAGAAGCCACACTTACCAACCCTGTGTCCATTGTTATTTGCAACAATTAAGGACCCAGGAATTCTGCTTTCTTTTACATCTCTTTACCTTAGCTTTTTTTCTTTGCTTCTCTATGTGGAAATAAGAACTGCTTTAACCTTAGTTCCTTCCCAAATGTTCTTATACCCACTCATGGCCTTGGTTGGATTTTGGTACACTTCTTTACTCACAGACTACAAAAGTAGTACTGTATAGTGTTTGCTTCTCCCAACGTGGAGAAAGAGAAAGAGACGCTCCCCATTTCCAGTTACCTAAGACAAGCATTCCGATTTCTGCACTATATTGCAGAATCTCTTTTCAGAATAAAACTATGTGCGGTGTACACATGCATGCATGTCTTAATATAAATCAGATATAAAAGCTAGCCTATTCGTTTGCACAATTGGGGCAAGACTGGCATTACTGGAGGACAACTGTTAATAATTATAAGAGAAGTATTGTGGGAAATGCATTGACACTTCACCCCAAGTCAGTCTACCCTGTATCTAAATAATGCACAGCATCCCCAACTTTTGTACCATGTAGGCAGTTCACCATACAATCCACACTCCTTTATAAAAGTCCCTTATAATCATATTATGTATTGCTTGGAGTTCCCAGCATCCCATGGAGGCATATTCTCTTGTCAAGAAGGTATCTGTTCCTCTCCTATGGAATGATCCCTTCTAAGGAATCATTTCTTTATTTCTCATAGTATGCTTTTTCTTAGTTCCATATTCTCAGTGGCAGCAGAGTTGCGATCCTTGGAATGAGGAGGCGCTTCTTAAGCCCTACTGGACCCCTCTTTCAATTTAGGTTGGATCTGCATTGCAGAAATAATCCAGGTTGACACCATGATAACTGCCATGGCTCAGTGCTATGGAATTCTGGGAACTGTAGTTTGTGAGACATTTAGCCTTCTTTGTCAGAGAGCTCTGAGGCCACAACAAACTGCATTTCCCAGAATTCCATAGCACTGAGCCTTGAGAGTTAACTTGGTGTCAACCTGGATCATTTCTGCAGTGCAGATACAGCCTATATCTGCCTTTTTCACCTTCTCTGAATCATCTACCTTAGATTCAAGCAAGCAAACTTATTCCTTAAGAGCTGGGAGTTTACCACACTGAATTCATGCCCACCATTCTATCCATCAAGCAGGTGGTTTGTACATGTGTCCTGTGGAATTCACTAATAGCTGTCATGGCCTTGCTGGCTTTTTGTCTTTCTAATGATTTTTCTTTGTTTGCCTGGAGAGCTGTTAATCATCAGAAATAGGGCTGCTACCTTGTCCTCCTTACTCGCTTGTTAAACTCATTTTAAGAAGGATACAGACCAGTTTGAGTAGTTCAGGGCAGGGTGACAAGGATGATAAGAGATAAGGAGAATAAAACCTATGAGAAAAGGTTAAAGCAGGGGTAGGCAACCTTTCCCTTTAAGGGCCGAGGGACTTCAGCTCCCAGAATCCCAGGAGCTATTGGCCAACATGGGACTATTGGCCAACATGGCTGAGGCTTCTGGGAGCTGAAGTCCCTCGGCCCTTAAAGGGGAAAGGTTGCCTACCCCTGTGTTATCCTGTCAGGCTTTTCACCAGGGGCTGAGATGCTTTGCCAGCAGGGTTTTCCCCTTGTGCTTATATATCTGGAGAGTTACATGGGGTGGAACTCATACTTCCCTCCATATATTGTTGGATTGAAGTCATAGCAGTCTGATCCAGAAGAGCCAGTGTGAGGAATACTGGGAGTTCTAGACCAACAGTATCATAAATCCTATCTCTGTTGTAGAGCTATTGTAGCTCTAGGAGTTTGTATAGCACTGTTAAGCACCAAACAACTCTATGACATGTTATGCATCTACACCAGTACAATGTTCACTAGCCCCTAACTTACAAGACTTCTCTTGTTGCTGGTATAGGCAAATGATCCATCTCTCTTTTCTCGATTTGAGATTTGTGGCAATATTAGAGTCTAAAGAGTAAAGCAGTCATGTTTGCCTAAGAGAGAATATTTTTAGACTATACATTGGTATTTTAGTCATAAATGAGTCCCTTGCTGTGTCTGTACTACTTCACCAGTTATCTTCTATATAAGGAGAAAATGGTTGTGTGCTGCCAGCTGCATCTAGTAGGGCTTCTGAATTTTTTTTGATAAGAAGAAAAATTGCCAAGAGGCAAACATGTTCTTATTTCCTTACAGTTGAATTACTGACCCTGCTCTTATATAACATTTTGTTTTTTCATTGTTTTTGCCATTTTGCACTGAATACTAGTCTCCAGCTGTGTCACCAAGCTATCATCACTGTGCAGCTGAGTTGTATGACTGGGGAAACATGCAGGAGAAATCTAAGAGCAGGCTTTATTGCTGGTCATATTGTTGACTTGTGTGTTTCCCAAGCCATTTATTAAGACATGCCCTTCTCTTTAGTGTATATTCAAGTCATGCTTCTTGTCTGTAAGATTGTTTGTTTTAAGTAGCTGGGCAAATGCACAGGTCTGTTAAACTTGCTTAATTTAGTACAGGTCTTGGATAGCTAATTAGCAGCTGTTGTCTCTTACTAACCTGACTAGGGACGTTATCACACGTGGGCCAGAAAGCGATAATAAAGTGGAAATGAGGCATTCCGAAAATAAACTGAAAATTAACCTTGATTCTGCAAATAGCATTACCTTAATTGCAAAATTAAAGTAAGCGCATTTAACGTTCACACACAAGCGAGAAAAGCCCCGTAAATGTACTAGAAATGAGCTTCTTGCACATGCGCAGATAGAGGAATGCTCGCTGGAACCATGGGAACAGCAGGGAAATGCTCCCAAATGCGCATTTGCTTTTCACATTACGGTAAATGCAAATTACCTTAATTGCGCATTTGCATTTCCTCCAAACAACCGAATTTCAAAAGATCTCTGTTAACACCAGTTTCTGTCCACTTTCTATCCAGTTTCTGTGCGATGTCGTGTGAAAACACGGGGCACTAATCCAGTTTCTGTTTGGATTTTGTGTGGATAACGTGGTAGGAGTCCATTGGCTTGCTTAGCACAGAATTCTCTTTGCTTCCACAGTGCTGTAATATTGAATGTATAAGAATAATGATAGCATCTTCAGGCAGCATTGAGTGGAATATAAAATACATTCAACCCAAATGCTTTTTCCTGACCTCTGGCTAATCCAGCACAGTGTTTAGTTCTTATGCCATTATGTTTGAGATGATGTGTTAGTACACAACAGAAGGAAATATGCTGGATTGAATGAATTGAAGATGAGTTTCTGGGTGTGAACAAGGCCAGATTATAAGGTGCTTGAGGCCCCAGATCAGTTCTGAAAACAGAGTTTTCTTGGCATGCATATATGAACAATTGTCAGAGTGACAGAATAAAAACTGAATAAGTAAACAATAGAAGACAAAAGTACAACAGACTGCAGCCCTGCAACTAGCCTGATCCCATGCATTATTATTGTTTCTCCAGTAATACATAAAATGTTGATTATAACAAGAATAACAATTTGTTGCAACCTGTTACAGTGAGAGATACAACAGCATATCTGCAAAGCTGAGTGGGCAGATACCAAAAAAAACAACAACAAAAAAACAAACACAAACAAATATTTTTGGGACAGCAGCTCTACGAGCATCTGAAATCTAGTATTTTGCAAGTAAATTACAAAGCCTCCTCAGATCACCCATATTTATATGCTTGTTCAGAAGTAAAAATGTGAAGCAGCACATAGTACAGATAACTGTGTCTATTTGAAACTAAGAAGGACAAAGAAAAAGTATTTTCGGTGTTTTCAAACAGCATTTTATGCCCAGGATGGTTTATGATGTGTTCTGCTACTGCTGATTTTTCTGGCTGGCCCAGTCTGCAGTGTCTCTCATGTTCCTTGATTCGTGTTTGGACACTGCGTTTGGTGGTCCCTATGTAGACTTGTCCGCAGCTGCATGGTATGCGGTAAACTCCTGCGGCTGTGAGAGGGTCTCTCCTGTCCTTCGCTGAGCGCAGCATTTGTTGGATTTTCTTGGTTGGTTTGTAAACTATTTGGAGGTTGTGTTTCCTCACTACTTTCCCAATTCTGTCTGTGACTCCTTTGATATATGATAAAAATACCTTCCCTTTGGGTGGCTGCTTGTCTTTCAAACATAAAATGCTGTTTGAAAACACCGAAATTCTGGACCATGCCAACAAC
>CM034701.1:117183189-117228980 GCA_020142125.1 Phrynosoma platyrhinos | reverse complement strand
CTAGAACATGGCCACACAGCCTGAAAAAACCCACAAAAAAACTATGTATTCATATTGCTCTTTATCTAAATTATAAAATCCTAAAACATGCAGTGTAGGCGGAATATTTAGGGATCCCTAGAGCTGTCCTCTCATAACCAATTTACTCTTGACATGAGTCAAGTTTCAATATAGTTTGGATATATTTAGAAGGTACATGCAATTTTTATAATGATGACATCTTGTCACTTTCTGCAAGGAATGGGCAGGCTCATCAGAACATAGCTACAGTTTCCTCAGGCTCTACATTTGTAGCTCGGTTTTATTTATTTATCTTATATCCCTTCTTTCTCTTGGCACAGACTGATTAGATGAAGCATAGTAACAGGATTTGCTTCTTGACAGAGGAGATGGGCTATGTAATGGCATGCCAAAGATGCAAGACTTGGAAATAGGTTGGAGTGTTGTAGGGGGAAAATGACAGGGAATGCTTGTGTTTTTCCTCAATAAGGAGGTACAAAAAATACAAAAATACAGGATCACAAAGTACCTATTATTTGTGTGCAAATCTGATATTTCAGAATTATTCCCCCTCCCTGGTTTTGAGTCAGTGAAGGAGATTCCTCCCATCTTCCTCTGTGATCAAGATGAGGGTAAAGAACATAGAATTCCCAAATACTTTTCCTATCTAGATACTGATTAGAAGCAGATCTATTTAGCTTTTGCCTTTGTTTCCTCCAGATCATGCTCCGAGACTCATTCCTGTCATACCAGTCTTGTACCTAGCAATATTTCAGTGATGGTTCATGTCAATGTGATAATCTGAATGATACAAAATCATGGGATTGTAGTGTTTCTGTTGGAGTTGTATTTATGCCTTTTATTTTTAATTGCTCATTAGGTGATAAAGCCCTTGATGGCTACAGTAAGAAAAAATATGTCTGCAAGCTGCTTTTCATCTTCCTCCTGGGGCATGATATTGATTTTGGCCACATGGAGGCTGTGAATCTACTAAGTTCAAACAAATACACAGAGAAACAAATTGTAAGTAATGTCTTATCCTGGTATAGCAATGATAAAAATGCAGTTTTCCATTAGCCTTGGGTGAACTGTGAAAGATGAATAAAGCAGATATGTTTCCCTTCTTTCTTTCTTTCTTGAATTTTGCATTGTGTACTGAAAAGTGCAGTGTTTTTCTCTGCAGTTGTTGCATGCCATAGAACGTTCCACTCCTAGGCTGCCACTCTACCAAAATTTTACAGATGTCAAAGCCTTTGTGAGGGGTAATGCATGCAGAAGAGAAGAAAATAGGGTTGTGGGAATAGGTCTATTTCACATAGGTTTGTGAAAAGAGCTCCAACCCACCAAATAAGGTGCTGGAAAAAAGTGCCCATTAAGACAGAGGTTTAGGGTGAATCCTTAGCTCTGAAAAGGTTGATGGCTCAACACTTACCAAGTTGCTTAAGTTGCACTTTTGCCAAATACCTTCTTTTCTCCAGCTAAATAAGAAATGTTAATTACTGTTAATACTTACTGTTAATACTGCCCAAGTGCAATTATTACTTTTTAATATGTACTACTAATACTTTCTCCATGTGGGCGAACCTATGGCATGCGTGCCAGAGATGGCATGTGGAGCAGGGAAGAGGAGGAAAGGGAGCACACCTGTTGTTCCTCCTCCCAGCCCTTCCAGGCCTTCAGTTGCCTCTAAAGCCCGGGAAGGTGTGTGTGTGTGTGGGGGGGGGAGAAGTTCTGCTCCTGAGGTTCTGCCCCCATAGAGCAGAAGTCCCCCCCTCCCCTGGATGTCCTGCCTCTGGCCTATGGTAACACCCAGTACCAAAAAGCTGTTAATTTTAGGCACTCGGTGCCTAAAAGGTTTGCCAACATTGCTTTACATCAGGGGTAGGCAACCGTTCCCCTTTAAGGGCCGAAGGACTTCAGCTCCCAGAAGCCTCCGCCATGTTGGCCAATAGTCCCATGTTGGCCAATAGCTCTTGGGATTCTGGGAGCTGAAGTCCCTCGGCCCTTAAAGGGGAAAGGTTGCCTACCTCTGCTTTACATGGTGATGCAATTATGAGTCCTTTTTGGCCAGTTGGTAAAGTTGTTCCAGAGACTACCCTGGCAGATGTCTATACATTTACTAAAAAGTGAAACAGTAATGAAGAAGGGAATCTCCTGTTTGGCATCAAAGAAGGAATCAGTTTTTTTAATGAGTGTCTTCTTTAGGGAAAGTTACACTAGGTGTTCAGTTGTTATCCCCTGAGAAATTCATGGGCTACTGTAAGGACGTATAGAAGGCTGAGGCATTGAACATCATATCAGAAGATACTTAGTTAATAACTACTATAAGTATTGCACCACTAATTGTGCTTTAAAGTATAAATGCTTATGCTATACAGAAAAATAGATTGGCTTTAGGTGGGATATTTGAGACTTATAAACTACTAGAACTTTATTAAAGCTCTTCTCTGAACACACATGCATACTCACACATGCATGTCTGCCTAAAATGGAATTTTTTAATAAACAAATTACCAAATTATATTTGCCATATATTTGATGCAGGAATTCTTGGCAGGCTTTAATATGAAGTAGTCATACCCTTGGGTTCATCTTTTTCTTTAAAATTTAACCCCCGCTGCAGCTCAGGAACTATGTCCATACCAATCCTTTTAGTGGTGTGGGCCAAACAATATCTTTCAGACCTTTCAGACCCTGAATGGCAAGGTTTGTGAAAAGCCAGTTGGACCTGATCATGATAAGCAAGATTGGTACCCAGTTCCTCACCCCAGGTTGATAATTTCCAACCAGCAGTTGATGCATTATAAATAGTGGATAAAATCTGCAGGTGAGATAGGCTAAGTATAGTACATGACTGCCCAAATGGAATTTCATCTTTCAACAAGCTAAAAAGTGTGGGTGGGAGAAAGCTAGTGGTTTCAAATTGCCAAACTTTTAAAATTATAGCAAATGCAGCCTAAGTTATCACCATAATTTTTCTGGCTTTCCCTTAATATGACTCTAGTAAGTTTATGCATAAATGAAGAGGCTTTTTATAATCCAAATATCAAAGAGTTGAAAATGATTGGATTATAACTGTCAAATTAAAAGTGGAGATTGAAAGGACTGTGTGTTGGGCTATGTTCAGATGTACAGAGTTTCTTCCAGCTCCTTTCTTCTCTGGATTTTTCTGCTCCTCTGAAAAGCTGCTTCTAAATGTCAGGGGACCCTTTTGACAGGAGAGCACTCTGCAGTCTAGTTAGTGTTGCCAAGTTTTCAAATTAGCAATAAGATACTGTCAAAATCTGTGACAATCAGAAAATAGTTATTAATTAGTTTGTGTTCTTCAGTATTTATTTCAGTTAACTTAGCCATGTATTTTGCTGCAATATCCACTTTCATAAATTGTCTGTTGCACACAATTAAAGTCTTTATGAAGGACTTAGACTCAAGAATATAGGATTGCTTGGCATCTTTTTCACTCTATATAAAAGCTTTCTGAGCCTCAAATAGGGGACATCCCTTCTAACAAGGGACATCTGCCAGCTCTATAAGGGACAGGTTTTCTGACCCTCAAATAGGGGACATCCCTTGTAATAAAGGACCCCTGGCAACCCAAAAAATAGGGGATGCAGTTAGCTTTGGAAGGAAATGGCAGTTCCATTGCATGCAGAAATGCTTTTCATTCACACACAGCACTCTGACCCCATTCAGTAAGACTTAATAAAACTGAATTGATCTGCCTGTGTCTGAACATGAGTTCAGCTATATTCTACCTGTCTCCAACCACCTGATATTTGACTTTACTTGTAAAGAATGAAAACTGGCTGCACTAGACATATATCACTTTTGGCCAGAATTTAACGATGAGAGACCTGATTAATTTAAGTTATAGCTGCAAAGGCATTTTTAAAAATTATGCGTATTTCATATTAAACTGTTCCCCTCCTACCCACTACTAACTCTTCTCTTAATTCCAGGGCTATTTGTTCATCTCTGTGCTTGTGAATTCAAACAGTGAACTGATACGACTGATAAATAATGCAATTAAGAATGACCTAGCCAGCCGTAACCCCACTTTCATGGGACTAGCTTTACACTGCATTGCCAACGTGGGTAGCAGAGAGATGGCAGAAGCATTTGCTGGAGAAATTCCAAAGATACTTGTAGCTGGGTAGGTAACGCCTGTGGATTTCCTATGCTAATAAAAGTGCAATTAGGTTAATTCTTCTGATGGAGGCAGGTAACTATCTAAATGCTGGCATGTTTAAATGTTGGTACCCATGCTCTGGAGCTACATCCTAAAGGAGGTTCAACAGTCCTCTTCAAGTGTTTTGTTTTGTTTTGTTTTTTGAAAGTGTGAAGACTCATCTGTTTCTGAAATCATTTCTTCTGTTACTTGTGTGGGTTGTATTCCCAACTCCTGTGGTTGGCTTTTTGTTCCTTTGCATGAAATCCTTGCTTTCACTTTCTTGGGGCTCCCAAAGCTTTTATATTGCTGCATTTTGTAAGCTGCCTGAACATTTTTATATACAGAAATATATTGACTTAATTGGTCAACCACAGCAATAGATTTTGGGTCTTCCAACAAGTGAGAATGCTTGCTTAAGTGTTGATATGAAATACATTCCATGCACTTGGTCAATATGGTGTATGTTTGTAGCTGACACACAGTGCCAAACAAACATTTTTCCAGTATAAAAGAATCTTTCTGATGTATTTCACACATTATTGTAAATATGTGTTTATTTATGGTCCAAAGCAGCCCTTAGAAAATGCCTGATGGCAGATGGCTGACTGCTTTGTTGGAATAAGTGATAGCACCACTCTGTTTCTTTTTCCTTAGATTAACCTAGCATAGGTTAAAGAGGCTGTAGGTTAAAGATGATGTTTCTAGAGGCAGTAACCTTGTCAAACTTCCTTTGCATGAATGTTCTTGGATTGAAAGAAGGAGTATGTGGATTGGGAAGTTTATCTGTTTTTATGTTCTTGTATGACCAAGATGAAACCAGCCATTTCTTGGGCTGCCACAATTACATAGGTACCTATACTTCAGGTGCTCACACCTCTTTCCATTATGAGTATGGGCAGGCCTGAGGGAGTAGGTTCTGTCTGTACCTGTGGAAGAATTCCATTGTCATTGAAGAATCTGTGTAACTAGGAATGTTGTGTGCTACTTTACTAACACATTGATATGATCCTTAGAATTATTTATCTGCAGTCAGAAGTGCAAAGATCTCAGACAAACAATTGCTTAGGTGTGGTTCATTCCCTGGCATCTCCAGTTCAAATGAAAGGAACCTTCGGGGCTGGGCTGGGCAAATGTCTGCCTAGGATTCTGGAAAACTGTTTCTAGCCAAATGAGCCAGCACTGGACTAGATGAATCTGTAGTTTAATTCTGCATTAGAACATGGAAAAGT
The DNA here is from genome assembly GCA_020142125.1 of Phrynosoma platyrhinos. Lineage (NCBI taxonomy): Eukaryota > Metazoa > Chordata > Lepidosauria > Squamata > Phrynosomatidae > Phrynosoma > Phrynosoma platyrhinos. The sequence continues at coordinate 117,223,580 of CM034701.1, read as the reverse complement.
AATTTTGGACTATAGCTCCTATAATCTCCAGCCAGCCAAGCCATGCTTGTTGAGGGTTTCTGGAAGCTGTAGTCCCAAAAGTAACTTTTCCCATTTCTGATAGAGAGTGAGGCTATTGGCACATATGAAACCTGGCCATCATGGTTTAAATATTTGGGGAGTTGTAGTTCTTCAAATTAATTTTGTCTGCACTGTATAAAGCAATTTCATATGAAATGGTGATACAGATGATATTCAGATCATAAAATACTCCTGCTGTAGACAACTTTCAATGTCCCTTCTGTGAAATTCAATTTATTTCTGTTATTCTCATATGTTGAACACGAAGATGTCTCAAGCTACAAAAGTAGCCTTTCACAGAAGAAAATTTCATTCAGCTTCAGCCTGTGTATTTAAACACCCTCCGAAGAAAACAAAACACTCCAGAGAAGAGTCCAGTGCTTGGAATAACCTAAGGCAGGTTTCGCCGATCTGTTACCATCCAGATGTGTTGGACCACAAATTCCACTAGCATGAACTACTGGTCGTGTCTTCCCCAATCAGCTTGCCTGCTGACCATAGTGGTTCAGGATAGGGCAGCTGTAGTCTAACATATCTGCAGGGCACCAGATTTTGGAATGCTGAACTAAGGGAGGCTTTGTAACTGTTTATTCATCCTAATTATTGTCTGAGTTATCCACTTAATTAGCTAGTTTAAGCAAATTCTGGATATTTAAGATCTAGGAGTAGTCTTATCTCTCTTCCAGTGACACCATGGATAGTGTGAAGCAGAGTGCAGCACTGTGCCTGTTACGATTATATAGAACGTCTCCTGACCTGGTTCCTATGGGAGACTGGACATCAAGAGTTGTGCATCTTCTTAATGACCAGCATCTGGTGAGTTGGTGGAGTGTGTTTCCTAACTGGAATATATCTCATAAAAGTGTGAATAATTAATCATGAATGTTCAGAATTTAACTATATGGAACTGTGGGTAGGCAGTGTTCTTGGTAAGTAAGGTAAAGACAACAAAACAGAAATAGAACCTGACTCCAAGGGTAATTAAGCAAGAAACCAAAGAAAGTCAGGAAGATGACTTGAAATGCTACAGGTTTCTCCACAAGAATAAAAATGTACAAATAACAACAATAGCAAATATTTTAAACACAGCTTGTTACTCCTATTGTTGTGATCTGTGCCATACCACTTTTGACTTCAGAAACATTTACATCCCTCTTTTTTTAAATAGGATTTTTATATATCATTTGTATTGTCATCAGTTTGTTAATTCTGGTTTAATTTTAAAAAAATGTATGTCTTTGAACAATATGCATATATCTTTAGTCACTCTGACATATGGATTGATGTTATTTTTTATTCTTTCTTGACTGATAAATAGCATGCAATGTTATCTTCCTGACTTTTTTTTTTTGGTATTTTTGAAAAGCCTTCCACAAGTCAAGTCCAACAAAGTGTACAACATGCCACTATTGCCTTGGGGAGAAGATGCGGCTAGATTAGAGAAAGACAAGCTTCAGAAAGCTTTATTTGAATTGATTTAGAATTAACCAGTTTCTTCTTTTAAGAAAGCTAAAGAATCACAGTGGAATAATTGCTGCTAGCCTATCAAAGGGCTCATTTCAGGAACCTTTCTCCCAGCTACTGAGGAACAAATTGGAGTAGAAAAACTGGTGGAATTGGAGTGTGTTTAAGGATGGAAATCAAAAGCCAACCTTTGGGGTGGATTATGGTATCCAGTCCACATGTCTCACTGAGTTGAGTGACTGGTTTCTTTGGAAGTACATGAAAACAATACATGAATGAAACTGGAGCTTGTGAGTGGTCCCTAAACACATCAATGGGGTGGGGTTAATCCCCAAACTTTGCTGCAAACCAAGTGTTGTTCTTTATGTTTCCAGCCGCTGCCTCTTCCCTGGTAGATTAATGGAACAGAGTTGTTCTATTAACTTGCTGTGGGGATGAGGGTGGGGGGAAACCACCAGGACATCCCTTCTTGTTTGCTCAGTTTTTGAGTGACTGAGAAAGGAGGTTGGAAGGAACTGGAAGCTTCAGGCTGGGCTCATTTGAAGGCTGGGACCAATTCTCCTGCCATCTCTTCTTTAGACCAATAATTCTCAATCTTTGGTCCTCTACCTCTTTTGCCCTGCAACCACCAGAAGCCCCAACTATTATGGCCAAGGGTCAGGGAAAGGTTGAGAGCCACTGTTGTAAACTACTCACCTGAGAGAAGCTGTTATGTGGCATTTTACTGGACAGGCAAGAGATAGTGTCCTTCTATTGAGTGGAAAGTTAAAATACATATGTCCTATGGGGGAAAACAGGACATTTAGAGAAAGTTGGTCTGATAAACTATAGATACGAAAGAATTTAATAGCTTATTTAGATATTTCTTATTTTTATCCAGCTATGTTTGATTATATGCGAAATAGGGTTTTGTAGGAATAATATTAGTGTATAGTAAATGTCTCATATAAGTATTGAGAAGTTTGACTGATGTACGAAATATGATTTATGATTTTAGTATGACCTGTGTGTTCATCATCTATTGAAGGAATGTTTGTGTTTGTTAATTTAAATTAATAAAATTTTTTAAAAAATTTAAAAAAAATTGTTGAATACGACTAAACATGATGCAGATGTGATCTTTCAACTCCTTGAAAGATGATCATGGATTATTTTTTTAAAAAAAAGACTTTTTCATTATTCCCACCCCAAGGAAAAATTATCAGAACCAAATAATTAGTCTACAGTAGGGGTGTGAATGATAAGAGGCTGTTGAGAGGGTCACCCTGTCCCTAGAGCCCTCCCAACCCCCCCCCTCAAAATTAAGGCAGATGGGGGAAAAATCTGGTTGAAAGCCATCTTTTTTTCAGCTGAAAATTGACTCCAGAGGACTCATTTTGCCCAAAAAACAAAACAAAACCCTGCCAAAAAAGCCCTGTTTCATTGACCACAAATGACTTTTAGTCATCTGAAATATCACTTCCAGGCAACTCCAGGCATGCTGCTGCAGTCTGCCAAGGGATCAGAGGAGCCGAAAATGGCCCTTTGACCCTTGGAGGGTGCTCACCTCGGTGTGCACAAACCAACAAAAGAAAAGATTGGAGGTTGGGAGAAAACTTACCCAGCCCCCGCATTTGAAAGTACAAATGAAAATGACATGGATTTCTGTGTTTGAGTATCTGGAAGACCAAAACAATATTAGATTTTATGAAGCAGATCACACAGTATTCTATAGAATCTCACATTCAGTAATAATATAGTTTCCCAATACATTTATATAATTTCTGGAGCCACTTAAATCAATTAGCATGTCTGTACCAGGGAAGAGCAGAATACTTACTATCGTTTTTTGACCTGTATAAGATTAATAAGCAAACTTCAAGTTATGTGGGACATCTGTGATCATGATCTTGTACAGTTTGTGCTTTGTATCATTGAGGAAGGGACTGGAGTGAGACCATGACATAGGGGGTGGGAATGGAGATAATCTTTGTCCACTCTCACATTCCTTTGCCCCCTTCCTCCAAGCTGCTCTTTGTCCTTTCTTCCATATCGTGCAAACAGTAGCCCTAACCCAAGTCCTCTGTGAGTGCAGTGAGCTTTGAAAAAGAAAAAAGAAAACTGGGAAAGTCTGTGTATGCGTCTCCTGTCTGGTGTCTACTTTTGTCCTACAGATACCCCAGAAAATGAAAAGACTTGTTAGGGAATGAGTATACTTGTTAGGTTTGTAAATGAAAGGGTTCACAGCACATTGAAAGGACACATGCTCTGCATGCAGAAAACTCACAGTTCAGTCCCTGGACTTGCTGATGGTCAGCATAGATAGTACTGTGCTCAGTATTATGATATAGACTGCTTCATGCTTTAATGACCATCTTAACTGCTACCCTCTTGCCATATTTGAAGAGCAGCACACTTCTCCTTTGTTCAAGTTTTTATTTTATTTATTAAAATATTTTAAAACTGCCCTTCATCCTGAGAGATGACATGTCGGTATACAAATGCATCTAAAATAAAAACACAGCATAATAAAAACAAAAATGGCAACAAATACAAATGAAATGCCTAGGTAAAGACTGCAGATATCAAACTGGCAATGAAACAGTTGCAATGTAGGGAACAGTCCCACCTTCTTGGGGAAGGGGGTCCCATTTGTGCATCACTTACTGCAGCTAGTAGGTGAACTAGTAGGCTCTAGGATTATTCAGAGGCTGGTGTTGGAAGGTGGCCGTCATATTGGGTATTTGAAAATCAGTTCATTTGAGATGTGGTGCTGAAGATGTGCACTAAGGATTCAATGGACAGCCAGGAAGACAAACAAATGGATCCTAGCCAGAAATCTCTTTGAAAGCCAAGATGACTAGTCTGAGGCTGTCATAACTTAGCCACATCATGAGAAGGTGCAACACATTGGGGGAAAAAGCGCAATAATGCAAGAAAAGGTGGATGGAAGCAAAAAGGGAATAAGGCCTCATGCTCTATGGTGGACTCTATTAAGGAGGTCACAGGAATGAGTTTACAGGAACTAAGAGCAGTGAAGGACAGGGAGTCTTGCCAATGTCTCATCTACAGGGTCACCATGGATCGAGATCAACCCGAGGGTGGTTAACAACAACTGACTACATTACTTGATATTTACCAACATGTAGCCGCCTTTTTTGCAATATTAAAATGCAAACAAACAAACAAACAAAACCAACATTATAGCTTTAAATCCTATATTTTTAAAATGGCAATGAACATGCTTGTGCTTTTTATATTCAACGTACTGTAAGTGCTTAGTGATTGCAGGGGATTCCAGAGAACTGTAATCTTGTCTTTTTCCAGGGTGTGGTTACTGCTGCTACCAGTTTGATCACTACTCTGGCACAAAAGAATCCAGATGAATTTAAAACCTCGGTATCTTTGGCTGTCTCCAGACTCAGCAGGGTAAGTAATCTTAGTAGTTGAGTACAAGTGCTAGAGTAAAACTGATCTGAAACTAAACTAAGATGGCTGCTTTTGTCTAATAGGAAACTATGAGTCATTCGGCACTAAAGTCATTCTATTGGTTGGCAGACAATTTAGCTGAACAGTCACAAATTTCTCTTGCCATCCAAGATCTCATGCACAGTGTGACAGTACTGGGCTTATGCCAGTCTCTTGTTGGTCTTTTGCTTTGTGACAGGCTATGACTGTCTGACACACGTGTATACAGGACCCAAGTAGCATTTTTGAGGGCTAGTACAAACTTGTAATACAGACCCTGTCATTTATACAATCCTTGATCCTAGCCTGAACATGCAATCTTACAAGTCAAGAATAAAAGGGGGGGGGATATTTTAGTTCTAATACTATGTTTTCTACACTTATGAAGTAGCACTAGTCCACACTGGGGCTTTTCTACTATACCTCAGAATACTCAATTTTTTCACTTTACAGAACATCCAGCCTACAGTTGACCCCTGCAAAACTTGATGTTCATTTTATAACATTTTGTAGGGTCTTAATTCCAAATAAAGGTATATCCTGTTGATGTTTTGTTTTTTCTTATTCTAATAAGACAACATGGTTGTAAGCATTTTACAGATACACCAATTTCCTTTACAGCTCTTGGTTTGTTTGTTTTTTTTTTTTTTGGAGGGGGGAGGGAACTCTTTCATTGGCAAAATCATGAATTGTCTCCCCCTCCCTTCCCCAGGCAATTTCTGTTACTAGTTCATGCACAATAGGCAACATAGCTAGATGGCTTTATCATTCATGCCTCGTAGTCAGCTTGTAGTTTTTGAAGGCTAGCTCGTAGAAACGTTTTAGCCTCTGCCTCAGTGGCTAAAGAAAGAGAGCTACAGCCAGTGTGCACGTGTTCACAAACATACACATAAATATCCAGGCTGTTAGTCTGTGCTAAGGAAAGTAGCTAGGCAAAATGAGCAGCCTCTGCTGCATCCTGTAAGTATGTTTGTGGGGGCTTGTGCTTTACCAGTGTGATGTAGGGTCTAGGTTTGGATATCCAGACCTCAGTAAAGTGCATCTGCCCCTTTCCCATGCTAGGTCCCTGAGGAGTTGTGGATGTGTTTAAGCATTATTTACACTGCAATTTTTACTCAATTTCCAGTAGGCTTATCAACAACTGTGAGGCTTTGGGGGTGAAGCCACTGGCTTCTTGATTATAAGCTTTAGTTCAGTTCAAAAAGCCAGAGATATGTTTCAATGGCCACTGCAGCAGCATGAAAAAGAAAATATAATCTATGGATTTATTTTATTTTATTTTATTTTATTTCTACTCCACCTTTCTCCCCAAAAGGGACCCAAGACGGTTCACAAATAAAAATTCTAAAACCAATAAAACAATTAAAATATCATATAGAAAGAATATAAAATTACAGACATTAAAACCACACTAAAACCATGGTACCCACCCTGTATAACAAAGACCCACCCTATATAGCAAAGACCCATGATTATACATTAAAAGCCTACTTCAATAAAGCCTTTTTTGCTTGCTGACAAAGAAAGGCAAGTAAACAGGGGCCTAACCTTGCTTATCATGGAAGGGCATTCCAGAGGGCAGGAACAGCCACCAAGAAGGCTCTCTCTTGTGTCCTCACCAGGCGAGTCTGTGATTGTGGCGGGACTGAGAGAAAGCCTTCCCTAAAAGATCTTAAGGCTCTAGCAGGTTCACATGGGGAGATACAGTCTCTCAAATAATCTGGACCTAAGCCGTGTAGGGTTTTATAAGTCATAACTAGCACTTTAAATTGTGCCAAGAAATGGACTGGTAGCCAGTTAAGTTGTTTCAGCAAGGGAGTTATGGGATCCCTATAACTGACCCCAGTCAGCATTCTGGCTGCGGCATTTTGCACACGCTGAAGTTTCCAAACATTTTCCAAAGGCAGCCCCATGTAGAGTGTGTTACAGTAGTCTAAGGGCCTTTGCAGACTGCTAGAAATAGTGCAAATTGAGTCCACTTTAACTGCCCTGGCTCAGTGCTAGAGAATCATGGGAATTGTATTTTTTTCTGAGACATTGAGCCTTCTCTGTCAGAGAGCTCTAGTGCCACAATAAAATACAGTGCCCATGATTCCCTAGCACTGAGTCAGGGCAGTTAAAGTGGACTCAATTTGCACTATTTCTGGCAGTCTGCAAAGGCCCTCAATGAGATGTAATCAAGGCATGTATCACTGTCGCCAGATCTGATGTCTTAAGGAATGGTATCTGTTGTTTTATTTTTTAGTACCTTTGCCATATTGTTTGTTTGTGTGTGTGTGTAATTCTCTCCGTACTTTTCATCTAATCTTGTATCTCCTTGAAAATTGTCTTGTAGTAGTGCACTACTGAACAGTTTAATTGTTAAATTGTTAATAAAATGTCAGACAATTCAATAACTGTTAATATCTGGTCTCTTAAATCTCTTGGAGGGTTTCCTCTTCATTATTATTCTTGTAGGCAGGCACAGAAACCTTTCTCAGTGTGTTTTGTGTTTAACATAAAGTTATATTGCCTTTCCAGGCAAAGTCTCCTTATCTGTCTGGATTTTATCTCTTTGTATCTTCTTAGAGGCTGGAATGAGCAGTAAGACCTGCAAGTTATATGCTTAAGGAGTTGTTGCTCACCATGATGCCCATTATAGGGCTTTTAATACTGCAGTACCTCTGAGATGACAATTGGAACTTCAGTTGTCTGTGGAAGGTAGAACTTAATTTCTGCAAAAGAATTCAATATTGCTCAAGCCTTCCTCTAAGAGCCTTTGTGGCTGAAGAGCAGCATATAAATACTCTAAATAAATAAAATATAACTTCTTGTTTCACATTTCCTAGTTTCAGCATTGTGGAACCTGATGATGTACAATTGGAGGAGATTGTTTATTTGCCAGGGCTAGTCTTAGGAGTTGTCCATAGTGTTAAAAAAAATTCCTCACTCACTTCAGATTCATGTAAATCTGCCCACATGACATTCTGACTAATTCATGGCAGCTGTGGAGCTTTTAGGAGTCTAAGGGCTTCAATCTGCAGAAAAAAGTATCATGCTTTTCTCCAGATTTTCCAGGAACATTTGGATGAATGGATGAGTGACTGGTGGATTCGCATTGGTGGCAGAGGGAGGAATTTGTGGTGGTTGGGGCAGGACAGACAGGAAACAGCAGTCATATGATTATTCTTGACAGGAAGTGACAGATCTTAAGAGGCGGAAGGTTTGACTGGCTTGTTCACCATTTTTTAAGGAATAATGCATTTGTGCATATAATTGGGTATCGGTATATCTGCTTGGTGTAGATATTTGTATCTGGCTTACTACTCCATGTTAAATGACTCTAAGATCACTTTTCTTGCAGGCTGTGTTCTTCTTGTTTTCTCTTCCTTACACATTTCTTGTTTCATCTTTTTTTCCTCATTTAACACAAAGTACTTTAAAAACTAGTTCATTCTGTCCAGCATTTTTCCATTCTTTTTCCTGGCCTAATCACATGCAAAGTCTTTCTCACCTCCCACCCCTCTAGGAAAACATGATGTAATCAAGAAGACTCCACTGTCTCCAAGCAGAAACTACAAAAGGCACATTGAAATGTTTCACACTGGTTTGATGCAGCTGACTTTGTAAATGTGTCATGTTGGCTTCTGGTCTAAAACTATGTCACCCTAAATTCTTCCTGCCTCTGTCAGACTTTCCCCTATCATCTTCTTGGTGGTGGTGCTCTCATTCTGCTGGGTACTTCTTCATATGTGTAAAACAACCTTATTGAGCCAACCCAGTTAATCCTTCCTCTTACTGTAACCTTTTAGAGACAGTGTACAACTATAAGAGCAAAGACTGAAAATTTCAACTCCAGTCTCTTAATTCCTATTTTTGGGGAGTTGATCTGTCCTCTGCCAAGTGATTGACAATCACCATTATTCTGTGTTCCATGAACTTACCAGGTTCTTCTCCAGTTAAAATATTCACACCTTAAACAGGAATTTGTGATTTTTGTTGAAGAGAATCTGTGTATTTATGTGCTAATTCCAGTCTATTTCTTAGTTTTAGTATTGTACATGAACTGGTAAGTAGATTTTTTTCATTTTCATTTCCTTTGTGTTAATTCATGATTTTACATATCTGCAGCATAGTCCCCCTTATGTTTTCTCCCTAGTGCTTGCTTACATAATAATAATAATAATAATAATAATAATAATAATAATAATAATAATAATAATTTTTATTTTTAACCCACCCTCTGCAAGGCAATTGAGGCGGCATACAAAGTGAAAACAAGACAGCAGTTAAAACAATTCCATCCCCCCCCCCAATTCCTAACCCACCCATTTCTGAACTCCTGGAAAACCTTCTACTTCACCCAACGTATTCAAGTATTTCTCATGCAAGTTTCATGTAGATCAACTCACCATATGCACACAGTTTACAAAAGTCTGCTTTCTGTCCTCTGGGCTCTCTTTTTCTCTGCTTTTAGACTTCTTCAGGGTTCAGAATCCACAGTATGGATTTCCTAACCTTGATGAAGTGTCATGAGAAAATACAAGAACAGTTCTTGCCTTACAGATTGTGACATCTGCATCGACTGATCTCCAGGATTATACCTATTATTTTGTGCCTGCTCCCTGGCTATCTGTGAAATTGCTACGACTGCTGCAGTGCTATCCACCCCCAGGTAAAGTAACAAAGAATTATGATGATTTTTATACTCTGCTTACACAGCACAAAGATGTACCTCTTTGATTAAAAAGAGCGGCGTGTTGCTGGTCAAAACAATCATTACTTTTGTGCTGTTATCAAATGCTTATAAAGCTTCCCAAGAAACAATGGCTGAATATAGTATGCAGCCACTGCTATCTTATCCTAATAGTTTTGAAGCAGGTTTTGTCTGAGGTATAGATAAAATTTCAAAAGAACTTCTGTGTGTTCAATGAACCTAATGGATTGCTTTGTTAAACATAACAGGCTGCTCAGTATTTTACAACTTTTGCATTTTTTGCTTGGTGCCAAAAAGCAGATGGGAAGGATCAATCCTTCCTCCTGATTGTTCATTTTGCTTTGCCCATGTGCCTCCTTAAGGAATGTGATGCTGTAGGAGTGTACATTCTTACCCTATTGACCTATGGTTTGGATTCTGTACAAAAATGACTTTGAAACCTTTCTGCAAGGGGTTTTCATTACTCTGAAATTTCAAACCTGTGCTACACGGAGGATTTGGAGGATTTTATTCATTTCATTTATATGCTGCCTTTCTCCCTGGGGGGACCCAAGGTGGCTCACAGATAAAACATTAAAAATCTCAATAAAATTCAAAACAATGAAAATATTCTACATCCAGTATAAAATCACATAGAATATACAAAAGTTATAAACAAACTAAAACCCCACCTGCTCCATAAAAACTGCCCTGCTATGCATTATATACAAAATACCTGCCTGCATAAAAATGTTTTTACTTGCTGGCAAAAGGCCAACAGGGAGGGGGCTAGCCTAGCCTCCCAAGGAAGGGCATTCCAGAGGGTGGGAGCAGCCACCGAAAAGGCTGTCTCTCATGTCCTCACCAGGTGAGCCTGTGATCTTGGTGGGACTGAGAGAAAGCCTTCTCCTGCAGATCGTAGGGCTCTCACAGGTTCTTATGAGGAGATATGGTCTCTCAAATAGTCTGAGCCAATGCTACATACTATGTCTAAGCTGAGCATATGTAGATCTGTCAAATGGAAGACCACTACAAACTCCATGAAAGCAGCACAGAACTTCTCAGGAAAGGAGAGAGAAAAATATAACTCTTATATTTTAACTGTATTGTTTTATAGAATGGATTGTCACAAAATGAAAGCTTCTCATTCTAGTAACTGGTTCACTTCCTCAGTCATGTGCGATGCACCTGTAGCCTTCTAGAAGTTGCTGGACTGCAACTTCCATCATCCTACACTACTCAGTTGTGCTAGCTAGATCTCATACAGTTCTAACTCAAGAACCTTTGGAGGTCCAAAATTTTCCCCTGCTACCCTCCTTTTAGTAAAATGATTGATATTTGTTTTTTTAAAAAACAAGGATTCTGTAGTGGTGTTTTAAAGTGATCAAAGTATAAACAACTAAGGGTTGAAAACCATCATGCTGGTGCATGACACATGCATCTTTTTGAAACTGGAGAAACATTGCCATTTAATGTGGACTTTATAGATAAAAGGCTCTCACAGTTGCTTGCCGAATGTGCCTAAACAATCTCTTTCTCCCAGAAGACCCTTCAGCACGAGGTCGTCTCACAGAGTGTCTAGAAACTATTCTTAACAAAGCTCAAGAACCTCCAAAATCCAAGAAAGTACAACACTCAAATGCAAAGAATGCTGTGCTATTTGAAGCCATTAGTTTAATTATCCACCATGATAGGTAAGTTCATAAGACATAGTTGGGAATAACATTGTGGGACCATAGGATCAGTTCTGATGTACAAAATGTGTTTTGCAGCAAATTTGTGTTCTTTAAAGATGACGTAGCATATAATTTTGTACAATTATTCTTCCATTTGAGAGATTCCTGAGTAAATAACAAAAAAATTGATAATTACGGGGTTTTTTTTTTGTTCTGCAGATATATACCAGATCACTTTCCAGGCATTTCCTCCTCATGTTAAATTCCATTTCTGAGTTCTGTTGGGAGAAAATAAATTTTGGGCTATAGGGAAAGAATTGGCTCAGTGTGGTGAATTTTGAATCTTCCTTCGTTCCCACTTACGTTTAAATCGGTTTGCGATTTGCCTTTGCTCTGTGTCAATGAATCGATTCCAAAAAGTCCATCATTCCCATTATGAAAGCGGATCTTTTCATTATTCCCTTGTAATCACTTCTTTTTTGGAACAATTGTCATTCCCGCTAGTTTGCGCCACTTCAGAATGCATGTCAATCATCTACACGTCATTGGTGATGCAAGCAGCAACACGGTTAGGATAGGACCAGAGCGGGACAACTTTAGCTGGTAACCAAGCTCAATAGGATCGGAACCAGTTTCAAGTGGGAATGACGGTCATATAACCCGATCTGCAATTTGCTTTAAATCATAGTGGGAATGAAGCCTAAAAGGCCTGGTGATAACACAGGGCTGTCACAGTCTCTTTGTAGCTTGATCCTTAACCCTTTTCTTGTACCCTAAATTGTCTCCTGAAAGTATGGTGCCAGTCATACATCCATGCTGAACAGCTTGTTATTGTGTGCCTTCAAATCATTTCTGACATATGGTGTTTTATGGACTTATCATAAAACTGGGTCTGAGAGTGTGTGATTCACCCAAGATCACCCATTTGGTTTCCATGGCTGAGTTGAGAATCAAACCCTGATCTCCAGAGGTGTAGTCCAACTCTCAAACCACTAGACAATGCTGTCTGTCATAGCCAACACTATATTAAAAACATATTGTCAAGGACCCTTTTTAGTGGGCCAGAGTGACATAATTGTACTGATACTAGTATATTTCACTGGCATGAATGGAATGCAATACACACACAAGCAAGCTGCTGTTCTTATTTGCCTGGGTTTTAAGCATTGATATTTTATCTCTTTTCTGTTCAGACTTGTACCTTTTGCATCTTGGTACTTCTTATTTTCATTTCTTTAAGCAGACAGTAAGTGGATTTGGCAATAAGTGGGTTCAGTAATATTTAATCAGATGTGTTTAATAAGATTTGTTCAGTAATGTAAGGTTATATTCTTTCCTTTCCACACAGAATAGGCCAAAGTGTACTTTGCCTCTTTGTTTAAAAAGAAAAAGAAGTCCTGGGTTTTTTTTTTTTAATTAAGAAAAATACTTTGTATTTTATACTTCACAGTTCACTTTAACTTCTTTCATTTGAGAAAATATAAGCTTTGGAATTTGGCCAAGAATGGTCTGTTCTGTTTTTAAACACCTGCTCAGCACACATTTCTAAGACTGGCATAGCACAGCTGAGAACAATTTCTGTTCTTATGAGAAGTTTTAAGAATTGGTTACATTTGTTTTTCTTGGTTTCTAAATATTTGATGCAATATACAGCTGATTCTAACTTGCAGATTGTTATTTGGCTATCTCTGGCCTAGTTGCTGTAAAATTGAAGTGATACAGTGGTTACTTCATATGCTGGTGTAAGAAGTGTGATCACATTGGTAGGACCAGCACTCAAGAGTGTTCATTCTGCTGGCATTCCTATGTCATAATAATACTGTTAGTATTTTCTGCATTATTGCATCATTGTATATTGCGGGGCATCATGAAAGATAATCAAGTCTTAACCACAACACAATAACTATACCTGTGACCACCACTAGAAGACATTAGCAGAACATCCACCCCTTATGAGATGCTCTGTTGCAAGTAAATTATTAAGCTTTTGGCTTCTGATGTGGAATTTTAATTACTTTCTGAAATACATAACTGTCATTACTAACCCTCCAGAAGGTATTAGCTGCCATTTTTAAAGTAGTACAGGGTTCTGCTCAATACTCACTCTTATTAATGATCTTCAAAACACTTTCCCCACAAATAGTTTTGCCTTTTTACCTTTTCACGCTCTCTCTTCTACCTAGTGAGCCCAACCTGCTTGTTCGTGCCTGTAATCAGTTAGGCCAGTTCTTGCAGCACCGGGAAACTAATCTTCGTTACCTAGCATTGGAAAGCATGTGCACGCTTGCCAGCTCTGAGTTTTCACATGAGGCTGTGAAAACACACATAGAAACAGTTATCAATGCATTGAAGGTAATTAACTATTGGTTCTATATATTTCCTGAAATCCAAATTCTTACACACATTTATCTGTATTTCCTGTTCCTTGAAAGCAGTGAAGCTGATCACTCCAAGTTGTATTCAAATCATAAAAGGCTGCAAATGGTCTTTGCTTTGCAAGCCTTTTAAAATGTCAAACAGAGAAGTGCAGCCTAGGTCAGGTGCCAAAAGTTTTATCAAATTGAACAAAGGTGTATTAGTAGAACTAGAAAATACTCCTAAGGACGAGGTAGTAGATTCACCTTGCCTCTCCTTCCTTATGTTCACATGCTGTTGGCTTTAGCAGTGTTTATTGTTGTGTGCCTTCAAGTCAATTTGGACTTATCATGGGGTTTTCTGGGCAAAATTTGTTAAGAGGCAGTTTGCTTTTGCTTTCTTCTGAGGATAAGAGAGTATAATTTGCCCAAGATCACCTAGTAGGTTTCCATGGCTGAGTCTCTCCATCCCTGGTCTCCATAATTGTAATCCATTGCTCAAACCACAACACCATGCTAAATCACCATGCTAGCAGTCTGATGTAAGATGCTTTCTAGCTAGTTTAGAAAGTCATCTTAGAGTGAGTAATACTAGCCATTCATCCCTAGGTTTTCTGTCCCCACTATGAGGAGTTTTGTATATGAATTATAAAATGGTCTTGACTGTATTTAATACATGGCTTCCCCACCATAATACATGGACATGCAGTTTTAAATTCACTTATAGTTACATTCCTGCTTTTGACCCAGTTTGTGATACTGAAGTTCAATTTTTTTTTACTGTTAAACATGATTTTAAAATGTTTTATTTCAAAATAAATTGCTTTTTATTGTTTTGGATGTGACTTAAACACCACTTCTCAATGTCTTTGTGTGTTCAAATAAAAAAACCTTACTCTTTAAACATTAGGAATTTGTTGCTTGTTTCCCCTCCCCAAAACTCTTTGTCTTGTGCTGGCCCTTATAATTTATAATGTTATTATTCATAGACAGAGAGAGATGTGAGTGTGAGACAGAGGGCAGTGGATCTCCTATATGCCATGTGTGACCGAAGCAATGCCCAGCAAATTGTAGCTGAAATGCTGAACTATCTGGAAACTGCTGATTATTCTATTAGAGAAGAAATTGTAAGTTTTAAAACATTAATATGAGCTTATTTAGTAATTCTATATTGCTATGAGTTTGTAATTATTAAATTTGCATTGTTTCTGCAGGCTAAATAAATAGTATGTGAAAATGTAACGTGATCACTCTTTGCAGATAACTATTTTAAATGGCTTATCCACCTCAACTTAAGCCTTTGGAGGGCTTAAAACAGTGCGTTCTGGCTTGTAAATGTTCAATAGAGCGGCTATATTGTGTATGCTGTGCACAAATGGTCATAGAAGGAAAAAAAACAACCTGAATGTAATTGTAGAGGAAAGACCTGAAGTTATGCCAACCATTCCCATCTATTAAAGTGACTAGTACTTATGTTATTTATATTTATTAGGTTGCATGTTTGAAGTTATTAGAGTACAATATACTTTCTTTTTCCTTTTCCCCTAATATTGTGTTTAATCTTCTTTTATTACTTGAGGCTACTAATTTGTTGGAACTATATTACTAAAAAGAATGTCTACTTATACTAGGTAGCACTGATGAAACAGAATATGAACAATATTTGCTCTGTTTTACTGTTTAATTTATTGTATTTTTTTTCTTGCTGGATGTTATGGAAATCCACTGTTCAGATCTGCAAGTTAATATTCTTTGTTTTTCATCAGGTACTAAAGGTTGCAATTCTAGCTGAGAAATATGCAGTGGACTACACATGGTATGTGGATACCATCTTAAATTTGATTCGAATTGCTGGAGATTATGTCAGTGAAGAGGTATGGTATCGAGTTATTCAGATTGTAATTAACAGAGATGACGTTCAAGGATATGCAGCAAAAACTGTTTTTGAGGTAAGAAATTGTTGTTCCAGGGACTTTTCTATTGGCGTTTAGTGTTGATTGGAGATAAAATGAAATGTTAAAGAATTAATTTGGTTTAGATGGATTATTGACTTAACACTGTCCTTTATTTCCTCCTTAGGCTTTCTAGCATTTGCCTCTGACGCTTTCATGGCAGTTGTTGCTTTTTAATTTGCCATGATGTGTTGTGTGATTAGTTCTGTTAGTTTGCCCTCTCCTTTCCCTCAAATCATTACTCAAGTTGGTAACAGATTATCTGTATTCTCTTACACACTCACCCTCGAGTATATCATGCAGACCAGTCAGAGGCCCGCTGTGATGAATTTGCACAGCATTTTGCAGATAAAGTCACTCAGATCTACTCTGACTTGGATGCTACAGTTGATACAGTGCCAGTGAATGTAACCTTGGCACCTGTCTGTCCAGCGTTAATGGATACTTTTCAACTTGTGCAGCCTGATGATGTGGATAGGATTCTTGGAGAGGTAAAAGCCGCCACATGTGTCTTGGATCCTTGCCCTTCTTGGCTTATTAAACAGGCCAGAAGAGAACTGGCTGAGTGGGTAAAGGAGGTAGTCGATGCCGCTCTACAACAAGCTAGAGTTCCATCTTGCCTAAAGGAGGCAGCTATGAGGCCTTTCTTTAAAAAAGCCACCCCTGAATCCCACAATAATGAATAATTGTTGACCAGTGTCCAACCTAACATTTTTGAGCAAGGTTTTAGAATGTGTGGTAGCTTCCCAACTCCAGGGGTTTCTGGATGAATTGGATTATCTAGATCAGGGTTAGACAACCTTTCCCCTTTAAGGGCCAAGGGACTTCAGCTCCCAGAATCCCAGGAGCTATTGGCCAACCTGGCTGAGGCTTCTGGGAGCTGAAGTCCCTCGGCCCTTAAAGGGGAAAGGTTGCCTACCCCTGATCTAGATCCATTTCAATCTGTTTTCAGGCCTGGCTATGGAACAGAGACAGCCTTGGTTGCCTTGGTGGATGATTTACACAGGGAATTAGTCAGGGTGAATGTGTCCCTGTTGGCTCTGTTGGATCTCTCAGCAGCTTTCGACACCATCGACCATAGTATCCTTCTGGACTGCTTCTCTGGGATGGGACATGGAGGTACTATTTTACAGAGGCTCTATTCCCTCCTGGAGGGGTGAACCCAGAAGGTGGTGCTAGGGGACTCACCATTGACCTGTGGGGGTCCCTCAGGGTTATGTGTTGTCTCCTATGCTATTTAACATATACATGAAGCCACTGAGAGAAGTCGTCCGGGGTTTTGGGATGCAATGTCATCAATGTGTCAATGACACACAATTCTACTACTCCTTTCTACCCCAAACCAAGGAGGCTGCCCTGGTCCTAAACCAGTGCCTGTCATCAGTAATAGACTGGATGAGGGCAAACAAGTTGAAGCTTAATCCAGATAAGACAGAGGTGCTCCTGGTCAGTCGAAAGGCAGATCAGGGAATAGGGATCCAGCCTGTGTTAGACGAGGTTACACTTCCCCTGAAGACACAAGTTCGCAGTTTCAGGATACTCCTAGACTCAGCTTTGAACCTGAAGGCCCAGGTCTCTGCAGTGACCAGGAGTGCTTTTGCACATTTAAAACTTGTGTGCCAACTGCACCTGTTCCTTGACACGCGGGTCTGGCCTCAGTTGTACATGCCTTGGTTACATCTCATTTGGACTGCTGTAATGCACTCTACTTGGGGCTGCCTTTGAAGAGTGTTTGGAAACTTCAGCTGGTCGAAAGAGATGCAGCCAGGCTGCTAACAGGAGCAGGTTACAGTGATCATACAACACCCCTGTTGAAGCAGCTCCACTGACTGCCACTTTGTTTCCAGGCACAATTCAAAGGGCTGGTGATAACCTTTAAAGCAGGGTAGGCAACCTTTCCCCTTTAAGGGTCGAGGGACTTCAGCTCCCAGAATCCCAGGAGCTATTGGCCAACATGGGACTATTGGCCAACATGGCTGAGGCTTCTGGGAGCTGAAGTCCCTCGGCCCTTAAAGTGGAAAGGTTGCCTACTCCTGCTTTAAAGCCCTATCAGGTCCACAATATTTGGCAGACTGTATGTCCCTCTATGAGTCGGAGGTTCTGGGATCCTTAGGGGAGGCCCTTCTTTCCATCCATTGAACATGAGTCAACAGTATGATACAGCAGCTAAAAAGGCCAATGCAATTTTAGATTGCATCAATAGAAGTATAGTATCTAGATCAAGGGAAGTAATAGTGCCACTGTATTCTGCTCTGGTCAGGCCCCACCTGGAATACTGTGTCCAGTTCTGGGCACCACAATTCAAAAAGGATGTTGAAAAACTGGAGCATGTCCAGAGGAGGGTGACTAAAATGGTGAAAGGTCTGGAAACTATGCCCTATGAGGAACGACTTAGGGAACTGGGTATGTTTGCTTATAGACACTAATGGGTTGGGTGAGAAGTAAGTAGTCATATTCCATGAGTCATATACCTGGAACTCATGCTCATTCTGTAGGTGTGAGATAAGACTGCTATCTCTGAGGGAGCTTTCTAGATGCACTATGTTACTTCTAATACAATGAGATAAGCCTGCTTTGCTGCTAACAACTAATCTTCCATCTGTCCCACTAATCCATTGTGCTATGATCAAGTAGGCAAAGGGATGTTTTTAAAGGTGAACATTATTGCTCAAGACTCTTTATCTTTCTCTTTTCTGAGGATAAGGAGGGGTAAAGTAATGGTTTTAGCTCAGGAAAAGAAGGTGAGTTAGCCCCCCAAAACCTAGTTAGATTTATGTTACTCAGATTATGCATGTCTGTATGTTTTTGTAAGCCACTTTTGAGAGCTTTGGCTAAGGAGTGGCTAATAAGCATACTGAATAATGTTCTTTATTTTACTTGAGTGTCGTTGTGTGCCTTCCAAGTTGTTTCTGATTTATGGTGACCCTAATACAAATCTATTACTGGGTTGTTGTTGTTTTGCAAGATTTGTTCTTGGGGGTTGCCCTTGCTTTCCTCTTAGGCTGAGAAAGTGTGATTTGCCTAGGGTCACTCAAAGGGTTTCCATAGCTGAGTGGGGATTTGAAGCCTGGTCTTGAGTGTCATAGTACAATACTCAAACCACTACACCATGCTGACACATGAGAACTGCCTTCCCCTAACTTTCGTATCCTTTCCTTGTATGGCATTTTTCTTCATTTCTCTCCCATCCCCAGCCAAAATTTCTACTTGTGGGCCATTTTTTATTATTATTAATTTTGAAAGAGTTTATATTTTGTCAGCATTATGATTTATTATGGGCTCTGGTCAAAATGCAGAATAGAGATACAAAATAAACAATAAACACATTGGGTGGCAAAAAGCATGACTATCACTATGTGTCCTTTTCGTGTTCTGCAGTGTTTGTGCTCCTTGTACCTTTGCAAAATGCTAGCAGTCCATTCCATAAAATAAAGCATATGCTTCCTACCAGAGTGGTAATGTTATTTTTATTTTGTTGAATGTGCACACGTGGTGGTGATGTAGGGCAGCCAGAACTGTTTTCAGCTCTGAGAATATCTTGCCCAGATGTAGCTCAAGATGCTCTGATTTACACCAATGATTTTAGAAGCACTGATTTGGAAGAAGTCCAAAGGTCATTAAGACTCGGATGAACAGCAATCTTGCTCTTTTGCACTATGAGTCTTTGAGAGAGAATATGTGTGTGTGTGGGTGGTATCTTACACACATACAGAGCTGTAAGCATGGAGGAGGAACATTGTAGTACACTTCTAGGAAATGGTGAGATCCCAGAATGAATGTGCTAAATGCACGGTTCCAAGAAAACAAGCTCCAGACCACAGATCACTACTCAGTCCCAATGATAATAAATATTTAACAATAAAAATCTACAACCAACTCCAGATATGGAATTCAACCACACGTTCTCCACTGCGATCTCATTTTAAGGACCTAAATACCCTAAAGGTACAAGATATTGTCTGTCCTTGTTTGACCTTGGAAGCTAAGCAGTATTAGCCCTGGTTAGTACTGGGATGGGAGACTGCTGACAAACATCAGGAGCTGTAGTCTTATTTTTCAGAACAAGGAACTGGTAAACCCACCAGTATTCCTTGCTTAAGAAAACCTAATGAAATTCATGAGGTTGCCATGAGTGAATAGGTGACTTGAAGACACTGTATTTTTTCTGTTTACAATTGTTATTGTTACTATCATAAGGGATGAAGGCAAAACTTTTTCCTGAGCTTTCTGAGAGAATACTGTCAGAAATGAAATACCACACAGTTTCATCAACATTGCATTTTTGTGTATACATATTTTAATCTAGCAACTCTTTTAATGGATTCCAGTGTTTCCTTCAACAGGCTCTTCAAGCACCAGCATGCCATGAAAACTTAGTCAAAGTGGGTGGCTACATCTTAGGAGAATTTGGAAATCTGATTGCTGGGGATCCAAGATCTAGGTAAGAACATACTCTTAAAGAAGGATGAGCGATTGGCCAGTATGGTTATTTACAGTAACAATATGTACTCAGCATGCGCATTTACAAATAGTTCCACAAGAATGCACTCCACACAGCCTACACCCAGGTCCACCATATATAATATATACATGTGTGCTTACAATTCTTGATTTTCAGATGTAATTATTGGCATCATTGGCTCTGCTCCTCTGTCGTGGAGTGGAACTTTGGACCTGGTCTTTCTATTATCTAACCCTTGACTGACTTAGGAGCTATACAAAGTGGCACTAAGGACTGGCTTGGAGGTAGAGTGGGCATGTGGTGACTGCACACACTGCATCCGCCCCAACGTCGGTGTCACGCCGCCCACTTGACCAGACGGTGGGCAGTGTTACACCATTTCTGTGGTACAGTATTTATACATGCTGTGCCGAAGAAACGGCGAAAAGCTACTGCCATGGTGCAAGGGTGACTTTTTGCTGGTTCTAAAAGGAGCAGCATTTTGCCGCTTCTTTTGGAGCCAGCAAATCATCAGATCAGGGCTGCGGCTTATGATTGCTGCAGCCCTGATCCAGCCCTCAAAGGGGCGGCAGCAAGCTGCTCCAAAGGGGCTGTCTGTTTAGCCCGTTAATTAAGAGAGAATTTGTTAGTATAGGGCAAGGGTAGGCAACCTTTCCTCTTTAAGGGCCGAGGGACTTCAGCTCCCAGAATCCCAGGAGCTATTGGCCAACATGGGACTATTGGCCAACATGGCTGAGGCTTCTGGGAGCTGAAGTCTCTCGGCCCTTAAAGGGGAAAAGTTGCCTACCCCTGGTATAGGGAGACAAAAAAGGGGAGCAGAAGGTCACGTGGAAGGACAGATCTTGATCAGATAGGCTATCCCAGTATAAAAATTAATACTGAATCCTACAGAATACAGAATTCTAAGGCCTATGGCAGCAGAACCTTTATTTCTTCAGAACCTAAAACTTGGGATTTTAACAGTAAACTCATGTATTGATTTACCATCCATCAAATAATTGAATTATAATCTTTTCTTTGTGGTTTTTCCTCTTCTTCCTTCAGTCCTCTGATCCAGTTCAACCTGCTGCACTCTAAGTTCCATCTATGCAGTGTCCCAACAAGGGCGCTGCTTCTGTCAACTTACATCAAATTTGTGAATTTGTTTCCTGAGATAAAAATTACCATTCAAGATGTACTACGCAGTGACAGTCAGCTAAAAAATGCTGACGTAGAGCTACAGCAGAGGGCTGTTGAATACTTGAGGCTCAGTACAATTGCAAGTACTGATATCTTGGTATGTATGCATAAGAGAACATGAAATCAGTACTTTATAATCATAAGTTTTGAAATTTGAAATTTGAACATGTAATGTTATTAACTTTTTGAAGTTTAATTTTTTTTAACTTTTTATTTTTAATGCTTTGAATTGTTTTAACTTGGACTGTTTTAAAATTATAAAATAAAATAAAATAACTACATCCCCAAAATAAAATAAATGTTAATGCTTTAAAAAATAGCCATCATTCATTTGTGTGGTGGTTTGGGGAGCACTGTATTCCTGACCTCAGCAAATAAATGTTTAAACCACACTTTAAGACTTCATAGTGTGCCTCTTTCCTTTCTCAAGTACATCTCAAGTCTAATATGGATTCTTTTCCTTGTAAGGCAACAGTGCTAGAAGAAATGCCTCCATTTCCAGAGAGGGAGTCATCGATTCTGGCCAAGCTCAAGAAGAAAAAAGGCCCCAATACAGTTACGGATTTAGAAGAGACAAAAAAGGAGAGAAACTCTGACATGAATGGCAGCACTGAAGTTACACTTGTGAATGCCAGCACTGCAGTAGGTATCTTTGAGCAGCATACTGATCTCTCTTCTGCAATCTAGGTATCTAGTAAAAGGTGGCATGGCATTGTCTGACATCCTATGAGTGGAGAAAACAGGCAGAAGTCTACCTTGTGCCTGCATATGTTTTCTTTTGGTCATTGAAGATATTGGTATCCCCCCCATCTTCCAGATATTCTCTGCTACTTGAGCCATATAGGATTCTAGTATTTGTGTTCCTGTGTATATACACCAAAAGATATTTGTTTTCAAAACTTTAGCTATCTTCCAGTAACTTGATTTGTGGTGAGGGGAGGTTGACTGCTTCTATTTTTAAATATGCCTTCCGCCTTAAATGTCAGTTTGTTTCAATATTTTTGTAAATCTCTTGTGGGATCCTGTTTATGCCTGACATGTGGTATGTATATCTGTGTGTATGTGTGTGTGTGTAAAAAATTAAGAATATGTATTGCCTTTTTCAACAACTATTTTACATTAGGTCTTCACATTGCTTTGTATTGTATAGAGGAGATTTCTGTAATAACTTTTCATCTCGCCCCCGCTTGCATGCACATTTGTTTTATAGGCTTTATATTTATAAAATTTTTGTGTGGGGAGGGATTCATTAAAGAAAAAGTAAGCTTTAGAGCATCCTTGATTTGCATTATCAAGTCAGGTTTTTTAAAAAGAAAATTCCTGATTTTAGATTTTTAATGGATTTTTATAATTACAATTGATGCAGGTGAGTGTGCATGCATACACACACACACATTATCCAGGAGAGATCTATAAGGCATAGCAATTTACAGTCTTCCACACTGTCGATTTTATAAGAAATTGGAGTGGCATATGATCAACCATCTCAACAGTATTTCCTTCTCCAGACTGCTCTCTGCAAAAACTGCTTCTCTGTGGTTTTATTTTTCTGCTGCTGTTTGTGCCTCTTTTTCTGTCTTGAACTAGATTTTATCATAATTGACTACTTTCAATAGTTTGCAAGCATTTTAGAAGCCAGTTTTGGGGCTGGGGTGTTATCAACTCAAAAACCAAGGTGCTAGATCCATGCTATTATACTGAATAAGTTTCAACTTGAACAGGGGACTTTGCTTGGTTTGTATCTAATTAGTGCTGTAAAATATTTCTTTTTTGTGTGTTTTACAGTCAACTCCATCTCCTTCAGCAGACCTTTTAGGTCTTGGTGCAGCCCCAGTTACAAATTCGGTTCCACCCCCAACACCTAGTGGTAGCTTGTTGGTTGACGTGTTTTCAGATACTTCTGCAGTTCCTGCATCTCTTGCTCCAGGTTCCGAAGACAACTTTGCAAGGTACACAGGAAGTCTATAAGTTATATTTGGGACACTCCTCTTTTCATCCCTTCCATCTTCCCCCTTTTCTTAGCCACAACCTTGTATAATTTCTGCATATTTCACTGAAGTGTCACTTTAAATGTCATTTACTTGGCTTTACTGGTCTCTCACTGTTTTCTTTAAGAGGCCTCCATAGTAGCCTGGGCACTAGAATTTACCATACAGGAGACTGTAGTTGCATAATAAGGACAGCATCATCTCGCTGTGGTTCTAGCTTCCTAATTAAAGAGTATGTGCATTCAGCCATGACACTATATATCTATTTGTATTTTATGTATTACATTTGTGTCACATATGAAATTCTGCATCAAAGATGTGGAGTATCCTTCTTATATGAGGAGCCAGTTTGGTGTCATAGTTTTAGCATTATGGACTATGGACTATGACTCTGGAGACCAGGGTTTGAATCCTGGCTTGGTCATGAAAACCCACCTTGGGGAAGTCACACTGTGTCAGCCTCAGAGGATGGCAAAGGCAAACCCCAGTGTAGTCATTTCCAATGAAGTCTTAGGGTTGTCATAAGTCAGAAATGACTTGAAGACACACAGCAACAACAGTCGTCCTTTTACAGAGAAGACACTTTTCTCTGTGTTTGAAACTGTGCAACTGAGTCTCTTTGTAATATGAGGCTATAAAACAGATAAAATAGCCTGGAGGGCACAGGCTATTTAGTTGACTACCTTGGCCTTGGACAACTTTATGTACAAAAATGAAATTAAGAATGTAGAGTGTTACCTGAGTAGGGACATACTCATGTACATGGTTAGGATGTGGGAAAAAAGAAATGGAAAAGGAACAACAATTGACGATGATCTTAACAATGTTTGTTTAATAAACGGTAGTTTAGGGAGGTGAGAAAGACATTCTAGCATTGATAAACACATAAACACTCAACAATGCTACAACCCACTGCAAAAAAAATTCCATAAGACTTTGCAGAATAAATCTGTGGCAACTGCATGCTGTGCTCCCGATCCGGCATTTTGGGAGCGGAAAAAAAGGTGCCCTTGCTGCAACAGTGTTTCCCTGTTTCTGCCATGCAGCATGTCTAAATGCTGCACAGCAGAAATGTCCCAATGCTGCCCACTGTCTGGTTGGACAGGTGGTGTGATGCTGGCATGGGACAGAGTCATGGCAGAGTCGGGGCGGCCTGTAGGTGGTCGCCACGTCCCCACTCCACTCCCAAGCCATTTCTTTATGCCGGTCTGCAGAGGCCCTAAGACTTTTTTATTCATACAGCTTTTTAAAACTTAAAATTTTAAAGGAACGGGCAAGGGGACACTGTATTGTTTTAATTTAACTATTTTAAAGAGGTTTTTAGCCTTTTAATTGCAATTTATTCTTTTAACTTGAGAATGAATTTTTAATATTGTAAATAGTTTAATTCTGTTTTAATGTTCACTTTCTAATGTTTTTAATTGTATTGTTCTTTTAAATTGTGAGCTGCTTTGAGTCCCAATTTGGGTTAAAAAAAAGTGGGATACAAACAAATATGATTACCCTCATCTTTGTCACACATATGGTAATGAAAAGCCACAAGGTTTCGTGTCTTTTATTTCATATGTTACTTGTCTTTTAGGCTTCAATTTATTTTTTAAAAAAGTGGTTAGTTTTTAAGATATTAGTGTGGGGTTTATCCAGTTAGCCTTTATACAGATGTTGTTACTTGAATGTGCCAGATATGTAAAAGAGTGTGGAAGCTAGATTTGGAACTCTTGGTCAAAACCAATCTTTCTTAGAAAAATAGCTAAGGGAAATTCTGTTTAGCTTTGCTTACTAGACACAGCATGCCATTGCCTTCTTTTTAATAAGTAATGGCATTCCCTTCCTGTGATGTTTCCTGTAAGGTTTTGTAATGTTTTGTAGAATATTACCTAATTTGTTTACAGACTTGCATGTATATTATAGGTGCATGTAAAGTTTTTTAAAATGAAACATTGCTGGTGGTGCGGCAGGAGCCCTGGTGGCGCAGTGGTTAAATGCCTGTACTGCAGCCACTCATAAACCATAAGGTTGCGAGTTCAATACTAGCCAGGGCTCAAGCTTTACTCAAGCCTGTATCCTTCTGAGGTCGCTAAAATGAGTACCCAACTGTTGGGGGGCAATGAGCTTACAGTTGTAAACCGCTTAGACACTGCATAGCATGGTATGAAGCGGTATATAAATGAAGTTGCTTTGAATTATATATTCAAAATAAGTTTAAATATAAATGAAAGACAGCAATACACATTTAAAACTTCAGCAATAATGCAATGGACCAATGTAGTGTTGAAACACACTAAATAGGTGAACCTTAAAGAATTGGCCTGTTTGATGCAAGTACATAACACATATATCTAATATCCAGCAACAAGGATTCAGAGTCATGAGAGGAGCTCTCTCGCAACTGTCACCTCAATTTGTTTGTGCTCTGAATTTTTGGAGGCTTTTGTGAATGGTGGTGGGCGGGAGATTAAAAACAAGTGCTGCATATATTTTTTTATAATTTACATCTGAAAATGCTTTCTTTAATTAAATAAGAGGAGGGGCTTTATGCCTAGATTTTCTGCTAACAACTCCTTACTCACTCTCTCTGTGCTGCTTCTTTCCTTCTTTCTGCTGCTTACATTTAGTCCTGACCTGGCTTCAAGTGAGCAGGTAGTTTCTGAGGAGCCAGTTGATCCTGTGCATGATGCTGATGAACTTTTTCACAAGTAAGCAATACTAAAACCTTGCAGGAGTCAGCAGCTGCTACAGCTTTTCCTTTAAAAAAACAACAACCCAACACTCCCAGCATCTCAAATGATTTATGTGTTGGGCCTAGGGTCAGAGTAAACAGTATCTGTATCAGAGCAGGCATGATATACAATCACAATATGAAATTCATTGCACTGTCTTCTAAATATGTCTTTTGGTAGGTAATGCCATTAAAATAGTGTGAAATAGTTCTTGAGGATAGTAATCACAGTGTGAGTCCTAGAGTGCCAATAGGGTAAATACTCAGGATAACAATATTTCATCTTAAACAAGTGACATGTCACTCAGATGTGGTTAATGAATATTGGGGGACACTTTATCATGTCTCGCATACTTAATAGTCAACATCAGTCCTTCTGTAATCAACTGCTGCTTTGAAAAATAAACCAGCTTCCCAGGTGTCAGAAGATGCATGTAAAATGTGTTGTGTCATTTCCTTAAGTGATTTTCTAGCTTTGCAGTACTAGGATAAGTATGTAGAGCGATTTTGTAGCATTTTTGAGACTAACTGAAAGAAAGAAGTTGGCAACATGAGCTTTCATAGACTTCAGTCTACTTCCTCAGATGCAGAAGAAGTAGACTAAAATCTACGAAAGGTTATGCTGCCAACTTCTTTATTTCAGTTAGTCTCAAAGGTGCTACAAGATCTCTCTACATATTGATTCTACAGATTAACATGGCTATATTTTGAATTCTAGTACTAGGATAACTTTGAATAGTTAAGAAGGAAAGCCTGTATTTTAAGGACCATCTGGCCTACAGCTTTAATATTTGTTTTGATTCAGTCTATAATCTCTCTTGGTTCTTTCTTTGTACTGATCTCTTCTAATATTCCTGCGTGTATATGTGTCTGTGTACCTTCCTTCAGCCTCAAGAAGTATTGAGGAGTTTAATAATAAAATATAATGTGTTTAAACATAATTCCTTTAGTATGGCTACTCCTATCTCTCTAGGTTTGTTTGCAAAAATAATGGAGTCTTGTTTGAGAATCAGTTGCTACAGATTGGTCTGAAATCTGAGTTTCGACAGAACTTGGGTAAGAACAACACGGGTTGTAATAACCCATATTCTAATATTAATTTCCTTAGGTCTGTTTGTAAAAAGAGTTGAGAGTGGGAGGCTTTGGACACTGAGGAAGGTTGACTTCTAAAGGATGTGTTCTATACTCGACAGAACTGAAGTTGTATCTGGTGCTCCTCTTGGCAGAGGATTTGAGGGAGGAGTTGTTAAGGGTTGTTTTGTTGTTGTTGTTTTGAGTTGCAGGCCCTTCTGGAACCCAGCTACAGTCGTTCTGTATTGCCCTCATTCTCCCTACTGATGCTTTCATGCCAACCTGCATTAGCCCTCATGCTGGTTTTCAACTCCATGGGAGCTAACTCGCTAATACCAATTGGTCACATTGTATGTGTATGTTACATTAACATGCGCATGACTAGGTTCACAAAAAAACAAGAGGGAAAATTATTTCACTTTTTCCTTGAAACAAATACCACTGCAGACATAAAGGGACAGAATGCGCACAAAAATGTTTCACTCAAACTGGGAAGATTAGTTTTGTCTGTTCTCCTTTTTTGCAGGAAAAAGCAAAAAGAAAAAAGCAAAACATGATTTAACCAAATTGTTCACTTTGATCCCTTTTTCTCAGGATAATTCACTAATGACATAGTTGTGTAGTGGTTTGAGCATTGGACTGCAACTCTGGAGATCAGGAGTCAGCCATGGAAACTCACTGGGTGATCTTGGCTTATCATTCTCTCTCAGCCTCAGAGGAAGGAAAAGTCAAGCCCCTTCCCCCCCAAGCAAATGTTACCAAGAAAGCCTTGATAGGGTTGCCATAAGTCAGAAATGACTTGAAGCCACGCAATATCATGGTTTCCTGTGTTAATGTTTCTGTGCTTTCCACTGTTTCTTGAATTTATTTATGACACATGTTAAATATATAATTTAGTATAGGAAACTAATGTCCTCTTCTTTATGAGTGGGCTCTGGAGCCACATGGTCAAATTATTGTCTCTTTCTTTTCAGGTCGGATGTTCATATTTTATGGTAACAAGACATCAACACAATTTTTAAATTTTAATCCCACTCTGGTCTGTTCAGATGATCTCCAATCAAATATCCTTTTACTACTTAACTTTCCTCATAAGAGAGATGTATTTTTTGTTCTTAAGTATGAAAATAAACTTACGAGGACATTGTGATAGAAGGAGAAATGGGAGGTTCTTGGATCGAGGTGTTTATTATGTGTCTGGAGTGAACACAGTGAAGAGAGACATGCGTTCACCCCGAAAAGAAGACACACAATCTTTTTTGGGGGGAAGGGTTCTGTGTTTGGCCTGCAGAAGGACTGTTTCCCCTTTTTTGCTGGGAATATATTACACAGATAGTAGTTCTTGCGTTAGATCTTTAAAAAGAAGAATTTATTTATTCTTCAAGTTATAGCCTCCCTACTGATGTTTTCTCTTTGCAGTTGCTAAGCTAGAGCTGTATGCATTTTTGCCAAAATGGAAAAATTATATTTAAAATTGTCTATGGATATTTAGACCTAGATGGAGTTGTTAGCCCCATCTAGAATTAGAATAGCTAAGTCAATGGAACAAACAGAAATATTCACCTGCAGTGTTTCCATTGATTCCACTCTTACCTGGGATTAACAATTGGAATTTGGCAATAGAATTGTATAAGAAACTTGTTACCCCGCTGATATTAACAGATTGCTTGAAATATTCTGTCATGTGTGTGTTGAGAAAATATTTTGAGAGCAGCTAACAGGCACACATATTAAATTATGTCAAGGCACATCTAAATATGGAATTAATTGCATACAAACAAGCAAGATGCATTTTGGCTACACAGATAACCACAAGGGAGCCTGAGGAGGATTGAGACCAAAGCGGGTGCAGAGGTAGTATTTAACCTTTCCCCCTATGGCTCTGATGAAAAATGGTCCCCCACAGAAAGAAACAGCAGCTCCAGTGGGGGCAAGCCATGATACTTTTTGGCAGGACCATAGGAGATACAAGGAAGAGTTAAACTCTTCCTCCATGTCCCTGTCAGTCTCTGTTTACACAACTGCCATTAATCTTGCATCTGATTTCATCTTCTATGAGTTATACTTACTTCCATTATATAAGCAGGCTAAATCTGGTACCACTTTGCAACCTGCTGAAAAAGCTTGTTTCCTTAGCTTGCCACGCCTGAATCTGCAAACAAAACCAGTTGATCCCACTGTGGAGGGAGGTGCTCAAGTGCAGCAGATAATAAACATTGAATGCATATCAGATTTCATGGAAGCACCAGTCCTAAATATTCAGTTCAGGTACCACTCTTAATTTGATACTGTATATGTTTGCATTTAAATAGGGTTATCTTTCTGGGGGAGTGAAAGTAAAAAGGAAGGGGGACTATAACTATCAGACTTTGATAACTTTAAATAACTATTACTTGTCATTTCCAGATATGGAGGGACATTGCAAAACATCTCTGTGAAGTTGCCCATCACACTGAACAAGTTTTTTCAGCCTACTGAAATGGCCTCTCAAGACTTTTTCCAAAGGTGGAAACAGTTGAGCAGGTAAGATGGCTCAAATCTTGCATGACCTTTGTTTGTACACACTGTGTGACTTTGTGTAGAGCAGGGATGGGAATCATGCAGCCATCCAGATGTTGCTGAACTACATCTGCCAGCAGCCTAGCCATAGGTGAACAAAACTGGATTTTACAGTTACCATGATCAGGAAGTCAGCATAATTTCCACCCTGGTCTTGAGACTGCCCTTCATTTGCGTTTCCAGTGGACATATCCAGACACAAAACTGATATTTGCAGTCATTCTGCTAGAAGATACTTAGCGGCTTTCACACAAATGTGCATCTCCAGAAGATTCTGCAGGAGGAGGAGCAGTAAAAGCTAACTATGAATATCACTTATTTATTTAGATTGTTCTATTCTGTTTCCTTATAATTTTTTTTTAAATGGCATAAAAATTGATCAAAATACTTCAAAACAATGCAGAAACAGATAATTGTTTGTGTTAATTGCCATGAAGTTAACTTCAGCTTATGCTAACCCCATGAATGAGAGACATATGAGTGAGAGATGAAAGTCACCCTTTCATCAGCAGCCCTGCTCAAATCTAGCAAGGTCAGGGCTGTTGCTTCTGTGATTGAGTCAATCCTCCCAGAATGCAGTCTTCCTATTTTCATACTGCCTTCTACTTTAGCAAGCGTTATTGTCCTTTCTGATAAGTCTTGTCTTCTCATGGTATGTCCCAGTACAATAGTTCCAGTTCAGTCATTTTGGCTTCTAGGGTATGTTCAAGCTTGATTTGCTCTAAGACCCATAAACCAATCCCTAAATTGACTAAAAACAGTATATTTTTATACAACTAGGGTGAAAACAGAGGAGGTAAAAACACTAAATCACATCAAACTTTGGTAAAATAACAAGCTCTTGGCTGTACGCATAAAACTCAATTAAAGGAATCCAGTTACACATCTGTAGGGAGGAAGTTCTATACTCTGTGCATTGGACTAGAAAAAACCCCACTTTACAACCCAACCAGTTATGCTGCTCAAATTGGTGGGATACATAGCATGGCTCCAAAACACAGTAAATAAGAAGAGTACTGTGGGAGAAGTTGGTTCTTCAGATATTCCACTTGAAAATGGTTCAGAATTTTTAAAGGTAAGGTCCAACATTTCAGGTTGCTTAGAGAAGCTTACTGAGAACCAGTGCAGCTCTTTCAAAATTGGCTTGGGGGTTGATGGTGGCAAAGAGACAGCAGAATCAGCATTTGGTTCTTTTGTCAATCAGTTGCTTTATGAATGCAAGGGGGAAATCCAAGCTCCCCCTATAGAGGAAGACATGGGAACTCTTAGACCTCCAGATATTTTGGACTACAACTCCTATGATCACATGATGGCTGATGCTTTTTGGAGCTGAATTCCAAAACTTCTGGGGGATTGGGCATTCCCTGTCCTGGTGCAGAGAGAAAATGCTCCAAGTCTGGATTGGTACATTTGCACACATTGTACACTGCTGTTTCCATGTAAAATTTCTCCTTGCTCATCTTTCTCTGAATGCTATAAAAATCATAAATGTTAACTGCTTCAACCTTGATATTACATTACAGCCCTCAGCAAGAAGTGCAGAACATCTTCAAAGCAAACCATCCAATGGATACAGAAATTACAAAAGCAAAGGTGGATATGGTTTCCTTTCCTTTTCTATTTTACTGGACCTAAAACTCTGAACTGAAGTTTTCAATACATTTTCAGGAGTTGGATGAAGGGCAGAAAAATGGGATGAAGGAGGGGAATTTATACTTACAATGGCTTCTAGCAAATTCTTCTTCTTCTTCTTCTTCTTCTTCTTCTTCTTCTTCTTCTTCTTCTTCTTCCCTCTGCTTCCTTTTAAAATTTGTTTTGCCACTGCTTGCCATATACAAGTGCTGAGAGTCAACTCTGAGAGGTTGAGTAGGGGCAACCTCCCTCTTGACATTAGAGTGACACACATTTCCCCACATTCCATCCCTTTTTTATTTATTTTGCTTTGTTTTAAAGTTCATATTTAAAAATCTTCCTCATGCCCTGTAGAAGACATTGGAGTAGTTTCACAATGGTTTTTCCCCTCCTTCTTTTAGACCAGGGGTAGGCAACCTTTCCCCTTTAAGGGCCAAGGGACTTCAGCTCCCAGAAGCCTCAGCCATGTTGGCCAATAGTCCCATGTTGGCCAATAGCTCCTGGGATTCTGGGAGCTGAAGTCCCTCGGCCCTTAAAGGGGAAAGGTTGCCTACCCCTGATTTAGACCTTGAAACCAAAAGTCCTTTTGAGGGTTTTTTTGGGGGGAAGGGAGGGGGAATTCTATAAAACAGACCAGGGAAGCAAATACTTTTGGAATTACCCCTCACAATCCCAAGAGGATAATTGGGAATTTCTAAATACAAACATACTCTTTTTTGTAATAGAGGTATAGTGCTGTAGCAAATATTCAGAGAAGGTAATGACAAATCTGTTCTGAACAAAACTTGCCAAGAACCCCTATGGTGTGGTCACCATAAGTCAGAGTCGACCTGAAGGCACATAGCAACAAAACAACAATGGAAGATCATGGGGGTGTGGGGAGGCATACTGAGGAGGCTATATGTGGCCCATGGACCACCCTTTTTTGCTGTAATGTGTGAAGCAGTGCCTCACACAAACACCCTTCCGCTTTAACTAGAGAAATCACCCTAGGGATATATCTTGAGATTGTACAAGGACCTAAGAACAATTGTGAGAAATAGTATGGAGGTTCTTTACCTATTTATGCTCATGTCTTTGGCATAGTGATCAAACCTATTACTGAATATTTGTGTGTTCCACTTTCTTCTTCCCCATCAGCACTTTGCCATTTGGTTTCCAGTTCAAATCTTATTTTTGCTCTCCTGTTACAGATCATTGGCTTTGGCACAGCTTTACTTGAAGATGTGGATCCCAACCCTGCTAATTTTGTAGGGGCAGGCATAATACACACAAAATCAATCCAGATTGGATGTTTGATGCGACTTGAGCCCAACCTACAGGCACAGGTAATGGCTTCTTGTTTAATTATCAAATGCTTAAGTATATACGCTACTCTTCCCCATCCCCCATCCTCCATGTTGTTTTATACAAACTTCTTCTGTGGCTCTACCAGCTAATGTTGTAATAGAAACTTATGACAGAGATTAAGCTTTCTTGCAACAGTAGACTAACATAGAATTACATTTCCAACTTCTTCGCTTTGTGGTTCTAGAACAGACCTTGGAATGTTAGATTCGAATGTTAGTTTGATAATGTTAAATGTTACAAATTGGAAAATTAATTTATTACCAGATATAGTAATAATCAACACTGTTTAATTGAGTTCTGATTAACAAACTTATTGGTGAAGCTATTAGTGTTGGGGCAGATCATGGGACTGATCAGAGACTGGCATGGTGTGGGTGTCTTTCTACTCAGACCTTTTCTAACCACCACATTAGAAGTGGCTAGTGAAATACTATTTTTTTAAAAGTGCATGTGTGTGTATATATATATAGAGAGAGAATACTTTATTTTCTGCTCAAACTATATTCAAACTGTTTTAAATATTATTTTACTACTGCAATATTACTACTAAAACATAGGATTTCTTTCTCAAAGCTCCATATTTGCTGTTATATCAGGCTTACAAGCTGTTTTTGGAAGGAAGAAAAGCAGAATTAAATTGATAAAAATACCCAAATTTGGTACACTAAGAAACTGAACCACTTCCTTAACATACTGTTTTTCCCCTCCAAGTTAAGAAGTGGGAAACTATTTCTTGAATTGCTTAGAAACAATTGCCTTCTTTCTGCATAGAGTTTATTCTATTCTCCCTGTCAGCCTGTGTTTCAGCTTTTTAAAAATGTTTAAAGGTAACAAATAAAAAGTCACAAAGAGGAGAGTGACCTGAAACAAGTATTGTGGTGCTGCAACCATTTTGTGATTTTACATCCATGCCATACAGACATTGTTCACTTCCATCCAAATCTTAACCTGCATAAGTGTGTTATTTTTGGAAACTCAACAGCAGCCCTTGAAAATTGTTCTTTTCTCTTTCAGATGTACAGATTAACATTACGAACAAGTAAAGAAACTGTATCCCGAAGATTATGTGAACTTCTCTCAGAACAGTTCTGAACAGTTCATAATGCAAGATGATTCTCCAATATTATCATTGTCCTTCTCCTGTTCCAGAAACGTCTGGTACACCAGTGTCTGCAAAACTAACTCCCACCACATTCACATCCCTGCCTTAAATTGTCCCTTTTATGTGAAATAATCTGTATCATAAACTCATGTAAGCACCTGGGGGTGGGAATGGTTTTATATTCTGGTGAAAAGAGGCTAGCAGGTCTTGTGTGTTTAAGCTTAACTGTGCTCCTTACATTTTGGCAGAAGTTGTCAGCTCCTCCCTTTTTAAAAACTTTTTATTTATTGTTTCAGCAAGGTTCAGTGAAATTCTGTTTAATGGAACTTGAAGGGGTCACCTTGTTGTGCTGGTCTGTTAGTCAACATGGCTCAATTCCCCAAAAGGTATATAAGGGAAATCTTCAGACTGTTTGAAAGACAGTTTCTTTCACTACTCTGTTTATTGTCACTAAAGTCCCTATTTCTGAAGAAACCTATGAGCACTTGCTTTCTAAAGGACACTAAGAGGCACATGCACATATTATGATGCATACTTTAATATCCTCAAACTCTTTGCTTTAAAAGCTTTAAATTCATTCCTCCCCGCACCCAAAGTCTGAACTACCAAAGAGTACTTAATTGCCTTGTCAAAAGCTGAAGTGTGAAATTCAAGCTGGGTTCTCGGATTATTATGTGTTTCTCCAAAACACTAGTTGATCCATCTAAACATCTGTTCACTTGGGTTGCAAATAATTAAAGAATCAAATTGAAACATTCTGACATGGTAACAGTTTTCAAGGGAGCCTATGTATCTGTAATTCTCATGTACCCACTCCTCCCAGTGGGTTCCCCATTTATTACTTTCTTGAGCATACTATATGGGCATCAGCAAGTACAAAAGACCTGATTATTGTTAATGGTGTCATTATTTGGAGCTACTTCTTCTCTTAGAAATTTTCTGCTCTGTTTTAAGAAAATCTAGTAATGGTGTGTTGCATTTGTTGCTTGGCCTAATGTCAGCATTTGTAACAGATCATGTAATAGCAGGATGCCAATTTCTGTAATAAAAGTAGAATTGTTCTTAAGCTGACATCAGCCATGTCTCTGAAGGACTTCTAAGCAATAAGTGGTCACTATAACTATATATGCAGGGGTGGGGGTATATGCTCAAATGAGCTACAATAAGAATGATGTTGGGCTGATCACAAATTATTTTTTATATTTGAGTTAGCCATTTTTTAAAAAAAGAAATATATATATATCTAGATAACCTGTCCAGGCAGTCTGGAGTTGTCCTCATTCTGGTTTCCTTTAATATGGGTATTGGATTAGAATTGGCGGGGTGGGTGGGTGGGATGTCATTGTTGGTTTTGGCCAACTTGTCTAGTCAGATTTGGTGTACTGACACACATCAGGTTGAACTACCTGGCACATAATGATAATTTAGGGTGATTTTGCTAGATGTTTTCCTACCATAAGAAAAATTCTAGGAGCTACTATGGTTGCTCCCAGTGGTATTAAGAGTGCGTTAGAAAGAGAAAGGTCTTCTGAAGCTTGTTTTCTCATATAGTAGATGCTGTTGGAAGATTTGCCATCTTGCATTTGAACATTGGTCTGTCCCTCTAGAAGCCTGGGGTTTGTTTGTTTGTTTTGTCCCCCTCGTAATGTCACTTGACAACACTGTTTCTGTGTACTCTTCACTGGTACATTTTTCTGTGTATGTAAAAAAAAAATGATTTATCCATAAAGAAACATGGGGCTTTAAATATATGGCTGAATGATTAACTGTATATATGGATAATTGTACTTTATGCAAAAGACTTTGTCTCCAAAATGAGCCATATATGCATTGTTTTAAGGAAAAGACACAGAAAAATCAGTCTTTATTGGGATAAATTACTTGATTACCAAAGTTGTGTATCTTTCTCCATCTCAAAGTGAAGTAACAGTTTCTGTGGCTGAAGCAGTATTATTAATCCAGGTACAGTATTTGTTATGTTAACATGTGAAAAATACCAGAATAAGAAGACAAAATATTCTGCACTTTTAGGCCTACACTCCGATATGTAATGTGTAGTCATTTCACTTATAAAAACAAAAGAAGAAGAAAGAAAGAAAGAAACAAGCTTATTTGGTGGACATCCATTATTATGACTGTACAAATTTTTAAATTACATAAATCTAATCATGTTATCTTTAATGGAAAAAATAAAATGCTAGAAAAGCAAAACTTAAATCGTCTCTCCCCCCTCCCCATTCTTGGCTTTAGAACTGACATGGTATCTTAATTTCACAGATAATCCCCTGTATAAGAATGTCTGAACTTCATAGGAACATAGCAAGTGTTCCTATAGTTAGACCTTTGGTCCGTTTAGTCTGAGACTGTCCACCCTGGCTGACAGTGATTCTCTGGGATTTCAGGCAGGATTCCTTTCCTAAAACCTACCTGGACATCCCTGGTATTTCCTGGTGTTCTCTGATCCAAGTCCAAACCAAGCGTGATCCTGCTTATGTGTCTGAAACCAGATGAGATGAAGTGTGTTCAGAGTGGGATGGTGGTAACGAAGGGCCATGAGTTTCTTGATTTGCAATACAAGTATTTTACATTACGATCAAAATCTTTTTTAAAAAATGACCAGGTTATCTCTGAAGCCAACTTTCTGATTCATGTACTGTCTGGACAAGAACCAACAGAAAATCTGGTGACAAAACACACTACCTTGCAACCAGAACTTTCACATCTGCTCCTGGGCAGTTGCCTTTATAATACCGTACCAAAGAGTATGGTCAAGCCCCCTGGGTTTATGGTCTGCATTATTTCCTGCAGTACAAAATTTATAGCTGGTTAGTGGAAGAACTTTGCTTGCTTGTCTCTTTCAATACTTGCAAGAATATAAACCAAGATATCTTGCTGAGAAATTTCCATAAGCATGGACCAGTAGGGACTGGGGAATGGAGCATTTTTCCAGAATGTGAAAACTTATGTCCATGTGGTCTGGATGACAACCGTAATATTCATTGTTTGTCCTCAGATATAAAACATTACAATTATTATTCTTGCCAAAATATTTTTTAAACTTCTGAGTGTTTCTGCACAAAAAAATGGATTGACATTTAGCGGGCTATGGACTCATTTTAATAAACAGAATTACCTGTTGGTAAGTTTACATAGTATAAAACTTTCATTTTAAACCTATTTATTATTTCAGGGAAATATAGTAAGATTTCTTTAGAGAAGTAAATAATTCTTTTTTAGAGAAGTAAATGGTTTTTTTGAAACTCTATGTATGAAAAAATTCTGTCAGAAGAAATGTGGTTGCCCATTTTGGATAGGTGGCTCCTATTGAGAGTTTTGTTGCATAATCAATACAATTGTATTTTGCATGTCTAAATTTCTAGTTATGGATTGGCTAAAGAGATGCACAGAAATTCCATGAAACACAAAACAGGGCAGTGACTGTTGGTGAAAAGTAGACAATAAAATACATACTCCCTGTATAAAGCAGGCTATCTCTAAAACACAATTGCACATGCCTGTTCTGTCCATTGTAATAACTTTTACTAACATAACTACATGTGCCTCTGTTGCACACTGTCAATCCTGAGACTGAGCACCAAAGATTGAGGCAGCATTTATATAGAGATAGTGGCTGCTAGCTCCACCCCAAATAAGTCAGTGACTCAGCAGAAGCGCCACTCCTTAGATAGACCATGTGATTAGAGAAAGCACACAACCAAAAGGAAATAGCCCCCCCCAAAAAACCTTCAAACAACCAGCCAAAGAATCAAGGATGACCTCAAAACACTTTCAGCTTTCTCCTCAGAGACTGTCTCCTCATTTTTCTTGCTAATGTGTGTGCGCATGTGAGCCAAAGAAAAATCTCAAGAGAAAGGCCACTTTCAATGACATTGTGATCCATCACTCATCTCCGAATAGGATCCTCCACATCACCCCCACCCCCACCGCATTCTGCATGTGCTCTGGAGTTAGTTTCAACATGGCTTTGGGCTTCTGGCTCAAATTTGAGTGATTTTTGTTATGCACAATACAGGCAGAATAAGAGTATTTGCTGAATTTTTATGTTATTGACAATCCTTAGTCTCTCTTATATTTAAAATTCATTTTTGTTGTGTTCTCACTATTGAAGCAGTCCTTCATTGAAATACAGTCGACCCTCTATTTTCGCAGGGGATTCATTCTTGGACCCCTACCCCGCAAAAATGGAGACCTACTATTGGTAAGGGCATGTCCCATTGATCTTAACAGAGGTCACCCCTCCATGAATATTAAAAACCGCGGATCTCAGGTCTTTGAGAACGGAGGGGTGATGGTACATTTCTAACACCATTACTAAGAGAGAAGTTTGTGTTGTACAGGAACTTTATATTAAGAAAGGACTCAGAGAGAGAAATGTAAGTGTGGTTTGTCCACCCCATATTTTGTAGAGGATTGAAGATTCTTTGCTGTATACCAGTTAGTCTGTGTCTAGCCAGATTTCCTTGGATTTACTATTGTGGCCACCTGGACTCCCAAGGTTGCAAAGTCCAGTCTTACCAATGGTCAAATCAACATCCCTACTAGAGGCTGATGCACACGGCCTGTAAGGGGTGGCTCTGGGCCACCCCTGGGAGTGGCTGATCGGGGCCACAGCAACCACATGCCATGGCCCCAATCCTCCTTTTTGCTGCCCCCAAGAGAGCGGGCAAATGCCACTCCTTTTGGGGGGCAGCAAAAAGTCGCCCTTTGAGCTGCAGCGGCAGGTCTTTTGTACCCATTTGGCACAGCGTGTATGCACACTGCATCAAGAGGGCACCTTGACACTGCACGCTGTGCGAATGGGCATGCGGAGTCGGGGTGGAGTCAGGGCGGACAATGTGCAGTTGCTCCACCCCAGCTCTTCCCCCAGGCTGGCCTAAAGTGCTGGTCTGCATCCCCCTTAAGTATCTCTTAGGCATTCACTTATCAAGAAATTATTGTAGGAGAATGAGTTGTTTTATAACTAATATTTTTAAACAGGTTTAACAAAGGTAAGTTCATTTTCCTTAAGGAGACAGCTTACATTGACCTTCTACAGTCACAATACACACCAAAATTTTCACTTCTTGCAGAACTATGGCCTAGAGCTATAACCCACCTTCTAGTGTGTATATCTAAGTCTATTTCTACACCTTTGGGGGGGGGGGTATTGGTTAATCAAAATACTACTTAGAACTCGTAGGACATCAAGTTGTGAACTCTTGCCTCATGTAACAGCAGCCAAGTGGTAGACTAGGTTTGCTAAGAGCAAAATCTGGTACCTCGCTGCCAAAAGGCCTTGGCTTTTATATCATTCCATCAGAGATAGATTTCACTAGTCCTTGGTAATGCAAATAATTACCTTCCCTCCACCAGAAGGGGAATGTTTACAGTGGTTCCCAAACGTTGGTCCTCCAGATGTTTTGGACTTTAGCTTCTAGAATTCCTGATTGTTGGCCAAGCTGGCTTGTGCTTCTGGGAGTTAAAGTCTAAAATACTTTGGGGATTGTTGATTTATGAGGCCACTTTAGGGATCAATCAACTGAGAGTGTCACTAGCTTCTGTTTTCTTCATGCCAGCCTCCCATCAGTGGATTGCATGAAATTACATCAGATACAGTCGGCCCTCTTTATCCATGGATTCTTTATCTACGGATTCAATCATCTGCAACTTGAAAATGTGTGTGTGTGTGTAATATTTCAAAAAGCAGATCTAGATTTTGCTATTTTATATAAGGGGCACCATTTTACTATGCCATAGTATTTAATGGGACGTGAGCACCCATAGATTTTGTTATCCACTGGAACTAAACCACAGTGGATATCAAAAGCCCACTGTATTAGTAATCTTTTGGTACAAATAAGCCCTTCAGATGTTTTATTATACTTTGGTCATTTGTTTACACACACACTCTCAAACTATTTTCTCCTTATCTCTTTGTTTCCAGTTAGATTGGCTTCATGCCCAGAACTAGCTGATAACCCTGTGCTTTTAATATTTTATTAGTACATACATCCTACTTCCTACTGTAACAAGACACCTTCATCTTCAATGTACAGCCTTCAGGGACTTGCATTTCACAAAATATATAGAAAATTCTAAATAATAAATAAATAAACAAACAAACTCTTGCCTAGGCAATCAAAGTGGCTAACGTCATTTCACAGATAAAACAAACCCCACAATAAACAATAACATAAAAAGCATATTACTCCCCCTTTAAAATTTAAATATAGTACTAAAATTAATTAAAGTGACTGGTGTTCTGGCACCAGTACAATATAAAAATATAACAAATATAAAAGAGGGAGAGACAAATTGCATAAGGTCTGTTCTATTCGGGGAAGGTCTGCCGGAAGAGATCTGTCTTGATGGCTTTTTAAAAGTTATCCAAACTAGTTATTTGACGGATCTCCTCCAGCAAGGCGTTCCATAATCTGGGAGCAGCGACAGAGAAAGACCTCTGGGAGGTTACTGCCAATCTGGTTTTCCTCAATTGCAGTAGGTTGGGGGGCAAATTATATGGAAGGAGGCAATCCCTTAGATAGGTTGGACCTAGGCTATGTAGGGCTTTAAAGGTCATCACCAACACCTTATACTGTGCTCGGAAACCAATAGGCAACCAGTGAAGGGATTTCAGAATCGGTGTGATATGATCCCTTCTAGATTTCCTCCTAATCAACCTGGCTGCCATATTTTGTACC
>CM034701.1:117170620-117183089 GCA_020142125.1 Phrynosoma platyrhinos | reverse complement strand
CAGCGGCTTTATATAGATATTAAAGAGCATTGGGGACAGGATGGCACCCTGAGAGATGCCACAATTAACCTCTGTTTTTGAAGAGCAACTATCCCCAAGCATCATCCTCTGGAATCTGTCTGAGAGGAAGGAACAGAACCACTGAAGTACAGTGCCTCCAATCCCCAACTCTCCCAGGCATTCCAAGAGGATGCTGTGGTCTATCGTATCGAAGGCTGCTGAGAGATCCAAAAGCACCAACTGGATCACACTTCCCCTGTCGATGCTTAGGTGAAGGTCATCTACCAGAGCAACCATGGCAGTCTCCACCACAAATCCCGGCTTGAAGCCGGTTTGAAATGGATCTAGAAAATCAGTTTCATCCAAGAACACTTGGAGTTGGAAGGCAACGTCCCGCTCAATCACCTTGCTCAAAAATGGAAGATGTGAGATGGGTCTGTAGTTTTTCAAATCCAGGGGGTCCAGGGAAGGCTTCTTCAGGAGCGGTCTCACAACCGCTTCCTTTAAACAAGTTGGAACAACTCCTTCTCTAAGGGATGCATTAATGGTCTCTTTAAGAAAGGCTATCAAGACATCATCCCCCCTGGATGACCAGCCATGATGGGCAAGGATCGAGGGGGCACGTCGTCTTCTTCACTTTTCCAAGGATCTTCTCCATGTCATCAGTACACATCAGCTCAAACTGATCCAGTTTAATCTCGGAAGCGGGTTTGCTGGGCACCTCATCAGTCGATTCTGTTGTACACCCGGTGTCCAAGTTGGCTCTGACAGATTTTATCTGCAAAGTAGTTGTTAAACACATCACAGCAGGCTGTTGCCGGGTTAAGTAGAGGGTTCTGCACAGGTGGAACCTGTGTCAGTTCCCCCACCACCTAAACAGCTCTGCCAGGTGAGACTCTGCACCATGCAGTACATGCAGAAAAGAAAGATTTCTTTGCTGCACGTATTGCCTCTCGATAGGAACAAAGAAAGTTCCTACGACAAGTCTTGTCAGATAAAAGTCGAGCCTTTCGCCATGTGCACTCTAGTCATTGTCCCACCTGCCTCATCTTTCTAAGTTCCTTTGTAAACCATGGTTGTCTATTTGAAGAGGGTTGGAAAGGACGCCTAGGAGCAATTGTGTCGATAGCCCTGGTAAGATCAGTATTCCAGGTATCAACTAGGGCTTTGACAAAATCACTGGCATTACCAACCAAGGAACCCTCCAAGGCTTTCTGAAGACTCATTGGCTTCATTAGCCTCCAAGGGTGGATCATTCTAATAAGTCCTCCACCTCCAGTGGGGTGGACAGTGGCTCT
Organism: Phrynosoma platyrhinos; assembly: GCA_020142125.1. NCBI lineage: Eukaryota > Metazoa > Chordata > Lepidosauria > Squamata > Phrynosomatidae > Phrynosoma > Phrynosoma platyrhinos. The sequence goes on along the minus strand of CM034701.1, from coordinate 117,181,791 downwards.
AAGTCCAACCCTGACCAGGAAATGATCCGTCCATGACAATGTGGTGGTACTTATTACCTCCGCCCATGGATATGCCTGCTCAGTACCAAAAACTGCACCGAGAGTATGACCCGCACAGTGCATGGGCCAGAAACCCATTGGGATAGGCCCATGTTTGTCATGGAATCCATGAACTGCTGAGCCGCACCTGTTAGACTTGTCTTGAATGGGATATTGAAGGTCCAGCCTACAATAATGGGGGTACATTCCCCCACACCTTTTTTTTTTTTGACTGTTGAGATATTTTCTTTTGTTCAAAGAAGTGTAGAATACCATACATGACAGAGAGGAAAATCAAATATGTTTTTCTGCTTAACGCTTGTTCCAGCTCATAAACTATAGTTTTTCCCATATTCTTGATTCTTTCCAAATTCTAGCTTATTATGAGAATTTTTAGAATTTCAGAGAGATTTTTCTAGATTCTTCAACATTTATGCTGATTTAAAAACATCAGAACAGCTATGCTGGATCAAACCAAGGGCCTACCTAGTCTGATATTCTGTTCCCACTGTAGACAACAGCTGTCATGTGATACCATTATTATTTTGTGTGGATACCTCTTGCTTATTTTAGATTTGTATGGCCTTATAGATGTTGGACTGAATTTACCAGCATTTTGCACCATTGTCTGTGCTGGCTAGGGCTGCTCAACATTAAAGTCCAAAACATCTAGATTTGAATACTATGGGCAGCCTCAACTAGAACAGAGCAATTGAATCTTAAGACTCACCACTGATCAATTGGTTTAAGGAGTTTACTCCAATTGGAACTATCAGTAAAATTCAGACTCTAGAAAGCCACAAGATTCCCACATTTGACTAGAATAGGAGAAAACTCTGGCTTGCTATTTGGCTTGTGCATTATTAAATGCACAGCTCTACAAACAAAAACAGTTTGGAGTAGTGGTTAAAATGTTGTGCTAGGATTTAGAATATCTGGGTTCTGTTCCTTACTGAGAAAAGAATTGCTGTATGATTTTCTACATTTGACATTATTCTATTTTCTAGTAATTAGCACCTTTAGCATCTTTAATTAGTATCTTAATTTTCTGTCTCACTCCCAACGTTTCCATAACACTCACTTCAGTCTAGGTCGGGATTGGACAACTTACCTAATTCCAAATTCCCCCTATAAACTTTATAGGGGGAACTTTAGCGAAGGTTATCTCATACTTTCCTAGCACCCTACCAAGAAAGAAGCAAGATAGAAATGGAAACAAGGTGTCAGAAAGAGTGGAAGAGTGCCCACACCAACACTAGCTTCAGTTCTATCCATTCTTGAAATTCCACCCAACAGCCCGCAAATAGATTGTGCTTGAGGGGATGTGACCCTCTACTGAAAATGAAAATGTATCTGCCATCCTCAGTTTAAGGCTGAATCTGCACTGTAAAAATAATGCAGGTTGATATCACTTTAACTACCATGGCTCCATTCAATGGAGTCCCAGGATTTGTAGTTTATTGTGGCACCAGAACGCTCACAAAAACTGCAAATCCCAGAACTCCATAGTATTGAGCCATGCCAGTTAAAGCAGTGCCAAACTGCATTTTTCTGCAGTGCAGATACAACCACGGTCAACTGTTGTCAACTGAAGTCAGCTGAAATATCCAAAACATGAAATCAGGCTTGGTTTAATCTTCTGTGGAAAATTATGAGAAGCTAAGTACTTCCAAGTGTTCAAATAATGAGTGATTCTGTGAACCAGTATGTGGAGGGATCTTCTAACATCTTTGAGACTAACTGAAAGAAATTGGCAGCAGTCTCAAAGATGCTACTAGATTTCTCTACATACTGATTCTACAGTCTGACACAGCTATATATCTGATTCTGTGAATGTGAGTTAGAATATCATTGCTTGCATGGGGAGACAACACTTGGAAGTAGACTGACGTTTACGAAAGTTCATGCTGGCAATTTCTTTCCTTCAGTTAGTCTCAAAGGAGCTACAAGATCTCTCTACATACTGACTCTGTGAACTGTGTAAGGAAAGACCTTACACAAGCTATAAGCTTTTCTTCTATCCCATCTCTTGTACGTTTAGAGCGTTCCTGATTTAGATTAGATGATGCAACATATGTAGGTGACATTTTGATGTATATTTGTGTTGCCTTTGATTCTGTTGGTTGGTGTAACTATGTTTGTAGTGGCACAGGCATGGTAAAATGGCTGCAGGCATTGTAGTTAGGGTGGCTGGGGGAGGTGGCAATGAAATCAATGTCTGCAAAAGAAAAAGCTGCCCTTCTGCTCAAGAGCCACCAGAGTAGCTTTCTCTAGGAATGGAGAAGGCTAGGCTTCCCATATCACCCCCATAGCAGTGCTATGGACAGCTCCACAAAGTGCCTTATACTGGGAATAAGTCCCTAGTAGGATTTCACGCCTTATCAGCAATGTACTGGTGAGAAACCCAGCAAAAGACATTGAGCAACTCTGACCTCTTGTAAACATGAAACTCTTTCCTATAAGGAGAGAAACCATATGCACAGCTCCATCTAAAGTTTAGATTCTAAACCAATCTCTTCTTAAGGCCAAAGCTCCTTTAAGTCTAGCGCAAGCATCTTAGCTAAATCTGCTCATCTGTTGTGTGCGGTGTGATATCAGCCCACCACCTTCACTGAATTCTTCTGCTGCTTTTTTGCGGGTTGCAATTTTAGTTTCTAGGGGGTTAACCCTTTTAAGGGTAAACTAAAATATGCAGGTTATGAAAGTTATACTTGTTAGAGTTCACTTTCGTCAGCAGAGCAGCAAAAAACTTTAAAACTGTCTTCCTAAAGAATAAAGATGAACTCAAAAGACAAATCTGTAGTTTGTGGTTTAAAAACAAACAATAATGGCTTTAATAAATATTTACACAACAGACTAAAACCTAATCTAGCTGGGGTTTATAAAGCAGGAAGCAGGATGTTAACCTCCCTCAGAGAGGACTGTTACTGACAGCTGACTGCAGTTACTGACTGACAGAATGTTCAGGGAGTCAGTTAAACTGCCACTTGAGATTGACAGTTAGAATGAGAGAGGGGGAGGGGAGGAAATCCCAATCTAAATAAAGTGGAACTGAAGAATCCAATCATAAATTTTCCAACACTTTTAAAAATATATTCTCAACCTAAGTTATAACTGTCCCGTAGGAGTACTTTAATATGCAATATTTTCATTAAAGTCTTTTAAAGCGGTTCTTTCCCCTACTAATCCATCTGCCAACCTTCCTTGACTCCATCTCATGGTTTGATACAGCATTCAGCCCTCAATTGACGTGGCTTTTTAGGTATTTATTTTAATTAATCTTTATTTATTTAGTTAGTTAGTTGCTTGTTTTCAAAATGACGTTTGCTTTCCCACTCTGGGCTTTAGCTTTTCTTTCCTTCTATCCTCTCCCCACCTGCCACACTACTTAAAACTATATGGGATTTGGGCGTTTAATTCTGCAAAGCAGATGAATATTCTGACCCAACAAATGAGCCTTGACATTTGTTGTGTGGAGTGGTTTTATTCTGGATTCCAGCTAGTCACTCTAGAATATTCCCTTCCATTCTTCTCCTCCCTTCTGACTTTCTCATTCTCCCCCCACCACACCCCACAAAAGCCAGACAATATTCCATGCCCAACGCAGATGGCTTGTCCCCATTACACTGTCGATAGTGTGGTGTAGTGGCTTGAGGGTTGGACTATGTCCCTGGAGACCAGGTTTTGAATTCCAGCTCAGCCACATACTCTCAGACTCAGGGAAAGGCAATGGCAAAGCCTCTCTGAGGAAACTTGCCAAGAAAACCCTGTGATAGGTTTGCCTTAGGATTGCCATAAACTGGAAATAACCTGAAGGCAAACACCACCACATCATTACACTGTTGATATTGTCTTTGTATGAGGGGTGAGTGTGTGTGTGTGTGCTGCTTGGATAATATAAAGATCATGAAAACGGGGGCACTATGAGCTTTGGACTATGACTATGGAGACCAAGATTTGATTCCCAGCTCAGCCATGTAAAACACATTGGGTGACCTTGGGCAAGTCACACACTCTCAGCCTCAGAGAATGGCAATGGCAAGTCCCCTCTGAAGAAAATGTGCCAGGAAAATCCCATGATAGGGTCACCTTAGGGTCACCATAAGTTGCCAAATGATTTGAAGGCACACAACAGCAAAAAATGACTACAGTAAATATAGTTATCATAAGCACCTGCTGAGAGCCAGTCTGGGGTATGTTGAACTAGGGCTCTGAAGACCAGGGCTGAAATCAGGCAACCGTGGAAAAACCTTGGGCAAGTCTCACTTTCTTAGCCTCAGAAGAAATCTCATGGCAAGTTTACCTTAGGGTGGCTCTAAGCCAAAGATGACTTGAAGGCACACAACAATAAAAACAATCAATTCCTCACCACCAAAAATCAGAATGACTAATCTCTTTATTAAACCTATTAACTATTTTACAATACACAAGTAGACATTACTTTGGAGATGTCAGTTATTCCTTTCATCTTCTCACTCCCAAAATAATGAATAAGTTAACATAACCAGTTATTAGTATCAGTCTTCTGGAGAGTGTACCCTGGTTGCCTTCCCAAAGTTTCATATAAACAAAAGGGCGTAGTGCCAAACGTTGCAGCATAAGTCATAATTTGATTGTTGTAGTTGTGTTTTTAAAAACAATCCTCTCACGGTTCACATACTTGGGCCTGGCTAGTCTGTACATCTATCATAGTCACATATGCAATCACCAAATATGATGATTTCTATAAAAAGGGGCTTCTCTGGGTCATCTGGGTCTTGGCAAGGCATCTTGAATTCCTTGTTGTAGTACGTTTGTGGCACGCAGCACCCACACTCCTTATCTAGTGTCATCGTGGAAAGATTTGGTCTGTGAAAGAAAACAGCCTCACTTTAGAAATTCCATGTTTTGTGCACATACATATTTGTTATTTAAAACAACAACAAAACAAAACATTGTTTCCCTGAGTGTAATAAAATGTTCAGATGCTGATATACCACTTAGCATGTTTGTATGTTCACTCCTGGGGATAAAAATAAGTGGTTTGACTCTGGAGACCTTGGTTCAATTCTCTACCATAAAACCCATTGGGTGATCTTAAGCAGGTCACATGCTCTCAGCCTCAGGGGAAGACAAGAGCAAGCTTCTGAACAAATCTTGCCAAGAAAATTTGTTGTTAGCTGCTTTGAGTCTGTATATCGGGAGAAAGGCAATAAATAAATAAATCCTCATGATAGTTTCATTTTAGGATTGCCATAAGTGACGTCATCTGGGGGGAAGATTCAGGCCCATCTCCATCGGGTCTAGCCTAAGAAGAAAAGCCCTCCCTCCACTCCATCAGACGTCATCTGGGGGAGAGATGCAGGCCCATCTCCACCGGGCCTAGCCTAAGTGGGAGGGAAAATGTTGTTTTATGTTATATGTAATTTTTATGCTGTAAACCGCCTGGATTGGACTACCAATGGGCGGTATAAAAATAAAATGTATTATTATTATCATTATTATCAGTTAGAAATGACTTGAAAGCACATACCAACAACAAGAGCATAGTGTAGAATCACATAAATGAGAACACCGTATATATCTATATTCAAAGGAAATTGCAGGACTACATTCTGGCATGTGACACCTTTTGGTTTCAAACATTTTCACTCAATCATAGTCAGGGTGACCAGATATCATAACAACAAAGGAGGACAAGGCACCACAAAATGTAAGACATTCAAGAAAACTGTAGGGCAAAATAAAAGCTAAAAATACTAATATATAAACATAAATTCATGCTTCTTAGTCATGGAGCACTCAAAATGGAGCATGGCTAATTTGAAATTCCTCCTGGACAGAAAGTTGAAATATAGGGCATGTCCTGAAAAGGAAGACGTCTGGTCACCCTGACCATGGTGATACAGGAATGTGACATTTTTACACTGACAGTGTAGACATGTCTCCTTACAAAGAGATTTTGTGTAAAGGAGTGCATGTGGGAAAGGGTCTTATAGTTGAAAATGAATCAAGAAAAGTACTAGTCCATTGCAGGAACACCAGTGTTCTGGAATGGTTTCTGCTGGCAGCACCTGAAAAATTCAAAACTCCGAAGGTGGAAAATGATAAATCTTTAACAACATGAAAAAATGGACAAATAAGTGTCAAGTTTTCAAATATGATAAATACTTTTTTTTAATGTCAGAGATTTGGTGGGTAGCCAGAGAACAAAGTGAGTATTTTTGGCCATAGTGTTTTATCTGTGGAACTCCTAGTCTCAAGATGCTGGCATGGCAACTACTTTGCTAATGTTTTGATGTCAACAAAAACTTCATTTTTCTTTTATGGGTGTCAACTATTTTATGCATTTTCAGTACTTGGTAAATGCTACACTCTGCTGCTTTAAACCGGGTTTACTGCTTTCTTGTATTAGCAGAATTGATCTCATATTACAATGAATGTTCATTCACACAGTGTCCATGCTTGTTCAGGTACTTGTAAGAATCTAGCCTACATAAAGGTACAAGAAGTTGTATATGAGGTGGGGGACTGCTCCCAACAACCATATACTGGATGTTCCTGCTACCTAAATCTCTGATCTCCCATGTTGAGTAGGAAGGCCTGGAGAGAGCTTCTCTTCACTTTCTCAGAAATATGAGAAGTCTTCACATGACCAAAAATCCTGCTCCATCGGGACACCTGATTTTGCAAAGGATTCTATTTGTGTTCAAAGGAAACACAATCCCCTCTCAGTCTCCCTGGTGCAACAAGAGCTAGTTTGAGATGGATGTGGGAGTGGCAAACCTACTCATATCCTTCTGACATACATTCCAATCACCTGTTAAAGTATAATACCTTAAGAAAGCTTGAAGAAAAGTACAGTTCAACAAGCTGTTTACACAGATTGTACATGTGTTGAATATAAAGTTATGAACAACTTAAATATGTTTCTTCATATTAAATGTCACGTTGCTTAATATATTCTCTTAAATTCTGCTGCTAGTTCCAAATATCTTTTTTTCTAGTTGTGGTGACTTGAACTGTACAGTACTCCAGATGTAGCTATATTTTAGATTTAAGTGGTAATTTTATTTTTTAATTCCTTTTCTAATTATTCCCAAACTTAAATTTGCCTTTTCCCCACTAGGTCAGCATTTTCAATTAGCTATCTGTTGTAAAATTACAAATCTCTTTCTTGATCAGTCACCACTGCCTCAGATCCCATTAGTGTAAAAATGAATAGGGATTTTTTAAAATCCCAGCACGCAACACTTTATACTTGTCTATGTTGAGTCACATTTGCCATTTTAATGCCCTTTCTCCTTGCAATCCTGAAATAATTAGCACCAGCAGTGAATTTGGCAGCTTTACAACTTACATCCCTAACTTAAGACCATTATGAGCAAATGAAAAAGCCCAATACATACCCTTGAAGTCCACTATTTGCTGTCCTTTTTTAATGGTAAGAACTGCATGATTCTTTGATCAGATAATGGGACAAAAGTAACTGTGGATTGAACAATTTGTCACAGATTCTTTCTTACTTTGTATATGATGGACACAATCCTGCGCAGCGCCTCAATGTGACATTTGCAGCACAGCCCTTGTATACCACTTTTTCTTCATATTCAATAGCATGACATGGGACTGAAAATTAAAAAAAAAATACTGTAAAAGTGAAGGAAGTAGCAGTAAATAATTTCTTCTGCAATGACCGTAATTTCAAACTTTGAGATGGGAGACAGCTATTTTTCCATCCAAGGTGCAGAGACCAGCACCATATTTGTTTCTGTTTCTTTCTTTCCTGGAAATTCACCAAGGATCAACAGCCTGTGGCTTGGGAACTGGGACCTGTCACAGATCACTAGTCTGAGTGGCACTGCATTAAGCTCATATGCAGGTTTGACATTATGTCTATGCAGATCACAAATAGGTTTCTGGCCTTTTTTTAAAACAACAGTACAACTCAGACAAAATGGAGGTTATATAATATAATAATATATAATAATAATGGAATTAGAGAAGCTTTCAGTATGGGTTCTGTGCTACATTCAGTTTCAGTGCTCTTGCTTGGATGTACAGTGTACAGTGGCTTGCAGTCATAGAAATGCAAACATTTTACCTAGACTTTACTATTTAGCCAATAAATGTTAGAAAGGCTTTACTTTTCTTTAGTGGAACTAACCTGATGGAGGTCTTGAGGCTGGAACAGTAGTTGTTGGAGCGGTGGGTGTGGTGATGTTGACAGGATGAGAAACTAACAAAATAAAGGGAAATGTGTGAATAGAAAAAAAATACACTGTAACTAAAAATGAATTAAAATTATGCATTTACTGTTTATAAAGATTACTGAGGTCTAACCTGCACTGCAGAAATAATAGTTTGACATTGCTTGAACTGCCATGGCTCAATCCTATGGAATCCTGGGATTTTTAGTTTTGTGAGATAGTTAGCCACCTCTGCCAGAACACTGGTGCCACCACAAACTACAAATCCCAAAATTCCATTTCATTGAGTCATGCCAGTTTAAGTGATATCAAACTGGATTGTTTCTGCAGTGCAGTTTAGACCACAATAAGGAAAAAGCAACAAGTGTAAATCAGAGAAAAGAAGAAGTGAACAAGAAAAAAGACAAGTGTCTACTCTGGAGGAGAAAACAGAGTATTAAAGTAAAAGCAACAGCTACTGTTACTGGTGGAGGCCTTACTAGATCCACCTTAAGAACAAATTAGGCAACAGAGCATGCTCAGAAATACCATTTATTCAACATTTGTTTGATTTTGACTCCTGAATTTATATTTTAGTGCAGAAAATTACACCTCTCAAGCTGTGCGGAAGGAAATGAACTGGTATGTTTATGGAATTGCCTAATGCTCAGAATGAACTTAGATCTGAACTTTAACCAGAGGCACTGATTGTCTACTTCCTCAGATGCATTTAGTAGCACAGAAAGCCAGGGGCAGACTTATATGTGCCGTTGGTGTGTGGGAATGTCAATTCAAATTCAAAATCCTTTGTGTATGAAAATGAAATGGCAAGTCCAGTTTTAACAATGTGAACAAAGGCATAGGAAACTAGCCTTTGTGAATGGAAAAAGAATTGGTGTGGTGCTGTAGAATATGGTTATATATCTTGCCTGTGAATATGGATAGGTATAATCAGTTTGCTTTCTGTTATGCTTTTTGGGGATAAATTTGGCAAACTCATCTTTTGCATTTGTCTTGTACACATCCCCTCTCCCAATGAATTGTCACAGATCATCGTTGTCAGATTGCTTTTTTTGGAATGAATGGTGATATGAAAAACTGTTGGTTGAAAAAAAGTGAGTGTATATTCCAAGCTCCCCCAATTCCAAATTATTCGAGATTATCATCTGACACCACCAGCACTTTTTGGAAACTTCTAATTTATGTGAATTGAGTAAAATTAACCACAGGTATAGACTATTTGGATTGCCAGAATGAAAACAGGAGACAACTTTGGGAATGTGGAGAGGATTCTCATCCAGCTCACCAGTCCTTTTGCCAAGCTCTACTTTTTCCAATGCAGTCTCAACTATATTTGACCATGAAAGAGCTATCTTTCTAAAGTTATGAAATGGGAATTCCCTTTCTCTCTGATCACTGAATAGTCATCAAATTGGGGCTGTGTGGGCTGGCATTCCCAGCACTAATTTCTGCTCACACATTAGTAATCAAAAGCTATACTTTACCATCAGGAAAGCAGAAAAGAGTCTAAGAAAAGACAAGTCAATGGCAGGGCTTACCTGAAGAGGATGGTGTTGGAACTGTCTGTGTAGTTTTTGTTATTGCTGTTATACAAGAGCAAAGAATAAGACAATTGGAACCCAAGAAAAATAAGAAAGAAAGCATTAAAGCCAAAGTTTAATTGTGTTTTGACAAAAGTAGCAATTGGGGAAAGGAGGAGACCCCAAGATTATCCAGTAAAAGGGTACTTCTTCCCTAAAGGTTCCCTAAACATATATGAATCACAGCTAGAATTCCAGAAGCCAATGTGAAGCCAATATAATATGAGGGAGAGCTAAAAAGCATTGTGTTGTGGTTTCAGCATTGAACTATGACACTAGAAATCAGGATTTAGTTCTCTGTTGGGCCATGGAGTGTTGTTGGGTGAGTCACACATTCTCAGCCCAAGAAAACTACATGGTACGGTCACCTTATGGACGACATAGGACAGAGGCGACATGAAATAACACAAAAAATCTAAAGAGAAAAAGAAAGTGTATAGAAGAAACAGAAGTATATAATGTGTGATTTTAAAAACCAATAACTTACCGGTGGTATAAAAGATGGTTGTAGTTGCTAAAGTAGTACTGGTTGGAGAAGAAGTAGTAGGAGTAGTAAATGTTTCAGTTGTGGAGGTGGGTGTACTTCTTGGAGAACTAGTGGATGTTGAAGTAGCAGTTGAAGGTATTGGTGATGTACTAAGACTGATACCTGTTGTCCTCACAGTACTGAAGGTACTGGTGAGACTTGAGGTGCTGGGAGTGATAGTACTGGTTGCAGTATGAGGGCTGACTGAAGTCGACTGAGTAGAGGTGGATGTAGGTGCAGTTGTGGTTGGAGGAGTGGTAGTCTCTGTGGTGCTAGATGTTGTACTTATGGGAGCTGTGGTGTTTAGAGGAGTGGTGGTGGTTACAGGGAGTGTTGTATTTAGCATGGGAGTCATGGTTGGGATGGGGGTGGTGGGTGGTTTTGTGGTGGTTGGGGTGTGCGTGACTGGGGTAGTGGATTGGGTGGAGGTTGTAGTGGGGGGCATTGGAGTGGTAGAGTGAGGTGTAGGTGTTGTGGGAGTGGTCTTAGGCGTGCTGGCTGTGGACGACTCTGTGGATACAGTGGTTCTTGTGGCTGTGGAGAGGGATGTGGTTGTGCTGCTGGGAGGTGAGCTGTAGGGAGGTGGCCTTGTTTTCGGCATGGTAACTGGAAAGGAAAAGAAACCGCATTAAGGGTTTGCGTTGGGAATGGACGGGGCAACAGAAAGAGCAAAAGTAAGCTGTAGAAGTGGGCCTGACCTTCCGTTGGAGGTGCTTACCTGGTGTGGTGATGGTCGTAACTGTTGTTGTACTTGGGGACGTTTCTGTAAAAGAAAGAGGCAGAGGAAAAAAATTTTAAGGGCAATAGAGGAAGAGAAGGGAGAGGGGCTGAGGCACA
>CM034701.1:117111201-117130961 GCA_020142125.1 Phrynosoma platyrhinos | reverse complement strand
GTAGGCTTCATTTCATCATGGGGAAAAGGAAGAATAATCTTACATATAAGTGGAGAGCAAATGCACAGAATCATATGTGATAGAGTTATACTTGTCGCAATTTTTTTATTTCTAGCTGTTAAAATTAGAGATAACAAATTATCAAAAAGAGGTCTGACTAATGGCAATGCACCCAAGATCTATAATTAATAATATTTCCAGTGTTGTAACCCAATCTGATAATTTAATTTTATGTAAATTATTTGTATCCTTATGTAATTTTCTATTTTATATGGTTTTATATGGTTTAAAATTCTAGCATGTCAAGCTGTGTCCATTAATTGTAAAGATTGATTGACTGATTGAGTATATAGATTAAAAGGAGATGTGTGATTTACTTTATCCTTCCTCCCTTGAGTGAAAGTAATTCTTCCTCAGCACAGACAGCAAAGCCTGATTTCTATTCATAATCCCAAGTAAAGTAGATTCAGTGAACAAAAGTTGACAAGTAAACATTTATATCAATCTCACTGTTTCAGTTAGTTTGCTCCACTTAGAACTAACATTTGGATTCAGTCCCACGACATCACCAGGGAAGTTATACCTCTGCTGTCATCATGTACTGCCTCTCACCCACCATCCCTGCCTCTTTAGTTATGCTTGTGGCAAAGAAAGCAAGGCAGCTCTTGCTTTCCCAGTCCCCGTGCACTTTAGCATTTCATGGGAAAGATTAAAGAAGGAATGGCCTAGTAGGACCCCAGTGGTTAGGACTAGATTGTCCTCATTGGCCAAATCAGTTACCAACCATGTGTGCGCATGTGAAAAATGCTTCAGTTTCATCACCTAGTATTGCCATTTCATACTGTTGAATATGGAACTTGACAAAAGTGGAGAATTAAGTGAGTGGTGATGTCACTCCACTACTGTTGAACAGCTAAAGCCCTTAACTTTGGAGAATCCCTTAAAACCAAGGTGGTAAAGCTGGTGTGGTATAGTGGTTTGAGTGGTGGAGTAGGATTCCAGGAGACCAGGGTCCAAGACTCTGATCAGCCATAGAAAATGAGTGAGGGATCTTGGGTAAGTCACTGTCTCTCAGGAACAGGAAATGGCAAACCTCCTCTGGATAAATCTTGCCAAGAAAATTATTTGACTGGGTTGGCATAAGCTGGAGTTGACTTGAAGGTCTGTAATAACAACACATGTTGCAAAATATATGTTCGTCACATCCTTTCCTCCTGACCCCATTCAGATTCATTGAGTTCATTTAATAAACAATCCAGGTCTTTTCTCAAGCATTCTGCCTGTCCAGAGGTATACAGTCTGACAAATCTAGATAAATAATATGACACTTACATATTTCTTGCGAGGAACATTAGGAACTATCATCTCCTCGAATGGACAGATTTCTGCAGGATCATCCATTTTTTGTAAAGTAGCATACTTGTACGGATCTAGAAGTTGACCTATTAATCAAAGTATAAACCAAGTTGAGCTTTTTAGTAAAGAATTATAAAGACCTCTGAACTGCAAAAGATTAGGAACTAAGTTTTTTTTTAAGTATTTTGAAGGCTCTAGATATGTGTTTTATTCATTTTTTTTCATACACAAGAAGTATGCCAGTATGAAGACAAAGACACACAGGTTTTGAATGAATAATTTATGTCTGGAAAAATATAACACAGGAAAAAATGATAAAGAATTATCTTTTCACATTTCCTATTCAATCATCATAGAAAAGTAAGGAATGTGAGGGATTGCTGCTATGTGTGAACAAACATTATTTATCATATAAAATAGTAATCACTTTATTAATATTCTTGTTTATTTTAAAGATCAAAATATAAACTTAGCAGGTTTGATTTTTTTTAAAAAAATATGTATAGTTTCTTCCCAATATCAGAAAAGCCAAACCATGACAGTAGTATCTGTGCCATTTATTCCCCAACGGGAAAAAAATTACCTTCACTCAGAAATTCATTTAATTCTTGTCCATCATAGTTACCACACAGTCCACATGTTCTTTCCATGTATTTTTGCTCAATCAAAACCTAAGGAATGAAAAGAAAATTATTTAGAAACCAACTATACATTGATTTCTTGGTAGTATTTTTCTGGGCCTGGGGGTTTGTATAGGTACATCACTGGACTAAAAAAATGTGCAACTGGGATAGGGGAAGTGTGCAGTTTGAAAACTGATAATGTACAGAGAGAGAAAAGAAAGAAAGACAGACAGACAGACAGAAAGAAAGGGAAAGCAGTCACATTGGTCTAAATCCTACTGTTAGTCCCATGCAGTGCTGTAGTTCTTTTGTAGTGCTCCCCAAGTTGACCTGCTGCCTTAAATTGCCAAAATAGTGTTTATAATAAGCCTTTATTCATTCCATTACAATTATTTCATTAGTATGCAAAGAAATCTTGTAGTCTACCTTTGAGGTTAACTGAGAAAAAGGAGTTAGTAGCATAAGCTTTTGTAGACTTAGATCTATTTCATTAACAGTTACATTATGTACATTAATGTATATACTTAGCTCACATTCATAATCTATGTACTTCCCCCCCTTTCCCTGCCTTTTCCCTCTTTCTTTCCCTCCTTTGTTCATTATCATATTTTAAAATATCCAATAAAAACCCAAACACAACAATATAATAAAACCAGTATCTTATTATTTCTCTCACTTTCTCATGCTACAGTTTTCTTAACTGAACTAAACACTATATGTAAAATAATATAATTAAGATGGAGGTATCATTGTTTTTAGAATTCTAATAACATAAGACTTTACTCACCATAAGGTAATCATCATTGTTCCAGAAAACAGCCAGCTCCAGCTCCATCAGCTTGGCTACTAGACGAATGGTGTGTCCAAAAGGTGCAATCTGAATTCCATTTCTGGTATATGGCAATCTGATTATACTGTTATAGTGGCAGGAGGGAAAACATATACTTAGATACTCCAAGGAATTCATAGGCTTCAAAACTTGAACAAAAGTTGTGCTTTTGCTCTGCAGAACACCCCCCATAAATTAGAGAGGGCTTCACCTATATGATAAGTCAACATTCACATCCTTGGAAGCATCAAATGGAGCAAACTGTGGATTTTGCACATCTCTTGCTGCTGCCCAGCTACAGAAATAATGTGGTTTGACACCACTTTAACTGCCATGACTCAATGCTATGGAATGTTGGGACTTATAGTTTTGTGAGCCCTTTCAGAGAGTTTGGTGTATCCTGTGAGTATAGTTAGAATGCTAAGAAAATATTGATTGGATGTAAGAGACCAGATTGTGTCAAGTCCTGGATTATGCAAATGCTTCTAAGCATTTGGTAAGTCCATTTCTCTCACCACTGGAGCAGAATTTTTGGAGTTGAGTAAAATCCAGCATTTACTTACAGTAAGCTAAAAAAATTGCCAAGAAAGATTTCATTCCTGTCACCATTCTGGAAATGTGTTGTTCTGTTCTTTGAAAAACCTTTTGCCTATACAGTTTTCTATCCCTGTCTCCCAAATGCCAAACAACTCCATTGAACATAACAATATGCCAGTTGTGAAGGAAACAATGAAAAATGCAGCTGTAGTCATAAATGAAGGAGTGTGGTTTACAAATTCTTTTAGAAAGCCAAGTTGGAAAACAAAGGCAGCCTCCAAATGTGGTGATGTATAGTTTTTTGTGGATTTTTCGGGCTGTGTGGCCATCTAGAAGAGTTTCTTTCTGACGTTTCGCTAGCATCTGTGGTTGGCATCTTCAGAGAATGATGTGGTGATGTAGCTTGATGATCAAGGATAACCACCAAATTCAGGGACATAAAAATTCCATGCTGAGGTTAGATGGCTGTTTCATTGATTATTATCAACATATAGCAAGATAATTTCCCTGATGAAACTGTAGTTGCTCCTAGTTAGGCCTGATAGGTGGGATGTCTGTATTAGCATTTAACTAAAAGTGATGCCCTGGGGAAGCTACTTTTAGTACCTACTTTAGTTTTCTGATACTTCAGGGGTAGCCCCAAGTCAAACCTTTGAACTTACAAATGTAAACCAGATAGTTGACAGAAACTCCTGCAGTCAGCGGGGAGTGCTTCTGTATCAGATGCTTACCCAACATCTTTGACTGATATGACACCATTTTCAATTATGATAACTGTTGCTCCCAGTGCAATGATGATTCTTGCAATTTTTTTGTTCGGACCACGACGGAACTGGATGTTGAAGTCCGGGGAGATGTCATCACACACAGTGGCAAAAATGTAATTGCAGGTTCCAGAGAAGTCATACAGATAGTTGTCAAAGGTTGAGAAATGCCCAGTGCCCCATGTGGAACATGAGCCTTTGTCCACAGCTTTAAAATAGGAAGCAAAAAGATAATGAGATCCTGTTTGGCTTTGACACTTTCCTCTCATAGGGCCTTTGCAGACTGCTAGAAATAGTGCAAATTGAGTCCACTTTAAAGGTTAGGGTTAGGGTTAGGGAATCATGGGAACTGTATTTTATTGTGGCACCAGAGCTCTCTCACAGAGAAGGCTCAATGTCTCAGAAAAAAAACAATTCCCATGATTCCCTAGCACTAACCCTAACCCTTAAAGTGGACTCAATTTGCACTATTTCTGGCAGTCTGCAAAGGCCCTTAGTCTATTTTACATGTATAATTTTTGATTTATGACTGCTGTTTGCACCAGCTGGTCTGTGTTCTCTCTTTTTCTCACAGGTAGATACAGAATTATAGAATTGGAAGAGACCACAAGGGCCATTCAGTTCAACCCCCCGCCTCTGTTTAAAGATAACCTGTTGCCCTTTAGATGTTGGTTGGCAGCTTTAATCAGTCCTAGCCAAAGCAGTTAATTGTGCAGGATTGTAGAATTGCAGTCCAGCATTATCTGGAGGCCAATAAGTTGTGCATCCTGACTGAAATCCAAGACTGACATCAGCTGAATCCACATTGCAGGAATCATCCAGGGTACACTACTTTAACTGTCATGGGTCAATGCGATAAAATTCTGGGAGTTGTAGTTTGTTGTGGCACCAGTGCTCTCTGACACAGAAGACAAAATGTCACACAAAACTGCAGTTCCCAGAATTCCATAGCACTGAGCCATGGCAGTTAAAGTGGTATTAAAGTGGCTCAACCTACATTACTTCTGCACTGCAGATGCAGCTATCCAGAGGTAATGGCCATGTACTGTCTGCAAGTCAACAATAATTTTTTCTGACAATTTCTATCTATAGCAGACGAGCTCTGCAAAGTCTGCCATACTTGCTTTTGAAATCTCCCAGAGTAGCTCACTGGATGCAGCATTTTGTTTTATGTTAGGTTTAGTATCAAGTTTACTCTGCTTTACATATCTCCCTCCCATTTCAAGTACTGTGAATCATAATCTTTTATTAAAAGTGGGGAAAAATACCTGTGTGGTGAAGGCTTGGATCATCTAGATTCCTCAGGTCATCTGCATATGTTTCTAAAAAAAGACAATGGATGCAGGGATTATTTCTGTATATGTACATGTGATGTTAACAGTTTATATAATTCTGCAACCACATGATAGTAGCCACAGACTCAGGATAAAAATGTGACTCCATTCTAAATCTCACGAGTATCCCAGAATGACTATTGAAATATCTCATTGTCAGGAGAAGGGGGAGTCCTAGAATATAAAATCTGAAACTCATTAATAAGGATACTATCATGGCTTCTTTTTTGTATGAAACTCAAGTGCAGCTTAACAGTAATATTTCTAGTGATGGAATCATTTCCATTATAATTTTTTTTTGTCAGACCTTCAAATCAAACTTTGTATTAACTTAAGGATGCTGCCTTGAAATGTTTCTAGATGACTTCCTTATTGTGTAATTTCCCTGTTCCATTCATAGTGTCTAGATATTGTTGTCTTCCATTTATAAGTCATATTTTTCCATATCCCCCATCCTTTTCCTTCTCAGAAAACATGTACCGTATTTTCCGGCGTATAAGACGGCCCGGCGTATAAGACAACCCCCCATTTTTCCAGTCAAAATATAGAGTTTTAGCATCTCCATCCTCCTTATTCTTATATCCGGAGTATAAGACGACCCCCCCACTTTAACCACAGATTTTGCAGGTTAAAAAGTAGTCTTATACGCAGGAAAATAAGGTATCTGAATTCTCTGAGCTATGAGTTAAAGGGTTGGATATAGAGATTCCATGAGGGGATCTTCATTCTTGGGATGCTTCTACAGTATCCAATCCACTTTTTGTTCCAAAATCAATTATTCTGAAACAGATGAAAATATGGCTGAGTCAGAAAGCCTCAGTAACATTTGTTGGTTTTTCCCTCATGTTAGATGGTGATAATATTTACATTGTAAATTCTGGAGTAACAAAAATGGAAAAGAGAAGGAATGTATTTTTCTCTGTGCTAAAGAGGAAGCAGTTCTATGCCTGCTTCTTTAAGGGAAATACTCACCCAAATCAAGCCATTCTGCACTTCTTCTGTCTAAAGAAAAGCAAACATATTTTAGAGATTTCTGTGATGGTATCTGACAGAGCTAAGAAGGAACTACAGATTGAGTCTCCAGAAGTGATTAGGAATTTGGACATTTTTTGGATTTTGGAATGCCTGTATTTGCATATATGTACATAATGAGTTAGCTTGGAGTTGGGACCCAAGTCTAAACATAAAAAAAATCAATATTTCATATATAAAAGTGACCCTCCATATCCACAGATTTGTTATCCACAGATTCAATCATCCATGGCTTGAAAGTATTCCCCCCCCCCAAAAAAAAGAGTAGATAAATTCGTCATTTTATATAAGGGACACCATTTTACTACCTCACTGTATATTATGGAACTTGAGCATCCAAGGAGTTTGGCATCCACAAGGGTCCTGGAACCAATCCCCAGTGGATACCAAGGGCCCACTGAACCTTATGCACAAAAGCAATTTCATACAATTTTTAGAACAATTTTGTACATGGAACAAAGTTTGTGTATATTGAACCATTGAAAGCAAAGGTGTCACTATCTCAGCCACACATGAAAAAAGTTTTGGTTTTTTGGAGTATTTTGGATTTTTGGAATTCTGGATAAGGCAGACTCAATCTGTACTTACAAATAAAGTATGATTCATCCCTTTCCACAGTAACAAACATATAACTACATTACGTTACAATTTTAACCTAATAAGCTTCACTCCTTTTGTGGTGCAACTATAACTTGATAGTTATTTTTATATTTATAGGAGTGGCCTAAGTAAAATAAAGAGGAAGACTATCACATGGTTAAAATGCTGTGCAGTGCTTCACACCATTGTTATGCCGTCTATTTGAGGTACCCAGGCAACAAGGAGGTGGATAGAAGGCAAGTGTGCTTAGTACCACAGGGAACGATGCAAATATATGTTTTTAAAGTTATATATTTATGTTGTAGTATGCAAATATGTTTTAATGTCACTGAAAGCAAATATAGCAAATATATAGGAAAGAGTTGTTTTAAAAACAGCCAATAACAAACAGAAAGTGAACAAGCCATAGAAATTATTTTAGTTACTTTCAAACTGAATGCCACTAGAAAACAACACATAATGATAACAATTTTTAAAATAACAACACCTACAACAGGAAAAGGGGAAAATAATTCTGGGTTTTATTTCATCAAAGGCAGCATTTTATTTCTGCATGCATATGCACATATATGTGCTGCTTCATCCCCTGTATTCCTTTTTTTTTTTGTGGCTTCAAAATAGTGGCAAAATCTATTTTAGTGGAATCCGTTGGCCTGAATTAGAAATCTGGCTCTCAAAGAAAGGACTTTATGGCTTGAAAGTTGTGATAATCATTTGAAACCACCAATGGACCTAATAACCCACCTCCAGAATAATCACTCACATTACTTCAAAGTCCTTGCCTTTGCTTACTATGCACTGAATGCAGAGCATTTATTCTTAAGATAGGAATGTCCATAAGAAAAGGTCCACTCAGAACACTTCTAGAGGAGGAAAGCAGGAGAGGAAATCTTTGCCATTTTTCTTCCTTCTGCAGCTGCAAGTGCCATGTCCCCACATATGTTGGAAAGTTACTTTCAAGAGAATGACAGATAATGACCAGCAAAAGCTATATATAACATAGTACACTGGTCCCTCTGCATTCGCTGGGGTTAGGAATGAAGGACCCCCATGAATATGGAAAACTGTAAATGAAAAAACACTATTTTTTTTACCTAAGAGATTCTCTAGGTCCTCTAGTGCAACTCTGAGTCAATATCTGCCAGAAGCTGATCACAGAATCATGCTGGAGGACCTACAAATGTCTAGAGAAGTTGTTTCTCTAGGAACTTCTAGGTTCTCCAGCACAACTCTATGGTCATCTTCTGGCAGAGTTGCGCTGGAGGACCTAGAGAGTCCCAGAAAGAAGATATTAATCAAAACTGCAAATAATTAAATCCACAAAAGTCAAAGCCACAACTGTGGCGGGCCAACTGTAGTTGGCAAATGCTCTGTGAGCAGGTGTGCTATCCTATGATTGCTCAGTTATAGAAGGCCCAGGGATGTCATTGTTTGCAATCTTTTTAAAGATAAGTTTCCAAACTTTGGCTCTGGGGGATTATCACGTGACTATAGAGGAAAAGGGGGTCACAATTGTTTATTTATCTGTACACCAGTTTAAATGTTTGCCACATAGGGCTGTTGAGTCAGAGGGGGGTTGCAGACTGCCAGAGATAGTGCAAATTGAGTCCACTTTAAGGGTTAGGGTTAGTGCTAGGGAATCATGGGAATTGTGTGTTTTTTCTGAGATATTGAGCCTTCTCTGTCAGAGAGCTCTAGTGCCACAATAAAATACAGTTCCCATGATTCTCTAACCCTAACCCTAATCCTAAAAGTAGACTCAATTTGCACAATTTCTGGCAGTCTGCAACCGCCCAGAGTCAGGGAATTGGAAGCAATTTGAGTGGAGTTGGAGTCAGACTCAGAAAAAATGTACTAACTCTGACTTCAGAATAAAAAGCTATAATACTACAACAATGTATGGTAAATAGATCATTTTATACTTATATTATATACTTAAATATATTTTTGTTCTATCAGTCTGAGTAGCCTGATGATTCATGTGATAGTGATGGAATGCCTCATGCTACCATTTTACTACAGAAAATTTGTTATTAATTATTACTAAACTTTTGTCTTTTATGAAGGAGTTGAAGTTGGAGAGTAGAAAAATGGAGTTGGAGTTGAAGGTTTGGTGTATCGACACCATAGCCCTGATGCCCTGCCAAGACCATCAGTTAACCCCAGGACCACACTGTGAGACACATGCTTTTTCTCTTCATGTAGTCAGAGACCCTATTTGGTGACGTGCCAAAAGCCAACCCAGGGTTTAAAGCACATATATCCAATCTCCAAAAACCCTCAAAGCAGGGAACAATAGTTATATGTATGTGCGTGTGTGTATGCGTGCATGTGTGTATGTATATATGTTTATGTATATATATATATATATGTGTGTGTGTGTGTATATATATATAAAAGATCTGGATTCATATGACATATTAGGCAATTCTCAGAAGATCCCAAAATCATAAAACCCCAAAACATTTCAAAATTAACAAAAATAACAACTCTTAAGATTGAAAAGAAACAAGTAAGATGTAGAAAAAAGAGCTTAACATATTTCTATGTAGAGCTGGTCAAATGCCTCATTCAGTGGATTGAAAAACATGGCTGCTATGTGCAGAGAAGAGGAGGAGGATAATCCCTTGTTTTTGTTCTGATTATGCATTAGCTAGAAGGTGACACTTTCATGAGAATAATGGCATCTTCGTTGCTCTCCTATGGCTGTGACAGAATGTACCAGGACCACAGGAGAACAGCAAACATGCCATTCCTCTCACAAAAATCTGACTGTGTAGTGCTACAATGTGAGAAGCCAAGCAGATAGTGCTGATGAAATGGTTACCCTCCTGAGCAACATTGGCTGCATCTGCACTGCAGAAATAATGCAGTTGCACACCACTTTAATTGCCATGGCTCAATGATATGGAATTCTGGAATTTGTAGTTTGCTGTGGCACCAGAGCTTTCTGACAAAGAAGGCTAAATATCTCACAAAATTACAGATTCCAGAATTCCACAGCATGAAGCCATGGCAATTAATGCAGTGTCAAACTGCATTATTCCTGCAGTGTGGATGCAGCTGGTGCAATTTCGTCTGGTACAATCTCACTGCAATAAAATTGCTGTGATACTTTGATTGTTTTCATTTTATTTATATCCTCCCTTTCTCACAAAATAGAACCCAAGGTGGATTTTAATAAAAGATTAAAACAAAATAGAATTATATTGCATAAAACTTAAAAAAATACAGCATTATATTAAAATTCTTTAAAAAGGTTAAACTACATATGAAATGTAAGCTCAAGGCACAGCACACCCTATTAAAAGACTCTTCTGCTAGATCCAGTTAAGTCCTGTTTAAATAAAATATCCTCTGCCTGCTGGCAAAAAAAAAAAAAAAAAAAAGATCATGGAGAAGGTGTGGAAACAGCCAGTGGGGAGGCTTTCTCCTGGGTGTTCACCAACTGAACCTATGATGGTGGTGTGATAGAGTGGAAGCTTTCCCTCAAAGATTGGAGGGTTCATAGAGGGCATAGGTGGGCAAAGTGCAGCCTGTGTGCCATGTGGGACCCCAGGGTTATATTTGTGACCCCAAGGTCCTTGAAGAGAGGAGTACAGGTTTTAAAAAAGTGACTGAAATGCCTTCTAGGAAGCCTGGTGCATTTTGGCCACTTTCCCAGGAGAGGACCTTTTAAAAACAGGAAGTAAACTAGAAGTGATTTCCAAGTTGTTTCCAATCATTTCCTGTTCTTTCAAAAAAGCTTCTCCTTGGCATAAATGCCCCCCTCCCCCACAAAACAAGGCAAAATTTCCACCAACAACCTGAGCATAATGGGTCAACATTTGATTTCTTTTTTCTAGTGTTAGTAGAGTGATGCCACCCTTCAAGGCCTCCTAGGATCTAATGCAGCCCCTAGTGTCCCACCCATGTCCACCCATGATATAGGATGGTACAGTCTTTCAAATAGTCTGGACTCAAGCTGAATAGACTCTATAGATAATGACCATCATTTTGATTTGTGCCTGGTTATGGACTAGTTAATGTATTTCAACAAGGGAGTTGTATGTTCATAAATGGCCTAAATCCATTGATTTAATCCAGGGGTAGGCAACCTTTCCCCTTTAGGACTTCATCTCCCAGAAGCCTCTGGGAGGGACTTCATCTCCTAGAAGCCTCAGCCATGTTGGCCAATAGTCCCATGTTGGCCAATAGCTCCTGGGATTCTGGGAGCTGAAGTCCCTCAGCCCTTAAAGGGGAGAGGTTGCCTACCCTTGATTTAATCCAACTAGACATGTTGAATCACTGACATTGATATACCTGTTGCATTGCCAAGTTCCTATTAAATCTCTACTTGGGACTAACAAGTGAATTTAGTCTATATGGAGTAAGCCACAAAAGAATGGCAACACTCCACTGTTGTGGCACAAGGAGCATCCCAATTCAAGGTACATTTGTAGATGTTTACCTCTCTCTGGTACAACTCTCTGTCTGTGGAAAATCTCTTGTGTCAAAGAGCCATCCCTGTGAAAACCTGTAGGAAATAAAACAAGTTGAATAGAGAAGAAACAGTCAAATGTGTACAAAAAACAAATTGTTTGAAGAGAAAAACAAGTTTTTCCACAAATAAAGTTTTCACAAAAAGTTCCCAAATGTGAAAAATCGTCAAAAATATGTAGAAACTCTTGTGATCTCACTAAATGAGGAGACAATATTTGAAATTGTTTATTCTCACATTGTTGTTGTTGATGATGTGTACCTTCAAGTAATTTCTGACCGATGGAAAAAAAAATTCAATGTTTGTCTTTGCCTTCCTCTGAGGCAGAGATAATATGACTTGCTCAAGATCACCCAATTTGTTTCTATGGCTAAGCAGAGATTTGGACCCTGATCTCCAGTCATAGTTCAATGCTTAAATCACCATACCATGCAGTATTCATTCTTACATTCCCACATACAAGAAGTATTATGGAGCAGTCTCCTATCTGCATGATAGTTGCATCAAAGTTGCATTAGTTTCTCTCATCACAATGTGCAGTAGCAGAGGAAACAACATTCCCAAAGTAATCTGTTTTATGCAACATATGCTTTTCAAATTTATTAATGCAATTTACATAAATCTATTGTTAAGTATCAAATCTGAGAAGCCTGGATTTTGGAACAGGCTGGACCTGGCACTGAGTCTACTAATCTGCTAAATATACCTCCATATTTGCTTTGCCATTACTTTCTAGGAAGGAGTCAAACATTTTCTGGGGGTATAACTTGGTCATTTCAACATTGTTAACTGGAGTTTACTGAATTTTTGCATACAGACCTTGGGGCACATATTTCCGTTTCAGATACTTCCTGCTGCCTGTGCCAGATGAATATAACAATAACTTATTGTGAAATACCTTATAAATTGCACATTTATTGATGCAGCTTCCTTGTGAATGGGAATTATATGAATTTGGTGTTTTATTCCTGAGAGTTTCAGCCATTTGAAATATTCAACAGTAGTCTGAAGGATCTTTCACAGTACACAATTATAGCATTATGATTCCACTTTAACTGCTATGACAACATCTTATGAAATCTTGGGATTTGTAGTTTGGTGAGGTGCTAGAGCTCTCAGACTGAGATTTCTAAATGCCCCTCCCTAAACTGCAAACTCCAGGTTTCTATGGGGTACTTTAAGTGGAATCATACTGTTATAATTGTGCAGTGTGAAAGAGCCCTAGGTTTTGCCAAGAGTGGCTTCAGAGACATCCATGCTGTTCCTATTTTGATTTGTGTCAACATCCATGTGGAACTTGTTTGTTTCAAGAGCCCAAAATAGGATGTTCCTTCCTTCAGCCTATAATAGGCAAGTAGCTTTCAGGCAAGGTTTCAGACACAATCCTGTCATTGTACAATGGGGAAGAAAGGGTTTCCATGACTGTTGGTTTGTTTGAATAATGCTTCTGTGAATTTTCAGAATTGGTACTTGTAGCAGCACCAGGTCTGGTATTTAACCATTCCTCAGAAAGGTGCAGACACAAGCAAAATAATTTTTAGCAAGGCTAGTACTATTATGCATTTTGCAAATATGTACTTATTGCAATTTTCCCAAAAGCAGACTAGTCATCAATTTGAAAAAGAAGGCAAATGTTCCTTAGTTGCTGAGGCTGGCCTAAATCCAAGCTAGTGTAGACACACTGATCAATTGCCAAATGATAACTCAATACTTATATGTGTCCCATTGATTCAATGGGCCATTGATTGAACTGGGGGATTAACAATTGGATGTAGGCCCCAGCATGGTTTAAAGGACATGAAATGCATTTTCTCTGATATCCAAATCAGTCAATGCTCCGAGCTAATGAGAGAGGCAAAGGAATAATGTGCAAATGTTTGAATTTCAAGAGCAGGGTGAAGCACAATTACACTTTTCCCTAGCGGAGGAACTATGGGAGGAAAGCTCCACCCTACAGGCCCAATTTATTTATTATATTAATTTGTACCCTGCTTTTCTCCCCAAACAACTTACAATTAAAAACTTACAAAGATACAATTAAAAACTTACAAAACTGACAATTAAAATGGAATTAAACTATTGCAATATTAAAACAGATCATTTGTTTAAAAACGGAATACAATTAAAAAGAGAAAAGTGCTAAAAACCATACAAACTAAAACAATACACCCCTGGATGTTCTTTAAAAGCTTTCTGTTTTAAATGCCTATCTAAATAAAAAGGTCTTAGCCTGCCAGCAGAAGGATAACAAAGAGGGGGCCAGTCTGGTCTCCCTGAGAAGGAAGTTCCAGAATCTAGGGGCAGCCACTGAGAAGACCCTCTGTCATGTCCCCCCACCAATTGTGACTGCGATGGTAGTGGGACTGAGTGAAGGGTCTCTCCTGAAGATCTCACAGCCCAAGCTGGTTCATGCAGGGAAATATGGTCTGCCAAATAGCCTGGACATAACCAGCACTTTGAAATGTGCCCAGAAATAATCTGACAGCCAATGGAGCTGTTTCAATAGGGACATTGTATGGTCTCTATAACTTGCCCCTGTTAACAGTCCAACTTCAGCTCTTTGGATCATCTGAAGTTTCTGAACATTCTGCAAAGGCAGCCCCAAGTAACTGAGTTAGAGTAGTCCAAACAGGATGTAACTAGACATGTACCACTGAGGCCAGATCCAGCATCTGGAGGGACAGTTGGTGCAGAAGTTTTAAATACGACGACACTGGTCACTGCAGAGTCCAGGACATCCAGGTTCAGAGCAGAGTCCAGGAGTACCCCCAAACTGTGAACCTCAGTCTTGGGAGCAGGGTGTAACTCCATCTAACATAGGCTGAATCTCTATTCCTTGATCTGGATCCGATTGCCTTCATAAACTCCACCCTCCTAGTTCCTCCTGCCCAAATGCATCCTTGTCTCCTCCTGCTTCCCTCAATTCTTCTTCATTCTCTAACTCTTTCATGAACTAACTTCTATTTATGCAATCTCCTCTTCCCCCTTGTTCTGCAGTGGCTGTAAATTAAGCCTTATTTTAACAAGTGGCAGCATTGGGAGGGCATTCTCAAATATTACATGTTGTTAATTGCTGTCAAGTTGGCTTCAACCTAAGAATGACAGACCTCCAAGACACCCTACATCAAGAGTCCTGCTCAGGTCCTGCAAACTCAGTGCTGTCTCTGCCTTGAATGAATCTATCCACCTGAAATAGGATATTCCTCTTTTATTACTGCTTCCCACTTTACCAAGCATTATCATCTTTCCCAATGAGTCACATCATCTCAGCATATGATAGCCTCAGTTTGGTCATTCTGGCATCTTATGAGAGATCAGGCTTGATTTGTTCTAGGACATATTCATTGGTCATTTTGGCAATACACAGTATCTATACAGCTAACCTAGAACCACAAAAAATGAGTTGATTTTCTTCCTGTCAGCTTTTTTTCACTGTCCAGTTTTCACTGGCTTACAAAGAAATTAGAAATACTATGACATAACTTGGGTATCCAGTGATATATTTTTACACTTTAGAGTCTTCCCTAGCTCCTTTATAGCTTCCCTTCCAAGTCCTAATCATCTTCTTGACTACAGTCACCATTTGATTTATGAGTGAGACAAGGCATAGCTATAGATCTTGGACTATTTCATTGTCTTCATCACCCACTTTAAAGCTATGTAAATAATCTGTAGTCATTATTTTTATTTTCTTAATGTTCAGCTATAACCCTTTTTTTCATTCTCATCCTTCTTGCTGTTTTTGTTGTTGTGTGCCTATGGGTTGTTTCCTATCATGGGGTTTTCTTGGCAAGATTTGTTCAGAGGGTGTTTACTTTTGCCTTTTTCTGAGCCTGAGAGAATTAAACTTGTCCATGGTCACCCTCTAGGTTTCCATGGCTGAGCAGGTATTCAAAGTCTGGTCTCCAGAATCATAGTCCAATGCTCAAACTGCAATACTGTACTGGTCTTCTTCCTTCCTTGACTTTCCTCAATAATTGTTCAAGTTTTTCTTTACGCTATATTAAATATGCAGCATACAGTTTACAATTCATATCACTTTAGAGTATCTGATGCCTCATTCTGGGTTTATATAAATGGGAGGAGGAAGTTTAAACCTTCCCCTGCCAAGATTTTCTTTAAGATTCGCTCTCTGGATATGCTGGGATTAAAGAACTGGCGCCAACAGAGATTGTTTTTAAATTACAGCATAGGGCAAGAGAAAGCTTTAAATAAAAAACTTGATGGACAAAAGGTTTAAACCACCCCTTCCAGCTTGCACCAGTCTGTATCCAGATCATGTCCATGGGAATTTTAGAATTAAAAAAAAAAAAAGAAACTGTAACTGTGAAGGTACATCTGAAGATGCCAGCCACAGATGCAGGAGAAATGTTAGAGAGAAATTCTTCCAGAACATGGCTACATAGCCTGAAAAACCCACAAAAAACTATAAACTGTAAACTGTATGTTTTGACAGTGTAGGGCTTTGGAATTAGTTATAAATAACTAGTGACTGTAGTTGCCTTAGAAGTAACAAAGACATAACCAAGTGACACTATGACTGTAATTTAAAGAAGGATAATGTCACTCCTTGAGCAACACAACTGGACCTTTTAAATTATTTGTATAGTTACAAGATTGTGGCCTCACTAAATGGTGGAGGAGAGTATCACAGGGTTGAAGTGGTGGATTGTGTCATGCCTAATATTTCTGCTTCCTGCTATGTTGCTGATGTTGAATTGATGAAGAGGTAGATTATAGGACTGTTTGTTTTGCTGCACAAGAACAGAAGGTTGCAGTGCTGAAATATATTCCAAAAGTTACTAAAACAACATAGCTACTTTTGAAAAATGGGGAAGTAATGAGTTGCTTTTAAAAACTGTAACTGCAGAACAGCAACTAAATAATTGAAGGGGAGATGACTTCAAAATATAACTGCAACCAGTCACTTAGAAAAGTTGTGCCTTGTTACATTTGAAGTGCTACTAAAGCCCCTGTCTCCCCCCCTTTTTTTTGGGTGCCAGGCTATGTGGGTACTTACTGTGAAGAGAAGCACTATCTTCGGGACCGCCTCCTCCCATTTAATCCACCCCATGTACTTCGGTCCTCTGGGAGGAATTTGTTACAGCCTATCAAAACAAGGCTGTCTACAACCTCCCAGAGGGCCTTTTTGGCAACCGCTCCCAGATTATGGAACGGCCTGCCAGACGAGATTTGTCATATTACCATCTTGAGCAGTTTTAAGAAGGCGGTTAATACGGATCTCTTCCGGCAGGCCTTTCCTGATTAGATTTCCCAGCCTTAAGAATCAGTCTATCCTTTCTTTCCCCTACTTTATGCTGCAGCCAGGGCTATTGTCTTTTTTGTGAACTTTTATTTTAAGAACGTTTTAAATTGTGATGTTGTTTAATATCTTTTTTAAGGGTGTGTGGGTTTTGGGGTTCTTTGGGGTATGATTAAGATTCTATTTTATGGTAATTTTAATGCTGTAAGCCACCCCGATTGCTCTGCAGAGGGCAGGATATAAATTATTATTATTATTATTATTATTATTATTATTATTAGGGGCTGGTAGGTCTATCTGTTGAGTCTCTGCCTCTCTTTGCCTGCTCCTATTCTGCTCCCATTTTAGTGCTCATTTTAATAAGAGACACATTGGTGATCTAATACTGTTGATGCAGGGACTGCCTGGCTGTTGTGGCTTCATAATGACAATGTTCAACTTAAAAGGGAAAGAAATTGGCCAGTGTCTCCTCCCACAGTTGGTGCCCATGTGAAAGAGAGGGGACCCTAGGCCCTGTGCCCACATGTTGCTAGCCTCTCTAACAAAAATTGTTTCCTTTGCATCATTGACCTGAATGCATTTGTTAACTTTTTTTTTATTCTTTGTAGGATTGGCCCAAGACATTTTGCTCCCTATGATGAAGGGCCAGAGGGTTGCTTCTCCTTTTTTCAGCACAAAATATCACTGGACTGGTGGATTAATCTTCTTTTCAACACTGACAATGGAATAGTACCTTCTATCATATCTGTACACGAGCAGTATACTGTCATCACATCTGAAGAGCAGGGTGCAGGTTGGCATATAAACTCCTGCAATACTATGTTGGCAGCTGCCAGCTGCCTGAAGTGATTAGCCAGTTCTGACTATAGATAGAACCAGATTTGACTTTCCTCTTCCTTTAAATGCCAAATCCAGTTATCTTGTCAGTGACATAGCTAATAGTACCCACTATCCACCAAAGTGTTTAGGAGAGAAGTGGGAACTGTGTAGCCCTTCAAATGTAATTGGACCGCAGGTCCTTGCACACCCAGCCAACATAGTTAATGGTGAGGAGCACTAGCAGTTGCAGTCCAAACACATTTAGAGGGCCACATCATCCCCATCCCTGTTTTAGGATGTGTGAGTATTGTGTACTCTAACCTTTTGTTGGTTGTCAGTGATAGCATCTGTCTGTGCTATGTTCTCTTTCTTCCTGCCATCATATCATCCTGATCCTGACCCTCATCTTTATTTACACCCCACCTTTCCCCTAAAATTGGGACTCAAGGAGGCTTACAATTTAAAACAAGTACAATATAGCTAAGAACATATAATTACTCCCATGAATCCAAGGAAGTGGGGTCAAATATATGAAAGCTCATGCTACCAACTTATCTCTTTCAGTGAGTCCCAAAGGTGCCGCAAGATCCCTTTGCATACTGATTTTCCAGATTACCATGACTAGGTCTTTGCATTAAAATTGAGTTATACTATAAACTATTCACAATATCAGAACAATCTAAAATGATTACTTTTTCACCATAGTGACAATTTGAAATTAACTTTCATTTCATTTCTAGATATGGTTGTGTATTTTAATAAATTTAGGACACAATCTAAAATGCAATAATACATGTTTAATCCACCTTGAAATCATTGCCATCTAAATTGTGATTGTTGTGAATGTGAAATGAGGCAGCATGTCTCGAAAGTAAATCAAAAACACAAGAATGACAGAGTCTTTGGGTACTTCAGAAGACTTGTTATGGAATGGACTCCAGAAGACTTGTTATGGAATGGTCTCTAGACCTGTATCTTTTAGATTTGTTAGACTGTAGCTTCCATTATTCTCAGTCAACATGATTGTTAGCTGGGATAATGTGAATTGTATGCCAAACATGTGGGAGATGCCAAATTAGGGAAGGGTGGATTACAGCCTTCTTCATTGCACGTATGAAATGTCATCCATAGTTTGTAAAACTACATACATGCACTTTTACACTTGCAAAAATATACACTGAAGGAAATCAAAAGTCCATGATATGTAAGAGGTGCAGTAGATAATTTTTCTAATTTAAGTGCAAATGTATACTGAGACTTAGATTTTCAATAAATGCAAGATTTCCATCTTAAAAGTCTTTCAAGCTTCTAGAGGAGGTTTGGGGTGGCATGAAGAAGAATTAGAAAGAGGCCTTCCCCTCCCACAGATAGAAGTGTTCCATGAGGGAATCTTCATCAACAAGAAATTATTTCCTACAGCTCAGGATGCCAAGCTTCAAAAATTTACACCTTTAAATTTTAAATTTACAACTTTGAAATATCACTGTGATAGTTGGGAGTTTCTGGAAGGTATAGTAAAAAAAAAAAAAGTAACACTTCAAGTTCTGAATTTCTTGTATTATTTAGATGTGTTCTTGCACAAAATTTTAAACCAGGGATGGACAAATGTGGAAGGCTAAGGGGCAGACCTTGGGGAGTGGCACATCCCACCTCCATACTCCCACTGTAAAAAAACAATTTTGCTCTCAAACATCCCCAATGCCCTGTAGGGGCTGTGAGGACTATTATTTTTGCCATGTTTAGCACCCCAGGCCATTTGATGCCCAGGAGAGGCCTTTTCTTCAAAATAGGAAATGATCAGATGTTACTTCCGATTTACTTCTGCTTTTAAAAATAATGCCTATCCTGGGACTAAAATAGCCAAGGAGGTCCCCAAAACACGGCATAAATGACCTGACACCCCCTAGAGAATGCCCAGGGGTATTTGGGGGGTAAACATTTTTTTGATCCCTGTGTGGCCCTGAGGGCCACAAAAATGGCTCTTGGGGGCTGCATGCAGCCTGCAGTCTGTACTTTGTCCACATTTGTTCCAAACCATGTAGAGAGCTAGCTTGTATTGAGTTCAGAAATTTTGACACAGCATGGACCTTATCACACGCGGGCCACAAAGCGATAATGCGATA
>CM034701.1:117089400-117107371 GCA_020142125.1 Phrynosoma platyrhinos | reverse complement strand
CTGCCGAGGCCCTATGTCTTTGTCCATGCCCCCAGAATGAAGGGAAATTTAAATGTGTATCAGATCACGTCTATCTACTTCCCATCCCATTATTTGCAATGGGATCTTTTCCTGGTTAAACTGAAAAAAAAGCAAGAGCCTGGTAGAACTTTATGTAAAACAGTCTCTGCAAGCATTATGTTTGTTGGTTTTCTTATCCTTAAGACTCCTCCCTAGTATTATTAAGATACTTTACAGTACCAATGACATCGCATTATGCCATAGTTCTCTTAAAAGGAAATGAAAACCTTAGACAAAACAATGGAAAATAGAACCTTCAGTTATAGGTAACTATTTCTAACCAGTGGTTATGGTTTCCTAAGGACTGGTATCATACAGTTAGTATTTAATTTTTGTCTTGTGTCTCATTTCATGCATATTCTCAGTCTATGTACTGAAATTGTAAGTCTTGACCTAAAGATTGATGAGGTCCCCAGAGAATCAATCACAGAAAAAACCAAAACAAAACTATTCTCCTCCTGGACTAGGATATAAGAATTTTTGTCCATTTTTGTTTTTGAAGTTTTTTTGCACTTCAAGACTTTCTTTGTGAAAAATTCATCTGGCCAAAAAACAAAACAAAAATCAAGCTCTCCTTGGTTTTGCACAAAACAGACACTGCTTTCTGATCAAAAATACGTTTTGTACACATCCATTTGCCCCAACTTTTACCCCACAAAAAAGTCCCAAAATATGAGAAATTTTTCATGGGTTGACCCTTTTCTCATTTGGTTGTCTCTGTGTTGAGACACAATTTCTTGGTAAGAATGAAAAAAAAAACACCTTGAAATCTTCATGTAACGGAGGACCCTGCTAGAATATGATTAGAATTCTTCACACAAGTGGAAGCCCTGCTTTATCAGGTCCCATGTTGCAAGGAGAAACCTGCTTGTGCTCAAGGAACAATGACTAGATCCCTCTCCCCTTCAGTGCTGGCTGTTCAGTGCACAAAGACTGAGGACTGAGGGCAGGTCCAACCTGTACAACCTGGTGTCCCTGATTCAAGTTTAAATATCCTGTTCAGATTTAACTCTTGAACCAAAGCTATGTCAATCTGCAACACTGGCCTAAATGCTACATTTTCAGCTATAAACTCTAATTTTGGTTGTGCAGATGAATGTTTCTTCAACAAGCAATCATCACAATTAGAAGTTTGAATTGAGATGACCTTCCCCTTCAATATATCACCACTGGAGAAAGTTGGGTGTGTACTAGGATGTTCTCCCAGTTCACAGTGGGTGATGGTGGGGTCCCAACCTTCCACTTGTGAACTGAGTGTACATCCCAGAGCTTGTCGATAATCCTCTGTATTGCTGAAGTTTCAGGCATGTAGATGTTGCTTGGTAGATGTCAGTATGGTAAGCCAACCAAGGTAGAAAGCTTAGTGCACATGAAAGTGTACTAAACAGCGTACTAAAAAAATGAAAAAAAGAAAGTGTAATGTTGCATGCCAGCTATTCCTACTGTCCAGTTTTTAAGAAGAAAGCACTGGTCATCCATCAAATATTGAAATCAAATATCATTTGGTGACAAGTGCAGACAGAGATGAAATACATCTGGAATATGCTGAGAGTATATAAGGAAATAGAGAAGATCTGAAGTATATATTGGGAATGTAATTAACAAAGGATAATTTTGAGGATAAATTTTGGAAGCTCTATTGGCCAAAAAAGATATCTTAAGTCCAAGTGCATGTGACATGAAACATGTCATTTGATGCTTCAGTTATCTTCATTTTACATTGAATTCCAGCCTCTTGGTAGCCTAACCCAAACTGGGACTGGAGTTGAAAACTTTCCTTTGACATTCATGCTGTCAATTCTGGGAGGTGTAGTTAAAAAAAAAGGGAGGACTTTCCCAAGCTCTGTATTGGCAGCTATTTTCTCTAACCAAATCACAGCACAGAGTGGGAACACAGCTGGGAAAGGGAGAGCAGTTTAAAGCTCTAATTGCCAATATCTTATCATAAAAGATCATACATGATTTTGAATATTGTTGGTCCTCCATATTCAACCATCCATGGACTGAAAATATGCCGTGTGTGTGTGTGTGTGTATCAAAAAGCAAACCTCTATTTTGCCATTTTATTTAAAGGACACCATTTCACTATGCCATTGTATATATTGGGACTTGAGCATCCATGGATTTTGGTATCCATGGGAGTCCTGGAACCAAACCCCAGTGGATAACAAGAGCCCAGTATACAACCTGATCATGCTCTCCCCACCTGGAGGCTTCAATTTAAATGGGAAGAGAAGAGATGGCCACCACACTTTAAGTAATGCATTTCACTTCATAGATAATTCACCTCTAATATAAAAAGAGGTGAGTGTATGTGCATGCATGCACACATGTGGTTATTATATGTAAGCTTTAATAGTGAGGCATAATTGTGAAATTCTTACATCACCCCCACCCTTTTCATTATAAACTCTAAAGATAGGCATACATTGTTACTTTTTTTACTTTTCAAATCTATGTCACTAGCAAGACATATAGGATGAATGTTTTAGGATTACCTTTTTTTATATCATTTTAGGATAACACATAACTACTGCTGAACAGGTGTTTATCAGTACCAATTATAGCAATCCCTCCCTCCATTGCATTGAATTTAGTGGCTGTGGAGTCAGATTCCTGTTACAGTCCATTTACCATCTATTAAAGTTAAATCCTACATATATACCAAGAAGATCCATTGAGTTCAGTAGGGCTTACTCCCAATAAATGTCTAACACATTGCCTCCAGTTACTGGTTCTATTGACATTTACCAAATAGCAGGTCCCACTGAACTCAGTGGGATTTACTGAGATGTATAGGATTGTGTTGTAAACAGGATTATAAATTAGCCTGTGAAATTTAAAGGAAAACTTTAATTAGGCATCTATATTTGCAGAATTGAGCCTGCAAATACATTTTGATAGGATATGTTCCCTATTGTGTTTTTTGTCAAATGGATAATTACCGGAAATGCAGTAGGCAATACAAAAGGAATCAATTTAGTAGACCAAGTTGAACCAATGATTTATTTTTTTAAAATAAACACTTTAAACTACATACTTGAAACATTTTTGGCAGCCTTAGGACCAGTTGTAGCTGCAAATAATTACAGGTGGGAAAGGAAAAAAATGAACAAATAATAAGAAACTACAGGTTACATGAACATCAAAATGAAGCACAAGAAAAGTTGCTAGAACCTACAATGTACTGTATACACTTGGTATATGGGAAGAGTAAAACATATTCCATTGACTTACCTGGTAAGTTGTCTGAAATATCAAAATGGTTCTGTTCTGAGAAATAAGAAAATAATATTTATTAAAAACAATTTAAAGACAGAATATGAGACTACTTAATATTCTATAGCAATTTTTGTAGAGTGACACAGTATATAAATGATTAATAACCATGACAGAGGAATAAAACTTCTCTGTTTAGAGACAGTATACCTGTAAAACTTGAAAACAAAGAACTAAGCCATCATTTTCACACCCTGCTTCATGCACAATTTATTAGTTTTTACAAGAACCTACCTACTTGGAATATGGAGCTACTTGGATTTTTGGACTGATTCATTATGATAATACTTGTGTCCTTCAAGGAAAACATTTCATCCATGTATTTACATGTTAAGATTGTTAGACAGAAACATTTTAAGGAAAATATGCAACTTCCAAATAATATTTTGGACTCTGTTCTAAAAATGGTTCATACAAGAATATTTAGAGTGACATGGAGGACACCTGCCTCTAGGATCTCTGTGGGTCTCCACTTCAATGCACAGGTATAATAATATGTTATGTATGTGACATAAACAGTGAACAGTGGCATAAAATGCATGTTTCTTACATGACGTACATGCTTTCAAGAAAAAAATGTGATGTGCAAAAGATGACATCAAGATCATATTAAGGTTTGATTTAATATATTAATATATTGTATTAATATCTCTCTCTCCTTCCCTCTACCTCTCCCTTTCTCTCTCCCTCTACCCCCTCTCCCTCCCCCCTTCTCTCTTTGCAAAATAATGTTTGCCATTCCAGCCAAGAAGTGTCAAAGAAAATGTGGCTTGGAGCCACTAGTTAACTTATCAACAGAATCTTGGAAAGTATTGCCTCCTATTTCTGTCTGCCCTTTAATGCTTTGGCACCTGGCTAAAAAACCCAACAGGTTGGAAGAAATCTCTTCCATCTCTTTATAGCAGACTTGCTTTTAGACTTACCAGAGCTATGCAGGATGCTCCAGAGAACCAGTAACGCCCAAAGCATGATGACCACCCCTGGGTGGAGAGCCTCCTTTCCCCTAGAGCTCTCCTTCTCCCCTATCTGCTCCAAATGGGCAGTGCTGCCGCTGCCACTTTCTAGCCTCACCTTTTCAAGCTCAGGTGCTTTATAAACAGCACTGCAAGGCCCTCCCTTATTCCCATGCACTTTCTTCCTGAGATGACCACAGCTGGGTAAAGTGGAGTGGCCGCCAAACAGGATTTCACTTTATCAAGCTCTGCATACTTAAACACTTTTTAGAAAAGAAAGGGTGTGTATGGAAACACTTTCTCCATTCCATTATCATTTTTCAACAGAAAGGTGAATGGAACTGGTTTGTAACAGTTGAACTATATTTACTATAAAAATGTGGCACACAGTCCAAATGACATGCAGATCAGTAGTGGCCAAAACCTGATAGCACCTGATAAGGTAGAATTCAAATGCACTGACTCTTGTTTAGGGATGGATGCTTTGGTCTGTTTCCAGTACATGACAGTTTCACATACATTAAGTCATAAGTCCATTTCATCTCATTTTCATATCAATCTGCAGTTTTTCTTCTGGAAAGAGCAAGCAAATTCATGTTCCCTGCATGAAATTACAGATTTCACCTAAAATAAGTATTTTAATATACATTTTGGGAACTGAGAGCTTCATTGCAAAATCTGAAGAAGTGTGAGAACCAAAGCTGCAGACTGAATGGAATCACTGAGCATACCTACTTGTGGTCAAAGACAGAAGAGGATATAAGTTGGACCATCTGTAGTAAAGAGCCCTGGTAGTGCAGTGGTTAAATGCCAGTTCTGCAGCCACTCAGTAACAAACCACAGGTTGTGAGTTCAATCCCAGCCAGGGTCTCAGGGGCGACTCACCCTTGCATCCTTCCAAGATTGCTAAAATTAATACCCAGCTTGTTGAGGGCAATTAGCTTACAGTTGTAAACCATTCAGAGACTGCTTAGTGCAGTATGAAGCTGTATATAAATGGAGATGCTATTGCTATAGTACTGACAATATAAGCGGGCAGCAGAAGTAGGAAGAATAGGGTGGGGTGAGAAATAAAAATAGAAAGCAAGGCTGCTGGTTTGAAATCCTTCAGATTAACCAACCATTCTTCATCTTGATCAAAAAATCTCATTCTTCACTCAGTGTTTATCCTTTCACCCATAGTGGGAAGGAACATTTTTTTTAGCTTTGAGCAATGAGGCCAGGACAATCTTAATTGCAGGGAACATGCTGCAATTTGCAATGCTGTGACAAAGTATCCATGGAATGCAGCTCAATTATAACAGGCCAGGACATAATCCAGCATGAAGGGTTCCTGTCCCAGTCTCATGGAAATGAATTGGAGAGGTGTTCTTGTGCAGCTCTAGTACATTTCAGTGGGGTCTTTGCAGGAGAACTTTGTAGTAGATTGTGCTGTCCTGAGGTTGTAGAACACCTTAGCCATCTCTTGAGACTTTTATAAGTTATGCCTTGGTTCTGAGCATGAAGTAGAAGGTATGGAGGATGATGCAGAGGCTTGACCTAGTGGAATGTACTGGGATTACAAAAGGGTATTCAGTTTTAAACACCTCTCTATTTGGAAAGAAAACTCAACTCTTTCTGCAAATAGAAGTCTGACACAGTAGCAAGTATGCAAAAATTATGGTATTGAAGGTCATTTGCTATGAAGAAATTCACACTTTTAGAGATGCCGAACTGGATCACAGAGGAGCTGATCATGCAGCTGAAAAATAATAAGGTACAATGGGCCTTTGGTATCCACTAGGATTTTGTTCTAAGACCCCCACTGGACACTGAATGTTCAAGTTCCATTAAATACAATGGTATAATAAGGTTGGAGTCCCTTTTATAAAATGGGAAAATCAAGGTTTGCTTTTTGGAATGTGTGTGTGTGTGTGTGTGTGTGTGTGTATGTGTGTATAATTTTCAAGCTGTGGATGGTTGAATGTGTGGATAAAGAATGTGTGCATATGGAGGGCCAAGTGTACATGAGATGGAATTTTTACTACATGTTTTTCCCCAACGCATTTTTCCATCCACATTTCCATACAGTTCTATGTGCAGAAACATGTTTCTAAAGGCATACTACATTCTTTGAATTCCATTGATTGATAATACACTTCACTCATTATAGGAGTGCTTGATGGAGTGCTGTTGGTTTCATGGTTTGAACTGTCATCTCCAGCTTAGCGCTGTGCAGATAGTCACTGGTGCTGCAATATTTATGACAGAAGCTGCCACCTTTTTTTGAGTAGCTACCCCTGCAAAAATCACTGTGGCCACTTGTAGCACACCCAGATGAAGGTATTGCATCACACAACTGATGCCTCAGCATCACTACAGCTTGCTTACAAGCCTGATGGCAGCCTTGCACCCTGAAGGTAATGGCAATCTTTGTGTTATAATAGGGATGCATAGCCCTGTCCTGGTTCAGGACCCTTATGTGTAGAGAAGTTTTAAACGTTTCTACTGCCATTTTTTTTTATCCAAAGTTACTCTGGCTGCAAGGGCTAAACCTTAGAAAATAACTCCATTGATGGAATTTTTCTCCCTCTTTTTAGCTTGGAAAATAAGTGGAGTTAGCTTTTTTAAAAATATGCACAATGCTCCCTGTTTCCTAGAAGCAAACAGGAAAGGGATCTCAAAATACAGAATAGTTTTTAAAATCTAGTGCTCTTGTTCCCAAACTCTGGTCCTCCAGATATTTTGGACTTCAACTTCCAGAAGCCTCAACCATCTTGCCCAGTGGTCAGGGATTCTGGGAGCTGAAGTCCAAAACAGTTGGAGGAACAGAGTTTGGGAACCACTTAAGCGTGTACCTTAGCCCCTCGCCTTCCAGAACTGGAACAATACAAGTAAGCCATACAAAATATAATACTTTAAGACTCATTTATTGACATTTCAAATGTGCCTCTCTTTGAGTTCTACATTAATAGTTTCACTAATCTGGGAACTAGTTTTTCCTCTTTACAAAATTTATGTTTATTGGTGTGGTGTCAAATAGCTTTTACTCCTGAAATATCTATTTATTGTTGTTGTTATTGTTGTGTGCCTTCAAGTCATTTCTGACTTATAATGACCCTCACACAATGCTGTATGATGGAGTGGCTCCTGTCACTAGTCCCAGCTTCTGCCAACCTGGCAATTTGAAAACACATAAAAGTGCAAGTATATAAACAGGTACTACTTTTGATGGGAAGGTAACAGCATTCCATACACCTCAGCATTTAATCATCTCAGCACATGACCACAGAGTTGTCTTTGACAATGCTGTCTCCCTTGGCTTAGCAACGGTAATGAGCACCACCCCCTACAATCGGACATGACTTGAAGTCAAAGGGGGAACTTTTACCTTTACCTTTAAGGCAACCCTATAATGGGATTTTATTGGCAGAATTTGTTCAGAGGAGGTTTGCCGTTGCCTTCATGTAGGACTGAGGACTTGCCCAAGGTCACCCAATGGGTTTCCATGGCTAAGCAGTGATTTGAACCCTGGTCTCCCAGTGGCTTTGTCCAATACTCAAGCCACTACACTATGCTGGCTCTTTAAATGTCTATAACTCTGTAATATTATCTTAATCATATCAGTTTATTTTCAAAGAAAAGTCCATAATGTAAGATTGACTATGGGGATCCCAGAGGAGGCTTGAGCTCCATTGCCAGTTGGTTGATGCATCCACTTTGGATTTTAGTTTGAATTTTAAATTATAAATCCTGAACTTTAAATTCAGTACCTCAGATATTTCCATTTGAAATTTAAAATAAACTTCAGAATGAAGTCATTGCTGACTGACATCACAGTCACCAGCCACCATTAGTGGATCCCATATGGAAATTCTATCTTGCTAATAATAATAATAATAATAATAATAATAATAATAATAATAATTTCTATCCTGCCCCTCTGCAATGTAATCGGAGTGGCTTACAATCATAAAACATCACAGCAATAAAACATCAATGTCAACACCATAACCCACCCGCCCCTTTAAAAAGTATTAAACTAATCAATTTTAAAAACAGTAAAATAGCAAAAAGAAAGAATATATCCAACACAGTTTCATGGCAGATTGGGTATTCAGTGGCAGCATAAGAACTTTAGGCCAGGAGAATCATTCTGGAAAGGCCTGCTGGAAGAGATCCATCTTGACAGCTTTTTTAAAGCTATCTGGAGTAGTAATAAGACGGATCTCGTCCAGCAGGCCGTTCCATAATCTGGGAGCAGTAAAGGTTATTGTCAACCTAGTTCTCAATGGCTGTTGTAGATTTCTCCCAGAGGACCTCAGTGCATGGGGGGGGGGAATTACAGGAGGCGGTCCCGGAGATAAGTTGAACCCAGGCCATGTAGGGCTTTAAAGGTCAAAACCAACACCTTGTACTGTGCCCAGAAATAAATGGGCAGCTAGTGTTGAGTTTTTAACACAGGTGTTACGTGTTCCCTTCTGGAAGTACCAGAAACCAATCTGGCTGCCATGTTTTGAACTAATTGCATTTTCTGAGTTAAGCACAAGGGTAGTCCCATGTAGAGCGCATTGCAGAAATCCAGACAAGAGGTTACCAGTGCATGTACCACAGTCTCAAGATCCTATCAGCCGGAGCTGATAACAAGCACTCCTGACTGTTCATGTGAAACAGCGGGTCTAGGAGCACCCCCAGACTGAGAACACAGTCCTTGGAGGAAAGTGTGACTCCATCCAGGACTTGAAATTGTATTCCCAGACCCACAAAATTAACATTGAAGTGTTTGAAATTGAAGGGGTTTCTCTGCTAAAACCAGCATTGTCAACAAAACCTATGACGATTTGCTTAGGCAGCTGTCCCAAGAAGAGGTTTTCCTGGTTGCAAATGAGGCTGCCTCTGGGTACACTGAACACCTTCATACCCACACGATTGATGGGGTACTTGGCATTAGTGGTATGTGCTTCTGTATGCCCCAAGTGGACAACCGGTGATACCTTTACCCTTTTCAGAAAGTGGGCGGCATTCAAAATATGCAGTTTGTAATTCTCATTTCTACCGCCGCTCATCAGACAAAATGCGTCCTTGCTGCGGGTGAGCTTAATTTTCACATCCACATGGTTCAGCATCATTTTATCCTGAAAGAACAAATTGCTGTGCAGAGGCCCCATCAGATCCCATTTGCAGCTGCTGGTGGTTAGAGCAGCCCTAGCTCTAAAGCCCCTGTTTCTGGCATCTGTGAGAAGAGTTTGCTTCATCAGTCCAGAGGTATCTTTATGGAAGCCCCTCGCCATAAAGGTGTCACTGCTCAGGGTGTCACTGCTGTAATTCAGAATCAGTTCCATCATGGCTCTGTAGGGGTAGCAGTTGTTACTCTGAGTGATGAGTTGGTTCCCCAGTGTGACATCCAGCTGGCTAAAAAGAGAGGCTATGGGGTAATTGATTAAGGCCATCCAGGCTCCATCATCGATATCGGAGTCATCCTCTTTTGTTATTTTACAACAGATGTATAAAAGAGAATTGTTTAGATCGATGTAATCTTCACTGTTTCCTGTGATATAAAAACCCAGAGGCGCATTGGGGAAAGGGCCACCAAAGGAGGGACCTCGATATACATACTGCTCTCGATGCTGGTTTGGGTTGGGGATAATTGAAAGAGATCCAATTTGGACTTGGCACATTCTTCAGAGGGAACATGAATGAATGCCATCTTAAAATATATCTCTTCTATCCCGTTTCGCCCCACCCTTTTTCTTTACTGGCTGTCACTTCTGAATCTTTGTTTGCCACACTACCAGCCTTTTTAAAGGCACTGGAGACCCCTGGCACTGTTGAGACACCTTATGCCCACCCCTTTTTTTCAAGTATGCTACACCAGAACCCTCCTGGGGATGTATTTTGTTCATAACTCTTCCTACAACGTCCCCTGCAATGTTGTGCATTGCTGTCTTAACATGAGGCTTGATAAATTCCAGACTTTCCCTCAGAAGCGGAACAGCTTTTTGAAAAAGACCACGAAATATTCCTCCCAACCCTGCTCATACATCATAGGCACCCTTATGAAGCCTGGCAATCCCTGCCTGGCCTGAGCCCCATAGTAGGCCCTGTAAGCATCGATGTCCCCATAGTCTTTTAATACAACCATTTTTTTAAAATTTAAAGATAGAATTTTTTGGGTTGGAAGTGCAACCTCAGTATCACCTTTCCAAGATGAAATGACAAGTGTCTGTTCAAATCTGTCTTTATTTCAATGGTAAATTGTGTGAATGTGGCTCTTACTGACAGGGATATAATGCGGCTTATCATAGATCACGGTGATACACTCGTGAGTTTTTCCTCTGACAGGTATGCAGCACAGCAGCAACACCAAAAAATCTCCAACAATCTGATGCTCTATAATATCTGTGTACAGGTACAATGAGGTGAATCCTCCAGTAATGTTGGCTGTGCAAACTACTACTTTCCCGGAGTTTCTATGGGGATCATATATACCCAATATGCAGGATAGCTCCTCGGGTGATGAAAACTCATAAACTTCAGGTCCTCAAAACTGTACTTTGCCTGTCACTATATCATAATAGAGATACACATCGTGTAGATGCACCTGTATAATATGATCCATGGCTTTCACTGGGGATGTCCTTGTAATAGCCTTTATTCAGATGAAACTCTCAGTTCTTTGAATCTTTGGACAACTGAAACGGCGCATGATCTGTGAGCGTGTACCAACTGTTGGGGTACTGTATCTCTGCTAGTCCCACTTCCCATTCTCCTTGCAAATCTAAAGGTTGAGCCAGCTGTATTGTGAAATTGGAATTTATATTATATGGATAGGCATCTAGACTGGCGTTACTGGGTAGGGTAATGTTCTCTCGCTTCTTTGATTTCTGTTCACAATCCGTGAGCTCTGAAGCTGGTACCCAGCTGTTAAATTTTTCAGGCCACCCTAACCACTTCACCAAGTGATATTTTTTCTTTTTTCTGAACCTTGTGGATATTTTTTTTCCCAATTTGGTAGTTCCTATTCTTCAGGTTGTTCACTTTTTGTAATTCCTCGGGATAGAAACCTCCCAACACTGATTCGCCATCATAATCTTTTAGCTGGTAAACGGGCCTCTTTCCTCTTCTGTGGACCTTGTCAACTATGAAAATTTCCTGGGAATACGTGCCTTCACAAGTCTTTTCAAACCTCCCCCTACTTTTTGATACCCTCACAGATCTCCTTTTCTAAAGACGGATTTTTGCTCCCTTGTTTGAAAGTAGGGTCCATAAACTCATTTCCAGATTTGCAGAGAGTTAGAAGAATTCACATCCTAAGGCCTCTCCTGTATGGTTCTATGAAAACTGCTGTTAAAACTCTTTATGAGTTCTGGCAGTATATCAATATACTTGAAGGTGTTGTTGGCTGTAAATTATCTCCACATTCGTGACTTTAAAGTTCTGTTGAACCTTTCCACTATTGCAGGTTTATAAAGGGTATATGCTTCTTGGTCCTTAACCACTCTTTCACATGGTTTCTTGTTACACTGCTGTGCTTGGAAGCTTCTCAAAAGAGAGCTTCCACTCCTCCAAAGCTACCTGCTCCCTCTGGATTATAATATATCTTTTAAAATAAATCATTCTGAGAATCCATATTGACCAGCGCACATACATCAATAAAGACACAGTGTCAAAAACACACTATTTTATTGATTTTTAAATTATTACTACTGGTATTATTATTTTATTTTATTTAGTCCCATAGGAGAAGAGAAAGGGGAATCCATCCACATGTCGTGCCTTTCCAAAGCTCAGAGCACACCAGACCTCTGAAACGTTCATTTTGGGAGCTCGAGATGAGTCTGGAGACATGTCACACCCACCCCGAAAACTAAAGTTGGTGCAAAAACATGGCCGCCAATTGTCACTCTCAAACACGTCTTGCGGCTACATCATTGATCGGATAGAGATGGGGTCTGCTTCTAGTGGTCGGCAGTCCCGAGATGAATCCATAGAGGGGTCACATTCAGGTTTGTGTAGTGTATAGGCATCTTGGCCAGAAAGCCTTTGGGAAAGCTCCTCTCTCTTAAGTTTTTTTTTTGCTCTGTATTTTAGCTTCCTGAAGTAGGGCGTTCACACCACCAAAGTTCCCAGTCTTCCCCAGAAAATAATATATACCACTCAGAATTTTTTCATGCCCTGCCATTTTCCCCACTAATGTAAGTATGAAGAAACACATGTAAAATAAATAACTTTTTATTCGTGGAAATATTAAAAACATATCTACACCTTAGAAATGGGGGAAAAATTTATAGACTGTTTACTCTTGTCAGGTAGGTTCTCAGAACCGTCTTCCTGCAGGTCTTCTTCCTAAGGCAACAAAAAAGAAATAACAAACACTTTATTCTTTTTCACTCATCTCTCAAATGATAAACAATTCACTAATATTTTTTAGATCACATAAACTCACCGTTGCTCTATGGCAGCCAAAATCAGTATCCATGCTATCATTCAGAGATGGTTCTTCCTCAATTGAAGGCACAATCTCCGTCTTCCAACACCTCTTCCATCTGAGTGGCAGGTTTCAAAAGGCCTGTTTCTTCTGGCTCATCTGGGCTTTTTGGAGTGTCTGGCTCTCGTTTTTCTTCCTCTTCTGCAAAATGCCTTTTAAACTGCAGCCAGAATCACATTTGAGCTCTGAGGCCTCTTCAATGAAGTCCCTTTCTGAGGCATATGAAAAACCAAATATTTCAGGCCATTAAAGGTGATCATCTTACCATTGACTGAATTCAGCGTGATCCCCTTAACTTTTATACATGCAGAGTTATCCAACAATCTGTAGGCATAACTTTTTGGACCTACTACTACATACACCGTTATCTGTTGATCTGGCAGCAACTCGCTGGTTAACTCACCTAAAAAGTCCCTCAGCTTTGGAACCCAATCACTGGGCTTGCTCACAAAAATGATGGAATCCATATAGTGACACAAACACTTTATTCTTTTTCTTTT
Organism: Phrynosoma platyrhinos; assembly: GCA_020142125.1. Lineage (NCBI taxonomy): Eukaryota > Metazoa > Chordata > Lepidosauria > Squamata > Phrynosomatidae > Phrynosoma > Phrynosoma platyrhinos. The sequence continues at coordinate 117,094,112 of CM034701.1, read as the reverse complement.
GGAAAACAACTTTTCAACTGCAGCCACAATCACACTCGAGCTCTGCAGCCTCATCAATGAAGTCCATACTCATGGGTGTTGGGCCTGTCTTTTAAGGCTCTTTAGGTTCCTTTTTAGGGCGAATATTCAGTGGTATGAGAGGACTAGTAAATCCCATAAACCCATTATAATTTGGCCAGGCAGTGATCTTTGTGGGTTTTATTTTTCTGGTAGTAGAAGACCCTGCCAGCCTCTGAGGGGCACTCGGTGACTCCAGGTTGCCTCCGCAGAATGCATAAAATGGAGGCTTCCAGGATACAGCGCTCTGCAGCCAGCCTTCCGGTTGGCTGGCTTGGTCCACATGATACTTGTGTTGGTTGGGGAGTGGTGAGGCATGGTCTTAGAGGGGTCACATGGCCTAAGGGAGGGGCTAGACTGGGGGGAGGGAGGGAGGGGGTGTCACATGACATGGATGTCCGACCATAGCACTTCCGGGGGAAGGACACACCCATCATTTTGACAGGTCATCAATCATTCTTGACAGGTCATCAGTCATTCCTTGACAGGCATCAAAAAGCCATAAATCACTTTTTGACAGGAGCTATGTCTACATACTACTGGCAATTGTTACTTTAGTGTTCAGTTGCACATTTTTGCTCTTTAAAATCTTATCTAGTTTCTTCATAGCTGCCTTTCCTATTCCTACTCTTCTTCAGATTTCCTGACTACAGTCTCCATTCTGATCAATGTGAGATCCAAGGTAGATGAACTCTTTAGCTGTTTCAATTTCCTCATTAATCTAGGTTGAATTTGTGTAGTTTCTCTATAGTTATTATTTTTGTTTTCTTTATATTCAGCATTAACCCTGCCTTTGCAATTTCCTTGTTGTCTTTCCTTAGTAATTGCTCCAAGTCTATGATGTTTTCTGCTAGTAGTATGGTGTCATCAGCATATCTTAGGGGGGGGGGGTTGCAGACTGCCAGAAATAGTGCAAATTGAGTCCACTTTTAGGGTTAGGGTTAGTGCTAGGGAGTCATGGGAATTGTTTTTTTTCTGAGACACTGAGCCTTCCCTGTCAGAGACCTCTGCTGCCACAATAAAATACAGTTCCCATGATCCCCTAGCACTAACCCTAACCCTAAAAGTAGACTCAATTTGCACTATTTCTGGCAGTCTGCACCCCCCTTTAGATTGCTCATATTTCTTCCTCCTATCTTTACACCTCCTTTTTGAAATCTTAGACTGCTCTTCATATGATGTTTTCTGCATACAAGCAGAACAAGTAAGGTGATAGGATGCAGCCTTGCCTGACTCTTTTATTGATTGGGAACCATTCTTTTTCTCCATATTCTGATCAAACAGTAGCCTCTTGTCCTAGGTACAGATTTCTCATTAGGACTACCAGATGTGGTGGCACTCTCATGCCCTTAAGAGTCAAACATAGCTTTTTGTGGTCTAATGCTTTGCTATAATCTATAAAGCACATGTTTTTCTGGAATTCCTCGGTCTGCTCCATTAGCCAAAGTATGTTTACAATGTGGTTCCTAGTGTCTTTTCCTTTTCTGAACCCTGCTTGCACCTCTGGAGTCTTATGTTAGAGAATTTGGAGCATAATTTTGCTTGCATGGAAGATTAATGCTACAGTCCTATAGTTGTTGCAATCTTTTGTCTCTCCTGTTTTTATGAATGGGAATATATATTGATTACTTCTACACTATTATGTAGAGTTATCAAAAACAATAGGCATATCCAAAAGAAGATCACAGCATTATTGTATAAATAAGTATAATATACCTAACCCAACATGATGGCACATCTCTCTCCCTTCCTAGCCTTTGTATATTCAAACAACAATAATTGAAAAGAACTTTAATACATACAATATACAAAGCAGATAAAGATGTGGGTGTATACAATGCTTTGCAGCAAGGAGAATATCAACGGACCAAAGATGCACACACATAAAGTGGGAATTCTGGTAATATGCTGTTTCATGCAATTTTCCTCAAGTATGCAATTGCCTCAAAAGGAAAATGGGCCTTTACATTTATCAAAGCCTGTATGTTATCATTCTTCCCAATAGATTAAAAAAAAACACGACCCTACTAATAATCTGCCCTGGGCACTCCGGTCCTCTGGGAGGAATTTGCTGCAGCCTCAAAAATCGAGGCTTGCAGCTACCTCCCAGAGGGCTTTTTCTGTTGTCACCCCCAAACTGTGGAACAGCTTGCCAGATGAGATCCACCAACTGACATTGCTAGACAGCTTCAAAAAGGCTGTCAAGACAGATCTCTTCCGGCAGGCCTTTCCAGGATAGATAATCCCGGCCTCTGGACCTTCTCTGTGGAGTCTTTCCTCTGAAGTCTTTCTTTGGAGTTCCCCTCTCTTAGGGGAGTCTCTCATGCCCTCTCTTGAAAGGAATTGTAACGTGGCCACAATTCCTTATGTTCTATTATCTTTATTGATGTTTTTTTAAATTATTGTTTATATTGTTTTAACTTGTAATTGATTTAATAACTTTTTAAGGGGGGGGAGGGATGAGGGTTGTTGATGTATTGAATTTTAACCTTGTAAGCCACCCCGATTGACCTCAAAGGGGTGGGGTATAAATAAATTTTATATTGTTATTATTATTATTATTATTATTGTTGTTGTTGTTGTTGTTTTGCACATTCAAGTAATTTCTGACTTATGCCAATCCTATCACATGATTTTCTTGGCAATATTTATTCAAAGGAAGTTTGCCATGGCCTTCCTCAGAAGCTGAGAATGTGTTACTTGCCCAAAGTCATCCAGTGGGTTTCCATGGCTGAGCAGGGATTGAAATCCTGGCCTCCCAAAGTGCTAGTCCAACACTCAAACTACTTCACCACACTGGCTCACTTTACTAATATATCCTAATAAATATTTACATTAGAATAAAACAGGCTAAAAATATTATCTTCATGAATTTGACAATCTTGGTTCTATAAAAATAAAGTTGGCTTTTACAACCACAGCTGTATATTTAATTTCTTGAAAGTGTGAGGACATAACTTCAAAATTTATTTCTCTAAATAGGTTAACAAAGAATCTTCTAACATGCTGAAATAGGAGTGCCTATACTTAGAAGTAATTCTAGAAGCAATTTAGTCAAGGTGTCTTCTGCAAACTGCCCCCCCATCACCCTAAAAGGTATCATGTTGGGGGTCCCCACCAGCAGTGCCAGCGTCTCTTTGGAATTGTGGGGAAATTATAGTTCAAAAGGAGGTGTGAAAGAGGACAGTAACTTTGGGGATCTTTTCATTTATGTATACCAGCACCAACTGCAGAGAGCACTCCAGTTTCAATGAACAGAAGAGTTTTATTTAGAAATGTGCAAGGGTGCACACAAACATACAAAAACAATGCAATCTTGAGGACTGTGCAAAGTTATCAAAAAGAGAGGTGTGGAAGGTTGGATAGAGAGGAATTGGGAGTTGAAATTGCATCTGAGGGTTATACAGAGAGAGTGAAATACACCCCTGGTCTGTGTACGCAGCCCTAGCCTGTGAACAAATTGGCTAAGGCTGGAGTAGATATTTATCAGAGATCATATCCTTGAGGGAGTGCTTGATGTTACTAAATGGTGTAACAAAGGCCATGGGAAAGGCTTTCCCATGGAATTGACAAAAGGGACCCAGAACAGCTGATGGCTGGGCTCTGGAGTAACCAAACATTTATTAGATTTGAGACAAATCTTTGAGACAATGCCTTGATGGTCTGGCAGGAAGGGTGAATAGGAAAATGTCCGGAGTGAGATGAAGGGTATGATCTTTGGTTGCTTTGCAATGGGACTTCCTTTGTTTCCATCATAAGAGGAAGTACAAAGAGCATGGGGAGGGGAACAGAGTGACCAGAAAACCCATTTAGCATTTATTTTAGTACTATCAAGCTCTCTACAATTCCTCGGGTCAGTGTGACTCCTTACATGATAACTTCATTGTGATCTTTCAAAACATGTCAAACGCAAAGTATTAATGATGAAACCCCCATATTCAGCAAGAAGGATGTGGGGTCTGATAACACCACTCCTCCTTTGGGGAATTATTACATAGATTCCCATCTTGTGTTTGCATATGTCTGCTGTATTTTACTGTCCTTTATAAATCAATTTGTGTAACTAGCATTTATAGTTATTTATTTGGAAATAAATCCTGTTGCTGAGTAAAAGGACCTGTCCTATTTGTTGGAAATATGGATCAGCATAGTGGTGCCTTTTAAAAATAAACAAACAATTTGCAATAAAATCTTTTTCAGTATTTTCTTGCTTGTACTTTTCTATGCTGTTATATGTTTATAAAGGAGATGCAGAATGGATGGGTTTTGCTTCATGTCTGGAATGTAAATATTTACCATAGTTTAAATTAAAAAAAAAGATTTTCCCCAGATCACTGGTCTATATTTATGGTTTACTACTCAGGCCAACCAGATTATTTTGCTGAACTTTTCTTGAATAGTGGAGGCATAAATTTTCTAGAATATTATGATTACTAGAGTTGGCATGGGTTTCTCAAAAAATTCAGGGAAGGCATTGTACTATCTTGTTTGAAGGAGGTGGCAGTTAGGCCACTCCTGAAAAAACCTTCCCTGGAACCCCTGAATAGAAACAACTATAGACCAGTCTCCTTGCTTCCTTTTCTAAGCAAGGTGATTGAGTGGGAGGTTGCCTCCCAACTCCAAGCAGTCTTGGATGAAACTGATTATCTCGATCC
>CM034701.1:117053905-117071145 GCA_020142125.1 Phrynosoma platyrhinos | reverse complement strand
AAAAATTATTATTATTATTATTATTATTATTATAAGTACTAGCCCAACTTCTTGTAACCATTGTAAACATGGAAATGTACTATTACAAAAGGATCCCTAAAATTTTGGGACACATTCTTTCTGAGGAAAGAAAAAAAGAAAAAGAGGTGCTGGCTGTGGAATTTGACCTTCCAGAGCCCATTCAAACTAGCCAATTATAGTACTATTATTCCACTTTAACCATCAAGATATTCTATGGAAATGTGTAGTTTGGTGTCTCTGGCTGAGAATTCGAAATGCCTCTTTCTAAACTCCCAATAACAAGATGCTCTAGGGTGGAGCCAAGACAATTAAAGTGGAATAATAGTGCTATAAATGTGTCCCCTGATGATTCCCATCTGTCCTAGGCAACATAGAAAATGGTGAGGAATGCCGGGAGTTGCAGGCCAGCCACATTCGGTGGGTGGGGGGGTTATACAAGGCAACTACCCCTACTTTAAGCAATACTTATCTCTTGACCTGTAGTCTCTAAGCTAATTATTTAGGGGTGGCTGTAAAGAACATTAATTAATTTTATATATTCAGTTAAAAAAGAAGAAGATCTAGAATCTCTACACATCTCATTAAGAAAACAGGGAACAGCTATAAGATTCTTTGAAATTAATTTTAGTAAAATTGATTAGCAGAAAAATACGTATGCCTTTTCTGCACAGAAAATATGATTCCCCCTCCCTCATAATACTTTTGCACAGAAAACAGTGATTTTTGTGCAAAATACACAGGGCCATGTGAAAACACTATACTGCCTTTTCCCTCAAAATATGGGTTTTCTTTGCAAAACTCATGTTTTCTAAGCTGATAGTGTATAGTTTTATGCAAATGAATTTTGAAGTGTATGCATCTGTAGGGGGGTAACTGCACAGAAACAATAGCCTACCTTCCTGCTGGATATAGGGTTTCATAACTAATATCTAGAGTTAGGCATGTTCCAAGGCCATGAGGACCTACAGAAAATAGATATATGTAGGAGTCACACTGACCATATGACATGCATCAGACCTAGCTAAAACTAAGACAAGGAAATGGGTTTGCTGAGCATCTTGCTCCCCTCCAAGCTCCTGGCATTTCTTCTTGCAATGGAGACAAAGAAAGTCACATCACAAAGTCACTTCACTTAACCTAATGACATGTTCCCATTCACCCTTCCTGGCCAAACATTGAGGAATTGTCTCAAATCTAATCAATGTATTATTACTGTGGAGCTAAAGCCATCACACCAATCCAGATCCCTATGTCAATTCCCTGGGGAAACCATTTAGAACTTTTGTCATACCAAATATTGCACCAAACATCTCTGGAGAGTATGAAATAGAGTGTAAAAATTCTCCAGCTCTAGCCATGTTGTTTCACTTCTTTGGTGTTACCCTCAGATGCTTCTCTGAGCCACTCACATTTCCCACAAAATTACCCATCTTGAGGATTGGTAATTATCACCCCTTTTAACTCTCTTTCCAACTTTTCACACCATTCTTTCTGATAGCCTTGTATGGTTCTTAAGATTGCATTGGTTTTGTATGTTTGTGTGCACCCTTGCACATTTCCAAATAAAACCTTTAAATTTACTAAAACTGGAGTGCTTTCTGCAATTAGTGCTGGTATACTTATGTGAAACGATCCCTGAAGTTACTTCCTCTCACAGGTCTCCTTTTGAGCTATAATTTCCCCACATTTCAAGGAGATGCTGGCATTACTGGTGGAGACTCCCAAGATCCCTCACCTTTTAGGATAACAGATTTGTGGGAAAAGGCATTATTTCTTTTTCTTGTATTATGTTCCTGGTCACATTTTGTACCTCTATCTAGTACTGTAGTAGTATATTACAGTTGCTTTATTGAAAGACAAACTACACATCTCATATGAGGAAAACAGTCTCTTTAAAATGAAGCATTGATTAAGACTTTGGAGGGTTATACATTCATACTGAAAAGTATCCATGGATAGCTTCATCCTCCATTTATTTGTCAGATTCCCTTTTAATCACTACATCCGGTGTCAGCAAATTTCACAATTTAACTATGTACTGTCTGAAGAAGTACTTCCTTTTATCTGTCCTTTCAATTTCAGTGGATGACCTTGGGTTTTAGTAATTTGAGAGAGGGAGAGGAACATCTCCTTGCCAACATTCCTCATACCTGCATGTTTTTTCATCTCTTGTATTTTGTACTCACCTTCCCCCATCATTTAAACATCCCAAAATGATCTTTTGTGAATGTTACTTATAGGAGAGTTGCTCCAGTCCCTTCATGTGCTTTGTTGCCTTTTCCTTCATGTTGTTCAATTCTACAATATCCTTTCACAGGTCCATTTAAAAGTACTGTAGAAGTAATCCAGCTATGGTCATTCTATAGATTGGTAAAAGGGCAGTATGATCGTGCATACTCTCCAACTGTCCTGATATGGCAGGGAAGAGTCCTGATTAATCCTGTCATCTCACTTTTCCAGCTACTTTTAAAATGTCCTAGTCTCTCTTTTTTCCTTTCACCTTCTCCCTTTGTCCTAGTCTTACTACAGTGGCTGTAAACTGAGTTCCAAATGCAGAAGTAGTTTACACTCAGCAGGGGGGAGAGGAGTGAGCAGAGGAGATTATTGCACAGCCAAATAAAGTATCCTTTCCCTGACAGGATAAGGTCGCGTTACAGATTGCTGTCAGATGTTATCACACACGAAAACACCAATTCTGTCGCAGGACAACTACAACCTGTCTCCCAGCCATGCTTAGCCAGTCGATTTTAAAGAACAGGAAGCTTCCGGACTTGAAAATCAGCAGGCTAAGCGTGGTTGGGAGATGTATGATAATATCCAATAGCAATCCGTAATGCGACCTTATCCCATCAGGGAAAGGACGGTTTATTTGGCTGTGAGATCATCTCCAGAGTCTTTCCCTTCCCAGTAGGCTTTGGCAAAAACAAACTGCTGCAGCCCCTCCTAGCTCATTAATAACTTTTGCTGTCTTGACCATATTTTGATATCGCTTGGCCATGTGTGTCCCAGTTTTTGTCTGTGAAATGCTGGAAGATATTTTACTCATTTAAAAAAATTATTCTCAGCATGAAAACTGCCTCTTTCACAGCATCCACACATTGGGTCAACAATATCACAGAGGAAGCTCCAACATCAACTCCAATATTCCTTGCTTGGTCAGTCAATACCAGCACTGATCCTCCTAATGTATACATGAAACTGAGATTTTTACCCCAACATGTGCCAAGATATACTTGCTTAAAATGAAACTACATGAAGTATCAGGTAGCATGTTGGGGTGGATGCATGAACAGAGTTGCATATATATAAACTATTAAGATTAAAAACAAGTGACAGCACAGTATTGTTCTTTTGGTTATCATGACTAAATTATGCACCATCAGTCAGTAACACCAGTCCCTTCAGTATGAAACCAAGACAGGATAGCTGATGTCACCTAGTGTAGACACCCTCATTGCAGTTGGATAAGACCTTAAGTGTCCATCCTAAGGGGACCTGGGATTTGTAGTTTGGTGAAGTACTTTGAATTCTCAGCTTTAATGCTGTAGTGAAAGGGGGTGCTCTAGAGCTCTTTAACAGAGAATTCAAAATATCTCACAACACCATCACCTGAAAGATTCTGAAGTTGGAACTCATGCTTATTAAAATCATACTAAGCTGCTATTTGTGTACTGAAGAGTAACACACAGGCACTGCAACCCCCTTAATGTAGCAGTGACTTTATATAACCATTGTAGCTTTTGAAGAGCCTCTCACTACATAGATTGCCCCAATTGTGTGGTGTTCCCTGCCAGTGTCTGCCAAGAATATGCAGTGCTGACAGGGAGACTATTTATGCAAACCACCTGGAGAACTGCTTTCAAATTGTTTTATGCCCCACATGGAGCATTCCATGGGGTACCCATGCCATTCTGAATCCTAGGGAGTGTTTACACAATGTGCAGAATAAACTGGCAGATTTTCCCCTATGGAATGTACAAGGGGGTATCGTAACGTTTTAATTATCACCTTTAAAAAAATTGACAGAAAGTTTGTTTTGATTTGTAGTTGTTATCTTATATCAATGTAGTCACCATCCATATTTACACATTTTTCCCAGTGTTTCTTGACCCACTGAATGCCGTTATTGTAGAAGTCTGCAGATTGTGCCTTACAAGGATTTTACACTTTAGTCATCATTTCCAGCACAACCTGTTACAAAAATAAAGGACATAATGAGCTGATTTTCTCAATATCATACACTTAGGGACCAATGATGAAACTGACAAAATTTCATTAATATACCAAAATAACTTCTGGGTAATAATTATTACTTTATGATATCCTCCCGTAAGACGCACTCTGTAGACTTCTACAATATCAGGTATTCAGAGAGTCAAGAAATGCTGGAGAAAATGTGTAAATCTGGATGGTGACTACACAGAGATAAGTTAACAACTGCAAATCAAAGCAAACTTTCTGTCAGTTTTTTTAAAAGGTGATAATTAAAACATTATGATACCCCCTCATACCATTTCAGGACAAGGAGGATGAGGATAACACTGTTGAAAATTATTCCATACCAGAACTTTTGCTATGATTCCTGGATTTGCTCAGGCAGCATTACTAGTGGCTGCGCTGACTGAAGGGTTGCACCAAAGTGTCATCATCATCATTTGCATCACACCTTTTCTCCAAAGCTGGGACTCAAGGCAGCTTACAAACTAAAATAAATACCACATAGTTAAAAATAACCAAAGATCAACATTAAAATAGAATCAAACTAATAATTACATAGTTAAAAATAACCAAAGATCAACATTAAAATAGAATAAAACTAATAATTACATAAATAATTTACAATTAGAAATGCACAAAAGCAATTTAAAACACAGTATAATAAAACAATACTTTTTTTTGTTAACTGTCCTCAAGTCAATCTTGACCCATGGTGATGCTGCTGATGAGACATCTCCAAGACCCCCTGTCCTCCACTGCTTTGCTTAGGTCCTGCAAACACATACTCATGATCTCTTTGATAGAGTCCATCGATCTAGCATGGCACCCTCCTCTCTTTCTACTTCCCTCCATCTTTCCTAGCATTATTGCTTTTTTTCAATTATTCATGCCTTCTCACAATGTGTCCAAAGTATGACAGCCAGCCTCTTTTTTGTAATTTTGGATTCCAGGTCTATCCCAATCTACTTTACTCTAAACCCTTTCTTTGAGAACATTCAGGTGCCCATTTTCCATGGAGGATATAAGGAGGTTATCTTTATTCATGGGTAAGCAATCCATTGTGCATCTTCTCTGATGTTGGCAGGCTAAGTGATATAGTAAATACTTTTCTCTCACCTGCATTTTGATATCACATATGTGTGTGTGTGTCCCTTGAAGTTACCTGTTGACTTATGACAACCCTATGAATGTCATAAGGTTTTCTTAGAGTCGGTGGGGGGATCGGCAAGTGCTCACATACCTATCCCCGTGCCAACCTGGGACCCGGGACTGGAGTGCCGCTTCTTACCTTGCTGGCTGTCAATCCAATTGAGAAGCCCCCCCCCCTCACCCTATCTGATGTGTGTCTGGCTGCACCTATTTGGCTAGGCACCCCATTTCTGTGTCAGACACAACAACTGGGGGGTTTCTTAGTTGGATTGGTGGCCGGTATAATAAGGAGTATGGGGTGGGTGGGTGAACAGCTAGGTTTTGCCATGGAGTTTCTTAGAAGCTCATTTATCACAGAGACATTTTACCCTGAAGTCAGACTGGGGTCTTGGGCCAGATCCTGCCCAATGATTTTGGCCTGCATCATCTAAACTAGACAACACGAGGCTGGGGGTAAGCTGGGTCAGCCTCTCAGGCAAAGAATACTAGAGGTGGTTTTGCCAGTTCCTTCCTCTGAAATAGAGCCTATATCACCTGGCATTCATTGACAATCTCCCTTTCTACTACTAACCAGGCCTGACTCTGCTTAGCTTCCAAGATCAGAAGGGAGCTGGTGCCTTAGAGTATTTAGGCAGCATCATACACTTATTTCTCCTTTTTGCATTTCGAATAAGAAATAACCAAGAGACTGGCAAAGAGACAAAAAAGAGAGAAGAAAGAAAACAAGCAATATTATGACATGAAGAGGACAGCATGCATTTCTAAGAAGAAAGGTGCTGGAGCTCAGATCTATAAAACTGAAATCCAAGGTATATGAAGGCTGGTTGAAGTCATTTGATGTGAGAGAATACCATTAGGTTATATTCTCTATTGTCTTGTTTATTCATTCACATGTTATGTGGCTTTCAAAACAGATTCTGAAAATAAGCCTAGGCTTAAATTTAGCTTTACACTCAGTGAGAAAGGTCTAACTTGTATTTCATCACAACCACTTAGAGTAGACAGATCTCCTGTTCAAACAATACTCAGTGTATCACTATCTGAAAACATTACCAACCATGCTGCTCCACAAAAACCTATTTCCCATGAATTGGAATAACTTCAGAAGAGCACTCTGGAGTGATTTTCAGTAGCATGCTGCCAATCGGTGTCTGTATGTGTGACATGCTTGTTGGCTCTGATCACAAAAGTGAACAATGCCAAATTGGTTAATAAGTTACGGTGCCCTCAAACTTGTTTATTGTAACTGACCTGGTTTGTGGTGTACGCAGTACAATGTAGTAGTTGGCTGTGTCTCCCCTCTGTTCTGATACTCTTTTTGAAGTACTAATTCTATGGAATACAAGAAGAGGAACATAAACCAGGAGCTCCCATGGGGAACCTGCAAGAAGGCAAAATACAGAGTTTCCAAAGTCACAGAGGAATTTTATTATTTTGAGAGCCCTTGACCTCCTACAGCACATATGGTGTGCAGAAATAGCATTTGAGTTTGTGCACTTAGAATCGAAATAGTCCAATGGTTTCTGAGAGACCAGTCATTGAAATCTCCCCCACATTGTTTCAGTATTTTTGCCCCCTAGCTCCACCCAAGAGGAGGGCTTTCATCACTGAATAAAAAGCTTTACTCTTCTGATGCCGAAAGAGGCTGTGACTCCTCTCCTCCACTACGATCAGCAATGAGGATTTGATGCTTCCTCATGAAAAGATAATGTTCTCTAGGTGGCTTCTACTGACTTGCCTTCATCTGAAGAATCAACCTGTAGAAGTGTGGAATACTCCAAGCTGTGCCTGTTGTGTGACATTACAATTGGATCTGGATGTGCTTATTATCACATGTGTTTTCTCAGATCAAAAAGGCGAGATGATACAGTCCATCTCCAATGTTTGAGATTTGCAAGGAAGCACTTCTTTCTTACTTTTTCAGACTGTGCAAAGAACCTGCTGCCCATTTGGCAAAGCTAACTCAAACTTTTCTTAACTGTTCTTCAAGCAGAAATTTTATACAGCCTTTGTGATTTTAATAGGCACAGTTCCAGTGATTTTCTGTTTCATCTGGTGAAATACAAAACTCCTGGATTCAGTAGGGTTATAACTGTAAGGGGTGAGGCTAGTGGCAGCTGTTGGATCTGATGTCAGACTGGTGAGAAAATCAGCTCTGTGTTTAGTCTGAATTTCAAAGGAATTATCTCATGTGTTGCATCCTACCTTCCCCATGACTCTAGCAGCTTGGTTCAAACCAACCCATTATGGATTTTTCATGCTACAGATATCAGAGTTGGTACTGTTTGAAGCAAATGTCCTTGAATAAAGGATCAGTGTTTGGAGCACTCAAAGCTATGGGGGTAGTCTACATTGGCCAAATAAAGCCGCTTCTAACTGTTTGAAGGTAGAGTGTTTAGATGACGCATGAGGTGAAATTGGGTGGAAAGGAAGCCGTGTTCTGGGGCTAAAAGCCAGAGCAAAAAGAAGCTGGGATACTCTGACTCAAAGCAAAAAATGCACTTCATTGCACCAGCATATAAACAGTCTGGTGCCAGTACGGGACTGTGGCAAGACAAAAATGTGATTGTCAATAATGCAATTACAACACACAGAAACCAGAAAGTCCAACAGGGGGGCATGAGGTGAAGGGATCATGTGTAGGGGGCCTCCATGATTGTGCTTTGCCAATGTATCACTGGGCACACCAATGCATTGTACAGGCAGTGCATCATACATGCGACTATGTAGCTGATCAAAGGGGTGGCCATGCAATGGAGTGGCATCTGGGCAGGAAAAGGGAGGTAATTGGAGGTCATAGGTGGTGTGTTTGTGCAACGGTGTGCATGCATGGTGGGGATGTGACAAAACCCCAAAATGATGCAGTGCATCTTAATACCACACCAAGTGGACTGCCTGTTGGTGTTCTGACCACCTTAGGAATGGGTGGTGCAGAGAGTGGAGTTTAGACCAACATTCAGAAAATGCAGGCTTGAGCTGCTTTTTCCCTACCTATATCTTCTAGCCCTAAGTGTGATAGGATGAAGAATCAATGTTAGTCACAAAATAAGAAAAATTGGAACATATATGTGATTAAACAAGAATCTGTCAGCCTTGCAGGCCCTCATTTTGGTATTTTTTTCAAGTGAGACAAATAAACCAGCATACATTTTTAAATTAAAATTAAATGTTATATAATTTTAAATTTAACTGGAGTTAAACATGTAGAAGTACAATACATCTTCGACCACCCCTTCTCTCCCCCAGAGAGAAAAAAGGGAAGAAAATGAAACAAGAATTGTTTCTTTTTGCTGCTTTTTGTTCATTGTCATTTAATGACCATGGGCACTGGGCTTAAATAAATGTAGAGAATTTTTAATTCAGTTCAGATTTTAGCAGTGATGACTGCAATTCTCTGGTCATTGGGAAGGCATTTGAGGAGGTGGGCACAGGTTTTAGGGAATCTCCTCTTGTTCTCAGCCATAAGCCTCTTAAAGGCCTTTTTTATGACCTCCCTCCTTTTCTTATTCTCTGTCTAGCTGGAAGTTCTTTGTTTTTTGGAGCAGCATAAGGAGGGTAGTGAAGGAGGACTAGAGAAACCCAGATTTTTGGTGTCAGGTTGCAGCAGCATGTCTGTAGTAAACAATGCAATACATACAGTTAGAGCCTGGAAAAAGTGGGATTCTGCTCCAGTTGATCATACTGTATCTGCATGTGCCTGCCTACAACAGGCAAGGTAAACAGCAGAGTCCTCCAGAACCCCTTACTGAGCATGTGTACACGGCAAAACGGAGAAAAGGGGAGAGAAGATTAATTCCCTGCACCATGCTAAAAATCACATTAAAAAGATCTATGAGTCTGGCCACCGAAATGGAAAGCATAAGAAAAGTGAAGGTTGGTGAAAGAAAAAGTCACCCTTGGAAACATTTTGGAAGAAGCCTCCAAACAGTTTCTAAAAGGTTTAAAATATTTGGTTTATATATTCAGGGCTTACTTAACCTGATTGTTTCATTTCATGTGTGCATATTCTTAGTTTTGAACAAAGGTTTATTGAAATATGTTGAACTGCTCTTCTTTTGTTTTTGGTACAGGAACCTATCCCTATTCTTTCCATGTTATTTCTGTCTCTGGTACCAAATTGTCTGCTAAAGAACTAACATGCAGGAGTACATCTAATTTGTTAACGGAGGTATTCCTGTATTTCAAATCATTTTGTACAGCAAAAAGTGATATATATATATATATATATATATATAGAGAGAGAGAGAGAGAGAGAGAGAGAGAGTGAGAGAGCGAGACTAGAAATGCATATGCATTTATAAATTAATATAAAAATCTCATGGGGATAATGATAAAAATGGAAAAATTAAATGCTACACACACATACACAAATTAAAACCAGCAAATCAACATTACATGCCAATGTATGCACACTAAATACATGTCACATGTTTTACACTTAAAAGCAGCTTTGGGAGAATATATAATGTTGTATAGTTGAATGCTGGAGAGGCAGGGAGGATTTTTTTGAACAACCCTTTTCCTGATTAAAATTCTCCTCTCAAGCTGCTTCCTTCTTAATAGGCTTTTAGACACAGGATTATTGTAAATACTCACCTGGAGTTGGAAGGGAAAGTAAGAAGCAGCTTGGAGGCAATTTGGAGTAGAGAAATACCTGGCAGGGAAAGGGCTAAGCACCATATATTATTTTGCTGCTGCATTTCCCCCTCTAAATTGTCGCTTGTCCTAGGCCACCAGAGGTTCCTTCTATTTGCTGCATGTAATGTATAGCTTGCCCTGACAGGCAAAAATAATGTGCCCCCTTTAGTAGAGATTAATGGGTGTGCTTTGGGATGAGTTGGGGAACACACTGCACCCTCAGCTTCTCAGTTTCCTCCAGTGCTTGATGCAGAAGGCTGCTTCCACAGGAATACAGACTTACATTCCCTGTTGAAAACCTATGGAGGAGAGTGGTGATGTTTTATGCTACAGTTCCTCATTTTAATGTGATACCCCTTCAGTAAACATGTTGCCCTGAAATGTTCTTTGAAAAGTGGATGGAGAGATCTGTGACACATGCTTAGAACTGTCAGAACCTTTGGTTATTCTGGTCAGTTACCAGGAGATGGCGATGTTTGTACAAAGGTCTTAATTAAACTGTTTCTGAAGAGATGCCATCTCTCTCTCAATCTCTCTCATTCTGGGGGCTGAGCAGAACCTTCTTTAGAATTTTAAAAATTCACCCCCATGCTTCCAATTTATCTTTAGGCACTTTCTAAGAGAATGCATATTCATCACTGAAGCATTTCTTTTTGAGTACCAATGTGAGGCTTCATTTTTTTTAAAATTAAAAACACATAGACCAGTATCTTGGTGACATATGCAAGCATAAGGCCATCTTACATCTATGTATGTATGTGTTCCTTGTTTGTTGAGAGGTTTGATATTTTCTTCTATCTTCTGCAGTGACCACCTCCTCCCCAGGACTCATGATTTTGCTGCAATAGCTCCCCTGGATTGCCATTCCATGGCTGGTGGAAAGTGTGGGAAATCAAAGAAGCATCTATGCCTCTCTGTTGCAGACTGATGATATCCTGCTAAGATCACAGCAGATCTTTGCAGGAGACGTTATCACTCTGCATCAGATACTTCTTGGATCCCTAGCCCTCTCCACCAGGCACAGTCCTGAGGTTAATGATTTGGCAGCTGTAATGGAGTTATGCTTTTGCAATGTAGCATTTCAGCCATAAGCTGGCATTCTGTTAGCAACATACATGAATATGGACCTTTGGGGTGGTTGTACCTTTTTCATGCCACCACCAGGACCCCCTCAGGACTTACTTTTTTTCCTACAGGCCCCACTCCACTGTCATTTAGTGGCTGGTGGAGAGTGTGGGATGGCAGAGTATCATCCTACATCCATATTTGTTGTTGTTGTTATGTGCCCTCAAGTCGTTTCCAGACTATGGCCACCCTAAGGCACAGCTATCATGGGGCTTTCTTGGCAAGATTTGTTCAGAGGTTTGTCATTGCCATCCCCTGAGGCTGAGAGTATGTGACTTCCCCAAAGTTACCCAGTGGGCTTTCAGGGCTGAGCAGGGAACTGAACCTTGGTCTTCAGAGTCACAATCCAACACTCAAACCAATATGCAACACTGGCTCTGTCTATATCCCTATAGCCAGGTGCAAAAACCAAAGGTGTCATCTGAGAACTTCTGGAGTTCTCTGAAGGTCCTGGAAGATGATGTTGTTTGTCTGTGTAGAGGTGCTTAACCAGATGCATCCCCAATACCCCTTACTCTCCACTAGCCACAAATTGGCCATGGAGGGAGGGAATCACACCAGAAGAAAAATTAGTTCTGCAGGGAGGGAGAGCAGAGATGTATCACAGTTCTGCTGGGTCATAACCTTACAATATGATTTCTGATGTAGGATCTCAGCTATATTTTCTGTGTGTGTGTCTCTTCCTGTACTTGCTTGTTCTGTTCAAAAGAATAGACCCAAGTAATGCACATTGTTTCCTGCTTTTGAAAAATGGTACCCTGGTAACTCTTGGCTAAAATTGTGCCTTGTTTTTCTCCAAACTGGTTCAGTGAAAGCCTAGAGTGGGTTCACAGCCAACTAAACATTTGGTAAGATGTGATATTTTTAATAGAAAATTTAAAAATAATAATAAAAAAACACCCTAGGGTCTCTCTTTTCTTCTCTCACTGAGCCTTGCCCCACTCACACCATTTCTTCAGTGTTTTAAAGGGATGCAGGTGAATGCCACAGCCCGTTTCTGCCAAAAGGGAGATGTTTGGGAGCAGTGGTGTTACTCCCCCCCCTTTTAAGGTGTCGTCTGTATGGCCTACACCCTCCTAGTGACGCCCTTGTCCTTTCCTATCCTGAATTTTCCCAGAGATGCTCAAGGACCTACATGTCTGTGCAGCTTCTGCCCAACATTAAAAAAGCAAAGCTCATACTAGGTAATATATCACATAACTCCCAGAGTTTATCCCTGTTATATTATCATTCTAGCACTATTGAGCAAATAAAGGGATGAACCACCCTGGCAGGTCACAAGTTAATATAAAGTTGCATAAGTGGAAAATCCTCTGAAAGTATCATAATTTAGATAGCTGCTGATGGTGGAGGACTGAATCAGTTTCTGTAGCAACAAGGATGTGTTTTATAAAACCAACAAACAGACACTCCTTTGAATTTACCTAAGTGGTTCACAGGTAACTTTGACGTGAAGTTTTTGTGCATTATAATGCCCTGAAGGTGTTCAGCTCTACAGTACATGTTTTTACCTTTGACCATTTCTCTATGTTCCTTCCTCTGAAATATAGCCTAAAACACCTGATATTTATTGGTAGCCTCCCATTCAAGTGCTAGCTAGGACTGACCCTGCTTAGCTTCCAAGATCAGAAGGGATCTGCTGATAATATGAGGTACTCTTTTTCCTGATAGGAAATGAATGGCAACAATTCCCTTACATGAAAGAAAATTAAGGAGATGCATTCCCACAGATTAAGCCAGCTTTTTCCAGTTTCATTAATCTACCCCTTCAATTATATCCCAGCTTTGTTCTGGTTACCACAGAATGTAACAGGATGTTGTGGAGCAGCTTTTTGATATACAGATTACAGAATAATGGGCAACCTGCATACTGAAACCAGTCTTTCCTGTGACTCACCTGCATGATAGCCCCTTATTTATTTATGATCATTTATATACTTCTATTTTAGTTGAAGTTTGCATCATGGGAGGCTGCACTATTCATAGCCACTAGATAGGATGCATCATTAACTGCAAATATGTCATATCACACAATCGTTTGGTCCCCAGAATAGCAATACAATTTTGTAATATGACACATATGCACTCAATGTCCAGTAGCTGTAGTGGCTGTGTAGTGGCTGTGAAAAGTGTAGCCTTCCATAGTGCTGGCTTCCACTTTGACTATCATTGTGCTACTCTTGGAGGCTGTTATCTCTGATGTCAGTGCAGTGGTGATCCATTCTGGGTTTTTGTCTGAACTTTAAAGGACATATCCTTTAAAGTGGTATTCTTGCATGATATCGCTGCAAAAAAGCTCATAAAATGTGGGCTAGACAATGCATCTTTTAGGCAGATTTGTAATTGGTTGTCTGGCCAACCCCAAAGGGTGCTCACCAATGGCTCCTCATCATTGTGGAGAAAAATGACTAGCAGAGTTCCACAGGGTTCTGTCCTGGGCCAAGTGCTATCAATGACTTGGATGATAGAATAGAGGGCATGCTTATCAATTAGGAGCAGTTGCTAATACTCCAGAGGACAGGATGAGAATTCAAAATGACTTTAATAAATTGGACAGGTGGGACAAAATTAACAAAATGAATCTCAACATGGAGAAACGTAGGGCACTACACTTGAGCAGTGAAAATGAACTGTAGAGATATAGGATGGGTAACACCTTACTTGACAGCAGCACATGTGAAATGGATCTATCAGTCTTAGTGGACCACAGGCTGAACGTGAGTCAGCAATGTCATGCAGCAGCTAAGAAAGCCTATGCAATTCTAGGCAACATCAATAGGATTATAGTGTCTAGATCAAGAGAAGTAATAGTACTACTGTATTCTGCTTTGGTCAGGCCTCACCTGGAATACTGTGTCCAGTTCTGGACCCACAATTCAAGAAGGATATTAACAAGTTGGAGTGTGTCCAGAGGATGGTGACCAAAATGGTGAAAGGTCTGGAAACCATGCCCTGTGAGGGGTGACTTAGGGAGCTGGGTATGTTTAGCCTGGAGAAGGAAAAGTTAAGGGGTGGCATGATAGCCACCTTTAAATATTTGAAAGGATGGCATATTGAAGGCGGAACAAGTTTGTTTTCTGCTGCTCCAGAGACTAGGACACAGACCAATGGATTCAAGCTACAGGAAAAGAGATTCCATTCTAAACATTAGGAAGGCCTTCCTGACAGTAAGAGCTGTTTAAGATTGGAACTGACTCCCTCGGAGTGTGGTGGAGTCTCCTTCTTTGGAGGTCTTTAAACAGAGGCTGGATGGCCATCTGTTAAGAGTGATTTGATTCTGAGTTCCTGCATGGCAGGGGGTTGGACTGGATGGCCTTGTGGTCTCTTCCAACTCTATGAATCTATGATTCAAAATGCTGAAATCTATCTCCCACAATAATTTCCACAGAGTGGGCAGGTCTTTTAAAATTTAGATAAAAAAAACTGAGCCACTGACCTCATCGGTTATTGCTAGCACAGTGCTACAAATCCCTCCTCTCATTTTGTTTTGGACTTACTTGTTGTGACTTTGCACACTCTGACTCACAGGACTCACGAAGATCAAATGTGCATTTTTGAGGAAGATAGGTAAAAGAATCAAAATTGATAAAATAGGGATAAGGATGCAAATGAAAAAATATTGCTCTGTATGTTTTACCATTTTATAATGCATCAGAGTAGGCTAAAACACTTCTTATTAATATAGACCTTTGGAGTAACTGAAGTCCTGGAAAGCTCTCAATATTTTGATTACAGAAATTTGATAGTTATAAAATGGATTAGAACAGCAGAACTGTCAGCACACTCCATTGGCTGCACCTAAGTGGCCTATGGAGGAAAAGGCCAGCTGGGTGCCAGTAAAATCAGTTAAAACTTGCCCATAGAAACAAAGGAGGGCAAAGGCTTGCTATGCAGTGTTGAGTGGATGGCATTTCTTTTCAAACTGTAGCTTCAGCCTGGTTTCTTTCCATGCAAAAACTTATACAGTTCAAATAAAGGCCTTCCAACCGGAGCTTAGTTCATTGGCAGCAGGAACTTGTCATAAATTGAGAAAAACCTCATTAAATTTTTTTTTTAGCTGCAGCACACACCCAGACTATCTTATAAAGATGGCTACATTTTTTATCAGCTTGTGGTAAGCAGCTGTTGTGGATTTTTGCAAACAAGTCCTGAACATTTATTGTTTGTTCCTTGCAAAAACTCGCTAGGGATTGACACAGGATAGCATTCCTAACTCCACCTGTTTACCTGGGATCATAAAACTACTGTAATAAAACTACTTTTCTTTACTCCTTGATAGCAAGTAAGAAGCTTTCCAGTCTACAGTGTAGTGACAGATGGAAAACCCTTTATGAATTCTAGTAATCCTGACTATATAGAACAAATAGAATCCCAAAAAGGAAATGCAAAGCTTCAGCCCACTTCTTAAGCTCAAGTTTCCTTGGGACCATTTCACACTACACATTTATAGTGCCACATTTCCACTTTAATTGCCATAGCATCATCCAATGGAAACCTGGGATTTGCAGATTAGGGAGGGGCATTTAAAATTCTCAGCCAGAGGGCTCCTCTACAAACCCCAGGATTCCATTGGATGAAACCATGGGAATGGAATAATAATGCTAAAAGTGAAATCATAGTGCTATAATTGTGTAGTATGGAAAGAACCTTGGAAATTTAAAATAAAAAAGAGAGAATGGAATATGGAGTGCCCTTTTAGTATGTATCCTAGTTCACTTGCCTGAGTTATTTTATTTATATATTTAAATAAATTAGAAAGTTTCCCCTTTCTACCACAAACTGTGTTTAAGTCAGGCAATAATAATAAAATACAAGATACAATACAAAATGGGAACCAAAACTCAAAAGCAAATCCCTTAAATACATCATTAAAACACATAAAAACCATTATAAAATAAATAGCACTTGCCAGTTAAAACAGATATGTGAACATACAGGCCAGAGGCCTGCCTGAATAGGTGAATAGTTATCTGCCAACAGAATGAAACCAAAGATTTAACAGCTCTGCTCTACCCAATAGAAGGCATGGAAGTATTGGTTTCAGCCCATTCACCTCCAATCCACGAAATGCCAACGTTTTGCAGAGGGCTAGCCATCTTATTCTGTTGCAGCAAAACCAACCAAGAGTCCTATGGCACCTTAAAGAACAATAGATTTAGTATCACAGAAGCTTATGTGGGCTACAGTCCACTTCATTAAATGTACCAAGTGTGTCCTGTGTTAGACACAGAGACACATGGATAGCTGTGCTGGGAACTGTAAACAGTGAAGTTAAGGGAATTAGAAAGGACAGGAAGGCTGGGAATAAAAGTGGCCATTCACAAAACAGTAAATGTGTGATCAGTCCAGGAACATGTGGATCACCCATCTCTCTCATATTTTGGGTTGATATTTGCTCCCATTCATTCTGCCCTTTGATGGCAAGGAGTGCACCAGTGTTTTTTATTGGACATATTTTTCCTGTCTATGGGTTTTATACAAAGTTTCTCACATTTATGAACATATGTTTGGGAAGGTGTACCAAGAATGGACATATTTACAGTCTGGCTTATGTAAAAAGATGGGTGCCTCTCCTGCTCCTCTACCTGTCTATAAAATAATTTGTGTGTTTGTAGACAATCTCCCTGAAATGTTTAGGAAATACAAAAATCTATCTCCTTGATTTTGCTCAAACAACTTCTATTATTCACCATTAGTTCTTACCCTGTTCATCAATCCTCCTACTATTTACCCCTATGTCCTACTCAACAACATCCCCCCAGACATTTGTGTCTAGATCCTGCCCCACCATCCACCTGTTTGAGGTCAGGGAAAGAAATAAGGAGAGGGGCCAAATGTTCAGGCAAGTCAACATAACATGCATGCCTGAGCTGACTATTGTCAGATTGTGCTGCTATAATTTGGTAGTTTCTCCTGCCAGTGTTTTCAAACTGCAGAACATGTGCATGGATGCACATACACAAATACACAAAGAATTCTAAAGTGGAATCTTCCTTGATATATATGACCTGTGTGTGTGAATATGCACATCCATAGTTGTCAGTGGCATTCCTAGGGTTGGTGTCACCCAGTGTGGTAACTCATGGTGT
>CM034701.1:117020158-117044961 GCA_020142125.1 Phrynosoma platyrhinos | reverse complement strand
CGTGCACAAGCGTGGGAGGGGTAGGCAAGTGCACACTCGCGCCTCCGCCCACCCATGCCATTTCCCTCCCTGGCTTCCCAGCAACAAAGGTTGCCAACCCCTGTTGTAACACTTCCAAGATAAATGTACTGCTTCCATGTTCACAAAGGGCCAACTCTGTATCCCTTACTACCCTTAGCTTACCAGAGCTTAACACTCACTCCTTGCCTCTTAGTCTTTGCCTCAAAATTTATTTATTTATTTATGTAGAATTCACACTTTTAGTATTTAAAATTATAGCTTTGATTGTTTCTTTTTTGTGGAGAGCTCTTGTTTACAGCATTACTGTGGGTGGGGAAATGTGGTGCTGCTATGGCTTTGCCAAAGGCCACAACATTATAGTGATTTGATTGTTGGACTAGAATTCTGGGAAACCAGATCAGATCCTCACTCAGCCATGGAAATCTAGCAAAGAATTCTAAGCAATTTACTGAAATGCAAATCCCAGGATTTCATAGAATAGAGTTATGTGTAGTGTAACCACACTCCAGAGCAGGTAGATTCTGTTTGCCATTGCTACTGATAGCCAAACTGCTCTATAGATGGCAGGTCCTGTCAGATCTTAGAAGCTAAGTAGAGTCATCTCTGGTTAGTACTTGGTTAGACTGCCAATGAATACCAGGTGCTGTAGACTATATTTCAAAAGAAGGAACTGACAAAACCAACTCTAAATATTCCTTAAATCCTATGAATTTAATGGAGTCATCATAAGTCAACATGTGACTTGAAGGCACATACATATACACAAGCTGCTCTGAGAGCCTTGAGCCAGCATGATATATGACTCTAGAAACTAGGATCCAAATTCCCACTCAGACATGGAAACTCACTGAGTGACTTTAGGCAGCTCACACTCTCTCAGTCTCAGAGGGAGACAAAGGCAAACCCCCTTTGAACAAATCTACCCAAGAAATCCCTGTGACAGCTTTGGCTTAGAGTCACCATATGACAGAAATGATCTGAAGGCATTCAACAACAGCAATGTAGCCAAGACGTTCTATACTGTTCAATAAAAAAATGATAACTATTGCAGGTTTTTCATTGTTACCACACTGGATTCCAAAAGAAAAGTAATTATATACATAATGTTGTGTAATGATAATGCCAAGTCCAAGACAAGAATGATATGCAGAGGCCTATCAGTTTCAACTAATGTACGTATACCTGGTCTGTTCTGGATTGTAGCCTGTGGCTGCAGTGCTATGCTCATTCAGTCTGTTGTTGTTGTTGTTGTTGTTGTTTCTGCTGCTGTGTGCCTTCAAGTTATTTTTGACTTATGGAGACCCTAAGGTGAACCTATCATGGGGTTTTCTTAGCAAGACTTTTTCGGAAGGAGTTTGCTTTTGCCTTTTTCTGAGGCTGAATGCATGTGACTTGCTCAAGATCACCAATGGAGTTTCCATGGCCAAGCAGGGATTCAAACCCTGGTCTCCAGAGTTAGATAGTCCAGCACTCAAACCACTATGCCATTCTGGTTCTCATTCAGTGATATGAATGTAAAACTGATTGATTTTAATGGTATTTGAGTGCATGTAAAGCTGTTTTTCTTTGGTCATTTGGTTATTTAATGAAAGTGCTCAGAAAGCTGAAGAATGTTAATTGGTAATTGTCTCTTTCCATCAAGCCAATAATGTATTGTACTCATAAGGGCAAAATGACATGAAAGTAACAGGGGTGAAATTTTGCAGTCTTTCTTGAACGAGATAACTCATTAAATTCCATGTACAAATATGCATTATCGTTGCATATTTCTCCTTGTCGCCTCTCAGCATAATAGATTACTTATTCAATGCAAACATCATTTTATACAATAATAGCAGCAGTAGCCCTTAGTAAAGAACTGAATATTTTCTCAGGAGTTTGAATACCCGTGTTAAGCGTGCTTATTGAAGTGTTGGCAGAAGACTCCCTTCACAATAAAATATGCAGTACTACGTGTGTCAGCTGTCACAAAACCCCTGGAAGAAAAACTAGAATAAATTACTGTCACTAAAGCCCTGGAAGAATTACTGGTTAGTGTTCCTCATTTCCCTGAACAATGTGAAATTCCCAAAACAGCTCGTTGTTGTTGTTGTTGTTGTTGTGTGCACCCTCAATTGTGTCTGACTTAATGGTGATCCTAAGACATGCCCATCATAGGGTTTTCTTGGCAAAATTTCTTTAGAGGAGATTTTCCACAGTACTTACTTCACTCCCACAATGACAGTATAGGGGGCCAATGGTATCCACTGGAGTTTGGTTCCAGGACCCATCATAGATAGTAAAATTCATGGATGCTCATATCCCATTAGATACAAAGACATAGTAAAATTGTGCCTCTTATATAAAATGGCAAAATTAAGGTTTGCCTCTTTTGGTGGGAGGGGAGGGAATATTTTCAACCTGTGGATGATTGAATTCATAGATGCAGAATCCATAGATATGGATGGTTGACTTTATTAATTATTTATCTATTATGAACAATGGATAATTATTTGCCTCATTCAAGAGATTTAATGTAGGGTAGTGTACATAGTTTTAACTAAACAGAAAAATAGAATTGCAAGATCCACAGGCTATACTTAAAATGCTTCAGCATTGTTTAACTACTTTCTGCGGGTATGACAACAAAGAATCTTGTGAGACTTTAAAAATTAACAAAGTTTTGTGAGTATTAACTGTTAATTGCACTCATTGGATTCATGGGATGGTGACTGAAGTGTGGTAGTTTTTTGAGGTAATGCAAGACTTTACATTGTTCATGCTGCAACCGACTTAACACTATGATTCTGTTTCTAACACAACTAGCTCCCTTCCCCAATGGAAATTCAGGTTTTGAGATACTGTAGTTTAAAATTATGTGTGATTCAGGGACAAATAGCATCCTTTGGGTGAAGTAAAATGGCAATAAAAAAAAAGACAATTTCATGATAACTGAATCAATATTATACTATTTCCTGAATGGTAGACTACAGGTATTACAATGAAAATTTCAGCTGTTTACTTTCTAATCTTTGCAAATATTGCACCCATGTTGACTCCTCCTTCTTCTCTCCACCTTTCATCCCCTCCCATCCCCTCTGATGACACAAATTGCATCAAGGGGCATTATATAAAGAAATGCTTCCAAAGGGCTTCTGTCGTTGCCTTTTAGCGACCATGGGGTTAAGGCTAACTAGCCTTTTAATACTATGGCTGGCTGTTTGCTACGCAAATCAAGTTAAACAAGGTAAGACTTTTAAAGAAGATGCTGTTCAGCTGTCTAGTGGAGAACCTAAGAAACACCCATTGGCTGCGAAAAAATGAAATACTTCCACTTGTTCAGCTTATTATAAGTACTTTTAAGATTACAAAAATTATTTCTGTGTATTGAGCACTGGATGCTCTAGTTCCCTACTTGCAATAGATACTATTCCAGGTTATTTGAATTGATATGCTAACAGTGTTAAGGTACAGAGAATTCTGTCTCAGATTATGTGGATTAGGGAGAGAAACATGTTTTATCAGATCAATGTCCTTTTTCAGAACTATAACACTAATTCTGAATTTTCCATTCAAGTTCAAATGTCATATAGAGCAGAATCTCTTTTCTTTGGAAGGAAAAGCTAAGTGGTTCTATGATTTGTGGATAGCCTGTTGAGTCTGTAGCATATTTGAGGAGGGAATTTCCATTGATTTTTTAAATATAAATAATTAGAAATTCTTAGATGAGTGATGGCAACTGGACTTAAAATAATTCAGCATTTTTAATGCCCTTTGCTATTCTGTTAGCCATAGAAATAGTAACCATAAAAGTCATGCAGTGGCTTCAATAAAAGGCAGCACATCCTGCCCAAAAGTACCAATGTTTCATGGCTTTACAGTGATGATATTGCTAGATGACTCTCTATTGACTGAAAATAGAGTAGATTTTTATAGTGTAAACTTACTTATCACTTGCGATGTTGCAATCAAAAATTATAACAACACAACCCCAACATTTCAATAGAACATTTGATACATACAGGTGACCTCTGCTCCTCCAAAAACAGAGTTATTTTCACTGAATTGCATAAGCATCATTCTTTTTCTTTGTGGTTTCATGATTGCACTTAAAGGTTACTTTGTCCTCATTCTTCATCACTACAGGAAGAAATCCTAACCACAGCCAGTATGTCTGCAGTACCTGGGGGAACAACCACTTCAAAACCTTTGACGGTGATTTTTACCAGTTTCCTGGTGTCTGTGAATACAACTTTGTTTCCGACTGCCGAGAGTCTTACAAGGAGTTCTCTGTCCATATCCAGCGTGAACTGAATGACCAAGGGCACCCTGGCATCCAATATGTCCTTATCACAGTTAAGGACATTGCAATCTATCTCACTCAAACGTTGGTTGTGGTGAATGGGCAAATGTAAGTTCTTCTGGTATTATACTTCTGAGGCACACAGCTTTAAGTACGCAGCTCATATACTAATTATTGAAGCAAAATACGCAGTGATTAGTTCAGTGGTCTGAACATTGGACTATGACTCTATAGATCAAGGTATGCTTTCCCTCTTTGCCAAGGAAACTCATTGGGTGACTCTGGGTGAGTCACATGCTCTCAGGACCAGAAAACCCCATGCCTTAGGGTTGCCATAATTCTGAAATGACTTGAAGGCACACAACAACAACAACAACAAAGCAACTATGACTAGCAAACAATATCTTATCTCCAGTATCAGAGAGAGTATCTCTCTTAGTATTAATTAGGAGGAATTTCAAGAGAGAGGATGCAGTTGTCTTCAAGTCTTGCTCATGGGCTTTCTGTAAGCAATTTTCTTACATTCTTAAAACTACAGACTTCCACCAGCCAAAACAAATGTGAGAGACTTGTGTGGTAACTCAAATAATACTTTCAGGCCATCTTGGGTAGTGTTACCACTGAAATTTTGTCTTAAACAAAGTTCAAAGCTAATTTGGAGTTTATTGGGTGAAGCTTCTGGGGACTTCAAGTGGGGTAAGGAAAGGGTAAGTTTAGCAGCAAGGTGTTTTGCATATTCCTAGATTGTCACCAGCTTCCAATTAAAACAAAACTTGAAGTAAATTTGTGCATTCGCATTAAGGCAAAACACTTGGGAAATTTCAATAGATGCCAAAAGAGTTCTGCTTAATATCTCAGAGGGATTTTGTGCATCCTGTCTCCCACTACTGATGACATGGTTTCCCAAAAACATTATTAAACCAGAATATAACAACTTCATAGCAGTCTCTCTCCCTGTTGGAAAACAAGATAATGCTATTGTAATTGTAATTTCCTTAATATTACTAGTAATGGGCACTGTGTTGCAATCCCATTCTGCACTGTAGACTAAAGTTATAAAGCACTACTTTTAAAAATAGAAAGGATTATTCAACAAGTTACAATACTAGAAAAACAATATAATACACAATTTTATAATATACAGGATAGTTAAATTAGTAATAAATAGCAATTTCCATAGTGTCTGGCTGGCATTTTTCATCCTTTTCAACTACTAACAGTTTATACAGGGTAACCTCCTTCTTTCTGTCTTTCTGTTTTAATTTAATGGTTTCATTTTGTTTATCCTCACAAGAGTTCTGTGAATGTAATCCTACTATGTAGATGGGAAACAGAGGGTAAGCAATAGTGGTTCATTCAATGTCATTCAAGTGAGTCCATAGCTATGCTAGGACTTTTATGCAGATCTGTTAGATCCAGACTCACCAGTAGATCACTCTGATTCACTATCGGTGCATTAGGATATCCTAGTCATTACCCTCAATCTCTCTCTTATGGCTTCCTTCTGTTTCATTGAACATACAGACTATATGCTTGGGCCCTGTGAGGAGGTTTTTCTTATACTTGGATGATCACCATAAGGGGTGTCTCCTTGCTTATTCTGGGTATAAAACAGGAAAGCGCAAATGTCATCACAGTTCTCTAACTGTGCTTATGCCTCAGGAAAAAGACCCACACAGCCAGTGCATGGGCTAATTTTGGGTATGTAAATGTTACATTGCAGGATTAATGCAGCTTGACAGCACTTTAACTGCCTTGACAGCACTTTCTTTGGACTCCATGACTCAATGATATGGAATTCTGGGATTTATAGTTTTGTGAGCTATGTAGCCTTCTCTGTTAGAGGTCTCTAGTACCACAACAAACTACAAATCCCAAGATTCCATAGGATGGAGCCATGACAGTTAAAGTGATGTCATACTGCATTAATTTTTCAGTGTAGCAGCAGTCTTAGCTGTTTTGCATTTCTTATGCATAGTGAGATACATCATGACAGCCTTATTCCTCCTGGAGTAGTAATTGCAGTGTGGAGGACTTTCCAGATTATGGAATTTAAAATCCATGCCAAATGTTGTGTAATTGGAGTAAGGCAATAGATTCCTTCTCATGTTGAGTGTTAAACACTTTATCTTTCCTGCATTCTAACCTGTGCCACTGCTTTTAGACTATCATTTCATTCTGCAGCAAAGTTTCAGAAAAAGAGGAAACTAGCTATATAATAGAATTTCACTCTGGAAGAATGATTTAGGCCTAATCTGCACTGCAGAAATAGTGCAGTTTGACACTGCTTTCATGGCCATGGCTCAATGCTATGGAATGCTGAGAAATGTAGTTTTGTGAGAGTTAGCCTTCTCTGTCACAGAGCACAAAACACTACAAATCCCAGAATTCCATAGCATAGAACTCTTGTACTTGCCGTGTTCACACTTCCTTGGAACTTTACCTGCCTTTTTTATTTGGATGCCTAAGCTATATTTCTAAATGCTCAAATGGCATTTTAAATTATTGCAATGCTAGAAATTTGGGGACTGAAGGGAAATCTCATTTGGGGGACCAGAATTCATATCAGAATTGCACACATTTTGTGCACACGCGCACACACACACTCCATAGCACTCCTGGAGAAACCTGGTAAACTTTCAAAGACTATGAATCAGATTCTTCTGCAGTTGGCTTATTTATATTAAATGTTGCTAGGATAAATAAGGCTGGGAATGAAATGTAAATGCTTACTAAATTCTACAAATGTATCATTTTCCCCTTCCCCAACTCCACCTGGAATTGCCACGCCACAGAACGTAATGAAAGTTCAATGTGACTTTCTTTTCTCTAGTGCAAAGACTCCATACCACAATTCTGGCCTTCTCATTGAGAAGAATGAGATAACTACCAAAGTCTATGCCAGAACTGGTCTGCAACTGATATGGAACAGAGAAGACGCCTTGATGGTATGTATGTATGGCCAGTTGTGGCCAATCGTTTCATGTCAGAGGATCTGTGAATCCACTGTGACTTTTAGTATGGATGTTAAAGGAGCTGTCTGAAGTGTTGCACCCTTATCTTTAATAGATTCAGTACCTTGGACAATGCTTTTACAGTTTGGAATAAAACCTGGGGTGGATTCACTACCCCACTGACCTTGGAGCACATCAACTGCCACTGAGTATGGCTTTTGACTTGTATTAATATGCTCTATTAATATGCCCTTCATGATGCAATGGCAAACCACCTCAGAGTAATCCTTGCCTATGAAAACCCTGTGGAACTGCCATAAATCAACAGGAAACACACACACAGCCTTCATGGCTGAGGCCCAGAATACATTACGAACTGATTGATTTCTTGTGTTCCTGTCTAGTAGCTATCCAAGGGCCTTTGCAGACTGCCAGAAATAGTGCAAATTGAGTCCACTTTAAATTGAGGCACTGCCCTGGCTCAGTGCTAGGGAATTATGGGAACTGTAATTTTTTGTGGCACCAGAGCTCTCTGACAGAGAAGGCTCAATGTCTTAGAAAAAAATACTATTCCCATGATTCCCTAGCACTGAGTCAGGGCAGTTTTGCAAAAATTGATAGTTTTGTGAGAAGTTTTATGTTCCCTGTTTTTCAAGCCCACTACCCTTTTAAATACCCTTTCTAAAGAATTGTCCTGCTTATCATGCTAGTCTTTATTTAGAAGGTTCATATCTCATTAGCAGAGCTCAGGTAGAACTTGGAAAAAGTTAGATTTGGGGCTAAAACTCCTAGAATTGCCTTGTCAGTGTGGCCAGTGGTTACTCTACCTTGGATTCTGTGAGCTGTAGCCCCAAAATAAAATTTCCCAGACTCTTGGCACAGATGCTGTATGGATAAGGTTACACTGATAAGTGCATTTCCATTTAGACTTTAAAAGGTCTTTTGAAACCTTCTTTTAAAAAACCCCTTGTTGTTCCTGGAAATATCCAGGAAAATCATTTCTCACTCTTCCTCCATCCCTAGATAGTAGAAATGGAAAAGATCTGTGCTTGGCAAGGTGAAGCAACACTGCCAGTCAGAATAGCCAGTATTGAGTAGGCCCCAATGGTTTAAGTGTAAGGCATGAGAGCCATAGTGACATGGTGGTTTGAGTGTTGGACCATGACTTTGGAGACCAGAGTTCAAGTCTCAGCTCACCCATGAAACCCACTGGGTGACCTTGGGCAAGTCACATGCTCTCAGCCTCTGGGGGAAGGCAATAGCAAACCTAATCTGAACAAATCTTGCCAAGAAAACTACACGATAGATTTGCCATAGCGTTGCCATAAATTGGAAATGACTTGAAGACACACAACAACAACATTATATCCTACTTTGCTGCAATTGTTGAGATGTTCTTTGTGGTTTTGCTTTTTCAATTTAGGTTGAGCTTGACACCAAGTTTCAAAACTATACATGTGGTCTTTGTGGGGATTATAATGGCCAGCAGATCTACAATGAATTCATATCCAATGGTAAGTGAGATTAAAGTACTTTTAAGAAATGCCTGTTATGAATTGCAGACTATGAAACACACTCCCTCAAACTGTTTTCTTCTTTGGAGGCTTTTAAACAGAGGCTGGTTGGCCATCTGTTGGGGGGGTTCAGTGATTCTGTCTTCCTGCATGACTCTATGCAGAACTCTGTGATTCTCAAAACTCTATGATTCTATGAATTACAATGCAGAAATTACAATCATGCCAATATTGATAGTACTGGACTGTTAGAAATGCATAGAAAGATTATATTCTTATTTATATTCTTAGGAATCTGGTTCACAAGCATGAAATGAATTCTGTATTAATGTTCTAAAGATTGCAAACAATATTGGTTAAGCCACATAATCTTGTGGATCATCTCTTTCTCCCCCAGAGTACCTTATATAGCATTGATAATTGACTGATTTGTTGTCTTGATGATTCCTTATCATCCACTCTGTTTAATCACCAGGATGCCAGCAGTCATAAGGCAGAAAAGAGGTTTATAACAAGTCAGATGGTGATTTACTTAAATATTTTTGGTGCCTATAAAGACTCCTTTGTTTCCTCTTTCTTATAGGACTAACGTACAACCCAATCACATTTGGAAACCTACAGAAAATTCATAACCCCAAAGCAGAATGTGAAGACCCTGATGAAACAAAAACTGTACAACTCTGTCGTAAGCATGTAAGTCTTAATAACCGCACCAAACACTTCACTAGGCACAGAGATCAGTTTCTTTTTGGGGAGGGGGAATATAGGGTATGCAACAACTTAGGAACATATGTTTCCTGTTTATTATTTGGTGTGGAAGCAGTAATTAGAGGACAGGAAAGCAAGATTTGTGCTATGTGGACCTATCCATGTGTGTAAAGCATGGAATCTTCTTTGTGTGTGTGTGCTCTGCAATAAGGTGGCAGATCAAGCAGATTTGGTATGTGCAGTACACATCAAAATTAAGAGTGAGCAGTTTGTAGCCCTGAAACTGTTGCTGGACTGTATCTTTCATTATTCCTCACTGTTGCTATGCTGGAGAAGTTTGATGGGAGTTGCAGTCTAATGACATCTGGAGGGCCAGAAGTTACCCACCCCAGTCTTAATGAATGAATCATCTCTGTGAAGATCTCCAAGAGAAATGAGAACACATCCAGTTGCTGATCCAAACTACAGCAGACCTGTAAGATCTATGGAAGTTACATGAGCATTGACTTATACACGATTGCTTTTCAGAGGCTCTCCCTGATCATTTTGATCAATTTCTTGTTGAGAATACTCAACCATATTCTGTAGACAGTAGTTCAGAATCTTAACACCAGAGGTTAGAAAAGCTTCTCTGAAGAACCATAACCCCAGAATCCCCCAGCCAGCATGCCAGCTGGGTTGTTAGTTGCGAAGTTTTAGGAGTTGAGGTTCCCTAAGGGTAAGTTTTCCAAGCTTTGTTTGAATCAATGATTTAGCTGTGTTATTTTAACCAGCCATGTTTGTTGCCATTCCTTCAGAGATTGCTTTGGAAAAAGCATTATGAGAGTCTTGGGAGACCTGTTAAACTCTTATTTCTTTCCTTTCCAGCGTGATGAGTGTGTGAAGCTGTTGACTTCTAAAGCCTTTGAAGACTGCCAGTCCCGCTTGAATCTGGAGCAATATATTCAGGCTTGCATGCAGGACAGGTGTGCTTGTCAGAAAACAGAGGACTCCTTCTGCCTCTGCAGCACCATCTCAGAGTTTTCTCGTCAGTGTTCCCATGCTGGTGGAAAGCCTCAGAACTGGAGGACACCCCAATTGTGTCGTAAGTCACTAACTGACTCATATACGATGCAGCCAGTCATGTTTAACAGCGGATGGACACATCCCTCCTTAAATTCATATAACTCCAAATAGTCCTTGATCTTCTTTCATTTAGGGCTCCTTCAGACTGTCCAAAAGCCTCAGGATTTAGCAGGAGTTACAGATGTAGTTTTTCAGGGGGTTCAGATATTGAAACAACAGTCTTCCTGTCCTACTATTTGTCTTGTGAATTTCACAAGGGAAAAGCTGAAAAACCCATTGCAGCATGTGTGCAGCAACAAACTAAGGCCAAAATTGTGGAATATTTAGGACACAGCTGGATGCAGAGTTAAAAATGGGGTGTGAAACCAAGAAATGGAAAACCTTGGAATGTTTCCTGGAACTATTGGGTGGCCTATATGTGACCTTAGTCAAGTTTCCTATCAGCATCAGAGGAAATCTTGTGATCTGATTTCCTTCTCCTCCTTCTTTTACTTTCTCTTCTTGTTTTGCTAGTAGTGAGATGGAAGCAGTGTCTGAATAATTGCTTTTTGCTTGAGAATCAAAGAGAACTAAAACAGAAAACAAAGGAAACTGAGTGGTAAATCTCACTTAAATCAATGCAAGTTATGATTACAGTTGTCCAGATAATCTTTCTTTAGATTCACCACATATGATAAGAGGATGTTATGTAAATGTTAAACAATACCAGGAGACAACAACATCTTTCTTGCTCTCCCTCTCCCTCTCCCTCCCTCCTGCTTTCTCCCTCTATTTCACGCACACATGCTTGCACACATATACATTTATCAAATTTTGACCATTTTGACTATTTGTTAAATTCTTTTGTTTTCACTGAGAAACTTTTTTTTGTTTAAAAATATCAGCGACAAAAGTAGTAAATCCTCTCTCCTTTTAAATAAACAATGTTTTGACTGATACTAGCTGAGGTTCCTCATTACTGTCATTTCATCTCTCTTCTTTTCCTCTCCATTAATATGTATTCATAGGCTAGAGTTTGTTGTTTCTCCTAGTCATTGCTTACTTCTTTTATTATTTTAGCTAAATCATGTCCTGGAAACATGGTCTACTTGGAAAGTGGCTCACCTTGTATGGACACCTGTTCACATCTGGATATCAGCAGACTATGTGAAGAGCACTATGTGGATGGCTGTTTCTGCCCAGAAGGTAATAACTTCAATGTGGCATGATGGATATAACAGTGTGCTTAGATATGGCAAACCCTTTTCAGCTGGATGGCTATCCCTTTCAGTTGGATGGTTATGGCCACATTGCTAACCTACCACTTGAGGTTACTCTATTGTAATGTTATTTTAGGCACACTTGGTAGGACACAGGCTTTATTGAAGTCAATGAGGCTTAGCTCTGAGTACATTTCAATTATTAGCCAGGTGGGTTTCATTTCAGAAAATATAGTTTCTCCAAGAATTCTTCCTGGCTTGATAGTGAGCTGAGGGTCAGACTAGATATAATGCTTAAATCATACTTAGCAAATGTGCTCCCTCAAGTGGTAAAAGATGTCTCTTTGCCATAGCTTTCCTCACCTATGTTTTTCATTTAGCTTGCTGCATGTTGTGATTGGTCATTGCATTTTGTGATTGGTTATAAGCGATACATACCTCAGGTCTCAAGGTTGAGGCATGTATCCTTGATGAATTCCAATTGTAAAACTGGTTAATCTCAGGGAATAAACATGTCCTTTAATATCTAGTTCAGCCCCAAATCTCTTCTATGCAGGCCTCTCAACTTGTAAGTGTGCTCAGATTTGCAGCTAATGAACTATGATAATTTTTGTTTGTTTCTTGTAGGCACCGTATATGATGACATCACTGGCAAAGGCTGTGTACCCACAAGGAAATGTCACTGTAAAAGTCAAGGCAATGTGTTTTCTCCTGGTCAAAACATCACAAATGAGTGTGAAAGCTGGTAAGTGAGCCTATGTTTTGTACTGCATCATCTTTTCTCTAGTAATAAATTGGGGCACAACATGCTAATGGAGAATGTCAGATGCAAATATCATCCTAATGTCTCCTTTGCACAAACAGATGCTTTCATAGCCTCAACTCACCAAACATGATCAAGTGAGTCTGGTGTACATATTTGAAAGGGAAACAAACATTTTCCAGCATCACCTCTCAGATCAAAAGGAGGGGGAATTATTTCCTGATCCTAAATAGTTGTACTCTGAACTGTTACACCAGAGTTCAATAGTACTCACTAGCTTCAATAAAGAAAAAAAAACCTTTTTTTTCCTGAAACGAGGCTACTTAACTGCTTATGAAAATCAGTTGAGGCTAAAGATTCTAACTACAACCACCAAAATGAAAGTTACCATGGTGATCCATAAGAACAGAAAAAAAACCCCTCAAAATCTATGGATGGGCAACACCTTAATATGGGATAAAGTTTTGAGTTACTCTGCACTCTTCATAAGGCACAGAAGTAAAAAGTGAGAAGGGTAGCATGAAAGCCCAAATTTAGGCTATATGCTTAAGCCTTATGGTTCATAGTTAAATTAAGCCTCATATTCAGGAATGTAGGTCTGATGACTCTTTGGTAGTTGTGTCGTTATAAGATAACACTTAGCCGTAGCTCCTGGGATGAAGACAAAATGGTAGGCCCCTATTTCTGGAAATACAAGGCTGACATCAATTCAGATACTTGCTTCTTAACTTAGGCACAACACGCAGGTTTCTTGGGTGGCATGTATAGAGGAAGTGCAAAGAAACAACACAGTCCATATATAAACATAGCCAGAAGATACATTTTTAGATACTACCAGTCATCCTACCTCCCCTCAAGAACTTCAGGATTTACTGGTTTTCTAGTAACTGGAAAGATGGACAGAACTTTCCTTTTCCAGCTTGCTTTCTGGATGCAGAGATTTTTGGTACAGTTTTTCAGCTGCTGTGTCCTATTGCATTTTGTGTTCACAGCGTCTGCAAATCCGGCAGATGGGTATGCCAGGACTTACCCTGTCCAAGTACATGTGCACTGGAGGGTGGAGCTCACATTACCACTTTTGATGGGAAGAAATATACCTTCCATGGAGACTGTTACTATGTTTTAACTAAGGTATAAGTATTGTCTATTTCTACACTGGGTATTTTTTTTGGGGGGGGGATTAGAAGAACACTTGTGTTTGCATATGTACTTAAATATTTTCCCTCAAAAGAGGCACATAATGGCCAAGGCTCTTCATGGTACTGGAAGGACATGTAGCTCTGGCAGGCACAGCTCTGTTTCCTACCACTTTTCCTGTGTACACAACCTATCTCCCATTGTCAGCACACCTTCATGGCTATTTAAAATCTGGGGGTGGGGTGGCCAGGCAGTCTTTCTGTAATCAGAAGTACAAAGGCAACATCATCCTGCCAGACCTAAAGTGGGGAGGAGGGACTGCAACAGAAAGTTAGGTCCCAGGAGTGTGAAGGAAACTATGGATGGCTCCTTCTGCAGTGAACATTGACATATGCAGGGTGTGAGTGTGAACAGCAATAGGAATGCAAAGATTGTGGGTATGGTGATGAGATGTCAAGTTCAGTTTTACGATGGTCATTGGTGACAAAAGCAGGAGAAAGTATTTCTATTTCAGCATTTCTGCTTCTGGTGGTCTTGTTCATACTTCACTGCATGTATCTGAGAAGTCTATAAAAGCTTATGGAACCAACTTCTTTCTTTCTCACAGTTACTCTCAAAGGTGCTATGAGATCCCATTTGCACATTCAATGGGGTTATTGAATGGGGATTTGAGATCAGATGCACTCAAATATTTTCCTAAAGGATGGCAAATACTTTTCCTTTGATATGGAATATGGTCACTGGAATTTGACTTCTGTAAGAGAAACTTGGTTGAATTTTTTAAATCAATATCTCACTTCAGTCTTTCTGTGGAAGGGAAGGGGTTTGTGGCAGGAGGGATGGACCACACTATTCATATTTGTTCTTTTGTAATTGCAGAGCAGCAAAAATGACTCACATGTACTCTTGGCAGAACTGGGCCCATGCAGTTCTATAGATAAGCAGACATGCCTAAAGACGGTTGCATTGCTTATAGACCACAAGC
The DNA here is from genome assembly GCA_020142125.1 of Phrynosoma platyrhinos. Classification (NCBI taxonomy): domain Eukaryota; kingdom Metazoa; phylum Chordata; class Lepidosauria; order Squamata; family Phrynosomatidae; genus Phrynosoma; species Phrynosoma platyrhinos. The sequence goes on along the minus strand of CM034701.1, from coordinate 117,030,333 downwards.
AAAATGTAAGTGGAATGTATATAATGATGCCATGGCTAAGGCCTACATTGAAAAGATGAGGTCAAATTGAAAAAATACGAAGACAAATCCAACCAAACATTGTTTCAAGATGACCCTCCCCCCTCAACACTCATGATATTTGGGAGGATAACATTGCATTTTTTCCTAGTTCTTCATTTTGCCAAGACAATTGTGTGTATGCAGATGGACAGACAGATGTGTGTGTGCATGTGTGTATGAAAATATAGTTAATATATAACTTTGTCACTCTAAGATTTTTAGTTATTATTCAGTCCTTTGAATTGGATACTATTGTTGATTGTCAAAAATATGCTGAAATTGAAAGCAAACAATAAACTCCACTTTAGCTTTTAAACAAAGATACTCTGCTTTGCTCAGTACCTCTTTACCTGCTTATCTGAGTACCTCTTTTGTGCGAAGCCCACATTATGATTGCATTGTGGGCTCTGTTTATTTTGCTTCATTTCCTTTTACACCCTTTGTTATTTTTTACAGTCACAATTGTAAAATACATTGATAGTGTTCCAGTGCATATCATAAACTTTTTATAAGGTGTCATTAGCCAACCTAAGTTAAATGCCATGGTTTTAATGAGTCATTTTAATCATTATATGCTCACGATGCCTGTTGCACTGTATACTTATATATGACTCAGCTCCTGGTTGCTAAAAAGTGTGCAGTATACTCTTGAGATCTGAACCAGTTTTGGTCATTTTTAGCTGTCAATTCTTTTCAAGGGAACACTTGAATGTATAATTCTAGTAAAAGCTCTTTAAGATTCTTTAGCACTTAAAAAAAAAGTATGCTCCAAGGCTCATTCAAAGAAATCTTGATAGTAAAGCACATTTCATACTGGCTTAAAAGGTGATATGTCTACCAGCTCAAAGGCTATCAGTCTCACTTGGTAAACATGCATCAAGCACAAATAAATTAGTTAAAAGTATTTAGATATGATGTGATAATTCTACTTCCAGGTCTTGGGAAAATGGAGAATAAAATGAGAGTGTAAAATATGAGTAACTAGGTACAGGACAAGTAGCCTTAAAACTGAAAATGCACAGACTGAATCTATATGAATGCAGTCATGTAAAAAAAGTTGTCAATTTATCACATTTTTTGCTAATTAGTGAAAACCTACATTTGGCAAATGTAGCTATGGACTTTATTGAACTATCTTTTCTCCCATGCTAGACACAGGATGTAAACTTAAATAGGTGGATTTTATTGCACACATCTGTGCCTGGGTAATAGGCATTCTGTACCCGATCCGGGCATCTCCCACACCTTTTAATGAACTGTGCTATGGTGAGGGAGCTCTCTCACTGTACTGCATTGAGAGAGCAATGCATTGAGAGAGGCAGGTGGAGAAATTCCTTGGGTTTCTGCCACAACTGTTTCATCATGCCTCATGTCTGGGGCAGCATTGCAGATGCTATTTCTCAGTGCTCCAACTTACAGTGCCTCAGAAATCCTTTGGTTTGGGTACTGCCTGGCTAAGGGGTTGGTTTTACAATTTCATAAATATTGAACAGGATGCCAACCAATGTGTTTGGATGATTTTCAAAGTGCATTGGTGAATATGCAGCTGCAACCAACCATGGTCAAACAAATCATATCCCTCATTTGATTAATGAGGCTATCATAATTTTTTTCAATTTGCTCTTCAGAGATTCACATATATATTAACTGCCTTCCATTTTTTTTAAAAAAAGTCCTGCAATTCATACAGGTGTGTGTGTGTGTGTGTGTGTGTGTGTGTATACACACATATACACATTTCCCCCTTTGCTCAGGTTCATGGGATGCTGCATAATCTGTTCTTCACATTTGTATAACTAGTGGAGGAATGCTGTCAAGGTTCTATATTTACATGATAAAATGTTGGGTTCCCTTTGGACACTGCAGTTATTATGGTCCATTTAACATGGCATCCCCCTATCTATAAGAAACAGAGATTCTACTACCACAGTTTCTTGTTTTTTCACAGGTTGTAGTTTTCAAATCCGATGGCACTGTATTGTTGAATGAAATGGAGATTCACTTGCCACATGTAGCAGGTGAGGAAGGAAGCCATTCTCATTCTCTTTCACCATGCTCATGTATACCCTAATATGATGTTTCCACAATCCTTCAGATTATCACTTTGTGTTTTAAGCTTTTTGTTAAATAAAAGACAAAGAGATGGCTCAGATACATGCTAGGATTTAATGAAATGGCATGTTAAGGAGTTTATGAGAAACTGTACTCCACAATTAGCAGGTGAATAAAAGTACTTTTCTCATTGTCTAATGACTCTCCATCCCCTTTTGTCTTCCACTTCCTCCTCTCCTATTCTCCTCAAGGAGAAATAGGGCTAGCCTAGTATGGTTTGAGTGTTGGACTATGACTCTGGAGATCAGGGTTCAATTCCCTCGCCAGCCATGGAAACCTACTGGGTAATCATGGCTAAATTACACACTGAGCCCCCGAAACCATGTGATAGGTTCATCTTAGGGTCACCATAAGTCAAAAACAACAACAACAAAATATCTAACTGATCTAGATATTAGCCTTTCAGCCCTGACAGAACTGTCTTGAAGATCAAATGGTATCTTATATGAGAATCCAGTATAACATAAGATGGATACTATTTAACAGTTAAAGAAATAAATTAATTGCAGGTTGACAGAAAATGGATTTTGCTTTTCCTTCTTTTCCAGCCAGCTTCTCAATTTTCCAGCCATCTTCCTCCTACCTTATGGTACACACCTATTTTGGTCTCAAGCTGCAGATCCAGTTGACTCCAATTATGCAGTTGTTTGCCATTGTGGATCAATCTGCCAAGGGAATACTTCAAGGCAAGTGTGAATTGTTCTCCAACCTTGTAGCATGTATTATATCAACATTAAAGAGGAGGAGAAATTGTTTTTAGAAAAATGGGATGAAATATCTATGCCTGGAAAAATAAAAGGCAGGTAATGAATTCTTTCATAAAATTACATTGCTTCTAAATTGTTTTATTCTGTTAACTGACTAGCATAATGCAATAATAAACAAGCTATTTACCAGTTTAGGGATCTACCATCTTACAGCTCTTATTCTTTAGAGTTCCCAAACAACAGTATGTTGTTTATATTATTTTCAAATTCAGTCATATAGCAAGTCTTCAGTCAGACTATAGATAATTAAGATATTTGTTCAGTCCATCACCAGTAAATTTGTATTTGGGCAGCAGTATCCACAGGAAAAAAGTAAATTAAAGTGAGTAGAGGTGATGCCCTAAGACTGGTATCTCTGACACACACACACACACACACACACACACTTTGAAGTACAATCCTAACATATCAAGATGGCCAAGGAGCCATCTCATGCCACACTAGGCCAGTTGAAGCTGTGCTGAATCTAAAACCTTCTTAACCTAGAAATGTTGGAAATTCCTTACCTTTCCTTAGCCTAATGTTTTGATGCTATTGTAGGTTCTTTCTTGTCCTATCCTTTCTCTACTCCCTTTTGCCTCTTTTGTTGACAAATCTTAACCAGCATAGCAGAAGAAGGTAATGCTGACAGCAGAGGATTATGTCTAATCCTAACCTACTACAGCCAGTGCATCTCTATGCTAGGCTTGCACCACTATTTATGGTCAGGAGATACTGTTTGATTTAAAGAATACTTATAGTTAGAAAATCTCAGTCTGCAATGCATTGTTCATTGCTTACTCTTGCCATTTTACCAGTCAATGAAGTCATGTGTTAAAAATATAGAGATAAAATTAACTTTATTATTTTTATGAACAGGTCTTTGTGGAAATTTCAATGGAATAGAAAGTGATGATTTCAAAACATCAGGTGGATTGGTTGAAGCAACAGGGACTTCCTTTGCTAATACCTGGAAAGCACAGGCCAGCTGTACAGACAAGGTGGATTCTTGGGAAAACCCTTGCACTCTTAGTGTTGAAAATGGTAAGCAAAGGTGGCTTTCATTTTTTAAAAATGCACTTATGTTCTAACCAGTATTCACGATTCAAATCCTGAAATGATACATCAGAAGCAATGCTTAAACCAATAATGGAATTTCAACCATGTATACAACTGTGGTCCAATCCCCAGACCATGTATAGAGCATAAAAAGTACTCTTCTGGTTTCATTCAATTATATTGCCATGGTCACCTGGATAATTTGAATACTAGAATACATAGAATGAGGCATCACATAATGCAATCGTTGTTAGTAACATTTAATGTTTCTTCATTGTTACAGAAAATTATGCTGAACATTGGTGCTCTTTATTGAAAAGTACAGAATCTGCGTTTGCCAGGTGTCACTCAGTCATTGATCCAACAGATTATTACAAGGTATGTGGTTGCATGGATCTTTTCACTTTCAGGGACATATATGAAATGAAAAGTAGTGGGGGCAAATCAAGCTCTGCAGAACTCAAATTATTTTCTAAAGTGTTTAGAGGATAGAATATCTGTCAAGATTTCCAGATCCATGTCCTCCTTATTCCCCTCACTGGTCAATGATAGACTCAGAGGGAGCACTTTAGATGGCTCCACATGGCCCTGAGCATCTTCCCTCTGGAATTATCTTTCCATGATGTCAGGCAACATCTACGGTCTGAATTTTAAAGCATACTTCCCCAACAAATACTTCAAATTTCTTGCTCCTCCTTCTCATGTTTGTAACTGATTTTGACCTGTGTTCATATAGTTGGCCCTTTAGGGTCACCATAAGTGAGAAATGACTTGGAGGTACACACTATGACAACAACAATAAAAACATATAATTCTGAGGAAAAAGCAGGGTATAAATGATGATGATGAATTACTAATAATGGAGAGTTAAGTTTCAGACACAGCAAAGGTTTGTATTGTTTTGTTTAAATTATATGAACTAAAACAAACTCCACAATAGTGAAAAGAAAAATAAGAGACCTATAGAAGCTATAGAGGCCATGAGACAGAGAGCTTTATAAATCACATTCAGAGTCTTTGAAATACTCTGTACATTTTTTTTAGTAGCAAATCACCATGTCACAAAACAAACTCTTTTAGTATTCCCTTTATCATAAATTTTTTTTGCTGTGGCCTGTATGGCATGGGATACATTATAGTCCATGCCATGTAAGTATAGATTCTTTGGACATGTGATGCACATATGTTTGTGTAGGTAATAACTGTGGACATTCCCACATGGCAAAAATAAAACTGATTTTTTTAAGTGCTTAAATAACTCTAGCCCAGATCCATCATCACAGATATGATATCTTCAGAAAAAGGGAGGGCATTTTTTTTGGCTCACCAGATGCTGATAGACTAAAAATCTTAGCATTCCTCACCATTGACTATGCTAGCTAAGGGCCTTTTCAGACTACCAGAAATAGTGCACATTAAATTGAGGCACTGCCCTGGCTCAGTGCTAGGGAGTCATAGGAACTGTATTTTTTTCTGAGACATTGAGCCTTCTCTGTCAGAGAGCTCTGGTGCCATAATAAATTACAGTTCCCATGATTCCCTAGCACTGAGCCAGGGCAGTGCCTCAATTTAATGTGCACTATTTCTGGCAGTCTGCAAAGGCCCTAAGGCTTCTGGGAGTTGAAATTTGATAACATTTGGAGAACTGTGCAATTCCATCCCTTGTATCACAGAAATCACTGTTTTTTGAGGGCAGCCCATCTATGGCTTTTTAAAAATTTCACCATGTAAGAGATGTATAAGGCAATAATTAAGCAATTAAATTAAATTGCTTAAATTTAAAAGAAAAAAATTAAAAAGTGCACATATGCTATTGCTAATAAAAAGAATACCTTTCAGTGTATATTTACACTTTCCTCTAAAACCCTTGAAATTGTTTTGAAGGTGGCAGTGGGGTGCAGCAACACTGACCAGCAGGTTATTATTAATTTTGCCTACTATAGGTACTTACAAGGGGAGAGCAAATTACTTTCCCCATCCATTATGAAACATTCTTAAATATGAAGATTCTTACAAGCAGAATGTGCCTTCCATGTGTTCAGTGGAGCTTAGTCCCAAGTAAGTGTGCATAACATAGATGGCAGGCAGCTTTTGTTATTCCTGGGAGGAGTAGCTGTGTTAATATTTCATAAGGATTGATTTCACACATTCCTGATTGGTAATCCCTGAAGGGGCCCAGCTCTCTAGGACAGTCAACTAGTATTTCCAGATTATTACAGGGAGAAAGCTCAGTCCCTCAGTCTAGTCATGGTGGTTATACCATTTTGGAGTCCATGTTTCATTAAAACTGTAACAAAGTATTGAATATCTCAGTGTTCTCATGCTGACTGACACTTTATCGTCCAAATATAAATGACAATTTCCTGATTATCTGTGTTTCAGCGTTGCAAGTATGATACCTGCAACTGTAACTCCCATGAAGAATGTTTGTGTGCTGCGCTATCATCTTATGCAAGAGCTTGTGCTGCCAAAGGAGTCATGTTGTGGGGCTGGAGAGATAATATCTGCAGTAAGTATCTACATCTCCATTCTTGCTTGAATGAAGGACAAAATCTTCTGAGTAACACTGTTTTTAAAAGGGTTAATAAGAACAACCAGAAGGTAATCTCATTTACCAATAGAGCTTTTGGAACATGTACAGCAATATATATTATTTGGGTTTGCCTAGTCTGAGGTGGAGACAAACACCATGAATTCAATAGAACTGGATAATGAAGTTCTGAATGATGGGATTTCTACAATATAGCCTAAGGAGGGAATGCTAGGGAATGTTACTAGCTGCAAGTCATTTATGCCTTCTTTTATGTTGGTTGCATCATCTAGTTAATAATACATATTCCTTTTCCATTGTTTAATTGTTGCTTCAGAAGTACTTGCAGTGTCCTCCCAAAGATACTAATATCTTTATCGAAAGCATCAGAAATCAAATCTGGATGGCATGTGCTGAATTATCCTTAAAAATAGCTGAGATAATGCATGTATCTTCCCCCCATCTGCTTAAAATGTTTTAATGTATTATCTTCTTCTCTTCATTCAGACAATGAAGTGTCCTCTTGCCCAGCCACCCAGGTTTTCCGTTACAATATGAACACTTGCCAACAAACCTGCCGCTCTCTGTCAGAGGGTGATAAGCAGTGCATGCAAGGCTTCACTCCAGTGGATGGCTGTGGTTGCCCTGATAATACTTATTTGAATGAGAAAGACAATTGTGTGCCAATTTCTAAGTGCCCATGCTATTACAATGGAAAATATGTGCAGGCTGGTGAGGCTGTCATGAAACAGGAGGCACGCTGGTATGTTAAAGTCATAATTTATTACCTTTCTGATAAGATGGGTGCATTCACTGTAAAATTTTAGGCTTTGTTAGGTTTGTACTACATCACAGGAGGACAACTGTCAGAGGTTAGGGTGTGGCTACTTTGGCTATCTGTGGAACCTTGGATGGCTGCATCCCCTATGGCACACTGTACCACACCACATCATACTCTCTGATTCTGGAACTTTATTTTTTTCCTTCCCCAATGCTTCCCATGAATGTATCGGGAACAATTTAATCATATTTATGTGTTCCCCTGAGTTGTTTTGTGCCCAGGAGAGTTGACTTGTTTAAAAAAAAAAGGCCTTTCCCAGTCTCAATGGCAGAGGGGTGGGATAAGGGCAACAATATGTAAAAATTTGGAGCCATTTTTGCTAATTTTTGGAAAACATTGGGAGGGCCTAGGGTATTTCAAAAACAGCCCTGGGGGCTGCATGTGGTTGGTTCATGCACCACACATCCCCACCCCTGCACTGCATCATTTGCAGCTTTAAAGGAAGGAGCATGTTGTGACTATGCTGGCAAAGTAGGAACAGGAACATACAGCATAAGCTTCTGTGTGAATTCTTGGGACAATTTGGGAAGCCATAATCATAAGCAAAACATGGTCCTCTTTTATTTGCCATGTTTTTCTAATTGGTAATTAGAAGGTTCCTGAAAATGTGTTTTTCAATAATCTCAACTGTATGTTTTAACTTGTTTTTTAAATGTTGTTGGTAGTTAAATTCAATTTTAATGTCTATCTTTTGCACGTTTAACTATATTATATTTTAATCTATAAATTACCTTGAGTCTCAGTTTAGAAGTTCTTACTGAAAAACATTAGGCAGGAAGTGGATGATTTTGTTCTATATTTTGTTCAATTTTCCATCTTGAGTCCACTTTGAGAGGAAAGTGAGATAAGAAGAGTAAAGCATCTGCTATGTATATGAAATGATTGTTTAACAGAAAGCTAGTTTAACACTAGCTTTTTTAAACTTTAGGACTATATCTTTAATTATTATTATTAGCAATATATAAATGCAAAATGCATATAGCCTGCTATCTTATGCTTTATTTCTATTGTGTATTCTTGTCTAGTATTTGCAAAAATGGAAAGTTTCAGTGTGTATCAGTGGGACCAACAAAACATGGCAAGTATAAATTTCAGCTTGAATAATCCTGTATATTACTTTCTTTTGTGGTGGTGGGGAAGAATTCTTTGCCAAGTTGGCTTAGACTGAAGTGTATATATTTCTAAAAATAGATTATATTCCCCAGCCTTCAATTATCCATGCATTAAGGGCACAGAATCCTAAAAAATGGTATTTTACAACAAAATGTGTGCCTTAAGTTTCTCATTTAATAGGGCCATCCTGTATGTGTGTATTAGTATTAGGGCACACTGAATCCTTAAAGCAATGCAGCCAGTCTAGAATCTTGTCTATAGATGACCACATTTCTTGGCTCCTGAAAAGAATTCTCCTCATGTAGCAGTTAAGCCTTACTTGGATATTAGTGACCATTTAGACTGAGGCAAAGTGTTTCTCTCAAAGCAGCATACCTTTCTCTCTCTTAGTATGTATGGCATTTATAGTTAAAAGTATCTGCATTTGTACAGTGAATGTTCCAAAGTTTTGTAAGTGCCAGATATTCCATTACCTTAAACACCAAATTTTCTCTCTCTGATGTTTCATTTCTCTAATGATTATGAAAATTAATCCAACAGAAAGCTTTATATTTATTTTACAGACTGTTCAAACAATAAGATATATTTCAACTGCAGTGACATTGGCTCCTGGTCTTCCCAAACACCACTACAGCTTACCTGCCAAACCCTGGGCACTGATCATGTAAGCCTTTGTCATCTTTTCATTTGAACATTAAGTTAAACTATTCCCCCCTTTATTGCTGACTAACAGTAATACGCTTTCTTCCACCTCTAAAACACCCTCCACATTTTAAATTTAGCATATTTTCCATTAAAGAAAATAATTAGGCACAATGTAGCAATGCAAAAGAGAAACAGAACAATGAATGAGAAGCACCTGTGCTATGATCAAGGATTTGAAGTTCACGGGTTGAAATTGGTTTTGAAAACCTCCTTCTTCTCTCCATTCATAAGCAGTAGCAGAGTCCCTTTCCAGGGTTGGCCAGTTGCACAGGGCACAGGGGAGACATGGAACTGCATGACATGTCTCGCTTGCTCGATGTAGGGTCTTGGCTGTAGTGTCGTTAGCAGTGGTATTTTGCCAGATGAATGCAGAATGTTGAAGTTCCTCCCTCGTCTCCTCTTTCTTGCTCAGTCTTTGCTAAAATAAATAAACTTTGGCCACTTCATATTTCAAGATGAGGCCACCACCCTCCATGAAGAATTTGTCTGTTGACAAGTTAAATCAAGGTCTTACCTCTCTTAACCAGTAATAATAACAGTTCTCTACTGAACTTTGAATAGTAAAATTGAATCTTATTTGGCTGCATGAAAAGTACATAACCACATGTGAAATAAACAGATTCTGATGGACCTGCTCATGAAACAGGGATGTGATATTATTTTTGCTCCTTATATAGTTCCAGACAGAATGTATCTCAGGATGTGTCTGTCCAGATGGATTGATCGATGATGGCAATGGGCTATGTGTTAAAGAAGAAGACTGTCCATGTATTCATAACAAGGAATTTTATCCTACTGGACATAAAATAAAAGTGGATTGCAACACATGGTAGTATCTTCTTTTTCTATTAGTTGCACTAATAATTGTTATTTGTTGTTTTGTTGTTAACTGCCTTCATGTCAATTTTGACCCATGGCGATCCTATGGATGAGACATGTCCAGGCCCTCCTGTCCTCTACTGCTCTGCCCAGATCCTGCAAATCCATGTTCATGGTCTTTTTAATAAAG
>CM034701.1:117001830-117020058 GCA_020142125.1 Phrynosoma platyrhinos | reverse complement strand
GATTTCTCTCTCCATGTATGATTGGAGTCTTTGTTGCAGAATTTTGAGGATGATTGCGCTTGCATGGGAGATTAGTCTATGGTTCTATAGTTGCTGCAGTCTCTTGTGTCTCCTTTTTTGTGAATGGGGATGTATATTGATCGCTTCCATGTGTGAATACACCACACACCTGATATGTAAGTCACTGGCCATTTTGTGAAGTCGTAGGCTTTCATGGCCAGCATCCATAGTTTTTGTGGGCTTTTCCGGGCTGTGTGGCCGTGTTCTAGAAGAGTTTCTTTCTGACGTTTCGCCAGCATCTGTGGCTAGCATCTTGTTTGGATTGGAGAGGCTGCATGGATGCTCTCTGAGATGAAAAATCCACTGGCCATTTGATTATTTCAGAGTTTTCCTTGTATTTCCATACTATTGTACTGAGGCAGAGAGCAGTTCTTATTCATGTACTTCTTTTTCACAATCTAGTACTTGCCAGAAAGGAAGCTGGAGATGTACCACCAATGTGTGTTATGGCACATGCATCATTTACGGAAGTGGCCATTACATTACCTTTGATGGAAAAAACTATGACTTTGATGGTAACTGCGAATATGTGGCTGCCCAGGTAATTTTCAACAAAAAACCAAAATGCGGTGGGCTTCCACCAGTGGATGCAGTGGAAAGGGGGTAGTACACATCTGCAGCCTCTTGTGAACCCTCAAAACCAGTTCAGAGAAGGCCTAGGGAATCCCCTATAGCCAAACTGTGGCAGGTGCAAAGGGCTATAGCAGGATGAGAGAAGATAAAAGTTCTGTAACATGTGGGTGCATGCTAAGTGTGACTTTGGATGCTCACCTTTGTTACACAGTTCCATACCATCCTGAATCATGTTTAAAGTTTATGTCTATCCTGCTGCTCATACATCCCTCAGAATCTCATTCCATTAAATCATTTCACATAGGATTGTAGCACCTGAAATTATCCCTTCTCCCCATGTTCATTTTACCATAGATCTGTGAGGGTGATTTAATTTAGAGAATTAAAATGATGACCATTTGATTCAGGGACACGATTATACAGCCCTCAGAAGTGAACTGAGAAATAGAAGTAAAGTGTTGCAATCCTTGTTTTTTATCAATATAACTCCAAATTAGTAGCAAGCGCAGCCTGTCACAGAGACTGGAATATCAGATCCTCATGGTAGATATTACAGTTTCCTAGAAGCAGTTTCTCTTGTTCCTCCTAACTCCAATTCCACTAAATTTAGAAAGAAATTGAAAGCAATAGGATTCAGTTTTATCATAACTATGTTTAATTGTGTTCCATTGATCTGAGTGGGACTCAGCCAATTTTGTTTGGATTGGAGAGGCTGTATGGATGCTCTCTGAGATGAAAAATCCACATTCCAGTGCTCTTTTGTGTTTACATTTTGCACCCTTCAGAAACATCTTAATTTAGTTTGTCTCCAGATTGTTCTAAATGCAGAGAAATAGTACATGGCAAATGCCTTCTTGATTGGTATAACTTTGAACTCAGGAACAGGAAAGCCAAGCTTGACTGCTGCCATGTTAAAGACAAAATTCCTAGCACATGGAGATCTAGGACATGAGTGACAGGACTAGGGCAAAACAGTGTCTCTAGATGACCTGGGACCTTCCCATGTTTAGGAAAGATTGGCTTCTTTCTTTTATTTTATGCTGGCCACATTTAAATAGGCAGTATTTGCAGTTTCCCACCAACAGTGTAAAATGGTATTGTTCAAGAACAGGACATCCACGTGCTATTTCTGCATATAGAAAGTGATCCCCTGTTAGTTTCATTCATTACATAGTAAATTATGATATAAAATTGGATGAACCTAGCCAAACAACATTTGCTATTTGTTTTCTCATGTTTTGTTAATCCACATTGTTCAATTTTTCTGTTCTGTGGCTGCTTTGAGACCAAACACTCTCAGAATAACCAAAGGTCATTAAACAAGAAGCATAGTGAGCTTGCTATAAATGCAAGTACTCAATATAATTTTAATGGGTTTTAAAATACAATTGAAAATGAGAATGCAGTTGTTCCTCCCCATTTGCGGACTTTGAGTCTGAGGTCTTGCTCTTCACGGGGAGGGACAAGGGCTAGATTTTAAATGGCTGCCATGGGCACATGCACCATTAGTTTAAATGGGATTCAAATATTTGTGAGCCACCATTTTCATGGTGGAACGGATCCCCCTGTGAATTGGGAGGGCCAACTGTAATCGGTTTTGGCTTTATTTTGTTCAATGTCTTTTTTACTTTCTCCAGGACTATTGTGGCAACAGAGATTCAGAGGGAACATTTAGTGTCATCACAGAGAATGTCCCATGTGGAACCACAGGAGTCACTTGCTCCAAGGCCATTAAGTTGTTTTTAGGGGTAAGTATGAACAGAGGTGTGAAAATCAGACAGTTTCAGACAGTATTGTTGCATTCCTTGGAATCTCACCTGTATTGTCATTCAATCCAATCTCCAAATCAGATTGTAAAATTCCTTTTCTTCTTAAAGTATGCATTTATGCACTTCCCCCATTGATTAAAGAGTGTGTGTTTAAAAACATATGTATTTTTCCTTATAAATATTTACTTATGTGCAATTAAAATAGACAGCCAACATGGTATAGTGATTAGAGCATTGGGTTATGGCTCTGGAGCCAAGGTTCTAATGCCTGTTTGGCCATGGAAACCTTTGAGCGAGTCGTACACTCTCGGCATCAGAGGAAAGCAAAGCAAATTCCCTCTGAACAAATCTTGCCAAGAAAGCTTTGTGATAGGTTTGCCTCAGGGATACCATGTTGAAAATGATATGAAGGCACACAATAATATGTGTGTGAGAGAAAGTTGAACAGGAGTTTCCATTTATGATGTCAATATCTGTTTACATTATACATTTTTTGTTACATTTTCTTTCTTTTTAGAACACTGAGCTAAAGCTGGAAGATAAAGAGATAGAAAATATTAACCTGAATGCAAGTGGCAAAATGACTCCTTGGTTTTCTCAGAGAGTTGGTCTGTACATTGTAATTGAGATTGGCAATGGTATTATGCTAGTCTGGGACCAGAAAACAACAATTTTCATCAAGCTGGCACCACATTATAAAGTAAGTGACTACAGAGCTTTTTTCTATCATGCCATGAAATATCTTTTACTGAGAGATGAATTAAATACTACGTTATGGGGCCTGTGGTCCAACAACATTAAGAGGTTGATACCTTCCACACCATTGTTGTATCACAACTCTCTTTTCTTGTAAGCCTTACAGCTGTAGGGTGGGATATGATTGCAATGTTTTTCCAAAGAACATCTGGAATCCTTTTTAAAAATAGGCTAACATTTTCTAATGGGACTAATATTAGGCCCCATTTATTTATTAATTTGATTTTATATATCCAGTGTTACTCTTGGAAACTGCTTCTAAGATGAATCATTTCAAGCCTCTTATTGAATAGTTTAAAAGATTAGAAAGATGGTCAATAAGCCCTAGACTAAACTGAGTATGCCTAATTTGAAACGAAATCATCCCACTTCGTCCCTCTTTACTCTGAGTACCATTTGTCAGACTTTTTTCCACTCATGGGAATGGAACACATAAGATAGACTAACTTGTGTCCAGGACCAGACTAAATTATTTTACTGGATGAAGTGAAGGATAATGTGTCATCTAATATTGCCACTCCTCTTGCTTTATTTGTTCCCTTTGACTCAAACTGCAAATCCCATCCACCATTAATCCCATCCACCATTCCTCCACAGAGCACAGAAAAGTTACTTTTTTGGACTGCAGCCTTACAAATTTCCCAGTCATTGTAGTCACTGGCTGTGTTGGTTGGGAGATTTTGGTGCTGTAGTGAAAAAGTAATTTTTGAAGCTCTGGTCCACCAAGAGAGAATGTTTGGGAGGCCCAGGAAGATCAGTCAAGGGACTGGTGCCTCCTGAAGTGATTGTCTCACTATGCCTAATAGTAGAGCTGGCCCTGCTTCTGCCCTCAGTTTCCAACACATTACTTTCCCCCCCCCCCCAATAAATAAATAAATAAAATCAACAGCATCCATAACTGGTAATGCTGGGGCAGAAAATCTTGAATTAAAACAAACTTTTTCAACCGTTAAATTTCTTCTAACTGATTACTATTGCTGATTGCATTAGATATGGTTGCTCTGATGCCCTGATTTTTCCTCTCTTCAGGGAAAGGTCTGTGGCTTGTGTGGAAACTTTGATGACAAGGCCGGTAATGACTTCACAACAAGGAGCATGGTTCAAGAAAATAGTCCACTAACATTTGGAAATTCATGGAAAAGGGACAGTACATGCCCTGATGTGGAGACAGTCATTCAGCCCTGTGAGGAGAAACCTCATCGCAAAGCCTGGGCAGAGAAAGAGTGCAGTCTCATCAAAAGCTCTGTTTTTGTAACATGTCACAGTAAGGTTGGTATTGTTGCTTTGTTAGTGGGCAGTATTTTGGTATTGTAGTAGGGCTGCCAAGTTGACAGGAAAAGGCTTTTAATAATCAAGTAGAAGAGGAATTTCCAGCAAGGGTTGCTAGTTGTGTAAGCTCTATGTGCTTAAATTCCCTCTTATACACAACTATTAAGGGTGTAGAGGGCTGTCTTGTATTTCACCTGGCCAACCTATACAATGGTCTTGAAGAAAACTAAATAATAAAGAGACCATGTGCACCAGTATCTACCCAGTTACCATAAAACAATTTTCAAATACACCATGACCCTGCTCCAAAGGAAAGCTAGGGGTATAGAAATCCCTAGCTGTGAATATTTCCACAGAGTACTCAGAACTAATTTAAATTGATTTATATTAGTGAGACTTAGGGTAACCAGACTAGAGAGGACTCTTGTTCCTTAATGGTTGCATAAGAGATGGCATTTCAGCAGGTATTACTTGCCAAGCAGCCAGGTAAGAAGCAGTGCCTGCTGAAATTGCTTCTCTTCTACGCAATCTTTTATTTCATGTGAGTCTTCCTCAATCTTCTTTGCTTAAGAGGATTCTATCTTTATATCAGTCATTTCTTCAGGCTCTCAGCTGTATAGCATGAAGGAAATGATAAAACGTTAGGGGAAGCTAATCAAGCTTGGTTTAATTTGACTTCATGGGCTAATATTCTCCATTTTTCTCTTTTTTTGGTCTACACATATTGTTGCTAATAAGTTGGGATAAGAGATGAGTCCGATTCCACCTATTTGGGCTCCAAAATTTTGAGGCTGATATTTTGCAAAATATTTATTTGTTGGCCTTTGCACAAAGTACATTTGTGATTTTGCACAAAACCAAGTTATTTGCATAAAATGTATGGGATATAATAAACAAACAAAGAAACAAACATATATTTTTTTTCACATTTTTTTAAACACCCAAATCCTGAAATGTTAAAAAAAAAACCCTTTGAAAAATGCCAAGCCTTCTCATACTCCCAACCAATGAGGAGAAATTTGAATTTTTTTTGAAATTATTCATTATTGCATGTAGAACAAATCAAGTGAACATTTATCTACCTCTCATAGTGAAGGGTATGTAGGTACGGAGAAGTCCAAAGGGACATATTATAGTGAACCATCTTGGGTGTTCCCAGTGCTGGGCTAGGTACTGGACTTCCATTCATCCTTTTTTGCTCTCTCTAGAATTCAGTTCTCTGTGGCTGTTGTGCTTTTTAAAATACTCTCTGAAATAGTATTTATTGGCCTGGATTAGTCCCAAGTAGAGTAGAACCATTGAATTAATGGAAAAATTGCAATTTGACACTTACTGAAGCTTCACTGGAGTTTATCACATGGGACAGATCCTGTGCAGAAATTGGATTTAAAGTGAAAAGAACCCGCCAAAGCAGGTTGTTTTTCACATGATGTTTGGGGTTAACCCAAACATAAAGTTGAAATAACCCACAAAATCGGGTTATTTTTCAGATGACGTTGGCATCAAGAAGAAATAACGCAACATTAATCCAAATGGAAAGTCACTAAAACCCACTCCTTTTTACCTTCGGGAACTTCCAAAAGTAAAAAGAGTGGGTTTTGGCAACTTTCCATTCAGATTAATGTTGCGTTATGTCGCCTTTACACAAACACATTTGAAAAACAACCCACTTTTGTGTGGGTTTTTCGGATTTTAAAATCCTTATAACTTCAAATGGAAGATCCCAAATGTGCTTCTCCATCATGAGATGGAGAAGATCATTGTCTCATAAATGACTGTGAACATGAACAGCAAAATCCATGGGTGCTGTTAACTGTGAGGAAACCTAGGTAAGAGTTGTGGTTGGTAAAGGACATTGCCTTAGGGCAGTGGACTGGAATAAGTGATTGAAAATTTCCCAGCTCTGTAATACTGTAACTTTCTAACAGGTGGACCCAGAGCCATACTATGAGGCTTGTGTACATGATGCTTGCGCCTGTGACACTGGTGGGGATTGTGAATGCTTCTGTACTGCAGTTGCTGCCTATGCTCAAGAATGCACTAAAGCTGATGCCTGTGTGAATTGGAGGACCCCTGAAATATGCCGTGAGTATTCCAGATGAAAGATTTCTGAGAATGTAAACATGCATAAAAAATGTACATATAGGATGAGCCAGGAACACCCTTGCATTACAAAAATGGTTACTGTTCCAGATACATTATTGTTTTCACCTGAAACCAGGGTTGGCACAGTATAGGCTACAGGCTGCATGCAGATCCCCCAATATCAATTTTGAAGTTCCTGAACCACCATTTCCATTTCCACTTCCATTTTTTTGGGTAACATTTGAACATTTTCCAGCCTGGTATAGCCCACTTTGAGTCCAGGGATGCAAATTTTGCCCTTGGAACAGCGCATACCCCCTGCTTCAAATCAGTTCTGTATGTCTAAAACACCAGAGTTTTCAGTCTGAGCAATTTCATGTGGTGTTTACAGATTCTGAATATGACTTTGGGTTATGTTTATGGCATGTTCAATTATGCCTTCAAAATGAAGCTTAGGGGTGAGGAATCATGGATATAGAAGAAAATAAGTAGGCCAATTAGGTACAATCCCAGTCTTCAAACAGAATAAATCTCAAGAATTCAGGGAACGAAGAATCCACCAGGTCCACTAGCAACTAGCTACTGTAAACTAGTGGCTTGCCACATAAAACAGTCTCCACCATATCAAATGGGCACCAACCTATCATCTCATCAGCTTTAATATTAACTCACAGTAATTTTAACAGTTTCTGATAACAGTGGCGGTTTCTTCAACACAAATTTGCTTTATTTAAGATGCAATCCTAAACATATTAACATAAGAAATAAATCTAATCTGAATAAAACTTAACATTTGAATAGAGATGTATAGGACTGTGCTGTTAGTGAACTTCTGTGAAATATATGTTCATGTATCATCCAATCTATTGAATTGTTCAGTACATGTTCAAAATGCCTTCCAAATGTGATTTACTCTTGTAGTTTGAGTGCACTTTTGAAACTTTCTCAATCTATTCTCACTGAAAGAACCTGTACTATGAGTGTACATCAGGATCCACTACAGATGATTCTGCCAATGCATTAAGAGAAAGGAATTGGGATTTGTGGGGGATAAGATGATATGAGTGGGAATAGTGAATGTATGCAGCCCTATTCTTCCTCACCATGAGTTTGGTCATCTCTTGCTCCATATCATAATCACATGGAGGAAGAACACCCCAAAAGTTAAGGATTCAGATCAGAATGATTCATAGCAAAGTAGAATGAAGAGGATTCTCAGTTCCATAAATGATAGGAAATGATCCCAGAGTGGGTGAAATGCATGCAACCATTTTGTTTATGTGGGAGCGAGATAACACCTGCTCCTTGATTTCTGATTATTATCTATTGTTTTATTAGCAATCTATTGTGACTTCTACAATCCTTCTCCGGAAGTATGTGAATGGCACTATGAGCCTTGTGGACGAGACCTTCTAACCTGTGAGCTCCCTAATAATATTGGCAACATCACAGTGCCACCGGTGGAAGGTAAGAAATTGCTAATTAGTGGTAATGTTTGCTCTTCATGGGATTATTTTCTTGATTCAGTTTGGAGGGAATACATTTCATTCATAGGGCTAAAAACACATTCCCATTTTTAAAAATGCATATTTCAAAATATGATTTTTTTAAAATATCACTCTCTGACAGATCTATGGAAATGCACCAATTCTGTAGAAAATTTTATACTGTTTGGAGATACAATCTTGCTCACAAACTCTTGCTTTTTGTCATAGGGGGACAAAACCAGTGAGAAGCCAGTGTGCAATGTCTTCACTGGCTCCTGGTTCATTTCTGGGTACAGTTTAAAGTGTTGAGTTATAAAGCCCTATAGGGCTTAGGTTCAATCTTTCTGAAAGACCCTATCTCCCCATATGACCCCGCAAGAGCTCTAAGATCTTCAGGGGAAGGGTTTCTCTCAGTCCCACCACTACCATAAGCTCATGGTGAGGAGCTGAGAGAGCGAGAGAAAATGAGAGAGAGCAAGAGAGAGAGCGCCTTCTCAGTGGCTGCTCCCATCCTCTGGGGATGGCCCTCTCCCTGCTTTCCTTTCGCCAGCAGGCAAAGACTTGTTTAAGCAGGCTTGTAATGGTAAGCAGGGGAGCTTCTTTTTAGGATGTTTTATTTATCTTTTAAAACTTTTGTATGATTTAAAAATGATTTTATACTGTTTTATGCAGGGATTTTAATTGCTTAAATTAACTCCCTCTAAGAGCCACCTGGGGTCACTCTGGGAGAAAGATGGCATATGAATGAAACAAATGAACAAATAATGTGGAGTTGACTTTACCAAGTATAATTCTTCTTGGACAATGAGCCTCAGCATTTGTCCAAGAGGGAAAGGAACTGCTTAATTCTTATTAACAAGACCTCCCTTATGCATCCATTGCCTCCCCTTTTTGGTGTTCACTCTGCTACATTGGCCCTGAAAAATGTTTTATATAGTAGACTCAATAATGTATAGATCATCATCAGTGGTGAAACATGATTATGCTGTTTCTTTAACAGTAGCGGGTAAACCCTGGAAAAATGTCAAGTAGCTCTCCTCCCATCCTCAGTAATACAGTGTGTTACTTAAAAGCTGTTTCAGAGTGTCTATTTCATATCTGAAATACAGTCAGCCTTGTGTATCCACAGATTCCTTATCCACAGATTCAACCACCAATGGCTTGTTTCCAAAAAACAAACCATTCTGCCATATGAAGTCATAGGCTTTCATGGCTGGCCTCCATAGTTTTTTGTGTGTTTTTGGGCTGTGCGGCCATGTTCTAGAAGAGTTTCTTTCTGATGTTTCATCAGCATCTGTGGCTGGCATCTTCTCTAATGCCAGCCACAAATGTTGGTGAAATGTCAGAAAGAAACTCTTCTAGAACATGGGCACACAGCCCAAAAAACCCACAAAAAATATTCTGCCATTTTATATTAGGGACACCATTTTATTATGCTACTGTCTATAATGGGACTTGAGCATCCCCAGATTTTGGTATCCCAGAAGGGCCCTGGAACCAAACCCCAGTGGAAACCAAGGGCCCACTGTAGAATTGTTTACTAGTGTTTTCAGTGAAAAAAAATAATCAGTGCTGGAGCCTATTGAAACCAGGGGCCTGTGAATAGGATCCTTGACTCCCAAAAGTTGTCCCTTCTACACACTTGAACTGTTGAGGCTGGGACTAGTAGGCCTTAGTGTGTCTGAGCTGAAGCAGTTCTTCCCTGAGAGGAACTTTCTTCCCTGAGAGGAAGGCTTGGTTTTATTCCTATGTTCACTGAAGAAACAGGATGGCCACATGTTGCTACTAGGGTTCATAAGTCCCTTTTCTACAGGGCTCAGAGTGAGATGAAGAATCTCATGGTGGTCTAAGATACATGTGGGTTGTACTGGTACTATTGTTAGGAAAAGTGTAGTATGATTAGCTTTCTTTTTCAGCAGTGCTTTGGCATTCATTTCTTTTTTCTTTTAATTCTTGATTTCATTTCTCTCTCTGCTCTTTTTCTCCCCTTCTCTCTCTCCCATCCACTATATCTACTGCCTAAATAATGACTTCTCATACTGAGCTCCCTCCTTCTTTCCCTCCCTCTCTCTGCATCTGCACTGTAGAAATAATCCAGGTTGACATTGCTTTAATTGAATCTTAGCAATTGTACTTTTCAGAGACATTTAGCCTTCTCTGTCAGAGAGCTCTGGTGCCATAACAAACTACAGTTCCCAGAATTCCATATCATTGAGCAATGGTAGTTAAAGTGGTGTCAACCTGGATCATTTCTGCAGTGCAGATACAGTCTCTGTCTCATTCTTCTCCTTTATCCTTCTCCCCCTGCACCCATCTTCTTCCCCATTCCCTAAATTCCCAGATACATTTTTCTGTTGATACCAGTAGTTCTTGGTCTGGCTTTCACATGCTATATTAACAGTATGTTACTTGGTCATTTAACAAAACATATCTTTCTTGGCAATAGGTTGCTACCCAAGATGTCCTCCAGAGTTCCCTTTCTATGATCATGGGACCAGCACATGTGTTGCAGAAGATCTGTGCTCCTGCTATTATGAAGGCGTGTACTACCGACCTGGCCAACTTATACCCAACTACGAATCCAGAGAACTGTGCCAAGAATGGTATGTTAAAAATGCAAAGGGGAATGGATTCTAAAATGGCAGGAAAGCATTTGTGCAGATAGAGACATTTAACTTGCTGGCTTTTGAGCCTGCAAATGGTCATTTTTAGGAACACAAATCCTGTTTTGAGCTGGAAAATATTTGTACAATGATATTGTAATATTTATTTAGACATATTGCATGCTAAATGTTATAGATTTCACCTTTAACAAGGAGATAAATCTGTCTGTCATTCCTCTACTGCATTAGGTCATTTAAAGTGAAATAGCCCCCGAGCACAATTTTTGGTTGAATTCCTTGCCACATTTTGCCTATTTATCATTATCATGATCATCATGGAACTGCAGCTGAATTTTAGAGGTTTATACATTTTACTGTTGTCATTGTTTATTTCTGAAGCTGGAATGGCTTAAAAGTAAGCTAAACTATTTGACAAATATTTTTTTCTTAAACTATTGTGATAAGAGCTGTGAGGAGGTCACTTTTCATAAGGTTAAAATCTGTGAAGTTGAGCTGACATTGTAGTAAGGTGTTGACCAGAGGCTTAAATGTCCATGTCCAAAGGTACACAAAGAAGTATCTTTTCCCTTAAGTTCTTTTTTGTGCCTTCTGATCAGCAAAAGAGGCCCTGTTTAAGATTCTCTTCATGGTGGCTGTAAATGAGAGGAGGATGAATCCTTTATATAATTTGAGCAGATATCCTAGCCTTCCTTGGCAAATACTCCTGGTTGATTCCATTTATAAGCTTCTGGAAACTAAACACCCCCTTTTAAACTTGCTTTGTTAGGCAATGTTGCCTATTGTATATTTTTATGTATTTTAAATCATAGTATGGCTTTCAGTGTTGTCACTCACTTCAGGAGTAATTGTAGGATGAGAATAGTAAATAAAATTTTCAAATATTTCCTTTTTTTCCCCCCTTCCTCATTTCAGTTTATGTGTCTCAGGAATCCACATAGAATGCAGGCCTAAATATGGTATGTTTCTCTCTCTCTCTCTCTCTTTTTTATAACACAAAACAAAGGGATGGCCATATACTTTCACATATACTTACCAGGCAATTGAACACTGATTTAGAATGAGTCCCTCCTATAATTTTTCCTTGAATAAGCTTTCTCCATTTTGAGTCTCCTCAGCAAATGGTATCAGTGAAGAAGAACTGGGTTATTAAAAAACAAAAACAAAAACAAAAACAAAAACAAAAACAAAAACAAAAAACCTTTAAGCACATCTTACATTGTTGTTATTAAACAACATTAAATGTTTTTTCATAGTACTAACCCATGCATTTTACATGGAAATAGTTGGCACTGGGTAAAGTGGAGGCTATCATTTATAACTCTAGCCTTCATTCATAATTCTAGAGCACATTGTATCATAAAAATGTTACACTTAACAGCAACTTTAATAAGTGTGTAAATCAGAGTATGTAGGCTTTAGTGCTGACTGAGCCATAAAACTCACTGAGGGGGGTTGCAGACTGCCAGAAATAGTGCAAATTGAGTCCACTTTTGGGATTAGGTTTAGTGCTAGGGAATCATGGGAATTATTTTTTTCTGAGACATTGAGCCTTCTCTGTCAGAGAGCTCTGGTGCCACAACAAAATACAGTTCCCATGATTCCCTAACCCTAACCCTAACCCTAACCCTAACCCTAAAAGTGGACTCAATTTGCACTATTTCTGGCAGTCTGCAACCCCCTTGAGAGAGCTTAAGACAGCCATGCTCTTTGAGTCTGATGTATTTCTCAAGGTTATTGGGTGTAGTGGTTTGAGCCTCATAGTAGGATTCTGGAGACCACGGTTGAATCTCCACTTGGCATGGAAACTCATCTTGGGAAAGGCACACTATTTCAGTGTCAGAGAATTGCAAAGACAAATCCCCTCTGTTAACCATGACAAGAAAACCCCAAGATAGGTTCACTGTAGGGTTTCCATTAGCCAGAAACAGCTTGAGGGTGCGCACACATACAAAATGCAGAGGAGGGGAGCTATAAATATTAGTCTTATGCTAAACATCATCACATGAAATAAGAAGTGTTCACTTACGTTTAACATTATAATGAAACAAGACACTATTTGCTTTCTGAATTATTGTATTTTGATTTTCTGTTTTTGGCTATGCTTTGGACAGAAACATTTAACATGCTGATTTCTTTTTTTTTCATGCAGACTGCTGTATTTTTGAAGGCAAAGAGTACAATGTAGGAGATAGCTTTTTTGAGAAAAATGGATCATTCTGTTTCAACTGGACTTGCACTTTAAATGGCACCATGGTGCCTGATGTAACAATCTGTGTTACAACAACAACAGTTACTCCTACAACAACTTTTTCAACTACCCTTTCTACTACTATCCCAACAACTTCAAGTAAGCTTGCAACAATGTTAATATAGTATAAAAATGAAAATTAGTTTAAATAAAATACCAAATAATAAATACTTAAGATGAAACAGAAGAACTCATTGTATTTCTCTCCTTCTATTTCAGCCTCTACTACAATCACTACATCTGGAACACGTAAGTCTTACAAAAGAATTTGGGGTGGGGACATTGTTCAGGGACAGAGCAAATGTTTTGCATGTATACACTCTTGGTTCACTCAATGGATCTTGTTAAAAGAGACCCCAAGTAATAGGACTGTGGTAAATATTCTACCTGAGACCCTGAAGATAGAGGTAAAGAGTATTTTTCTGTCTGGCTCTCTAGCTTGGGAAATTCTTTATAATGATTTTTGATTGGTGGGCAGCGGAGAATTTGGTGGCGCCAAACTAATTTTATAATGAGATTATTATTATTAGATGAATTCACTGAATTAAACTCAGGCGAATGATTTTCAAATTTGTCTTGCAGCTCCATGCATCTGCCACTGGAGTAAATGGTATGATGTCAGTTATCCCAGAGATGAACCAGGAGGTGGTGACTATGAGACATATGATGCCATAAGGAATAAAGAAAAAACTTCAATATGCTCAGCCCCATTAGCTATAGAAGACATACGGTGCAGGGCTAAAAATGCACCTGATCAAAGTTTAGCAGAGTTGGGACAGAAAGTGGAGTGTAATGTTACCTATGGGCTCATTTGTAGAAATGAAGATCAAGATAAGACACTCTGGAACCTCTGCTATAATTACGAGATTAGCGTATACTGCTGTTCACCTGATTGTTCAACCACATCACCTACCACTACACCAACTACCACTCCCAGCACTACCTCTACCTCACCTACAACTACATCAACTCTTCCTACAACAACTACCACCACCACCACCTCCACCACCACCACTTCCTCCACACCCACTACCACTCCTACTACTACTTCAACACCATCTACCATTACATCAACAACTTCTCCAACTACAACTACAACTACAGGTAATTATGATACTGCTTTGAATGCATGCATATGTCTGTTATTGTTGCTGCTGTTGTTATTATCATCAACTTTATTTACATCCTACCTTTTTCCACAGACTGAAGGGGGATGTAGACGGGCGGCCCTGGGCTGCCCCGGGAAGCAGAGGATCGGGGCCGCTGCTACCACACACAGTGGCCCCTATTCTCCCGTTTGCCACCTCTAAAAGAGCGGCAAAATGCCACTCCTATTAGAGGGGGAAAAAGGTTGCCCCAAGGTTGCCCCAAGAGCTGGCGCGCGGCTCTTCTCTGCCTCTTCACGTAGTGCATGAAGACGCTATGCCAGGAGGACGTCCATAAACAGACTGGGAGCTGTTGGTGCTGTTGGAGCATAGGTGTTGCCTGATCCCTCTAAACTGCACCAGTTAACATTCTGGCTGCAACTCTTTGTACTGAGTGAAGTATCAAGACACTATTCAAAGGCACTCCTGCTAGAGCACATAACAGTAATCCAAATGGGATGTAACCAAGGCATGTGTCACCATGATCAGATTAGGTATCACTGAGAATGGGTTCAGTGCACTGCCTTTATGTGTGCAAATGCAGAAATGCCCCCCCCCCCCACATTCAAGGCTGAGTCCAGGAGTTCCCCAAACTGTGAACCTGCATCTTCAGGGGAAGTGTAACCCCATCCAGTGCAGGCTATATCCCTATTCCCTGATCCACCTTTTGACTGACCAGGAGCAGCTCTGTCTTATCTGGACTGAGCTTCAATTTGCTTGCCTTCATCCAATCCATTTGCCAATTCTATATAATGGTTTAGAACTGAAAAACTTCCTTGAAGTTAGGTGGAAAAAATAAATAGTGTTGACTGTCATCACTAGCATACTGTTGGCACTGGACCACAAACCTCTAGACAACCTATCCCAGTGGTTTCATATAGATGTTGAATAGTATGGAGGATAGAACAGAGCATTGAGATACTCCACAGCCCAATGGCCAAGGAGTCTAACAGGAATCCTCTCACATCACTTTTTGGGCTCACTCCTCTAGGAAGGAGCAGAGCCATTTTAAAGAAGTGCCTTCATGTCCCATCACTGCAAGGTGACCCGGAAGAATACTATGGTCATCTCACAGAAATGTAAAAGATAATAACTACTAAACATGTACAGTGGGCCCTTCATATCAGATGAGTTTGGTTCTAGGACCCCTCCCCACTATGGATACCAAAATCTGTGAATGCTCAAATCCCATTAAATACAATGGCATAGTCAAATAGTGTCCCTTATATTAAATGGCAAACTCAAGGTATGTTTTTTGGAATTTATATATTTTTGAATATTTTCAAGCCATGGTTAGTTGAATTTGTAGATAAAAAAATCTTGGATATGAAGGGATAACTGTATAAGATACTGCAGGGATGTAATTTCAGGTGTTTCACAGTATAACAGCAGAAAAAATTTGCTTAGGAAACTCAGTCTGATGACACAATTGATAATATAATACATGTTACTATAATATAATTGCTGAAAAAATATTTTCCCCCTTCTTTTTTCTTGCACTAACACCATTCCTGATGAAACAGTCCCAACAATTAAGTACAAAAGCAAAATATATATTATAATTCAAAACAGCCTGCTGCCATCGCCTAAGATATGAATTTAAAAAAAATATTATAATAGTGGAGCAAATATTATGTAAGAAGTGTTAAATGACTGAACTAGAGACAAATAAAAGTCCACTCTATCTTCTATGTTTTGTTTCAGAGATCTGTAGAAAAACAAGGTGGTGGTTTGGCTTACTTTTATATGTCTTCAAGTTGCAAGAAAATACTTCATATTTACTGCATATGGAATTTTTACAGAAGGGGTCAGGGTCATAAGTCTCTTCAGATGTTGTTGGACAACAACTCCCAGCAAGGCCTAGTAATTTGAGAGGATTGCAGGGAGCTGCAGACCAGCATCTGAAGTGCTACACGATCCCTTCCTCTGGAGTCCAAATAATTTAATATATGGTTCCAGTCCATGCATATCAGCTTAACAACTTTTTAAACTATTCTTGCATTTCATGATATAGTCAATTTCCTAGTTCATGTTATAAAAGGCCTGTGTTATGTAATATTATTTTGATGTCCTCAATTTTTCTTTAAATGGGAAGATTTCTATGGGGGAAATGAGTTTCTTTAATTGAACTATTTTCATGTGAGAAAGGTATGAACCACAAAGTACCTCTGTTCTAGTGCAATTAGGATGCTATGGCTATCATGAAATCTATAATATGAGTTTGTTTAATGGCAGTGTTGAGATCAGGGTGCCTGAATTCTGTTAATTTAATAAGAAAATTGTTAGGGTAACTGGACGATGGGCATAGAGTAGCCAATGAATAGAGAAACAAGAGCATGAATAACGGAAAATGTTTATAAAATGGAAGAAGATGCTGAAGAAGTGGAAGGAAGAGGCAAGGCAACACTGAGTGGATTGCAAAGATGTGTATGTGTGTGTGAGGGGGGGGGGGGAGAAGGCCTGAAGAAGGACTTGCAGACGAAATGAAAATGTTTCCAGACAGATTAGTGAGCCAGTTCTAGGCAACAAGTCAGAAATAATGTCTATTACTCCCTGATATCTTTGTGTCATATGTGAAGAATCAAATGTTTCATGGAATAAGTAGAGATTTTTCTTCTGACATAGGATCTAGGATATAGGATTTCAGCCTACAATCATATGTTCAATTTTAAAATGACTTATTTTCTTTCTTTCTTTCTCTCTTTTCCTCCCATTAACACAATCTCCAATGACACCAGGTGGAACAAGTAAGTACAAAAGCAGCATATGTGTTACAATCTTAAAAATACTCTGTTCTTCCCCTCAAAAGAAAAAAAAATCCAATAATCCAATCTATGTACACTTTTTTTTTAAAAAAAAATCCAGTTTTCATGTAACAAAGGCCTAAATCACAAATGCCCTGATATTATTAGGACTGGACACAATAGCTAAAGCTGTGTAAAGGCATATCTTGACTACAGCCACCATGGAATGGCCACCAAATAATGGTTTGGGTTGGAGATACCTGAGATAGTTCGTAGATAAGTTCCAAAACCTTACAATGGTCTGTTAGGAAACATGCCACATTTGTTTTCTCTCTCATCAAGCATGTAGATTTCTATCATGTAACAGAGAGGCACTTCAAATTTAAGTATAAATAAGGAATGTTTTGGTAATGCTGATGTCTCTGTGACCAAATGATTGAGCAGTGTTAAATTGAGAAGGACTGCATGATGTTGATGTCACTAAAGGAAGAGAGCAGAGTGAGTAATGGATAGAGGAGCATCAGTAACAGGAGGAGTGAAACATAAAAAAGAGCAAAGACAGGGGAGAAAAAAGAAAAGGAATGTGGAAGGACATTTTCATTTCACTTCAAATGGAATTAAATGTCTACTTCTTTGAAAACTGCTAGGAGGAGTGAAGGAGAAGAACAGGGGAGAAAAACAGGCAACAAGAGACATGGACAAAGGGCAAGGAGGATCATGTTGAGAAATGGTAGAGGAGTGAAAAGAAGGAATGTAGGGAATAAGAAGAAGATGGCAAAAAAAATCTCCATTCTACACGAGTGTGTTTGCAGTCAGACCTTTGGGCTAGCTAGAGAAATGACATAAATAAACCCACATCATTCCCCCTAATATCTGCATGTCACAAATACAGAAATATTATTAAGACATGAATTCTCTCTTGTGATACAGAATAGACAATCTCTTGTTACAAAGGAGAAATGGTAATATCATTGAAGCACTGGGTTCTTGAATTGTATTGCTTTAATACCACGATTGAGTGTCATGACTCCATCCTACAAAACCCAAGGATTTCATATGTTATTGAAGTGTTATAATTTGTTTGTGTAAAAGAGATCTTGGAGGATTCAAATGTATTCCTGAACACACATAGCGGTAACTGAGATTATTAATGCCCATGGAATGATAATCACTCATTCACATCATTTTAATTCCATACATCTTATGGTTGTTTAATATATTGATTTCAGAACCACATATCTAACCACTATATTATTTCCATGTATCATTGCAGCAATCTGTGTTGACTATTGTGAGTGGTCCCAGTGGATTGACGTGAGCTACCCAAAATATGGCTCAGAATATGGTGATTATGAAACCTATGACAACATCAGAGCCCACAACATCTCTATCTGTGAGAGACCAGAAAACATATCGTGCCGTGCAGTGAAATTTCCTGGTTACTCCTGGAAGGATTTGGGACAAATAG
>CM034701.1:116971618-116992166 GCA_020142125.1 Phrynosoma platyrhinos | reverse complement strand
AACCACAACAGAGACAATACCCACTACAACAACTACACCAACAACAACCCCCACTGGGACTGAAACTTCAACCACATCAACCACCACCACAACTACCACTTCCACTCAGACCCCCACTACAACTACATCTCCTACCACCACCGAAATCCCTACAACTACCACCACTACTACAACTACTCCATCAACCACAACAGAGACAACTACACCAACACCCACCCCCACTGGGACTGAAACTACAACCACATCAATGACCACCAGCACAACTACCACTTCCACTCAGACCCCCACTACAACTACATCTCCTACCACCACTGAAATCCCTACAACTACCACCACTACTACAACTACTCCATCAACCACAACAGAGACAACTACACCAACACCCACCCCCACTGGGACTGAAACTACAACCACATCAACCACCACCACCACAACTACCACTTCCACTCAGACCCCCACTACAACCACAGCTCCTACCACCACCACTCAAACCCCTACAACAACTACCACTCAGACACCCACTACAACTACTTCACCAACCACTACAACCACCACCAGCCCAATAACAACCACAACTATGTCAACAACCACACCTATTGAGACAACTACAACCACATCAACAACCACAACTACTTCAACTACAACATCAACTACAACTACTTCCACAGTTACCTCAACTATGTCATCATCATCATCAACACGATGCTACTGTGAAATGGATGGCAAAATATATTTTCCAGGTAAGTATTTTAGGTTTCATACAGTTCAGTTTACCTTGATAGTATTGGAAAAATATGCAAATTACTTTTGCAAATGTGCCTAATCTATTTCCTTTTTAATTTTAATTTGAATTTATTATTTTACTTGAGTGATATATATGCAGAAGATAATTTCCTTTTAGAAACATTAAAGAATAAAGTAGGGAAATATTCTTTCAGGTAATCTAAAGAATGCTTATGAAGTATATACCACACTCCAAATACCAGGCAAAATACTGAAAATTTCACCTTCATTCTGTAGGCTTTTCACAAACTACACGGCACTAAATTAACATTGTGTGAAACAACAGATATTTTAAATTCTAAAATTTAGAGGTCAAATTAAAATATTCCTGACTGTAGAAACAGGATCCACAGTTATGATAGCCTTTCCTAACTCAAATAGATGTAAACAAAATAACACAATATATAGTTACAACTTGAAATGGCACCCTAAAACAGTAATATTCAGAATGGCATTTTTCAAAACACCAGTAAAACTGCATAATGCCAAACAAAAACTATTGCTAAATAGCAATTGACTGGAACCAGATACTGTTTTGTGAAAAGCTATTGCAGGAGTTTTTGTGGTGAAAATGCACAAAAATACATTTTTATTTATTTATTTATACCCCACTCTTCATCCACAAAGGGAGAATGTTTTTAGTAACTATACTACCACATTCAATCCACAGAATTCTTAACACGTAACATTTTCATACTTTTTTCATATATTCTCACATATCTTTGTGAAAATGAGAATGAGTCTCAAGATGTTAAAAAAAAAGAGGAGGGGGTATTTTCTGAAAGTGCCCAGATGATATTGGCCAGGTAATTATATTGCAGCTTTCTTCATGAGCTATTAAAAAGAAGAAAGGAAAAATAAGACAATTGCAATAAGTACCTTCACAAGGCACCAAGATGAAAATATACATATTATATCATATTTATTCATATATATTTATGACTATTTATTATATTTACAAATATTTATAGTAATAGCAATAGCATTTTCATTTCTATTCTACTCAATAGTGAACTCAGCACTCCCTAAGTGGTTTACAATCTGTAAGCCAATTGACCTCAACAAGCTGGGTACTCATTTTACTGATCTATGAAAGGATGGGAGGCTGAGTCAGCTTTGGAGCCCCTGGGATCAAACTCACAACCTTGTGGCTGCAGTACCAGCATTTAACCCCTGCATCACCAGGGCTCCTTATACACATTTATACTAGCATTATTTCTTACTGTGTGCCATAACGTCATTTCTATTTTGTGGCAACTCTATCACAGGGATTTCTTGGAAAGATTTGTTTAGAAGATTTGCCTTCCCCTGAGGCTGAGTGTGTGTGACTTGCTCAAAGTTACCCAAAGCGTTTCATGGCTGCACAGGGAACTGAACCATAATTTTTAGTGTTGTAGCCCAACTCTCAAACCACTATGCCACACTGGCACTCATACTTATTAGTATGTATACTTGCCTTATACATACTAATAAATTAACAATGTCTGCAGTAATAAATCATTTCCAAATGTAAAATTGTAAAATTCCTAGAACTTGCACATAATGCCTAGATTTATCCATGTAGTACAGCTTTCATTTCATTATTTGATACCTTATGCAATGCCAATCCACAGAATTCTTGGGTATTCTATAGAATAGCTGTTTTTAAAATTGTCCATGTTACATATCAATAACATTAAATTAAACCAGATGTTTTTAGCTTGGGGATACTTTTTATTCCAATGTTACAAAACATTGCTAAAACAGATTGTTGTTGCATGCCTTCAAGTGGTTTTGACTTATGGCAACCCTATATATATATATATATTGAGACCACAAAGTAGTCAAGTTTATTGCATTGGACCAAAGGTTTTTGCATGCAACCCTATCATGGGATTACCTTGACTAGTTTCTTCAGAAGGGGTTTGCAGTTGCCGTCCTCTGAGGCTGAGAGCGCTTGACACCACTTTAACTGCCATGGCAAAATGGTATGGAATTCTGGGAAATGTAGTTTTGTGAGACATCTAGCCTTCTTTGTCAGAAAGCTCTGGTGGCACCACAAACTACATTTCACAGCATTCCATAGCATTGAGCCATCTCACTTACAATGGTATCAGTCTGGATCACTTCTGCAATGTGGATGCATCCTAAGATGAGTTGATTTTGTTATATTCACTGCTTCTAATTGTTAAAGATTATACTTTGCTTTCACTTGCTTATGTATTTTAACATTAGTGTAGAGGTGTGACTAAGCTGTGGTCTACAGAGTATGGACTGAAGGTAGCTTCCAGTTAGAGATGCTTCAGAAATTTGAATTCATTCTTTATGAATTTCACTATATACTGATTCACACCTCTGTCCTCATGTTTTTAGAAATTATGTTACAATCAAAACAATTATTGAGATATAATTTTTGTGCAAATTTAAGGGGAAAAATATAGATTGATTTAGAAATAGGATAGAAGAACACATGCACAACTGATACACAGTGGAATTTTCTAGTTGTTCACCAGTTTTAGTAGTGTCATTCCACTAGAAAAAGCAGCATTAGCCTTGCAGAACCCAGTTCTGGATTATATGCAGAGGAGAAGCAATCCAACAGAATTTTCAGATGTGTAGAAGGTTGAAGGACTGGCTGCAGAAACAGTTATGCAAGTGGTAGTATAACTATATGCTACAAGAATAACTACAGTTTCTATTCAATGCTGTATACTTATTCCTGTGGTCTATAGTCATACTGCCAGAATGTAGTTGTAGCACTGCTGTGCACCTAGAAAGAACAATGTAGTCCACTTACCTACTGTTGTCCTCTTCTTATGTTTTGGTTTCTACAAGGGTGAACTGGTTTTTTTTTGTTTAAAAAAAACACACACATTTAAAATACGTTGTAGATTTTATGTTTTATTGCTCATGTCTTTTAATTGTCTGCATTGTTTGTAGTTTTGTATGTTTCTAGACAGTAACTTTGAAAATCACAATGTGGAGACAAAAATGCTGAATATACATTTACATGAACATGTTTTCTGTTACAGTTCATGTTAACACTTTTTTTTTTCAAAATCTAGGTGAGGTAATAGAGACGGGCTTTCATAGAGAAGTGTGTTTTCTTGCCAATTGCTCAATCTATTGTGAAGTAGAGTATACCTATTGGCCTTGTACAACAACAACAACTACAACTACAACTACAATCACTCCCACAACCACAACTGAGATAACTACAATCACAACTACACCCACAACTACAATCACGACAACTACATCCACAGTTACACCCACAACCACAACAGAAGGAACTACAACCACAACCACAACAAAACCCACAACCACAACCGAGACAACTACAACCACAACCACACCCACAACCACACCAGAGACAACTACAACCATAACTATACCTACAACCACTAAAAAAATTACATATACAACAACCTCGTCACCTCCAACCACACGTGGACCATGTTTAAATGGGACTATTCAGGTTAGTAACTTTTAATTCTTAATTAAGCATTTTAATTAATTAAGGATTTTAATTGATTTAGAGCACTACTTTTAATGTTTTCCCCTTCAGTGGCAAACCTTAAACTACTTTTTGAAACATTGCAAATCTAGAAAGAATCAAGGTTTATGCAAGAACTATTAAAGTAAAATTGCCTTCATTATGTGCATGCTATTTATTGTGTATTTCTTATTCTTTAGTTCTAGTGTCAACTCATTTCCTTTGAACTGAAAAGGGTGAGTTTACATTGGTATGGGCCCTTATTCAAACTGCAAGAGAGGCAATACCAATGGCAATCCACCCCTTTCAATTTTTTTTAAAACAACAATTAAATGAAATTGTAAAGAGAATAATACAATGGGACCTCTGTATCTGCAGACTTGCAATCCATGGATCTGAGCATCTGTGGGTGGCAAACCCCCATTGTCCCCATTTACCGTACTGCCATTAAGGACAGCCCCATTGTCCTCAGGGGTGGCATGTGCATGTGGCCACGCCACCACTGGGGATAATGGGAATTCAGGTAAGCCCTGTCCCATTGTCCCAGTGGAAACATTGCAGACTTGAGCATCCACAGATTTGGGTCTCCATGTGAGTGGGGGTGTCTGAAACGGATTCCCCCGCAGATACCGAGATATCACTGTATTGATTTTGGATAAAAACTTGTTGGTGACTAAAGCTAATATAAGCATCAAATATGTAGACATAAGTAGTTTTTTTTTAAAGGGTGTACTGCTAGTATGAGGTGGCAGTAAGGCAGCCCTGCCATTTATATTCCAGGAAGCTTGGGAGCCAACAGGACTGCTTCACCCCCTGATGACTTTTGCTAATAGACATACCCTCCCACTACAAAGCCTGCAGCTACTGTTACACTGTCCAATTGGATTTTGACCAGAATCCAGATCTTGATCAGAATTTGGTAGACTGATTATAGAAAATTGTTGTTAAGACTATACAAAGTATTGCTGGATAAAGTAGATGTAACAACCTGGGGCAGGATGTTGGGAGGTGGCTTCTGTATGAATTAGAAAAGCATACATCCTGTGGAATCATGGACTTTGTAGTTTTGTGAGACATTAAAGCTCTCTGGCTGAAAAATTTAAATACTCCTCCCTAAACTGCCAGTCTCAGGATTTCATATGATGTCGCCATAGCAGTTGAAATGAAGACATAACACTATAATTGTGTATCATGAAAGCATCCCTAGTTCTTTCCAGTTGGGTTGAGGTACAAGTTCAGTCATTCCCAGGCATCATGGGGACCAAGATGGGGAAAGACAGACCCTGAGCTGAACTCTTACACTCATAGAAAAAGGTGTCTCATTTTGTAACCTGGATGAATCAAACTGATTTGCACCCATTTGGAGCTTAGCTATGGCAACATACAATATTATGCTTTTAAAAACCCAGAAGCATGAACACACACATAACTGTGAAGGTCATATATTGACTGGGGAATTTGTTTGGTTACTCATCCAGTCCATTATTATATGTTTGCATAAATTTATGTGTACAGATATTTAAATATATGTTTGCATATTTTCTTTCTACTTTTTCAAAATGCAGCCAGGGGAAATTTGGTGGATATGTGAATGCGTCCAAGCCATATGTATTGCAGATGATCAATGGGAGATGATTTCTGTACCATGCAATCCACCCCCCAAGCCTCAGTGTGCCAATGGGCTTACCCCTGTGCGTGTAGTGAATGAGGATGGGTGCTGCTGGCACTGGGAATGTGACTGTGAGTTGACATATAAAATTTATTTGGTGTTCACTTAAGTGGCTGCAGTTGATACAGAAAAATGATTGTACTGAACATAGAATTTAATTTGATAAGATACTCATTCTCCTCTTTGGCAGTTAATTTGGACTTAAAGCTGCAGTTAGGTTTTTGTTTGTTAGTCATATGGATTGCACATGAAAGGAATCAGGAAGCTCTATCTAAGCCTCAGCCTTGGACCCTGCGTTCAGTGCCAAAAGGTAGTCTTAGAAACATGTGCAGGACTTATGAAAAAAAGCATGCATTTGAAAATCTACCAGACAGAATGCCTTCCCATGGTTCCAGAGCAACATGAGGCTTGGTTTCCAAATCAGAAAAAGCAACTTTCAGAAAAGCTAGTGGGGTAATATCTCCTATTTTATAAATCCACTGAGAAGATGACCAAACAGTAGAAATGCCATTCAAATGCCACCATTCCTTCATGGTGGCAGCATCTTTTCTTATGATGTAGGAATGGATAGGCACCTTTCCCAACCTGTCTCATACCTAAAATAAATGTGAG
The DNA here is from genome assembly GCA_020142125.1 of Phrynosoma platyrhinos. NCBI lineage: Eukaryota > Metazoa > Chordata > Lepidosauria > Squamata > Phrynosomatidae > Phrynosoma > Phrynosoma platyrhinos. The sequence continues at coordinate 116,985,627 of CM034701.1, read as the reverse complement.
GTCAGCAATCTACACAGAGACACATATGCTCTATTCTCATTTAGCACAGTTTCCTCCTTCAAAAAGAGGCAACACCTTGTGCAAATGTGGCTCCTGAGAAGCTTGGTGGGCAGCAGAGCTGCTTTCTCTGGTGGTGGAAATGACTTCCTCTGTCACATCTCTGCTGCTGCTGTTCATTCCCATGCCTCATGCTGATGTAACAGAGCATCAGGCCAGTGCAAGACATCAAGAGACTTCCAGTTTCATGGACCATTATTATCACTAGTAAATGTAACTTTATTTTATCCCAAGATTTGCATATTTTCTTTCTACTCCTAGATTTTATGTTAAATGTAAGAGCTGCTAGGATAGATTGCCTTCCCTTTTAGAAATATTTATTCATGTTTCTTCATGTGCTGCAAGACAAAAACCTTATCCAATTCTCTTGTCTTTCTGAAGGCTACTGCACTGGCTGGGGAGACCCACATTATGTGACATTTGATGGCCTCTACTACAGTTACCAAGGCAATTGTACTTATACCCTGGTGGAAGAGATTCATAAAACCATTGACAACTTTGGAGTGTACATTGATAATTACCATTGTGACCCACGGGAAGTTGTGTCCTGTCCACGCACACTCATTGTAAAGCATGAGACCCAAGAAGTGCGAGTAACAACAGTCAGAATGATTCCTATGAAAGTAGAGGTATGAGTGAAATGGCTGACATTTCAGCATGGAATGGATCCTGAAATTTAGAAATAGTTTCTAATAGCACACATATATAAAACATGCAGAATGCCTTTTGTTGTTGTTTTAACTGCCTTTGCGTTGATCTCAACCCATGACGACCCTGCTGATTAGACATCTCCAAGATCCCCTGACCTCCACTGCTCTGCCCAACTCCTGCAAAAAAATACTTGTGATCTCTTTAATAGAGTCCATCCATCTAATATGTGGCCTTCCTCTTTTCCCACTTCCCTCCACTTTTCCTAGCATTATTGGTTTTTCCAGTGATTCATGTCTTCTCATGATGTGTTCTAAGTTTTGTCATTTGGTTTCCAGGGAGATTTCTGGCTTGATCTGCTCTAGGACCCATTAATTTGTCTTTTTGGCTGTCCATGGAAACATTAGCACCCTTCTCTAGCACCACATCTCAAATGAGTTGATTTTCTTCCTGTCTTCTTTATTAACTGTCCAGTTCTCACATCCATACATGGTAGTAGGGAATACAATGGCTTGTATGATTCTAATTTTTGTGCTCAATTGTATATCTTTGCATTTTAGGATCTTCTCTAATTCTTTCATAGCTTCCCTTCCCATTTTTAATTTTCTTCTGATTTCCTGGCTGCAGTCTCCATTTCTATCAATGTTTGATCCCAAGTATGAGAATTCTTTTACTATTTCTATTTCTTCATTGTCTAATTCAAATTTGTGTAGGTTTTCTGTGGTCATTATTTTTGTTTTCTTTATGTTCAACAATAGACCTGCCTTTGCACTTTCTTTCTTGATCTTTCTTAGTAGTTGTTCCAGGTCTTTGAGGTTTTCTGCTAGTATTATGGTGTCATTTGTGTATCTTAGATTGTTGCCTCTCCTCCTTCTTCTGTGTCCAAACTTGCTTTTCTTACAATATGTTCTGCATATAAGTTAAACAGATGGGGTAAAAGGATGCAGCCTTGTCTGACTCCTTTTCCAATTGGGAACCATTCTGTTTCTCCATGTTCTGTTCTGGCAGTAGCCTCTTGTCCTGAATACAGATTCCTCATCAAGACTATCAGATGTGTTGGCACTCCCATGTCTTTAAGGGCATTCCATAGCCTTATGATATATGCAGTCAAAGGCTTTGCTATAGTCTATAAAGAACCTGCTGATTTTCTTTTGAAACTCCCTGGTGAATACCTTACAGATACATCATCATCATCATTCTATTTATTTATATCCCACCTTCCTCCCGGTATAGAGACTCAAGGCAGCTAACAAAACAGTCTAAGAGGGAGAGCAGACAGGCGGCCATGGGCTGCCCCGAGAAGCGGAGTATTGGAGCTGCTACTAACACACGCAGCAGCCTCAACACACCCTTCTGCCAGCCCTAGAAGGAGTGCTAAAATGTCATTCCTTCCAGAGAGGACAGAAGGTGCACTGGAAGAGGCGCCACATGCCTCTTCGCGTTCCTTCCAGCTCAGCCCATGTGGAGGCTGCGCCAGAAGGACGTCATTGGAGGGCTCGCCGTGTGCAATGGCGCGCACTCCAATGATGTCCTCGGGAAGGGGTTGGGGCATCCGGCTGCCCCTCCTCTTCCCTGGCTCAAAGACGGCGCTTTGCACTGTCTGCAGAGCCCCTAAGTTAAAACAGTATGAAATATTAAAAATACAAAGTTTAAAAACAATTAAACAATTTCAAAATATTAAAAACATTACATTATTAAAATTTAAAATTCTCTTTTAAAAAATCTCTTCTATAACTATATAAAGCACCCAAGCCTGGCAGTATAAAAATGTTTTTATATGCTGCCAAAAAGAAAGCAGGGATGGAGCCAACCTGGCCAGAGCTTGGGAGCAGCCACTGAGAAGGCCACCAAACTACTTTCAGTTACTTTCACAGCATTCTTCTGAATCAGGCCATTAATATGAACATTAATATGAACAATCCTATTTTAGAGGTGGAGAACTCAGACAAATAAATCATGACCTAGAGTTTCCTTGCATGGAAACATGCTCCAGATCTTTTCCACACTCTTTTATTTCAGATACAACAGTGGCCACACATCCCCATTTAGCTTGATTACCAATATGGGCAGTAGAATGGCCCTGGAGCTTAGGTTAGGCAAAGAATAATGGGCATCTCACCTTCTGCAGTGGGCTAACCATCTTCCTGGTTGCTTATGATCTCAGAATGAGCCCTTTCCCTTGTCTCCAAGCTTGCTCTGAGAACAGCTCAGGACTCAGGACAACCTTAGGCCATGGTCTTTCCCTCCTTTTATCTCTTACAAGAATGTCTTCAAGCAGTGCCATTTCCCATTCCTTTCCTCACCTTCATAAGTGTGGCTACAGCCCCTTGTAGATAGATGTTTGTTCTTGAACAGGTTATATTCATTATTTCTGGCTGGGGGACTGCATCAGCTGTGTGAATGTCATATCCACCTCCTCCTAGTCAAACTCTAGAAAGGAACAACTGTACACAGATGTCAAAGCACTTCTTTCAGGAACTCATCTGAGACAGCTCTAACCTCATTATCTCAGTATAGATCAGGGCAGGCAACTGTGGTGTGGCTGGAGGAGCATTTGATTTTGGGAATAAGCCTGACGGTCCCACCATTTCATTTCATTTCATTTCAATTAATTAATTAGCCTTTTTTCCATTTTTAATGTTCTAATGCATTTATAAAAATCCATTATAAAAATCCATAACCTATTTTCAAATTTAAAAATATAATATTTTATACATTGCTTATGCTGAATGTTGTGCAAACAGAGAGTTTTTTGTGCAAGTTTACACTTTTATGTGCAAAACTTTGTTGAGCAAAGACATTCTTCTCGAAAGAGTTATGAATTATTTTAAAAATCTCAATGCAGTTCATCATTTCGAAGTGATTGAGATATTGCTTCATTGAATGTTTTCAAAATATCCTTTATATTATGATAGTTTAGTATTTGCTTTAATTGTTCCAATGGATAATAAAAAGCAAGAAAACCAATTACTCAAAACAGTTAATCTTTCATTTTATTTGGATTTTGCCCTAGCTCTATATTTCAGTGTAGGCTTAAACAAAACCTAGTTCCTGTAAACATTATATGTAACTTATCTATACCCTTCCCCTCCTTTAAACAGGTGACTGTGAATGACGTGGTTGTGGCATTACCTTTCCGAAAATATGGTATCTACGTTTATGAGTCAGGTCTAAACTATCTGGTGGAGATTCCTTTATTGGGAGTGAATATAACTTACAATGGCCTATCCTTCACTATCAGACTGCCCTATCGTCTATTTGGCAACAATACCCAGGGACAGTGTGGTAAGGAGTATTTTGATTGTGCTTTGAAAATAACATCTTGGAAATTGAATCATAAGAAAAGTATTTGATATACAAGAGACGGACATTCTTGCCTAGGGATATAATTCTTTACTAGGTTTCTTCTCAAAGGTTCTTGTAGTTGTGTACCTTCAAATCATTTCTGGCTTATGCAGGCTCTAAGGTGAACCTATCCCAGGATTTTCTTGGCAAGATGTGTTTAGGGGGCGTTTGCCTTTGCCTTCCTCTGACACTGAGAAAGTGTGAGTTGCCTGAGACCACTCCATGGATTTCCATGGCCAAGCAGGGATTTGAACCCTGGTTGCAAGAACCCTGGTTGCATAGTCCAATGTTCAAACCACTAAACTATGCTGGTTGCAGTAAGCAATTTCAGCAATTTTCTTCCTACTGTGAGAAAGTGGCTCAGTTTTTGAAGGCAATTCACAATCTGTGACTTACTCTGCACAAAATTCACATGTGGCTGTTTTGCCCAGAAAGCAGCATTTTGTCCATGGAAAACAACATTTTCAGTGTGGAAAATAATATTTTAATGCAGAAAGATTAATTAATGTAAAGAAAATGCTACTTTCTGTGCAACTCAACCAACACAGAAAAAAAAATCTCAATTATATCACTCTCTGTACAACCCCCCCAGCATTTTCTGCCCATGAATTAATATTTCTACATTGAAGTATTATTTTCCATCCAGAAAATAATGGTTTTTTTCTGCAAAACAGCCATGTGTTAATTTGCATAGAACAAATGTCCTGAACTGTGAAGATTCTTATCAGTCCAGGATTCTTCTTATCAGATTTCTCTAGACTTGAAATACATATTTTTTACTGTTTTCTGAATATTTCTGAATATTCTTTCCATCTCTATTCTTGCCTATATCAACAATTAGTCCCAAGTAGAATAAATCCATTAGATTTACATCAGTGTTGACAGAGGGAGGAAGCAGACGAGAGCTTCCCAGACGCCGCCAGACGGAGCGCCGCGGGACCGCAGCCTCCGCACCGCGGCACTCCTGCGGTGTCCCTAAAAGGAGCTCCAAATTGGCGCTCCTTTTAGAAGTCAGGGAAAGTGCACCCTAAACGCGTAGGGCATACATTCCCTGACTTTTCCGCCACAGTGCGTGTGGTCGCTGCGGTGGGAGGTTGTCCCTGGAGCGCCGGCCGTGCGGAGGGCCGGCGGCTCTGAGGACGACCTCGGGAAGAGGAAGGGGCGCCACGCGTGTGGCTGCCCCTCCTCTTCCTTGCCTTGGAGACGGCTCAATAAGCCATCTGCCGAGGCCCTTACTTCTCAACAATTGATTTAATGGGTATGCCCAGATTAGGTTTAACAATAGGATTTAGGATTTTGAAATTACGTTCATACACAGCCAATTGAAGTAATGATAATAACATGAGCTGGCATCCTGTTATTAAATTATGGTGGTGTAAATCAGACTTGCAACATCACAGTTCACTCATAGGGATCCAAATCCTGTTCCAACAACACAGTAACAAAACTTTCCTCACAATTTCCCCCACTACTTGTCCCACTACAAGCTGTGTGTGTTGACAGTGGTTTCTCTGAATTGAGAGTGGAAGATATCTTCCATAACTGCTGTCCTTCTCTTCACATAAGGCAAGTCCTCAATCTAGCCTATGAAAATTAGTTGAATGAGATCAAAACCACACATCTGATAGAATCATAGAGTTGGAAGAGACGACAAGGGTCATCCAGTCCAACCCCCACCATGCAGGAACTCAAAATCAAAACATCCACAACAGATGGCTATCCAGCCTCTGTTTAAAGACCTCCAGAGAAGGAGACTCAACCAAGTAGTTCCACTGTGTTCCACTATTGAACAGCTCTCACTGTCAGGAAATTCCTCCTAATGTTGAGGTGGAATCTCTTTTCCTGTAGCTTGCATCCATTGTTCTGGGTCTTATTCTCTGGAGAAACAGAAAACAAGCTAGCTCCCTCCTCAATATGACAACCCATCAAATATTTAAACAGAGCTATCATATCACCTCTTAAAGTCACAAAGCTCTATGCTATGGGTTAAAGGCTATTGTTCCAACAGCCCTTTTAAAATTGTGGTTAATTAAGAATAAAAACATGTGTTTCCACCCCACCCCCCATTAACTCATCTGTCTGTCATCAATCTTAGGCACCTGCACCAATAATACAGCAGATGACTGCATGCTACGCAATGGAGCCCTTGCAGATAACTGTGAAACGATGGCAGATGACTGGATTGTCAATGATCCCAACAAGCCCCAGTGCCCTCGCCAAATAACAACAGTTCGCCCCCCAACTAGGCCACCACCTTGCAAACCTTCTCCACTCTGTGAGCTTATACTTGGCAGGTAAAAGAATTAATTATTTTCATTTCTAGTATTTACTTTTGTTTAAATTGGTGTTTAGTCCTAACTGCATTTTGAGTTATTTTATTTTAGAATTTTATTTAGTGTCTGAGTGTTTTATTTGTGGCAAGTGACTTGTCACTTAAGATGTGTGGGTAGGGTATTTTGTAACTGCTATTCTCCCCTATTGCTTGTAACTATCTCCTACTGGATAGCAAATTGTTGTTCTGCTACACATGCTTTAAAATAACCATCCTGGGCCCTTGTACTGCATATGTCCACCACATGCCTCCTTTTCATTCCTCACCTGCTTTGGGGCCCCACAACTTCAGAACTGGTAGTTGAAAGGATCCTCACTGCCATACCCATGCATCTGAAAATTATGGCAGTTTCACTTGAAACTTCTCTCTCCAGTAGGAAAGGAAGCAGATTTTCTCGTATGGCTCTGTGTTATAGAAGGGCATATGCTGTAGTTTCCTGTCCACTGGTGCAAAACACACTGCAGAAATAATCCAGTTTGAGACTGCTTTAGCTGACCTGGGTTAGTGCTAAGGAATCCTGGGAATTGTAGTTCATTGTGACACCAGAGTTCTCTGACAGAGAGGGCTAAATGTTTCACAAAACTACAGTTCCCAGAATTCCCTAGCACTGAGCCAGGGCAGTTAAAGTGGTTTCAAACTGGATTACCTCTGCAGTGTGTTTTGGACCACAGAGAGATGACAGAGTTGCTGCTGAATTTTGGCACCAATATAGTAATAGTGGCAAGTTTGGTGGCCACCATAGAATTTCAATAATATCAACAGCACTAAAAGGAGAAGTAGTGCCATTCCTGATAAGCCCCAGAGTCGTCCAGTGCAGTTCCCAAGTCCTGATCCCTGAGCCTTGTTGTATACCATGGTTCTCTTTCTTAAATTGTAGTGGAAAAACCAACTGTTGCAAATTAACTCCCAGCATCCACAGTTCTTTGCAGAGCTTGAAGCAGAATAGGGGACCACAAAAGTAGTTTAAAAACATAGATTTATTGTCGGCAATTCCCAACAGAATTAGCATTCAGATCATTGGGCGAAAGACAAGCCAAGATGGCCGTAGTTTTATACACTCTCGAACAAAGAAAATCAAAGCTGACATTCTATTGGATGCTCTAAACTTTAAACATATAGAATCCTGAGCAATGAGAATACAGATTTCAGAATACATTATAATATGCTTAAGTTACCATGTTGCTATGCCAACCACATGCCAAAATCTCTTATCAGTAAATTAACTGGTGTGTACCAGGCAGAAGGCCCCTTTGCACAAACAAGAATAGCTGCCAATGATTTATTATGGCTCTCTGGCCCACACTGGCTCCTAATGAAGGTCTTTAATGCATCAGGTTACCAGGCATGAGGTGTATCTAAACAACCCTCTAGCATTCTTTGAGTTTAAACGTTCCAGCATCTTCCTTAGAGGCCCACTTTCCAGAATCCTCTAAACATGGCAGCTTAACCATTATTTTCTACACATAAATATTTTGCTTATTTAGTGTTCATATTTTCATTCACACATTCATGTATATTCATGTTTTAACATTTTATAAGGAAATAACATTGTTCAAATTAGAACAGTTTTATTTAAGTAAATTCAGCATTAATTCAACATGTGTATACATTTTACCCATAAAAATATTTGGGAAAAGGGAGGATCATGGCCTCCATCTTATGTCCCCCTTGAGTAACTTTCATCCCCCTGGGGGTCCTGCCCCACTGTTTGAGAACCACCACTCTACATGGCTTGGGTCCAGGTTACCTACAACATCACCTTCCCCTGTCAGCCAAAACTAGGCTGACTGTTACCCATAGGACATTTTCTTTAGCTGTCCTAGACTGTGGAAGAGATTTGTCAGCTTGAGATGCTGTCTGTGTTTAAACTGGCAGTAAAGACCAGTCTTCTCTGGCAGGCCTATCCAGATTATTTTAAATTATGGTTTTTCGAGTATTTATTGATGGATTTTAAAATTTATTGGTTTTAGATGCTCTTTTAACTGATGTTACATGTTGGATTATTTGTTGTTATTCCCCGCCTTGATCTGCTACTGCTGCTGCAGCTGCTGCTGCTGCTGTTGCTACCACCACTACTACTGACAGACTAACATACTAACAATAATAATTTGCTACTAGTTATAATTACTGCATATTCATATTTATTCATATTCATATTTATTTAAATATATAAGCATTTGAAAATTGTCCAAGTGATCCACAGTGGGGTAATTCAAAAGATTTTGTCCTGGAAGCCAAACATTCCAACTAATGTCCTAAATGAACAGAGATTCAGAACCTTCCTGATAGAATTTGGATTCTCACCATCTGGGCTCTCTTTTTAACTTCAAGAAAGATGTATTCAGTATTGTAGAATGAAAGCATAATGTGTATAGAACCCAGTTGTCCTCTCTAGTAATTTTAGACTATGAACTAAAGAGTATTGACCCAAGGAGTATTAGATGTACTAAGCCTGCTCATTAGCTTCCCCCTGGCCTTACCTCAGGGCAGTGATCAGAGATAAGGGATTCTCTTCATCTCTCCAATGCGGCAATTAGGTCTTTAAAGGATCTTCTCCATTGGTGTAAAGCCTAACTGGAGCTTGGAGAATACTGGAAGCTGCATCAAGGAGGGAAGAGCTAATCTTCTCCTCTCCAGTGAAGCAAGCATCAGTCTATCTTCACATCAAAGAGTTTATGTTCTCCTATCTTCTTGTAGTGTAAAGTGTATATAGTAAATGGTTTCTTGAAATAAGTACAAACCATTCTATACCTAATGTGCTTTATTTTTTTTCTCCATCTAGCGTTTTCAAGAAATGTCATGCTGCTGTTGATCCTGTCAACTATTATGAAGCCTGTGTATTTGACAGCTGCTTTGTTCCTGAACGTAAGATGGAATGTGCAAGTCTTCAGATCTATGCATCAACTTGCGCAGACCAAGGTGTTTGCATTGACTGGAGAAGCCACACCAGTGGCTCATGTCGTAAGTGCATCTCTCTAAATTTCATCTGGAAATGTTAAGATGACAGTAGTGTTACAGTGCATGTCTCCACAAAAAATACCCCTTCATACAATGTTGAGTGTCTTAGTACCAAAAGCACAGTTCTGATGAACCTATGATGTGGTGTCAAGATTTGCAATCCTCATGCCTTTTTCTGGATGGACTGCATAGCCCATGCTTCTCTGTAACTTCTACAGGAGCTGAATGTGATTGTTTAACTGGGATGGTTTGTATGAATGAACTAAGTACTTGGTCACAAAGCCAGCAAACTGCATAGAAAGGCCCTAATTCTGCTGTTTATCCTATAACGACAGAGATGCCTCTCCAAAACTTTATCAAAATAGTTACAAAACCTCAGTTTACATCAGTGGTGTGATCACATTTCATCTGTAACTGCAACTCTGAAAGATTGCTCCTTTTGAAATCCAACAACAACAACAATGGAGCAAAGGCAGTGAAGGGAAATGGCAAATAGATGTTCATAGAGAGAATTTACTGAACATGAAAGAAACAACAGGTGCCTATAGAAAGACAATTATGAAAGACTGCCTTGGAGTCTTGCAGAATAAACCACTACTTGCTCAGTATAGTAAAAGCACAGGGAGAAAAGGACAAGAAGAGAAAGGGTTTCATGATGGGACACTGAAGAAAGAAACTGAAGAACTTATATTTGCAGTGCAGGAATAGGAACTAATGTCTTTATTGTGCATTTTGGTTGGCCCAATAAAGGTATCACTATTTGGTGGATTTTTGTTCTTACTGGAATTGCTATATGGCCAACACAGCTACCCCTGGATGGTTTATTTATTTATTTATTTTGTGGAAAAAATAAGGATAGTAAATATCATCAATGTAAAAAACAACAACAGTGAAGCTGCTGATTACTTTATTAGTTCATGTGGCAAGATTGCACAGATTGAATATAAGAAATGTCATGATAATGTAGTTTGATGGTACATGGGAACCTATTCAAAAAGTATAATTTACCATATGCAAAGAACTGGTAAGAACACAACTTCCCTAATTGTTGAAAATGGTGAGGCAGAACTTTTATGGGATGACAACATTCAAACTGATAAACTGATAGACAATGAGAGCATAATATGCCAGACATAACTGTAGTTGAGAAAGTTTGGATTAGAGATGTCACAATCCAAAGAGACAACAAAATTGTAGGCAAAGATAGGGGAAATATGAAATATCAAGATCTGCAAATTGAGATTCACACATCTGGAAAAAGGCAACTGCTGTTGTCCCAGTGGCAATAGGTGCTCTAGGAACAATTCCAATTCCAAATAACAACCATCTGGATGACATTGCCATAGATAGGATCAAAATAGCACAATTACAAAAACTGATACTGCTTAAATATGTTATGTTATCTAGTGTTATCTCACTGATTCCTACATTCTTGGATAGGATCCAAACCTTTGATGATCCAAATTTGTACTCAGTAAGATCTGCTAGACAGTGAAACCTATTATGAATTATTAGTGTTACCAGTAAATGTAAAAGTAAAGATATTCCCCATTGTCAAGGTTGTCAAGTTGTGTCCGACCATTGAGGGTGGTGTTCATCTCCATTACTAAGCTGAAGTGCCAGCGCTGTCAGAGACTACTTTGTGATCATGTATCCACCATGATTGCACAGAATGCAATTATATTTATTAGTATTAGTATTGTTTATTAGTATTATTAGTAAAATGCACTGTCATTTAGAATGAAATTTAAGCCAATAATAGTGGGGCAATAATTTAAGCCAATAGTTATTAAATAATAGTAATTAAATAGTAATTAATAGAATTAAATAAATAAATAATTTGTATTAAATAATTAGTATTAAATTGTATTAAATAGTATTAAATAATTAGTATTGAATAGTAATTAAACAGTTTAAGCCAATAGTAATGGGGCAGCAGGAATGTTGGGTGGATAGGGGAAAGATCATTCTAATTCCTCCCTTTTTTTTCTGCTACCTCTCCTTAATGGCACTGGATGGACTTTTTCCAGGATGCAAAATGGCCCTTTCTCCTCATGAAGGCAGAGGAGAGTGCAATCAGCTACCATAACTTGTCATCGAGAGAGGAAAAGCTAAGGAGAGAACAGTGTAAATGGGCTGGGTTCAGTGTTCCCACCCATCAGTCCTGCACCCTTTCCTCTGCCTCTCACTCATTGTCTTCCTGTTCACAACAAAAAATTGTGGCACTTTTTCATGAATGAAAATTGTCAACATATAGAAGTAGATACAAATATTGCTGAAGATATTGATCTTGCTGTATCACTAATTTTATCCTCTCTCTCTCTCTTTTAATTCTAGCTATTCAGTGCCCATCTAACAAAGTTTACAAAGCATGTGCTCGTTCTCTAGAAGAAACTTGCAAATCAGGGTAATTATTTTCCTAAGAGTCAAATTACTATTCACCTGAAGGGAACAAAGTCATAAATTCATGGTACATTCATATGTATATAATGCAGTTGAGTTCTTGTTTTCTCATTGATAATCTCTCAAAGACAATATTTATAAGCACTGGAAACTTTTGAAACTACTGTGTCTGGCCTAGAAATAAATTCATAGAGTATCTTTATATAACAGTGTGCAAATCACACATTCATCTGGTCAGGATTTATGTGGAAATATATGATGGAGTAATATATGATTCAGGTATTAAATGGGTATGTTTATACAGAAGTAGCTTCACAGGTCATATAGGAATAATCCTGATTTTCTGAAATGTTTATATCTTCTAGTGTAATAGGACATAACCAAACACAACTAAGAGAAGGCTGTTTCTGCCCTGATGGGACAACACTTTATGATGATGGTGTAGATGTCTGTGTGAAAACTTGTGGTAAGTTTTGGAACTAATTCTTCTTTCTCTCAATCATATTTAGGGCACAGTCCTATGCCCATTTACTCAGATGTAAGTCCCTTGAACCTCAATGGGACTTATGTCCGAGTAGACATGCAAGGATTACACTACAAATCATTCCAGTAACTGGCTTGCCACCATTGGGAATTATGGCAATTGTAATGTGTTTTTCTCTACTCTCTTACAGGATGCGTCGGCCCAGATAATGTACCCAGGAAGGTAAACCACATGTCTGTTTCCTTTTATGCTCATTTTCTGTGGAATTGTAAACATTTTACTGTTTACTTTATAAAACCAAAGTGCAGTTTTATTTTGCATTATGTTTCCAACTATTTGGAGGAATTTATCATATGAAATCCAAAATAATAAGGGAGTGTAATTTAATTTGTATTAAACAAAGATTGCTCACCAGCATTCATGATACCTTTTCAGTTTTCCGTGGAAGGGGAAGGGATTTTTGAAAAATAGAAAAAATCCATCATTGGATACAGCAATGGTAAAAAAAATTACCATCGATAATGACAATAATGTCACTGTATTTTCATGAGAGTAAGGTATAGTATGGTAAGGTATAGGTTTGAGCATTGTTATGACTCAGGAACACTGTCATGCCTGAGTAGAAAATGAAGAAGATGTCTACCAGTAGGATATCAGTCCATTTTTATGGGTTATAATACTACAGCAAAGGTGTTTGTTCTTTTTAGAAAGCCCACTACCAACACCTTAGAACCTTACAAAATGTTTTGCACCTGCTTCCATCCATTAATATACTGCATTTTGGAGAGCCCTATATTTCCTGCCCTTGAAAGTTCTTTATCAAGAACTTCAGGCTAATAAGTATGTCAAATAAATGGACCAACCCCTTTTGTTCTCTCCTGAAATCCTGGCAACAGTTATAGCTGACATTCAAAACACTCTCTAATGAATTGAACTAGATTTTAATTATGCCTCATACTGTGTTGGCATTTGTGTCCTTATATGTTTATCTTTGACTAATAACAGTTTGGGGAGAAGTTTGAGTTTGACTGCAAAGACTGCATTTGCCTGGAAGGAGGCAGTGGCATTATCTGTGAGCCCCACAAATGCCCAGCAACAGCCATTGAAGAACCTTGTGAAGGAGAAGGATTCTACAAGATCACTGAAGTCAATCCTGAAGACAAATGCTGTTCTTCTACAGTATGTGGTAAGTTGTCCTGGGTTGCCATTTGCAATTGAAATGTCTGTAGTGGAGTAATAATATGGGAGTGCTAAAGCCATGTATGGACCCATGTCCTATTGTCACTTATTTGAAGTGCTGGGGTACAGTTGCTCGAAGAGGCCTTGTCCATGTGAGCAGACAGGCTAGATAGGGTTTTGGGCTGCCTCAAGTGCAAGGCATCTGCAAATTATTGTTTTTTAATGGAGAAATAAGATCTATAAAAACTCCTAATTTGCTAACCATGGGAAAGATTCCAACATTAAAATTATTTGCAAGATACAGAGGTGCTTTTATTTTGCAGAAATCTTGGATAAGAACTATTTAGGGAATTTTTCAGTTATCCCTGTCATTTCATTTCTCCTTTGTGTTTCACAGTATGCAATGCCACCGACTGCACAGCCAAGCCTCCTCACTGTGAACCAGGGTTTGAAGCTATTGCTGAGACTCCAGCAAGTCAATGTTGCCCAGTTTATAAGTGCAGTAAGTCTATTTTAATAGTCTTTGGAAGAATGAAAATGACACTTGGGGGAAGGTTCAGCATAGGTCCGTCTATTTGCAATGGAATTGACTTAGAATCATAG
>CM034701.1:116948255-116959348 GCA_020142125.1 Phrynosoma platyrhinos | reverse complement strand
TGCACTATTTCTGACAGTCTGCAACCCCCCTTAGTCTCAAAGGTGCTAAAAGATCCCTTTCCAGACAAACACAGCTATGTCTCTTGATTCTACCCTTTAAGCCATCACTGTTTTCCCCTCCCACAGTATTAGTGCCCCTTTTTATTGTCTACCATACACCTCTTCTCTCTCAATGCCCTTTGTTAAAATCATAAGTCTCTCCTTCTCCATAAGAATATGATATGTCAAGGTTAAGGTGCAACCTTCGTTTTCAAAAACATAATTAATCTCTGGAAAATCAGACTACATGAAGGTCAGTGTGATGTAGTGATTCCAGTGTTGAAATTCAGACAAGAGATTGGGGTTCATGTCCTCACAGAGCCATTAAACTCATGAGGTCTCCTGTAAGTCACTCCCTTCCTCATCCAACATACCTCACAGGGCTATTGTGCAGATAAAGTATGGAGGAGATAGCAATGCATGTCACCCTGAACTTAATAGAGGAAAGACGGAAAAATAAAATTTATAAATAATAAGACAGGAACAGATGCTGTTGGACTGTAAGTCCCATGTGCCCTACTCAACATAGCCAATGGTCTGTGATACTGGGAGGTTCAATCTGGAAGAAAAGATATATGCTGGGAATATTGCTTGGGGTGTTAATGAGAGTCAAATCTCAGTCAATTGGAAATATTGGGTTGGATGAAAGGACAAGTCTGTGGGAAAGACAGGAGCCATCAGCTTATATGTACTTCCAAAGACCAGGGGATCAGATGACACCATCCAGGGACGCTATACAGAAGGAAAATAGCAGACAACCAAAACCAAAAACCAGTAGGGTCCCACTGAAAGGGGACAAACCAGTTGCTGATTAAGGACATATGTTTAAAAAAATGCAATATTCTCTTCAGACTCCAAAGCCCAGTTCCTATTTCTCTACATTTTGGGAAGGTAATGACAGAAATGAATGCAGAGGCCTCCTTTTTGAAATGCATTTTTTAATTATTAGAAGCAAAAGAAGCTGATTCAAAACAGTTCAACTCATAATAATTCATATTGTTTTCACACTAATGAAAAAAACCTTTTCTTAAACATTTGTTTTTTACAAATAAATAAAGCAAGCACAATAGAAAACCATCAGATGACATGGGTTCTGAGCAATGTAGAAAATAAGGCAAAGTGCGGAATTATTTGTGAAAAATGCCAAAGTATGTGAACTTCCTATCTTTTTTTTTCTTTTTAAAAACTTTTAAACTCTTCTTGAGGTTCTTCATGTTACTGCTTTTTTAACTGTCCTCCTGCTATATTCTGTCCATTCTCAAATCCTTAAGACTGTTCTATGCTACTTTTTTCTTTGGGCTTCTGACAGGTCACAGTCAGTGTTGAGACATTCACAACTTTCCACATGGAGGTAGCGATGTGTCTTGGTTGTTCTGTTGGGACACAGCAGTGTGATTTCCTTCATGCTTGTCTTTGCCTCCCTGCAGCAGCTGCACATGTGTTGCATTGAGTTGGCTTTAGCAGAGTATCTGTTTTAAGAGCATGAAGAGAAGAAAACAATTACAACATGATTTTGCACAGCAAACTGAGTGAGATGAGTGTCAGGACTGGTTATTAGGACTGGGTTAAACAACATTACAATATTAGTAGCTCTGTTCATTTGGCAAAAGCCCAGCTTCCAATTTTTTCGTGCCACATATAATCTAATACAGTGTGCCCTTGCTATCTGCTGGGGTTACAGGACCCCCATGGATATTGAAATCCATGAATGCTCAAACCCCAATATATGCAATGGCATAGTAAAATGGTGTTCCTTATATAAAATGGCAAAAGCATGGTTTGCTTTTTGGATTTTTTAAAATATAAAGGGATGACTGTATAATGCACCTTAACTAACTATTGGTGGGCCATGAAAGCTATGATCTAAAGTCAACACTGCAATGCTGGTGCTGCAGGGCTAGCATGATGGAACTTTATTCTCCTGTCCTCTGAAGCTCCAAGAGATAAGTCCAAAATCGCTCCAGACAAGGGTGAGGGAAAGCTTTTTGTTGTGCAGGATTGATTATTGTTTCTTTTAAAAAATGTAGACTTGAAATCATTTTCAAGTCTGACAGATTCAGTACTGACTTCCAGTTCAAAATCATCCCAGGCCTGAGGTTTCATGGCCCAAACCGGAGATTTAGCAACAGTGGTGATATCACAGGTTGAAGAGCATGATATATTAATCATCAACCACAGTTGTTCAAGGCATTTCATTTAAATAATAATAAAAATGAGCAGATCTAACAAATGAGACAAAAGAAGGAGGGGAAGAAATGAAGTTTCTGGAGCATCTAAAGCAGCTTTGAAGCAGCCTGCACTAACAGCAGCCAGCAGCACACAATTCTTAAAAATCTTTTCTTTGAGGGGAGAGTTCTCTTATTCTGAGATTTCTCCCCTGACCCTGAGGCCTGAAGAAGAGGGGCCAGGCCCTGGGACTCAGGATCAGACCTTGGAAGCTAGGAACTCTAACACTGACAGCTTTGAGCACTTAACACTTTTGTCTGAACAAATCTTGCTAAGAAAACCTTGTAATAGGACCTCCTTAGAAGCTTATCGCACAGTTAATTAAATCACCTTACCTGATCTGGTTTAAATTTTAAATCAGGTTGCATCCAGAGCCTATCAGAAGGATTTAGCCACCGAAATCACTGCCCAGGTCCATCCTGGGTCCATCCTCACTCCCAGGGGTGCTCAATGTGGCTTTTTTTGAAGCCAGAAGTTTCCCAGCTTGAGAAAATGGCCACTGGAGCAGCCCTGGGAGTGGGGATGGACCTGGTATGGACCCAGGTGTCGTTTTGGTGGCTAAATCCTTGTGATAGGCTCCAGATGCAGCCTGATTTAAAATTTAAACCAGATCAGGTAAGGCAATTTAATTAACTGTGTGATAAGCTCCTGAAAGTCAGAAGTGACTTGAAGGCACATAACCACAAACAATGAATTAATCTCTGGACTAAATCACCTATTCCTCTTCACTACAGTAGATCCACTGAATTAATGTAATCTAGAGAAGTGCTGAAATACTACTCAGTAATTTATTAAAGAATTGGCATTAGCTGGGATTAGCAATGGGATGTAGACCTCTAAATGTTTAACATTTGTCAAGCAGATGAATCAGGTTTGCCACCCCTTTTTTCCTGAAATGTTCCTCATTTTTAATAGCAACGTGGTCCTCTTCCAATGGTTAACAACTGAACCGATTTAGTGTTAAAACTTGCAAATTTCTTTATAAATGTAAATGAAGAATGTGAGATTTAAAAATTGTCACACTGGATAAAATGAATTTGTTCACTTCAGCCAAAAATACACTTTACACCACACTCCTACAGGTATGGAGGAGTTGCAATACTGCACAGAGTGATTTACTCTACACCAGTGTATCTCTAACAACATTTTGTGTGTGACATGTGTAGGAAAATTCATTATTAATTGATCATCTGCAATATCATTCAAAATATTGTTACAAAAATGTAGATGCATAAGATTAGAGCTACAGATTTCCAATGGAAGGATACTGGGGCTAGGGGGGTGGGGGTGGAATGAGTTTATTTTCCCATCATTCTACTATCAAAAGTGAAATGATTGGAAATTCTCACTAAGAGACTCTGGTGAGTAGAGTATTCTCTTAGTTCCTTTATCCAAATGGCTTGTTGCTATCCAAAACTTTAGGCTATTTTGAAACTGAAATAAACATGAGACTTTTCACATACACTTGTGTATGTTTTACAACTGTATGGAACAAGTAAAAGTGCCACAGTCAATTTGATACGCTTGGGAAGCTATAGGATTGTTTTGCATACACATATGTCCATCAGTGGATTCTAACAGATTATGGTCTGATTTGGCTTACGTACTTTGAGGAAGTTCCACATTTTCCCTCACATTGGGTCACGGAAACTGGTTCCTCTGAACGGCAACCATCATAAATGATATAGTCCTTGGTTATAGTAGGAGAGCATGCTGGTGTTGTTTCTGGTTCAGAAGGTATACCTGTACAACAAGAAGTTTAAAGAGATATAAATTCAAACATTTTCAGAAACTTCTAAAAACTTCTTGTTTTTGAAGACAGAAAGAAACCTGTACCATATTATAAAGCTTCAAACTTTCTTAATTCTTAATAGAATTTATATACAATGCCCTCCTTTTGATTTTTCTTTTTTCTTTTAATAACTTCAGACCTAAAGTTTTCCTGAGCATTTTTATTAGAATCACCACGTCACTGAAGGATACCAATATCAAAACAATAATTAAATTTGTAGGGATGGATAGATCACATTTCAAAGTTATATGAGGTCAAAAATATCAGACTCCTGGAGAGAATTCCTTAGTGCTGAGGCAGTGATGGCTCCATGCCTTATTTGTTACCTTATCTTGCCTAAGCTTTTTTTGTTTGCAGGAAGTTATGTCTCTTTACTTGCTGAAAAACAATCCCTTAAAGTATGATTCAGTTGCTAAATTTTAGCCAGTTTTCAACAGTTATTTTTGGAACAACTTTCAGAATCACCAAGCCAGGATGGCTAGTGATCATTTTGGCAATTCTGAGAACTGTAGTCCAAAAACATTAACTTTTCTGAGCTCTGGATTTGGCACATAGAAGCTGCCTCCTTGTTTCATTTCTTACTGAATCAAAGTGTAATCCTAATTAGCACAGAAGGCCATGCCCTTGCCCTTGCCCTAGCCCAACTTTGCAGTAATATCATGGCATGGTCCTTGGGTGTAGGACATCTGACTCTGAAGTAGTTAATTCCTACATTGCCTCATTCTTTGGGCTCTTCTGTCGGCCAATCTTTGAGACGAATTTATAGAAGAGACCATTTTTGCTGACAGAATAGGCTTGTGTCTAATCAAAATCCCATCAAGAGCCTGCCTTTATATTCTTTCTATCTTCCATACATTTCCAATTGGCTTCTCAAATGACTACTCATGAAAAAGGATCAAGAATTATAAAGCAAAAGTATTAATGAACCACCAAGATGTTTCTAAGAAATCTGTAATGAAATGCATTTAAATGCCAATTGGATGAATCTGTTTCAAGGAACCTCATTTTTATTAAACAATGGTTTCAGTTCAGTATCTAGAGTTTATGGTTCTCTAATCCCAGAAAGCCTTTTTATATATTAGTTATCACAACTGCAATATGAATATTTAAAATATATTATTTCATTAATCAGGATAATGACTATGCATACACCTATATGGATGCACAAGTGCAACACATACAGAGTGGATAGATTAGACAAAGACAGAGAGGTTGGCATGACATAATCTTTTGAAATGAATATATAATTCTGTTATCTTACTTACATGTTTTACAGCAGCCACTAGGCAAATATGTAATGGTGCCCTAGAAAATAATATTTACATTATTGAACTGTGCATCCAACTAGAACAGCAAAAACGTACACTGTAAAGATTACTGGATACAAACGTATACTGTAATTATTGGATACAGCCTGTGTCTTGTTATTTCAGGGTCACAGGCAAGGAGAAGGTCTGTGCTTTAAAATTCTATGAAGGTTCAGTAAGATCTCTCGATATACAAATTTGCTGAAGAAATGGTTTGAGACATTCAGCTGATAACACCAGAAACCTAGCTTATAAGATGAGTAGAATGTGTTCTTCTGTAAATAATAGGCAGTTTCTGAAGTCAATCAATATGTCTATATTAGGATTGGGGAACTGATTCTCAAGATGGTTTTGGCTATGGCTCCCATTAGCCTTACTCAACATGGCCAATGGCAAAGAATTATGGGCACTGTAATCCAAAAATATTGAAAACAAAATGTTCTCCAGCCAAGATTTATATGACACAATCAATCAAACTATTCATCATACCTATCCATCAAGCATCTAGCTGAACCTTCTTTCAGACCCATTTCCTACATATTTTAAAAGATAGATATTGCCATTGTCTAATAGAAAATCCAGCTGTACTACAGGTTGAGTCTCTCTTATCTGAAAAGCCTGGGACCAGAAGTGTTTTGGATTTTAGATCTTTTCAATTTTGGAATATCTGTATTTGCATATATGTACATATCTTAGAGATTGGACCCAAATCTAAACACAAAATTAATTTATGTTTCATATAAACTTTACAGGTAATTTTATACAATATTTAAAAAATAATTTTGTGCATGAAACAAAGTTTGTTTATGTTGAACCATCAGAAAGTAAAGGTGTCACTAACTCAGCCACCCATGAAAAAAGCTTTGGCTATTTCAGATTTTGGAATTCCAGATAAGGGAGATTCAACCTGTCTTTATTGCTCATAATGACTCAGAATCAAATGCATATGTTTTCACAAAACCAATGCACATAGTAAACATTCACTCACAGGTTGGCATTTCCGCTCATTGAATGGTGGGCAGCTTATCAAAGACGTGGAGGAGATCAGCTGCCTATTGATCTTCACACAGCTGTAAACAGTGCAGTTGTCATTTGGATCGCTCATTTGTTCACCAGGCTGGATAATATAAGGAGACAAACTTAGTACCAGCTAAACAGCTTAATGTTTTTGAAAGGCATTTCTTCTCACTAATAGCAGAGTAACTCTTATAATGAAAGGGCCCTAGAGAATGGTTAAAGACACAAATTTCCCATCTTCCCAGGCCATCAGGCCTGCCAAATTTCAATCAGATTGGACAAAGGATTTCCGCTGTAGAAACAAGAAAGAAGTGATATCCTATAAGCTTCCTAGTATGTTCAGGGGATATCCTATAAGCTCCCTCGTATGTTCCAATCTCCCCCCCCCCCCTTTGAATAACTATCTTGCCTTCTGTTGCCTATAATTTCTGTCTTTTCCACCCAGAAAATATGAAGCTTTACTGGTATGGTGCCACTCATTTTGGTGCATCATTCCAGCTGCGTTTCAAGAACAGACAAAGCAAGATTGAAGCCTAATGTGAAAATGAATGTGCTTCCTCCCTTTCTGCAGTGTTCTTTTTGTTTTTATGCTTTTCTTTTACAGTAAACAGTGGGGATACATTTGTTTCAAAAACAATTTTGTTTCTTTGTTTCTAAACTAACTGAACATCCTTTGGAGAAATCCCACTCAGAGACATTTGAATCATGAAGATGATGGGTAAAGTAAATGATCAAGACTGAATTTTATATCTTGAATGGGAAAACATGATTGGGAAAACCAGTTGATCTCTTGTTACCTGCACTACGTGGTTTCTCTCCTACAGCAAATATTATCAAATGCCAAGAGAATCAATACAACATACTTACTTTTAAGATGAGAACTTTTTCACTTGTTTGTGCAACACAGCTTGTCTGCACGCATTTCCCACAACATTCACCAGGGTATAATACAAGGGAATATCCCTAGGGAAAAAGAAGCAAAATCAGAGCTAGCCCAATACATTTTTCTGCCTGGGGTAAAGTGATAAATAGTGTACATACACACACATAGTGCCAAGATGAAAGCAATAACAAAATAACTAACCATTTGCTGCCTGAGGCTACCACCTCACTCTATCTAATGGTAGGATTGGCCCTGTGCACAATTATGCCATACAGGTAAAATCTCCAGTAAAATATTGCAGTGTGGAGTGTTCAGCCTCCAGCCATCCAGCTTTGCTTTCTTTACTTCTGTTCTATTCCCCTTCTTCCAAACTGCCAAGGGTCTTTGCTCATTGAACATATTTAGTCCTCTTCATTGGCTGTTTTTGATTTCTTCCTCACAATTTCCAATCTCCCCACCCCCACTTCGAATATCTATCTATCTGCACCAGAGGAAAGGAAAACAACTTCCTATTTCATGCACAGAAGCCAATGAGAGTGGCACTTCAACTCTGGTAAGAGGACAACATTTTCTACCAGTTCACAAGTCAGCAGAATAGGTTAGGAAGTGTAAAACAGCCTATGTGTCACACACAGCTCTATCTGCCAAAACCTCACCATTCTTCATCTGCTGCCTGAGTCAGTCACCTCATTACACTTATGATAGGGACAGCCTACACCTTGAGGCTGCTGATAATGCCTTCTGCATAAAGGATGCCTTTTTGGTAGCAAAAAAAAAAAAAAAAATCATGTTCAGCATAATAGTGAGTTCATTATTAGTATACAGTTCCTCCCTACAGCACTTATAGCATTATGGACTCTGCAATGTACTTTATTTCTCCTTAACTTATGTTATTATTAATAATTTGTGTTATTATTCACATCCCACAAGTAAGGACCTGAAACTGAAAGATTCTTAAAAGTTCCATCAGCATGCTCCCCACATAATCCAATTTGGATATCAGCACATGAGGCCTTTTACAAAAGAGAAAATTTTATGGATGATAAATGGGTAATATTTGGGGATCTAATTGTTTTCCAAGATGGAAAATTTAGAATATTATCACAAGAAGAACTTAAAGAAAAAAGGATTAAGGGTCATGGGCTGTTAAACAGACAATGAAGGGAGAAATTGTGATTAAAAACTATGGACTGGAAGAGAAAATGGCAGAATTAGAAAAAAAATATTAATTAACGAGAATCAAAAGATATATAAGGTGTTGCTAAAATGGGAGACAGAAGATGAATTTATTCAGGATTCTATGATACAATGGGCTAAGAATATTGGCCATAATATTGAATTATATAAATAGGAAAGGGTTTGAAAAAAAAATTTCTTTAGCACAAAATATAAGAGAAAATGTATACAAGATGCACTATAGATGGCACTTGACCTTCGAAAAACTATCAAAAATGTATAAACATCCCAAAATTTATTTATTAAGTATGATGGGGAAGTATTAGACAAACAAAAGGGTATTATATTATATGAATGATATACGCTCAAAAATGGAAAGAAAGCTGTACACCTACAATTCATGATTGGCTAGTAAAACTAGTAGAAATGGCTGAATTAGACAAAATGACGTGTCTTATGAAAGAAGACAAACTAGTGAAATTTGCTCAAAGTTGGGAACAGGTTATGGAATATATAAGTAAACAATGAGGTACAATTATGGTTGAGGGATTTATGGATTAATTAATAAGCAACCAATAGAGTTAAAATATTTTCTTTTCTTTGCTGCTAATATGCAATAATCCAATGATATAAAATGGGATTGATACAATATATATTTAAAGTAAGAACAGTTTGTGAATATTAGCTAAACACTAAGTAACATGGAAGGATTTTTAAGCACTTTTGTGTGGTATTTAGAGTTTTTCTTTTTGTTTCCTTTTTTGTTTGTTTGTTTTGTTAATGTTTTGATGTTTGTTTCTTAATTTGACTGTTTTCATTTAATAATATATTTTTAATTTAAAAAAAAAGTTCCATCAGCAGAAAACCAACACAGGATTTTGGCCAATGGCAATAATTCTTCAGAACAATGGCCACCCCAGCATTCTTCCATAAATACGTATAGCTGCTAATCATGTGTCTGTGCATGTGTGTGTGTGTCAAAGTGGCTGATTCTTACTCTTTCACATGTCACATTGCACGGGACATGGCCACAGGTGATGACATTCAGAAGTGTGTTCTTGTCTTGTTCATGAGTGCACAAACATTGCTGACACTTGCTTCCTAAGACTTCAGAACCAGGCTGAAAAACAGGAGCAAGAAACAAAATATTAGTGATGCAACCATATGAAACAGACCTGGTTAAATTCAGATTACAGTAATAATGATAAATGACATAGTTACTTGTCACTAGTTATTCGGGGGACAGCAGGAAAGACAGGCTGAGTAACAAAGTTGCATTTAAACAGTAACTTAAGTAAGAGTAGGGCTATGTTATTGGTGTAATTCATAATGTTTTCTAGTAACTTTCATAAGTTATATTTAAGGGAAATTTTTAGAGGCATTTCGATAGATTTTTTTCATTTTTATTCCATTCTTTAAGGGTTTTTTCCCCTCAAAAAGCAATAGAATGGAATATAAAGGAAGGCTAACAAGTAATACAGCAAATAAAGTAACACTGATAACAGTAGTAGATCACACTGTAATAAGTAATAGGAACATTTTAGAAATGAACTGTCCAACCTCTATTAAAATAGATTAGTAAAACCACTATAGAAAGGTAATAATATACCAATGGCTATTAGTGTCAGAAATTAATTATAATTTTCCACAGGAAATCTTAAGTCTTGTCCCTTGAATAGGGAACTTTGCTCTATTTGTCCCATGTACATTTATGAAGCAAATCTCATTCTGTTCAATGGAACTTGTTCCCTTGTAAGAGGATATAATATAGCATTGAATTCCACAGGACTTCTGGTAAACATATATAGGACTGTGCTGTTAGCTGATAACAGATGCTTATGATACATGAAATATTTAGTAACTGAAGCAGCAGCTTTAAATCCTGTTTCATACTGACCCTTTCCGTTCTAAAAACAGATAAATGATTATTCATTCTGTAATATTTTTTTCAGAAAATAACATTGGGAACGATGGGAACCAAAATATTTTCTCCCACAGATTCCCCCCTCAAGAAGGAAGGAATATCTTACCTTATATTCATTACCATTATGCACACAAACCCCCTTGGGTTCTGCAAAAAAAGAGAAGGCAATGTCTCAAAAACTCTGGATTTTTTTAAACAGCTGGCTATTTAAAAATGATAACCTATTATAACCTCCTGAGCATGCTCTCCTCTACCCTGTACAAGGTAGAGTCTATAGCATGGATATGGGAACAATGTGGCCCTCCCAAAGTTTTTGGACTGCAGCTCACACCATCCTTCACCATTGGTGCTGCTGGCTAGGTCTGTGGGGCGTTGCCATCCTACAATATCCAGAAGGCTGCATAATCTCCACATCTGCACCTGACTGAACTTTGTTTTTCTGTTAAAGCTACCTTCCATTAGAGTTACTAATCAATCAATTTTAGAGGAAAGGATGAAAGCAAATCCTTAAAGGTGGTGCAGTTGCAAAAAAAAAATCTTTGGAATCAATCAATACCACTAGTTTCTCATGGTATGTATCAAGGCTACACCTTTCACAATCAATAGTGGTTCTGGTTGGTGCCTTCTTCTGCTGAAGTATATGTAGGCTGTATGTAATCTAAACACAATAACATGGAAGTCATTCAAAGAAATAGCTAGCACGTGTAGGGGTAAAGTCAGAAAAGCTAA
>CM034701.1:116907739-116924897 GCA_020142125.1 Phrynosoma platyrhinos | reverse complement strand
GTCTCAAGATGG
Source organism: Phrynosoma platyrhinos (assembly GCA_020142125.1). NCBI lineage: Eukaryota > Metazoa > Chordata > Lepidosauria > Squamata > Phrynosomatidae > Phrynosoma > Phrynosoma platyrhinos. The sequence goes on along the minus strand of CM034701.1, from coordinate 116,924,885 downwards.
ATTATTTCTGGCAGTCTGTTCAGGCCCTTAGTCTCTGGAACATCAGAAAACAAGCATGCTCCTTCATCAATATGACATCCCTTCCAATATTTAAACATGGCTATCATATCACCTCTTAATTATAGCTTAGGGTTATTTTTAAAATACATCTTGTGTGCTCTCTCTCTCTCAATCATTTCTTAAAATTCTGTGATTTGCTTTCCCCCATAAGAGAGAGATGGATAGAATGCAGCTCTCCTGGTGTTGATTGGATTGTAACTCTCATCAGCATGGTCTAGTAGAGCCAATGGTAAAGAATGCTTGATGCTGTGGTCCAACAACATCTGGAAGGCTGAATTTTTCCCATTCTTGCCACAAGAAGAATGGAAGCTGTTCTATCTTTATTAGCTTGATTGCATGCCAGATTTTTGTATTGTCACTCACCAAATAGGAGTTAAGATGCAAAGCTTGGGAAGTTGTTTTTCAGAATCATTATTTCCTATTACTTGTCACAGTGTTTAAAAGGTAATTCATTTGTATTACTTGTTAGAGTGTTTTAAAAATCACTTATTGTACTATTCATTCTGTTACTCATAGTTTTTTCTTGCTTTAAAAAAACTTGTTAAGATGGCTAATGGCATAGCAGAAAACAGGGAAAAATCCTGTCAAATTACCTCTAAAAACAACATAAAAGTGGCTGGAAAATGTTAAGTTATGTTAATAAAGGAACTTCATTCTTAATGTACATTTCCAAATGTAACTTTGCTAGACTATAGGCCTAAGCAAACTGCCAGAAATAGTGCACATTAAATTGAGGCACTGCCCTGGCTCAGTACTAGGGAATCATGGGAATTGTATTTTTTCCTGAGACATTGAGCCTTCTCTGTCAGAGAGCTCTGGTGCCACAATAAAATACAGTTCCCATGGTTCCCTAGCACTGAGCCAGGGCAGTGCCTCAATTTAATGTGCACTATTTCTGGCAGTCTGCTTAGGCCCTATAACTATTTTATAAAGGAAATTGGCATAGGAAAGATTGTTAGAGGCTACTCCCAATCTCTATGAAGGCAGCAATTGAACCAATCATTTAAGGATGACTTGAACAATGCCTTAAACAAGCAGAGATTTGTTTTTATTGGCTGTCCACTGTATCATCTCCATAAGGTTGATTTAGAGCCCAGTCTATGTGTATTTACTCACAGCTGCATTACTAGAGGAGTGTGGGGGGTGCAGGTTGCACCAGGTGACATCCCAAGAGGAGGTGACACTGCCACTACCCAAACATCTGCCTTTGGGTAGAAATGGGCTGCAGAGTTCTTCTGCATCCCGTTAAAATGTTGGAGCTCAGTGGAAGAGATGGTGTGAGTGGGGTTATTTATTTACTTTCATTTATATTATCCCCGCAGGGACCCAAGGCAGCTCACAGATAAAATAACAAGAGACCCAATAAAACAATAGATAAAACAATAAGCCTTTGTCTTAGGCTCAATGGGAAGAGAAAAGAGAGGCCCAAGTTTTACATTTTTTAAAAATTAATTTTTTAAATTCTTCATAAATTTCCTTTAAAAATATTACATCTTACCAAATTTTCACTATAATTACACAAAACTACGTACATGTAAATACATTTAGGCTGTGCATATAATATTTAATTTAAAGTTATAATTTTAATTTTGATAGTTATATCCCAACTATTGTAATTACATTTAGTGATATACAGGAATTTCAATTTAAGTAACATTAGTACAAAAAACATTACTAAGGATTCTGTATGGTGTGGAATGAGATGATGTCAATGGGGAGTGACACCATGAGTTACGCATTGGGTGACACCAACCCTCATGATGCCATTGTTTTTTTTAAGTCTTCTTTAGTTGAGTGGGTCTTACATTCTAGTAAATATGAATAAATAAATAAATAAAGCCTGAATAGATAGAGTGCCCCCCTTCAGAGCCTATGTTGTTTTGATGGAATGACTGACATTAGGATTACAATAGACTGGTCAAAATATAGAGGAATGCCATAGCTGGGAAAGAGTCATTGCTCAGTGTCTTGATTTGCAAGAAGCTCTATATTCAGGTGGGGCTAGAGAAGACTGCCAGTCAGCGTAGGCAATACTGACATAGGGGGGTTGCAGACTGCCAGAAATAGTGCAAATTTTGCAGACTGCCAGAAATAGTGCACTTTTAGGGTTAGAGTTAGTGCTAGGGAATCATGGGAACTGTTTTTTTTCTGAGACATTGAGTCTTCTCTGTCAGAGAGCTCTGGTGCCACAATAAACTACAGTTCCCATGATTCCCTAGCACTAACCCTAACCCTAAAAGTGGACTCAATTTGCACTATTTCTGGCAGTCTGCAACCCCCCCTTAGATGGGGCATGATCTGACTCCATTTAGGAAAGATTCATGTCTTTCTAGAAAATATTTTTGACAGAAATTTGGCAAGATAACAACAACAACAACAACCCCCAAAGCTAACCAAAGAATCAAACACTCTATGCATCTATACAGGTGTTATTTTTACTTGTTGGTATAGCATTTCTGTCACCATTGTGTGTGGAGAAGAACATTAATAGCAAATTCTGAATCCTCTTAAGAAAAGAAAGAAGGTGAGAACAGCAGAACTCTGCAAATAATGTTGGATATGTGAAGCTCACTGGTTTTTTTTCTCTTAGAAAAATTTGGGCAGCATTGGTGTGCCCTTCTATTAAATGCCAATGGGATATTTGCTGAGTGTCATTCTGTTAGTGATCCTGCTCCTTATGCTAAGGTAAGATGTAGATTTAGTAATAATTTAATTCGTCTTCTGACATCTGGCATAATTTCATGTGTATTCCTGTCAGAAGAGCCAGTGTGGCTAGTTTGAGGTTTGAACTATGGGTGCATTTGCACTGCAGAAATAATGCTGTTTGATACTACTTTAACTGCCATGGCTTAATGCTATGAAATTCTGGTGTTTGTAGTTTTGTGATACATTTAGTCTTCTCTGTCAGAGAGCTCTGTTGCCACAACAAACTTCATACTCCAGAATTCCATAGCATTGAGCCATAGCAGTTAAAATGGTGTTCAACAGCATTATTTCTGCAGTGCAGATGCAGTGCATCACTCTGGGAGACCAAGCTTCAAATTCTGGTTCAGCTGTGAAGCTCACTGGATGGCCTTGGACAAGTCATGCTTCTCAGGCTCAGAGGAATGAAATGACCCAGATAATCCCCAATAGGTTCACCTATCAGAGACAGCTTGAAGGCACACAAGGCAGAAATGACATGAAGACTCACAACCACAAGTTTTAGGAGTCATATTGTGACCAGGACACTTCTGTAATTTTCCGTGTTCTGCTTCTCTGAAAGATTATAGAACTGCAGAGATTTTGTAAATTATTTTGCTTTGGGACTATTCTTCTTTCCTGAGTAAGAAGCTAGTCACCATCACAACACTGGCACTGAATCATTAAGTGTTTGTTGTTGTTGTGTGCCTTCAAGTCATTTCTGACTTAGCTTACCTGTTTAAAAATTGGCTGTGCCTTAATTGTAGATATAATGACCAGTTGCCCCCTGGTGGTAGGTTAAGGCTTTAACTCAGAAAAGAGGGAATTCTTGATGTAATATATTGCAGAGTGGCACAGTGCTTTGAGTGTTGGACTGCTAGTCTAGAGACAATTAAAATGGAATCATAGCACTATCATTGTGTAGTGTGAAAGGATCCTTAGTATCTGCTTTTCTGTTTATTGCTTAGAACTGTGCTTATGACACTTGCAATGCTGAGAACAGTAAAGAAGCTCTCTGCAGTGTCTTCTCAGCCTATGCCAGAGATTGTGCTTCAAGAGGAATACATCTGAAAGGATGGAGAAGTGGCATATGTGGTGGGTACCGGACATATATACATCTAGATATATGCTCACATATCTACACAAGGACAAACATTTTTATTATTTAAAATAGAATGCAATTCAAAGAGTGAACAACACCTCAGATTATTTCTTTGCCATATATATGGTACTGTTTGGATTGTTCTAAAAAAATAAAATGAATGGTGATACTGGCAGTGCTGAACTTGTAGAATCCACTTTCCTTTTTTCGATGATGGGGAGTTTTTGTGGAAACCAATGAATTGGATCCAAATATGTTGGAGTATCTCATCCATTCTTTTCTCAGTTTAGACTAGAACCTTTTCACTGTTGTGAGTTTTGCACTGAGCCTAAATGCAGTGGGTTTGAAATAAGAGCTTTTTCAAAGATAAATAATTATGTGACATGTTTAATTATGTTCAGCTGAAGGTGTGCACAATCTTGTTGGGGATATCACAATTACAACTGATGCATGTTCTTGTCTATTTGTCTGTCTGCCCTTGATCCAGACATCCTGCTTCATCAATATGCACATGAAAACTCTCCTCTAGGCCCAGTTCACATGTTCCATTTGTGAAACTCCTTGGGATGCATTTGTGCAGATTGTCTGCATAGAAACTCATTTTAGCAGCAATTTTCTAGTACCTGATATGTGTGTGATGTTTTACGGTTATTGTGCTTAGACAAAATGCTCCCAAGAGTTAAATCAATGGTGGAGGTGTCACTGGTGTGTGTGTGTGTGTGGACTTTTGGGGCCAGGACTTTTGGTGGGGCGTCCGGAGTAGGGACATGTGGGATAGAGTATGCGTATGTGGATTGGAACAGTGCACGCTCATGGGGACCAGAGCGTTGCACATGCAGGGTGTACGGGCGTCATGCACACACAGACTAGAGTACTCCATGCACATGTGCAGACCAGAGCAGTGCATGAAGGGAGGAGTGGTGTGTGCACATGTAGACTAGAGGAATGTGTGTGTGGGGTGGCATAGAGTGGCATGTGTGCATGTGGATTGAGTGACATGTGCAGATGGTGCATGGGGGATGGTGCAGGGGGGGCTGATCAGTATCACCCCCCCTTCTGGTGTATCATTCAGTGCAGCCCACACACCCCCAATGACACTACTGAGTTAGATATTTCTGTAGAGTTCCAGACCATACAAAATATTATCCATGCTAACACTGTATTTGCATCACTTTCTGGACAAAATGACTGTTTCAATTAGTCATGAGTCTGGCAGGTGAAATTACTTTTAAATATGTAAGTCTGGTATGGTTGTGCAGGGCCTAATCTGACTTATTTACCTCTCCCCTTATGCTTAGAATTCTTGATACTGGTTCTTGTCTATTCAAAGATATTCATGTCCATTTGGCACAGTATTGTATCCTAAGCCTATTCCAGACCATTCTTTTGTTTTTATTTCCTTTGCAAAGATGTGTCCATGGAGTGCCCTAGAACTATGCAGTACAGCTATGAAGTGAAGTTCTGCAACAGGTCATGCCGTTCATTGAGGGAGCCTGACATGTTGTGTAATATTCAGATTGTCTCTGTGGAAGGCTGTGAGTGCCCTGAGGGGACTTATCTTGCAAATGAGAATGAATGTGTCTCTCCAGAGGACTGTCCATGTTATTATGAAGGCCAGTTGATCCAACCTGGGAATTCATTCCAAAAGGATGGGCTCATTTGGTAAGCTGGATCAGATAAAAGTACACATTTTAAATGACTTAGTTGACAACAGTAGCATGTCTGAAGCGTTAATTTCAAAATCATGATGACTGTAGAAGCCACACTTGAGAGCTAATAAGAGAGAACCTATGTATAAACACACACACATGCCTACTCATAAAAAACTGCTGCCCTAAATACCTAAAGCTCCCCCACCCTTTCACCGTTCAGAAGAAAGACTTGAAAAAAACCTAGTTATGGCAGGAGATGCTGATAAATATTTTTTAAAAAAACTTGGGAGAGTATGCCTCAGTAGATTTTTTAAAGTGCTGCAGGGACTTCATGCTTGGCCATTTCAAGCATGCCCTCTCATCTTCCATTACTGGCATCACAATATGCAGGGCTGGGAATTGTGCCGCCCCAGTTCACATGCAATCCTTGGAGGGTTCAATGGGATTCACAATGCCTTTCTCCCCACACATCTCCATAACCCACCTAAATACTATGAATTATTTCAAAAACCTCACAATTTTTTCTTTCAGCCTTGTTTTTGCTCCTAAATGCTGTTTCTCCCCTCTATCATGAAAATACAGTTATAAAGATATCCAGAGAGATGACAGGGTGCATTTACACTGTAGAAGTAATGCAATTTGATACCACAAAAAGTGATGTAGCTCCATCCTATGGAATCATGGGATTTGCAGTTTCCCAAGGTCTTTAGCCTTCTCTGCCAAAGTGTGCTGGTGACTCACCAAACAACAAATCTTAGGATCTGCCATGGCTCCATTCCTCATATCTGAGGAAGTAGACCAAGCCTATGAAACCTTGTGCTGCTATCTCTTCTCCCATTTAACCATAAAGATGCTACAAGATCCCTATATCTACAAGATTTAGATCTTGCTAGTAGGGTTATCACAACACTGTAACTCATCATGGAATACAAAATGGGCCAGTGCTTTATATCTGAAGATCTCACACAGTTTAGTATAACATCATGGTTCAGTTATCTTGGCTTATGTAGTTTTGATAGGTCCTAAAGACATATAAAATGTCAGATCTGGGAATCTACAATGGCTTTTCACACAATATTTTGTCTGGGACTAGAATGAGAAGTACAATGACAGAAGCAGAATGGTTTAAATTGTGTGACTGGATCTGGAATATTTTTTCCCTTTCTTTTATGCACTGGCATAAGACTTCTGTTTTATGTTTTTTGTATTTTTAGCAAATGCATTCAAGGACAATTAGATTGCATTGAAAACACAGAAATTAAGAAAGGTGAGAACTTTTTTTGTTATGAATACTCTGAATTATTTCCAGGTTCCACACGCATAGCACAAGTTAGGATTGGTATAACTTTCTCCCAATATGGGCTCATATAGTTGTAGCGACAGTGTTATATTTTAGGTGGATAGAATTCTGGAAACTGCTTAGTACTACACTCAGCCCTCCATATCCACATATTCAACCATCCACAGTTTGAAAATATTTTTTTTAAAAAATCCAAAAAACGAAGCCTTGATTTTGCTATTTGCATGAGGAACACCATTTTATTATGTCATTGTATATAATGGGACTTGACAATCCATGGATTTTGGTATTAATGGGGGGGGGGAGTCCTGGAACCAAATCTCACCAGGTACTGGGGGCTAACTGCATATATACTTTACGCTGTCTGGTTTTCTTGTTTTGGTTATGTTGTTACCCTTCCAGGTTGTCCTTCTCCTATGTACTACTTTGACTGTGGCTCTGCTGGCCCACATGCAACTGGATCAGAATGTCAGAAGAGTTGCAAAACACAAGATATGCAGTGTGTAAGGAGTTAAGCTCTTAGCAATGATGTGCACTTGACCATTCTATGCACTTGAGTGAACTTCATGAATGCTCATGGGAACTGTACTTATTTTTTCTACTCACACATCACATGTCTTCGCTCTAGACCAGAGCAAATATAATCACCTAGCTGATGACAATGCCCATTATTGTTCATGTCAAGTTCTGTTGTTTTTGTCTGACTGATACAGAAAAGGTTTGCCTGACCTGTGTGCTAAAACATTTCAGTTGAATGTAGAAAAAGCTAGTCTTTTCTTTTATGGGACCCAAACATGATGCCTATATCTCTCTGTATCATTCATGTGTATGCAATATAAGATTTTATCCATTTGAACACCTACTTTTTTTAATGTTATCAGTTTTTTTTTAAAAAAACGTATATCTGCTGCATAAGATTGGTAGAGCAAGGATGAGGAATCTGTGGCCTTCCAGATGTTGATGAACTTCAGTGCCTATCTTCTCACAGTTGATTATGTTGACCATGGTTGATGGAACTGTAGTCCAATGGCATCTGGAGGACTTCAGGATTCATACCCACCATGCCAGAGATTGTACTGTCTTGTGCCAGTGGTGTCTGTCCATTGCCACTCAGTTTTCCTATGGAAGATATCTGTTGAAAAGATAAAAATACATCTAATGTTGCAAATGGATGGCCTTCCCCTTTCAATCACTTACTTACTGTGGGTATGGGGAATCAAATGTTTTTGCAAGAGCTGGTGAAAAAATGGAAGTGAGCCATTTTGTTCTTCAGATACCTGTTTCCCAATATTCTCCACAATGATTCAGGATCACGCAACAGATCAAGGGTCATTTTAGTTCTTCCTCTCATTTCTTTAAGGAAGCTTTTCTAACCCACTGAATAAGTAAGAAGTCTAACAACATGGCCCACTTCCTAAATGTGGCAAAGTCCATCATCATACTGATGTGCATGTCAAACATTCTTGTCCTCCCCACTATAATCCTTTGCAATACCTGGAAACCTGTTGAAGGTTTCTTATACCTTTAAAACAGACTTTTGAGGTAAATAAGTGCCACAATGGAAAGACCACCCACTTCCAGTTCCATGAACAGAAACAGTTCCATTTTGGATTTCAGCCCTCATTGTTATTTCAAAAGTGTTTCTTTCTGGATGTCCATTGTATGTTGGTAATATTTCCTGAGTTAAATGAATTGCATCTGGCACAATGAAATTCCATTAAAGCTTTCTTTTGTTTCCCCCTCTTCTTTTTTAAAAAATGTTTTCTTTTACATCAATTTCTATTATGTTTTCACCTATCCAGTATGCTACAGAATGTGCCTCTGGATGTATGTGTCCTGATGGACTGGTGTCCAGTGGCAATGGGAGTTGTATTGAAGAGGATCAATGTCCTTGCATCTATGGAGGAAATTTCTACAGTCCCGGAAAATACATCACAGTCAACTGTAATAAATGGTATATTATTTTTGTTCTTAAAATAATCTGTTAGCATATAACAGTCTTAAAATGTGTGATCGAACATGCACAAACCTAAAACATGAACAGCAAGGGATCCTCAACAAATAAGGTGGATGCCCACACATAATGCAAAAATATACTATCAGCAAAGGGAGAAAAATGACCCTATTTTGCATGAAGTATACCTATGATACTTTATATGTACTGTATATATTCATATATGGTCTAGAAATTTTAGTAAAAAACTTGTCTGAAAAAAATAGGTCAACTTATTTACAGATCAATATAAGTACTATACTTTGTTATAAAAAAGAGAGAGGGACCATCCCCATCTCTGGGTAGAATGGCAAAAAGCAAGAGCTTAGTCCATTCCAGGAGCACCCAAAAGAAGCACTGATTCCCTCTACTCTCTCCACTGTGGTGCTGCTTCTGACATTTTTTGAATGCTTGAGTGGGGAAATGGCCATGGTGGAAGCTCTTTGGCATTTCCCCTTAAAAGAATATTGAGAGGAATCAGGCTTTGAAGGATGTGAATATGACATTTGTGTATGTTTATCAGCTTTTCTGAGTTAAAATCAGGCAAACTTATCACTTTAAAGTTAAGGGCTATGGACTTCTGGTGAATATGGTGCCATGAAAGGATGAGTCAGGGAGTAGTTCCTGACCCGAAATCGCATTAGTGGGAGAGAAAGATGTTTATATTTGAGACTCTATCATTCTATCAGTACTAGCTAGTATAGCAAAAGGTAAGGAATGCTGGAAATTGCATTTCCACAACCTCTGGAGGACCACATGATTCTTACACCAGAAACAGAGGATGTCTTCAAATACATAATTGTTTTCTTTAAAGTAGGACCAAAGCAGAGCAAGATGATTTACTTTTTTGGACTACAGCTCCCAGAATACCATGCTGACTGGGGGGTTATGTGAGTTACAAGCCAAAACATTTTCCAAGTGCTGAGCAGGGCACAAGAGCATCTATCAACAAGAAGATTTGGGGAATACTCCACAGGCTTATGTAGCTTTGGATTCCAGATGATATGAATTTAACCAATAGTGTCTGTCAGCCTGTGGAATGCATACCACTGGCTGAATGGATTCCTCTTCCCTGTGCCCTCCACCATGTACTTTGGGGGATAGACCCTCTAGAACAGATTTGGAGGTTTCATGGGGTGCTGAGGGGAAGACAAAGGAGAATGTAGTTGCATGAGAATGTAGTTGCATGAAAAGAAATCCATTAGCATGGCAAGTGATGTAGTCCTTTGTTTTTGCATTTATTTAATTATAATGATGTTAAAATTTAGGCTGTGATTCCATTAGTTAGATAAGTAGTATCCCTTGACCCGATCTGACACCTCCCCCATCCCTACTTACTGGGCAGCAGCCACTGTGAATGATGGGAGACTGATTCCTTGTTGATTGGGAAGCAACTGTCTTATGTTTTCACCTTCTCCTATCAATGATCTCCAATACAACAGTCATAAGCAGGATCAGTGGCTCAGTTCTCCCTTGCACCAGAGATCACTTGCAAGAAGGGTGGGTGGGTGGGTGGGAACATCACTCTGCTGCTTCCTAATTGAAAGGGGAACAGATCCCTGTCACTTGTGGTAGCTGCTGCTTGGTAAGTGGGCACTGGAACTTTTATAGTCCCTTTGCATTCCCTAAACTAGACAATGTTTAGGGGTCGTAAATACAAACCAGCCACAAATACCTGCCTTAGTGAATTCAAGCATTAGTTTTTAATAGCTATGTTTATAATACATTTTTGTACATCAGCTACTGAAGATTTTTTGGTAAATGTTCTGTACCAGCAATATAATTACATTTAATGTTTTACAGACACCCCCCCACCCAGTGATTTTGTTCATAAATCAAGATTTTTCTCTGGAGTTAGTGGTAAGATATTATCCCAATAAGGGCAAAGCAAGTATACAATGCTGGGCCTTACAATATACAGGCTTTATTCTATGGTATCAGCAACATAAAACTATTACTTTACATATAATTACTCTCCTGCTACAACAGGACACTTTCACAACACATAATCATAGCAATATGTCTCTACTGTAACTGTGATGTCTGCATCCTATAGGATCCTGGGATTTGCAGTATTTAGAATTCACAGACAATGGTAATAATTTCACCAAACCACAAAACCCAGGATTCTATAGGATGCAGCCATGGCAATTAAACTAGAATCATTCAGACATAGCTGTGTTGTGCAAAAAGGCCCAGAATTTTTCTGAGCTGCCAGGATCAGCAGAATTGCAGAATGGTGACTTAATAAAAGATGGAGAAGTAACTTGTAATGAGGAATCATTAAATTTCTAGAGGATCTTCTAGAGAAATGAAAATGGGTGGCTTAGAGTAAAGCCATCATTTTAACTAACCAGAAGGGTTGTTGTTGTTGTTGTTGTTATGTCTCACTCTGCCCTAAAACTATCAGACAACTTGTGATCCTTTATATTTAATCTAGCACATGCCAGAGAAGACAATGGATTTGTACAAAGAACCCCTGCCAAGGAGTATGCACTGTGTATGGAAATGGGCATTATTTCAATTTTGATGGAACAAAATTTGATTTTATGGGAGACTGTGATTATATCTTAGCTCAGGTACCCAAAGTTTATTATCTGATTCAAATATGGGCTATATGATATTGTAACAATTAATTGTGTTTGCAGTGTTGAAAGCTACAAACCTATTATCTGCTTACCTAGGAGTAGGGATGGAATTAATATTGAAAAACTCAAAAATGGCTAAAAAAAAAACAAATATGTTTTTCAAAGATGAAGAAACACTGACAAGAAGAATCTTGCATTGATGAGATTATTTGCAGTGTGGGAACTATTTTGTGCAAAAATTATACATCGGTGATTTCCGTAGAAAACAGTATTTTCTCTGCCATACACTGATTTTTCTGCACAGAAAATGATATTTCTGTGCAGATATGTCATTTTCTGTTCAGAAAATCCTGTTTCCTGCACAAAATTAAGGATTTTTCTGTGCAAAACAACCATGTACAAATTTTGCATAGAAAAAGTTCCAAATTGCAAAGTTTTCGAAAACTGTGTGGTTTCAAAACAAAAACAAAAACAACTGAATCTGCTCTGAAGAAGTTCCACTGACTTCTTGGCATAGTCATGGAGATTATGCTTCAAATGTTTGCCATGGATTTTTAAATTTGGGTCCAAAAGGCAAGGAAATGAGAATTTGGCTTGAGGAATGCTGTTTTAACATATAATGAATCTCCAGGCTCTAGCTTACCATATGTAAAAAATAATTAAGCTGGCACATATTATTGTGTCAGTATTTCCAAGAGCCAGTGTATGCCGTCAACAAAATAACAGTGAATAGCTCTTTGTGGACTGTATTTTTCACCAAGGGTTTATACACGAGCCCCATCCTAGGCAAATAATGCTTTGCATATACATAATAATTAAACAGAGAGAGGTTTTCTTGACGAGCCTGCTCTATGATATACAATGTGCAATAACACTTTTATTTTTCCTTTTGTTATTGTAATAAGGTGAACATTTTTTTAAAACCCTGCAATCTCTCATTTATAGTCTTAAGTGATACTGCTTCAAGATGATTGCATGATTTTGCCCCATGCATATATTAGTATTTACAGCTTCCTAGGATAGTGTTAATTGAACTTGTAGTTAGTCTGTCCTGAGAGTTTGGACAGCAACGTGAGTTGTTCAAAGAATGTGTGTATGTCGTTGTTGTGGATTGCAGCAGTGCTGGTATGTGAACTGGGATTGCTCAAGAAACTAAGGATTTTTTTTCCTTAGCTGTTGGAGGCCAAAGATGAATTACTAGGTGGAAAGAAGATGTAGGAAGTCAGTCAGAGATGGCAGCTGGGCATAAACAATGGGCGGGAGAATTAAATGGCATTGTGTATGTTTACAGTGTATAAGCTAGACATGGAAACAAACTAGGCAATCAGTAGGGACAACCACTGAGATCTCTAGATCAAGGATGAGCAAAGTATGGCCCTCTCACCCCACAGCTGTTGTATGGACCCCACAGCCTGTTGTATGGATGTTTTCTGCTCTTGGAGGGCTCCAGGAGTGGCACTTCCAAAACCTTTCTGTTCACTTCTGAATTAGATTTTTTTTTCTTTTTTGCTTTGGGGAAGGCATTTGTTGTTGTTGAAAACTGACACTGAGTTCAGCAGCTGAAAATGTGGCTTCCAGCCCTCCCAGATTTGCCCAGCCTTGCTTTAAATGGATGGGGTAGAGGATGTTGCACCAATACTGCATATTTGGATGATGATAGGTGATTGGCAAACACTGATTGAGACAATAAAATTCCACTCAAACTCTTAGTTTGAGATGGGATACAGTTTCTTCTTGGGAACATATGCCATAGTGGGTTAGAAGTTGATATTGAAAATATAACATTCAGTGTCCTTTTGGTTTCTTTTTCTAAGGACTTCTGCCCCAATAATATACAGACAGGCACTTTTCGAATTATAGTGCAAAACATTGCATGTGGTAAATCCCTCTCAGTGTGTTCCTTGAAAATTAGCATCTTATTGGAGGTAAGTCCATAATCAGTCTTACAAGTGAGGAACTTCAAAAATGTATGGCTTCATGTTTATTCACATGTTATATTTCTTGCACCTGTTCACACTGTGTCCTTTACATAGTTTATTCACTTTTAGAATGATTGATAGATTACTATATTTCAGAATAATAAATGCATGAAAGGTATGTAGAGTTGTTATTGAAATCCAGAATAATCAAACAATATTGCCAGGATTTGAGAAACCTAACCTTGGCTGAAATGTTGTTGGTAACATACACAGCTGTCACTTCCCATTATGGCTGCAATTATTATGGTAATTGCACAAAAAGATATCAAGTACCTCCTTTCTCAATGATCCTGCATGCATCAGTTAGTGGCCAATGGAAGATGGTGCCACCATGGTAGCATCTAGCTACAGTGCAGCTGAGAGCACACAGAAAATGTCCCCCCACTGGATCTTCAGCTTCTTGCTGGAGAACTGAGAGCATAATGTTTTTTCATTGCTTTTAATTGCAGGAATGAAGTTGGTAATCGTACAGGTCAGCTGTGCCCATGGGAGGGAGAGTAGACATTCTTGCTGGAACATTATACTCATGCAGGATAATAGACACATTCTCCTAACTTCTCACCCAATCTTTCCCCTCCCTTAACTGTTTCAAATATCTGTTTTTGGATATTTGAAAAATTGTGTAAGGCAGGTTTGGCCCTCTAGATATATTGGACTACAACCCTTCCTAGTCCCTTACCGTTGGTCATGCTGCCTGGGGCTTCTGGCTGTTGAAGTCCAAAACATCTGAAACGGAGAAGATTCCTCATATTTGTCATTTGGGTACTTTGAAAATAACTGGGTTTTCAGTGTCATCATCAGACATCTGATAGGAACCAGAAACCTTTCCTAGTCCAGATCAGATCTTACTTTTACATTCATTTTGGAAGTAAGGAGAAGGAGAATCCTACTATTAGCGGAAAGAATTGCTGATTAGACAGCTTTTAAATCCCAATATATACCTGATGATGTCCTCAAGTCTAATGTCCAGATTCCTGTTAAACTGGAATATTTATTCCATTCCCTCTCATTAGATTAATTCTGAATTGTATTGGGAAATTGATTTTTTTCCATCCAGCCTTAGTACCTTATAATATTAAGGAATATCAAGTTTATTGTACATAAGCTTTTGTGATCCCCAGTATATAGCTAGCAAAGGTTTATGCTGGAGTAAACCCAATAAAAGTGCCACAGAATCCTTTGATGTTTTGACATTCCTGTTTCTCACCATCAAAAGATATCATTCATGTTCCCATTTACACAAACATTGTTCATAGGCCACATTACCCTCGTTCACACCTAGGACATAGCTCACTGGCTGGCATATTCCATAGCTATCATATCATTTAATTTATACTCTGAGTGACATTGCTTATTGATGTGTGTACTATGTATTTTGCCCGTCCCACACATCTAGCCTAAGAGATTGTTACCACTGCAATACTGCTGTTTCATTTCTTCTCTAAGAGATCCATAGTGTCTGCTTTCCAATATTCAGTCAGTTTAATTCTTCAGCAGCTTGAATGTTCCTACACCACCATGGCTGGAAGTGAAACTCTGTTCTCTGATATCACAGTTACAAAGAATTTATCTTAAAAGAACTTAGAATATGAGCAATGGCATCACTAGGGGTGTGTGCAGGGGGTGCCATCAGATAGGATGATACCAGGCAACAGTGTGATGTCCCACGTTCCCTCCCCCAGAAAGGGGTTTGAGGACAGGGTTTTGACATCCCACTCCTGGAGGGGGGGTTTGAGGACAGGAGTGAAACCATGGACTCCCCTAACAGTTTCACCATTTTGATCTGCTTGGCTCTTCTCTGCCATTGTCCTCAGGGTAGCCAGACTATTTACTGTGACTTCCTCTTTCCTTGAGAGTGGAGATCTTTTCTAATTAAAAAACTGGTCATGCTTGGAAAGGGTCAGTGTGACCAGATGCCCTAACCACTAAAGAGGACAAGGCATTGCAAAATATAAGACAGTCAAGAAAAAAATGGAGGACATTACCAAATAAAAGCTGAAAGCACTCATATAAATATAAATGCATGGTTCTTAGTCATGCTCAAAATGGAGGACATTTTGGAATTCCCCCTGGACAAAAGGCTGAAATGTAGAACATTTCCTGGAAAAGAAGGCAATCTGGTCACCTGGGGGAGGGAGTTTCCAGTCTGTTGTCCTGGATAGGAGGAGGGTGGTGGTGGCGGCATGATATTGGATCCCCTGGAGTGAGAACCTCCTCCCCATCTTCACCCCCATCCCAGGAGTTACATGGTTGTGACACCATAATTCACCTCACTGGATAACACCAAACCTAATGACACCACTCAATATGGAGATAATGCGTAGTCTCTTTTTGGTACCTGAAGGGAAGACATGTTATTTATAGATGGTTATAACTGCATTATGATAGTAAGGTTTCATTACAGCTGTAATGTTGACACTTCAGTACATTTTTGCAGGGCAGTGAAATCAGACTCCTAGGAGAGAAAATTGAGGAGACAACCAATAAACCAGACACTGAAAAAAACTATACAATTTATCTCATGGGAATATATATCATAATTGAAACTTACAATGGAATGATCTTCATTTGGGATCAAAAGACAACTGTGACTGTGCTAGTGGCACCCTCTTTTCAGGTAAGGGCACATTAGAGATATACATCTTTGCTAATTCCATTCTCATGTGCAAGCACTTCCTCAGGAGAAAATTAGGAAATAAATAAATAAATAAATAAATTTCTCTGTCTGCTGATTAAGTATATAAGAGTTTTGTACTTTTTTGGGGTTGTTTTTATGGGGACATTTTGTGAACATTTAATGAATATGTTTGTCAAAGAAAGAAAGAAAGAAAGAAAGAAAGATGAAAAGAAAATGAAAAGTGCTCTATATTATTGTGCTCTATCCAGTGCTCTATATTATTGTTGCTGTTAGGTATTGTCATGGCAGCTGAGAATGTTTTTCAACAGGTGGCTCAACCTGTTGAAATATCCTTTCTTATCATAGGTGAGAAATTTTGTAGATATTGTTTACATCTTGACTGAAAGCATGGCTGCTGAGGAGGGGTGCATATAGTTGTGCATATATTAGTTAAAGATTGTGGAGAAAAGATAGATTGGAATGTTGGTAACATGGAATCAGAGTGAGCCTGGCAACCAGAAAAAGTGGGGGCTACTCCCAGGAGTAAGTATAAATAGGAAGAGAGGAGCATGTGTGAGTTAGATAGGGAATCGAACAGAGTGAGATAAGGGCAAGATAGGGACCGAGTTTGGGACTAGAATTAGAGGTTTATTTGACCATGAGGGGTTTAACAGCTGAGGTGCCTGGGTTATACTGGTGAGAGGGACAGTCAGAAAGGAGTTTTGAGTACCAGGTTAGGGACCAGGAGAGTCCTTGATTAAAGGTGCTTGGTAAAATCCTGAGGGATTATAGCTAGAAAGGCTGGGGAAACTACTACATGAAAGGTGAATGAATTGAAGAGAGTTCAAGTGTGGAAGTTTAATTAGGGTGACTAGGGAAGTCACAGGTAACCAGAAGGGTTATAAAATACAAAAGTTTAATAAAGGTTCTGGGAGACTTGGTTTGTAAGGGAATGTGTATGAAATTATAAGGAAACAATTACAAAGACAAGTTGAAGGAACTGTTAATCTGTGTAACAAATGAAGTATTTAAACACCAGCCAATAAAAGCAAAGCAAAGCAAAGCAAAGCAAAACAGCTTCATTTATATACCGCTTCATATCGTGCTATGTGGTATGTCTAAGCATTTTACAACTGTAAGCTCATTGCCCCCAACAAGCTGGGTACTCATTTT
>CM034701.1:116894210-116907639 GCA_020142125.1 Phrynosoma platyrhinos | reverse complement strand
TGTTTCAACAAGCAGCTGTCTGGAGTGATTTCAGAAGTACATTAAAAAGTCTACCAGCATTGAGAAAAGTCTTTTAGGTTTGGGACATATTAGATAGTGGATGTGTAGCTGTCAAAGAATAGTTGGTGCCAAGCTGGGGGGAAAATTTGGAACCCAGAGGGTTGAGATCTAAAGAGAGTTATAGGGCAGGAGACACATAAGAGAGTCCTGAGTTTGAGTGTCTCTGTCACATAACTGGTGGCAGCAGTGGGATGGGGGGACCCATTGTGCTGCCATCAGAGAGGAGTATTTGGGTGAGTGAGACTCATCTTGACGCAGGGTTAATTCATAACATATAGTTTTGCTACAAAGAATAGATATATGAATTGACTTGGAACAGAATAAATTCATGCAGCCATCTCTAGTTCTCAGGAAGTCCTGTTTTAAATACATTTAGGAGCTTATTACACTGCTAAATAAACCTTCTTATCTCTCCCAAATTTCAATCTTAATTTGGGCAACATCTAGATACTATTACAGGGATTTTGCTGCCGAATCCACCGCCTGCATCCAGCCTGGATCTCAGGGGTGCTCCGGTGGCCATAAGAAAAAACTCCTGGTTTCAAAAATAGGCATGCTGAGTGCCCCTGGGATCCAGGCTCAGCCCAGGATGGACACAGGCGGCGGATTGGTGGCAAAATCCCTGTGATAATATCCAGATGCCACCCGAATTAAGACTGAAGTCTGGAGATGTAAAAAGGTTTATCTTAGTGGTGCGATAAGATCCTTAGTGTAGTTTTCCCCAATCTGGTGCCTTCAAAATGTGCTGGGCTCCTGTTACATTAAGCTTCCATGACCAATAGTGGAAATGGTGGAAGTTCTGTAGTACAATATATCTTGAATGCACTGGGCCATGGAAATAATTCATTTCCTTAAAATACCATAATACTGTATCTTTGTAAGGAAGGATGTTTTTAAACAAGGGACTTTATACTGATCTATACAAACTGGATCAACAGTATGTTAGGGCAGAAACTGTAGCATTCTGGAAGAAAAAAACTTTTCTACTGAACAAAATGGTAAAATAGCTTTCACATACTGTATTTTCTAGGGCAAAATTTGTGGCCTTTGTGGTGATTTTGACAGCAGTGCCAACAATGACTTTACTACTAGAGGACAGTCTGTGGAGATGGATGCACAGGCATTTGGAAACAGCTGGAAAGTTACCTCTAGCTGCTCAGATATAAACAAGATAGATCTCTGTGTGAATCAGCCTTCCAGACTTGTACTGGGGAGAAAGTATTGTAGTGTTATCAAAAGTGAAGCCTTTGGATCCTGCCATAGTAAAGTAAGTGTATGTTTTTCTCATATTCTCCATCAACCATCTTGCTTTCTTTTATGCTGCTTGCTCTCCCTTTTTTATCTATATGTCTTTAGATTGTATATATGTCTGATCTGCTATAAACTGCATTGCCTGTAGACTTTTTATGATGATTATAAAATGAGACCCATGGTGGTTAAGGTAGTCCAGATAGTCTAGGCAAAGGTGAGAATTATGTACCCCCCCCTTGTTAGACCACACATTTCAATGTCCCTAGCCAGCATAGGCAATGGTGAGGAATGTGGCTGGAGCTACCTTAAAGACTAAGTAAGCATGAGTGGGTGGGGGCTCACTCTGAAATGGTGGTGGGGAAGCTTCTGAAATGGTGGTGGGGAAGCCCAGTATTGAACAATGCTAGCTGTTATATGGGCCATCATTGTCTCTTTCTTTGGCTATGTAAGAGAAGGTCTTCTCTTGGTCTATGTAACTTCAGATCAAAATAGATTAGGTTGGCTCCTTCTTAGTTATCCTTCCACAAGCAGGCAAATATGTTTTTAGACAAACAGGCTTGCAACATTTAAAATTTTTGTTGGCTAAAGATAGTTTTATCTCATTTGATATTGTTTCTTTATCTTTTTTACAGGATTTTGAGTTGTGTTCTTAGTTGTGTGTGTGTGTGTGTATTAGCCAGCTCAAGCTCAAGTATTATGTTTTGACAGGAGGATAGGATACTTATTTAATCAACAGATAGATGTCAGACCTACAGTAGGGCATGTTCCTGTTATATTTGCAAGTTAGATATTTCCTTAAAATCTCATTCTGGCACATTCTCCTTTGGCCAAGATATCTTAATGCTTCTGTTTTCAAGTATGCATATATATTTTAAATATGATCCTGAGGTGAAATCTTTATTTTCACTGGTTTTGCTTCTGTTAGATCAACCCAACACCTTATTATGAATCCTGTGTTTCTGATTTCTGTGGCTGTGACAATGTAGCAGACTGTGAGTGCTTCTGTACTGCTGTAGCTGCTTATTCTAAGAGTTGTAGCAGGGCTGGCATCTGTATTGACTGGAGGAGTCCTACAAATTGTCGTAAGTACTCACAAAACAAATCTGCATTGAGCAGCATTGATCATAGGCTGCATGATAAATGCAGTAAAGATAAACATATCATCTGAAGTAAGGATAAACATTCTCCAGTAATAACATTAAATCAGTTAATTAAAGTGGATCACTGATAAAAGAACATCAGGAAAAATGAATCGGGATTTGGTTTTATCCCTAGTGTATGCCTGGGTGTAATGCCTCACATATAATTCACTTGCATGTTGTTGTACACAGGATTAAAACAAGCTAGTAGCTGATTTGTATTTCTATTTTTTTTCCAGTGACTAATCATTTGATTGTCTTATGGACTAAGTGGACATGATTTCCAAAATATAAGTTCAGAACTGATTTAGAATCAAACCAGTATTAAGAGGAATACATGTTTACTGACAGACGGATTTTAATTTCCACAAGATTTTCTGAGAGATGCATGCATTAGCAGACTTCCCAATTAACTCTGTCTTTACTTTGCAATGACCAATTGTAAAACAAATTATGTTAAATGCAAAATACTGTACATAGCTGAGGACAATCACATGTTCTGATAATTTCATTTTTCAGCCCATGAGGGAGCACCTTTTTAAAAAAGTGCTAAATATACAATCGGTTTTAACCCAAAGTGGACATTCTCAGGGTTTTTTGTTTTTGTTTTTTACCAGTTTTCTTGCTTGTCAAAGTATATTTCCTCTTGTTTGTATGAGTATTCAAAACAATCCACTAAGATCCCATAAGATGGATGACATTCTGTTATGCTGCTTGGATGGGGCTAGGTAAAATGTTTGCTACTCTAAATATATTTGGTAAGAACCTATGTAAGTGTCCACATGTGACACCAGTACACCTCTCAAGACATTTGTATTTTATATTACAGGTAGGTTTCTTGGCAAAATTTAGCATGGCACAGCCAGTTTGAAGTAAGCAGAAGCATCATCCACATTATCCAATTTAGTGATGTTACAGGATATTGTGAGAATTGTCACATATTAATAGTATAACATTTCTTGCGGGTGGGGAGGCAGCCTTCTAATTCTGTTTTTCAATTTCTCACAATTCTTGTACATAGACTTGGGGCCCTTTAATAATGCACAATAATAGAGCTGTGATTTCACTTTAACTGCCATGGCTGCATCCTGTGGGATCTTGGTGTTTCTAACTTGGTGAAGTGCTAAAGATCTCTGGCTTAGAATTCTAACTACTCCTCCCTAAGCAAAAATGTAGTGTGGAAATACAGATATGTCAAAAGGTGAACCTGTAGGTTAGAACATGTTTTATTAATATTACCTTCAATTTCAAAAGTATGTGGCTAAAGGGAATATAATGCCCTAGGAGGCTGAATGAATATGTTTAGTTGTATGATTTTGTCTATCCACTACAGACACAAAACAGTCCCACACAAGTTCACATTTAATTTGCAGGGCTGTGGGAGAAGAGAATGAGTGTATGGGTTTCTGAGTGGTAGGCACAGGGCTTCCATTGCAAGTTCCAGTTGGCGTGCTTTGATATATGCATGTGCTTGTATCCCCGACCAGCCAGATGAAGTGGAATGAGGTTGGGGAGAAGGCTTCACTGCAATCCTCCATCTTGCCACTTATGTTTAATATATATTCTCATTTAGCCATGTTTTGTGACTACTATAACCCACCCAACAAAAGAGAATGGTCCTATAAACCTTGTGGAGAACCTTGTTTAAGAACCTGTAGGAATCCTGCAGGAAAATGTGACAGTCTACTCTACAATTTGGAAGGTAAGTCTTTGTGAAGAATTTGAGTATTCTTACACGAAAGAGGGGGAATGGAAGAAATAGCTTGTTTCTACTGAGATTTAGAAAATGGAAAATTGAAAGGGATACTGTTTGAGATCTCATTTTCAAGGGGAAGTTCATCAAGGAGCAAAAGATCACTTCTTTGAATACATTAAACATTAAATTTATAAGGTGGATTGTGAAAAAGCAACATATAGTAAGAGATTTGTTGTCCTAGTTTCTGATAACTCCAATAGTATTGTGCCACAAAGTAAACTTCCCCTTATTACCCTATTGTTAGTCAATGACTAGTGAAAATCAAGATTATTTGCCACTTTGCTCTCATTTTAGGTTGCTACCCAGAATGCAATGCTGAAAAGCCATATTATGATGAGGAAAAAAGAGAATGTGTTTCAGTGCTTGAGTGCACCTCATGGTAAGTCGTGATTTGTGACAGAATTCATTCTTGTCATAGCAGCCTGTCATCATGAAATGCTAATTCAGCATGCAGAGAACAAGAAATGTGGATGTATGTGTATATGTGCATGCATATCTGTTGCCAATTTTAAACAATAAAGTATTACGATAACAATATTTAATTAAATAATTTTAATTAATTAATATTTATTGTTTCCCCAGTGATCCAAAAGAAAAACTCTGCTTGAACAAAACAAATGGTAAGGCATCCAATGACAGATCTGTATTAGTTGTATTTATAGGATATTTAGTGTTTGGGTTTCTATGATGTGTGATAAACAGAATCTGGAATTGTTGACTTGGTGGTCATCATTGCTTTAACTAAATATCTATAAATTGTTGTCCTGACATTAGCTAAGGAATCTTTGGCAAAGTATCTTCCTGTTCCTGATTACCGAAGACCTTTCCTTCAGCTATGACACTGACTCATAACATACATTTCTGAAAGTCCAAGCATAAATGAAGCTCAATAATGTTC
Source organism: Phrynosoma platyrhinos (assembly GCA_020142125.1). Lineage (NCBI taxonomy): Eukaryota > Metazoa > Chordata > Lepidosauria > Squamata > Phrynosomatidae > Phrynosoma > Phrynosoma platyrhinos. The sequence continues at coordinate 116,902,535 of CM034701.1, read as the reverse complement.
CACAAAGAGCCAGAGTGGTGTAGTGGTCTGAGTGTTGGACTAAGTCTTTGGGAAACCTAGGTTCAAATCCCCATTCAGCCATGGAAAACCACTGAGTGGCAAGTCACATGCTCTCAGAGAAAGGCAATAGCAAACACCCTCTGAATAAGCCTTGCTGAGAAAACCACATAATAGGTTAGCTTTATGACAGTAGTGTCACTAGGGAGTGTGGGGGGTTCAGACCACACCAGGTGATACTCTAAGGGGTGGTGGTGACACCACTGCTTCCCCAACATGGGATGGGCTGAGTTTCAGTGGCTGGAGAAAGGGAATGTTTTCTTGACTGCTCAAGGTTAACAAATGAGTGAGCATCTCCTTTCTCTGTCCATTGACTGAACTGGGAAGGGGTAGGTTGCTGGTCCACCTCTGCCCCCAGACACTCAAATACAAGACAACAGCAGGGAGTGGAAGGCCAACTACTTCTCCTTCAGCAGCTACCACCACATTTATCACTTTGCCTAGGTTCTCCCCCAGGCTCCCTGGCTGCCTACCAGACAAACTGGAACCACTGGAGCTAGCTTTGCAGCATCTGTGCTCCCAACATCCTCCCTCACCATTTTCCCACTCTTGAAAAAGCGGCAGGAGAACTCCGGGTTGTAGATGGGCTTCCCAGGTGTATACAGGCTGCCTACAGCCTGGGCATGGGTAAATGTGATAAGACCGGTTTTTGTCTTTTAGATCCCACATCTTTACCATCAGTTGTTCTGTGTGCAATAATCTCCAGGGTGTCAAAAGTACTATGTTTTGCTGGAATATATGTTTAACCACCAAACTGACTTCACTTCTATTCTTTTCTTTCTCTTTTACTTTCTTGTGGACTCAGAATGTCTCTGTTGTTATAACAAGAAGACGTATGCCTTGAATGAATTAATATTCAATCAGACATTTGGGGTTAAGTGTGTTGTAGCTGTTTGTGGTCCTGATGGAAAGATTATTAATATATCCACCCCATGTGCTACATTCCTGAATGGCATTTTTCTAACTTGGAATCCAGGTATTTGTTGTTAATACATATGGGCATCCAAATGTTAATTCAGGCATTTTGGGGGGTGGGTGGGATTATAAAATGGGGTCAAAAACACTTCTGGAACCTGAGGATTGCATTATGTAAGTAAAAATGCAGAAAAGAAGCAGATATTTTAAGAGACTGGAAGGGCCTCTGTATGCAGAGAGCTCCATATGGACATTAGAGATACTGTACTCATGTCCAGCTCCTGTTTATAAACTGCAGAGGACTAGACCTCACTGTTTTTTTTCCTAGTCTTGCAAAGTAAAAGGAAGGTAATACAAGTGAATCTCATGGATCTGGATATCAGTAAAATATGCCTGTGGATTATCAAATAAATATATAAACTGATGCACAGTAGTGTTTGGCACAAAGAATTGTGCATGGGTAGATTAATGTTGAAGTTGGAATTATGAATCCAAATATAGTGATAATCAAAATTTACAAATAGTGCATTTGTAACTGAAATGCCAGTAATATTTGGCTGTAAAGCCAAAAAAGGAGGACCAAAGAAAGCACTGGTTTTCTTAACCTCAAACTAGACACAGGAAAGATCATTTCACTCCAAGCCCCTTCCACTCACCTGGGAAAGTATACTGGTTAAAAGAGAGTTTATGTATAAAGCTAATCTATACTTTGTTAATTTCTTTGGTATCAACTTCATTGCAAGTCTAATATGAACAGGGTGCTTATCAGTGCAGTGGATAACAAAATAAAATGTGGCTTATTATGATGCACCAATCTAAGCAATATTTTTAACCTAGCAGGGATTGGCTTTGGAGTCACAACAAAGAGAATTCCACCTCCAGTTCCAAAAGCAGGTGAGGATGTACTAGATGTTAAAACAGACACTATTTGAATGATTGGCCAGGGCAGCTTAGGGTCTGTGGCAGAACAGTTATCCACCACATTTGGTGCAAGGGCCACATGCACATGTACAGATCCCAGAGAGAGAGAGAGAGAGAGAGAGAGAGAGAGAGAGAGAGGGAGAGGGAGGGAGACTTGTCCCCATATGTCTCAGTATGACTCTATCCTCCAGTGATCTCCATTAAGATCACTGTTGACTTTCTAGTACTGGAATTACTAGCTACACAAACATCACTCTCAAAGGCCAAAAAATAGTGTTTCGCTCTGCTGTGTAGAAAAAGTAGATAAGAATCCAGCCACCATTGATGTCAGTACAAGAAACAGTTAAGATTGCATGCAGCCCCAGGTTAAAAATTATGCACCCCTGTCATGAACAGAGATGAAGTGTTGGCCAATATGTTGTTATCAGGATAATAAAATTAAATTAGTGAAGGGTTCAAAACAGATGAGCAATACATGTGCCCTCCAAACCCCAACCACCACCAAATTTTCTGTAATAGCAGCAACCCCTGTGAAAACAACAGCAAGAACAAAAACAGCAGCAGCAGCAAACCAAATCCTTCATTTTTTTCTTTAAAGGAATATATCATCTTTGCAGCTGCAACTGGAAGCCTCCCCAAGAACAGTAGTTTGAGAGAGGCAAGGAAGCAGTCAGTATAGCTGGCAATGGGTTTGATGTCCATGGTACAGAAGAACTTCAACTTTCACCATAGGAAAGGGTTGGTTAGGCAGCCAGATGAATGCGCTGCAAATGTAGGCATTGCCTGTTTTTCAAGATCAGAATTAGAGCTGAATGTAGTTTAGTGAAATGGCAAATCAAGCTTTGCTGCAAACCAGGAATTGAAGCTTCTGACCTTTCCTCCTTTTGTGCTACACTCTGGAAGAGGGAAGGGGATGAAAGAATGCATCAGCCAGAGACTTGTGCCTGGATAGCCTCTCTGTGGTATTTGTACTGGATAATGAGGAAAGATAATAAAGGTAATGAAGATAAGAAAAGGCCTATATCCCATTGCTAGTCTAAATTGGAGTAGATCAGTTGAATTAATAACTGAATGTTAAATCAACACTTACATAATGCCCATTGCTTCAAAAAGTACTGAGACTTGGTAATTTGTAAATTAGGTTTTCAAACCTTATATCCACACAAGTGGACAGGATGGCCTAAATTTAATGGCTAATCAGATGAATTAATAATTCAACCAATGTTTAAGCAATGCTCATTGCTTTAGTATGTCTACACTAATTGGGAATAGCCATTAGATTTAGGCCATCCTTTCCAGTTGTGTGGATTTGAGCTTTGACAGCCTAATATACTAATGAGGAACTCTCAGTAAAATGATATCTTTATCATTCATTTCATATAAATTTATATTACAGCTTGGGAAAACTTGCTTTCCCCCTTAGCCAGTATGGCTAGTAGAGCTGAAAGATATCTGATCTCCATTTGAAAGAATAACAAAATTAAAATCTCACCTTTAAAGGAATCAAGTTAGATTTGGCAAGATTCCCATTCCTGCACATGGTGTGGAAGGAAGCATATTGCTTAATGTTGTGCTGTCTGCTAAACACAGCTACTACTCATCTTCTGTTTTTGAAATGGCTTCAAGTATACAATAACAATTTCAAATGTGTTTTGTTTCAGGAAAATTGGCTATGTCTTCCACTATCTCACCAGCAAAACAAGAAACCAGTGTCTTCCCATGCTTCTGTAACATAAATGGGCAGCTGATAACAAATGGTAAGGAAGTCATCTTCTAAAATCTTCTGAAATGGTAAGGAAGTCATCTTCTGAAATCCTGAGGTGGCAATGGGAGGAGAAGGCTGCCTTTGAAGGTCAGCTATTTGGCAAATAGGTACTTAGAACTCACTGCCTTCTTGCATGCCATCACCACTGCCTTTTCCCTCCTTTCCTTGCCAACACCTCCGCCTGTCCTACTGTCTTTACCCGTCAGCACAAGTACTCCAGTAGAGGATAACATTTCATGCTTGTTCCTTTAAAACATGTAACAATCACACTTTATTTTTTTTATTGACTGTCCATCCATCCATCCATCTATCCATTTATAGAGAGCCAGTGTGGTGTAGTTTTTTGAGGTGGACTATGGCCCTGGAGATAAGGTCATGAAAACCCACTGGGTGACCTTGGCTGAGTCACACTCTGTCAGTCCCAGAAAATCCTGTGATAGGTTCACCTTAGGGTTGCCATAAATTGGAAATGACTTGAAGGCACACAAGAACAACAACAACAGTGGGGTGCACAAAGTGCAACCTTACAAGGCAGAAGGAATTTCCAAGGTTCTTGGTTAACTCAATTCCCCTGGTCTCCTCCAACTTCTCTGCCCCCCCCCAAAAAAATCAAGGAAAAATGGTTAGTTGCATTCCAGAGCCTAGGAGGATGCTGTTTAAAAATGTCTGCACATTCCTGATTTGTTTTAGGCCAGAAAATACTTATTTTAGAAATAGGAAGAGGCCTTTCTTTAGCCTAACCCAGTCCATGAGAGTCAAAATAACATTACAATGGAATATTGCACTTAACATTTTTAGAGGGTTTTTTGGGGGGAGGGAGTCAGGTGGGGTTTGTCCATCAGAGGGGGAAAATGGCAAGGTGCCTGCACTTGTTCTAAGCATATGTAGATTACTGGACACAATTGACGTTGATGTGAAATTGCTGATTTTTCAAAAGATGATTGTGCTGTATAACAGTATTTATCTTAAGACCAATAAAGTTTTAACTAACTACTATTCTGGATTTTTAGGCAACAGCCAGTTGGTGACAAGGGATACAACAGGCTGGTGTATTTATGCCTTTTGTAATACAACCTGCCAGACTGAATTCAACTTTGGAGAATGTGTCTCATTCGCTACCACTGCAGTTCCAAGCAAGCATGTCATGATCCCCAGTAGACCTTGTAAAGGGAATATACAGATGTGTGAGAAGCAACCTCCTCCTTATTCTCCTGGTAATGTTGTTCCTGCATTTATACCTGGGAGTGACTGCACTGACCTTGACCCTCCTAGAAAAGTGAGCAAACTGCACTATCAATAGCATATTTATGGTGGAAAATATTTTTCTTGCAATACTTGGTCTCTATAAAAAATATAAAGATGATATTAATTTACTTTCAGTCCTGGGCAATAGCATTGCAAAACTGTCAGCTGCAATGCTAAGGCCAGATAAGGGGTGCAGGTCATGACCACTAATAAGCAGCAAATACACATGGTGTTGCCTCAAAGGAAAATATTTTTGCTTTTAGAGCACCATTTTAATTAATTTTTATTTAATCAGACTTTCAGTACTTATGCTGTTGAGAAAGTCTTTTAACTGTAGTTTTGTGAGACATTTAGTCTTCTTGATGAGAGAGTTCTGGTGCCACAACAAACTACAATTCCCAGATACCCCTAGTATTGAGTCATGGCAGTTAAAGTGGTGTCCACCTGGATTATTTCTGCAGTGTGGGTGCAGCTTTTCTCTTCTAATTTTGTGGCAAGCCATCTTAGCCCCACTCCTAGGAGAAAGCTGGTATATAAGTCTAATAAAACAAGCTATATGAGAGTAGCAGCATCTATGAAGGTAAACTGTCATTTATTTTGTTTTTATATTCAAGAATCAATAACTTCAGAAGCTAAGTTCTGACTGGGTGAGAGGATGAAAATTTTGTTACATATTTTAGTTTTTGTTGTTAACAATTCATTTGTGCAAAACCCTCTTGTTTTAGTACAAGTAGAGTGTTGGACTATTATAACTCGAGATCAGAGTTTCATTCCCTACTTGGTCATGGAAACCCACTGGCTGACCTTGGGCTAGTCATATGCTCTCAGCCCCAGAAAACCCATGTTAGGTTTGCCTTAGGGTCACCATAAGTTAGCAACTTGGAGGCAAACAACAACAACAACAAAGTATTTTTATTTAGAAAAAGTATATTCTAGACAAAATGCACAGTTTTCTGTGGGAAAAAATTGTGCAAATGAATTTATTGCAAAAAAAAAGCCTTCAAATGTGAAAAATCTCACAGCAGTTGACAGAATGAAGTGGATACTAGCTGCAGTAGTCTTAGCTAAGGAAATATATATACTTTGTGTATGGTATGAAAAATTGTGAGAGAACAGTTAAGTTTTAATACCTTTATCTGAATCCATTTTATTCAAGATAGATATTATATTGCTAGATATAGATGCTGAAACACAGTAAATTAATAACTGTACAATGTCTGGACAGAGCAAGTGCATTACAATAATATTGAATAAAGTCTGTAATTGTCAAGGGCAGAGCAAATTTTACTAAATCCTTCTTCTGGTTTTCTTTCAATTAATGTGATGACAGTTTCAAGAAATATGGAAATTTGGAGAATGCCAAGTTGCCACTTGCTTAGGTGGCAAACATATTACAATATCTGATGTGCAGTGTCCACCTCCAAAGTTAAAACTCTGTGTCAATGGATTGCCACTTATAAACAGCAGTGACACATCTGGTTGTTGTGGGAATTTGGAGTGCCAGTGTAAGTGATATTGAAAAATGTCCTTTTATAATAATAATAATACTAAAATAATTTGCAACTGGCAATATTGGAATGAGTGATTTGGTTGTCTTGCTGTCCAAAAAGTAATTTTTCCAGCCTCTGAAACTGTTTTATTGGTTGGTCAGTTAGTAGAAAGTTAAAACAACACACAAGTATTGTAACTGTCTTATAACCTCTGAAATTTGTCTGTTCTGAGTGGAGATCACATATACTGCCCCAAGTGAAATAATTACTTCTGGTTTATGGGCTATATTGCTCATGCAGTTGCAGACACTGGTTGGAAATTACAAAAGCTCCAGGGGCATCACTAGGGAGGTGCTGCATGTGTGGGCTGTGCCAGATGACACCTTAAGGCCTTATTCCCACTGACACTTAAACTGGTTTGCGATTCGCCTTTGCTCTGTGTCAGTGACTCGATTCCAGAAGGTCCATCGTTCCCTCTATGAAAGTTGATCTTTTCATTATTCCCATTTAATCGCTTCTTTTTTGGCACAATTGTCATTCCCACTAGTTTGCACCACTTCAAAATGCAGGTCAATCATCTATGTGTCATTGGTGCCACAAGCAGCAACACAGTGAGGATGGGGCCATTGCAGGCATCAAGCAGGGCAACTTTATCAGGCTGCTCAAGAATATACCATTTCCCCTTTGAGCAGCCCAGCTTGGGAACTATTTTTCTTTTAAATTGATGGAAGATTCGATCCATTGGTTTTGCAGCTACTTGTCTCAATGAGCTGCATTGCGGCCATAGGTCACACAAGCACAAAGGCAAGGCTGAGGGAGAGTGGAATGGCAGCTCTCCCAAAAACTGAGTTGGGATGGTAAACACCCCTCTGTCATTAGTCCCTCCCCTCCAGTAAGATTCAATTCAGATCCATCATTCCCACTTGTTGAACATGCTTCAGAATCAATTCTTTTAAAAAAACAAAAAACGCCAAAGAACCAGTGTCAAGAAATAGCTGTTTTTTTTTTTTTTGTGTGTGTGTGTGTGTTTGCCTCACTTCATCACAATTGCAGCTGAGCTCAATAGAACTGGAACTGGTTTCAAGTGGGAACGATGGCCATATAACCCGATCTGCAATTCACTTTAAATCATAGTGGGAATGAGGCCTAAGTGTCTCACATGCTCACTCTTATTCCCAACCAGGCAGAACCTATATAAATGGTCCCACCCTCATATCTTTTAATATTCTAACTTTTTTCTGTGGTAGCATAAAATATTTCCATAGGATAATGAGTTCTCATCAGGGGCATCACTAGAGGATGGGATAGGGGGTCTGGTCTGCATCAGGTCACATGGTAAGGGGTGTGTGACACCACTGATCCCAAATTTCTGTCTTTTGGCAGAAATAGGCTGTGGTGTTTGCAACTTGAAGATACACAGCAACAAGCTGGACTGTATATGTTAATCTATGTGTATACTATATATGGGTATACCTTAAAAGCCTTTTGCTCTAAGCCTATGACTTCTTGTTCTCTATATAACACATTTGCATTTAGGTGCTTGTAGCGGATGGGGAAATCAGCACTATGTAACATTTGATGGATCCTATTATAATTTCCGTGGCAATTGTACTTATCTCTTGATGAAACCAATCAGATCTGGCTCTCAGAACTTCTGGATCCAACTGGACAATCATTATTGTGGAGCCTCAGAAAGAGCTGTTTGCTCCATGACCCTTTTTATATCTTATAACCACTCTATCATCATTTTGACACGTGGAACTAAAAATGGAAATGAAGGCAACCTGGTAAGGTCCAGATTACATTCTCTAGATGCATCCACATTGCAGAAATAATCCAGTTTGACACTACTTTAACTGCCCTGGCTCAGTGCTACAGAATGCTGGGAATTTTAGTTTGCTGTGGCACCAGATTTCTCTGACAGAAAGACTA
>CM034701.1:116847078-116857822 GCA_020142125.1 Phrynosoma platyrhinos | reverse complement strand
TTATTATTATTATTATTATTATTATTGTGCCATCTGCAGAGCCCCCTAGACGGGTGAGGTGGCATGGGCCACTGGCCTTTCCAGAGCACCTAGTAGCAGGCACAGTTGCCACAGAGTGGTCATGAAGTTCATTCATTTCAGGCTAAGGGAAGACCTAGATAGTAGGAAGCTTTTCCCAGCTTCCCACATGCTGCAGCTTTGTGTTTACTTTAAGAATAAAAGCATCTCACCACAGTCTGTGGGAGGTAGTCTGACTGTACTGGCCTTCTTTTTAAAGGCCCAGAGGCATACTGATTTCACTAGGGACTTTAGAGTTCATAAAATGTTCAAGGAATGGTCTGGGGAAAGGGGAAATGTCAGAGAAAGCAGAGAACTATTTTCCCATGACATTCTAAAAGGGTTAGTAGGGTTATGGGGATCATTTGTACACTGTCACTTGAGGCTGGGCTTTTTCATGATTTGGCCACTAAAAGCCTTCTAAAAGTATGAGTGAATTGGTCATAACTTCCAAGGATGATATGTTGTGGGTATGCTTCAGGTTCAGGATGTATGCCTATCTGAGTATCCAGTTCTCTTAACCATTAGATGTTCCAAAATTGACCTGCTAAGGATCTAAGGTCCCCTTGGGGGTATGCATTGATGAGGTGCTTTACTCATTGAATGCTCTGCAGATCTGTGTAGGAGCTAGAGTATTCCACTGGTGGGAGTTGTTTTTTAATCCTAACTTTTATTGATATTGTTATTTAAAAACAACATTAAAAAGAAACCACACCATGTTAACTCCCTTTCCTTGCACTGTCAATGAGCAAGGGCAGTCTGTCCCACAAAGTGCCATACCATTGCACATTGTGTACACCGTGCAATGGCCATGCTCTCAAGCTATCATGAAATGGTTTCAATGGCACAGTTACAACAAAACTAGATAGATAGACTGTAGATAGACATATTATTTTGTCGACCATATCACTCATCTCACATACTTGTTTTGGCTACTGCTTGCTTCGTGAACTCAGAATCTAATTTATTGTATCTTATGATAAATATTACTTTAAAAATTACAGAATAAACAGTTTGTTCTCACATGGAGTCTGTAGCAAAGCTGATTTGAGCCCAGATCTCAGTCCAATACTTGCGTCAAGAAAACATTGTTGGCTTTAATTTACTTTTCAGCAGTACATCTATTTCTAAAATGAACTCCTGAATCCCTTTGGCAAATAGCTCCACCTCTTTTGCATACAGGATACAGAAGACCAAGAGATTTTTTGATAAATGTATCATGAGACTGTTTTCTCGGCAGCTAATTTATCATAACAGGGAAGGTGGGTATTGTTCTTTTCACTTCATACACATTGGATTAGCAGAGTAATGCTTCACTCCTGAAAACATTCACTTGTAAGACTCTGTCATAGTTTCAGCAAGGATTGATGAACCACTCAATTTCTAATCTGTGCCACTTTAAACAGACTAGAAATTGAGTGGTTCATGAATCCTTGCTGAAACTAAGGTAGAGTCTTCAGCATGGTATAGTGATTTGAGCAATGAACTAGTACTCTGGAGACCTGGAAACCCTCTGGGGGTTCACATTTGTTCAGCTTCAGAGGAAGGCAAAAGCAAACCCCGTCTGACCAAATTCTGCCAAGAAAGCCCTGTGGTGAAAGGTTCACGTTAGGGTCACTATAAATCAGAAACAACTTGAGGGCATGCAACAATAACAAACCACTTTCAAATGTATTCAGATACATTACTCTGACTTTTTAAAAAGTCCACAAAAATTGACATGAGGAATGTATTTGTAAATGTATTTTTTCTCAAAATAAGTATTCAAAAATCTATTTCTAATTATTTTTATGTGCCAAAAATAGTGTCAGAATGCTGTAAAGTTCCATGTAAACTGAAAATGGGCCACAGTCAAGCCCCAGCATTAGAGAGATAGTTTCAGTCCTATGAACTACCAAACTCATTTTCAGTCTTTTCCCCCACCCTGAGGTGGAGAACATGGGTTGAGGTGCATCACTTGAAACTGGAGGTAGAGTATGACATGAATAAATCCTGTATACTAAACAAAATAAAACAAACAAACCCCTTTGTATGTTAAGTTGAATGAAGGAATGATTTTTATATGTCTTATTCAGACTGAAATGCATAATAAACACAGAAAAGCAAGGTTACTGTACAAATTATTCAATTGTACTTGTATAACCTAGCAGCCAAGCTTTTATACACAATGACTGGCATCCTGTTCAGTAGTTACAAGATTGTAAGCTGGATTTAATGATACTGTAACTACCATGAACTTATTCTTGCAGATATTAACAATCAAATGTGACCCCCCCCCCAAACCCATCCTTTTCAGTCTGGCAGTGTCCCAACTGAAGAATTTCTAAGGCTCTACAGATCAGGTCACTGGAAATGACATCTGTAGTGCTCTATTGGTCACAGGGCATACTGAGACAAGCAGTTGTGGCAGGACCCTGGAGAGGTCTCTCCATCTGCCTGTTCTTTGGTCGGGGCACTGCCAATCTGAAAAGGTGGGTTGGGGCTAGTATTGTCAGACATAACTACAGTGATGGAACTCTGTCATCATAGTTACATCCGACAATGATGGATGTCAGTCATAGTAATTAAGAAGAAATTATGAGCCACTTCCTTAGTAATATTTGGGGTGTTTCCTGAAAAAAACAACCCTGGTATAACATGATTCTCCTCTGGGTTTGTTTGTTTTTTGCTTTTCCTTTAAGTTTATGGTCCACAACATTATACAACATATATAATAATTTTTTACTAAATACTACCATTATTACATCACATACTTTTCAACCCCCCTTTCCTCTGCCTCCTCTCTCTCCAGTGGCTATAACCAAGTAAATTAGTACCCAGTAACCATAATGTGGATAGTTAATAGTTTCTCTAACTTTGTTGTACCCCTTTTCAGCTTTAACTTTCTCAATCCAACAACCCCATTTGTCCCACCAGATCATTTCCTTTATTTGATCATTACATTTTCCTTTTCTCTCCCTTAATAATAAAAGAAAAGTTATTCTGCAATATAATGCAACCAATCCCCCCAACATTGTTTGTTTTTCCATCTCAATGCTATTACAGCATGTGCTGCTCTTAAAAGATTTTTTATTACATAATTTTCTGTTTTATTCAATCTGAATTTTCTCAAATTCACAGTTAAACAATTCTCCTTATCAAATTGGAGGTTTCTCCCCATCATTCTGTTTATCTCTTCTATAACGTCTAACCAAAATTTTTGTACATAGGGGAATTTCCACCACATATGAATATATTTTCCTTTTTGCCCACATCCATGCCAGCAATTTGGAGAAAGTTTTTTTTTTATTTATTATTGCAATATGATGTGGGGTTTTATACCATTTGCTAATTAATTTTGGGGGCAGCTCTGTGCTGCCCCTGGGAGTGCTGGATCAGGGCCGCAGCAACCACACACTGCAGCCCCAATCCAACTCTTTGCCACTCCCAAAAAAGCTGGCAAATGCCACTCCTTTTTGGAGCAGCAAAAATCCACCCTTACCACCACTGTCATGGCTCTTCTGCACTCCTTTACCGCAGCATGTCTACACGCTGCACCCAGGGAGCACTCTGACACCACGCACTGTGTGGTGGGGCGTGTGGCATGACAGCAATGTCAGGGCAGAGTTAGGGTGGCCAGCATGCAGTTGCCCTATCCCAACTTCACCCCCAGGCCAGCCCTTGTGTCCAGTCTGTACAGGCCCTTAGTTGTTGTTCTCTAACATTTATATTTTTAATTTTAATTATCTGAGTGATCCAAAACATTAGGCCTTAACTGTTTATCTTTAGATCTTTCTCCCATATACTCTCCAATCCTTCCTTTATATCAAATTGTTTCTCCAAAAGAAATTTGTAAACCTTTCCTATCAACCCCCTTTCTCTCAAATCCTTCTTTTCAGTTTATCTTCAAACTGTGATGTACTATCACCTGTTCCTTTTATTTCTTGTAAAATTCCATCTGTTGCCATTAATTGACGCTAATATTTCTTGCCAAATAATTCAGTTAATTTTTCAGTCCCAATTGGTTTCCTTCTTTCATCAACCTTTATCTTTTATTTCCTTAATTACTCTTTGTAACTTTTGATTCCCATTTTTGTATAGATATTCTAATGGGTACCATTTTAAATTTTCCATTTTTATGCTTTATTTGCCTCTCCTATGGGTGTCCCAATTAACTAATAAAACAAGTGACTGACATGATGTCTCAAATCAGAATAAAAGTCACAATATGAGTATATACATATTAGAGTTTTGGAGACTGTAGTATTATCTATACTGAATTGGAATTATTAGAAATCTCCTCTGGAGAATTTATGTAAAAACAACATTAAGTACTGCAGTATAAATGCTGCTCTATGGGATTATGTTCTTTTGAGGGTAATAAAATCAAGTAGAGAAGTACCATAATCAGGTAGGATTCCATGAGCCATATGGGAACATATATTATTAACCAGAGTGTTTAAAGTTTTTGTTTTGATATTGTTTTAGGCCAGGACTCAAATGGGCACGTACACTGGGCTTCATTGCTTCTGCAAGAATCAGAAAATTCATCTTTTGCAGTCTCTTCATGAACTCTAAAAACCTGTTCTAAATAGCTGGAAAATACTTTGAAACTGGTTTTTAAGAGTGCATTGGGCATGTAGGAGAGAAGGGGAAGCCACAGATTCTGATGGAGGAAGTGGGATACAGTTTAAGTATCCAGATGGATCCTGGCTATAATCTTTGAGTTTCAGAGATTAAATTCCTAGAAAATAGGGTCTAGACTAATCTTCTCTCTGGTATCTAGTCATTTTATTGTTTTCATGTGCAGTGCAGACATTGGTTCACTATCTCAATAAGAATTGAGGCCTTTGTTAAAAGACTCATCAGGTCAGCAGGTGACACAGCTTCAAATCTCACTCAGAATGAACACCCTCCATTTTCTTATTCTTCATTAAGAAAACTTCATAGTTTTTATGGTCAAGATCCTTTCAGACAATCCTTTAAAAATCATCTGTTATTGACAGAGATTTTAAATGTAACATAAGGGTGGTGTCCTATCAGCACAGCTTGTTTTGGAGAGAGTACAGAACTATTGTTTATTTAACCATGCAACATCTGTTTGATGAAACGGTTCAATAAATTGTGTTGTTCTTTGGTGTGAAAGTATACAGAATTTATTTTTTCTGAAGCTTGCTACCTTTCCCAACACTTGGTTATGCCATTTCTGCAAATACAAACACAATAACCAAACAACCAGCCTCAGAACTAAGAATGGGCAAGACTTCCCTCAGCTCAGTTTAGAATAAGCTAGTCTAAATCAATCTAATAATCCTGGGTTAGTTCAAATTCAGCCCAAATTAATGTCCTGTTCAAGACAGACAAGGAACTGGAGTTATGATATTCAGGGAGAATATGTTTCTTGGAACACTGACCTAAGTATTCAGATACTGATGGTTCTTATATAGCAAGAGTGGGCAAATATGAATCTCCAAATATTATTGGAATACAGCCCCCTCCCTCTCAAAAGTTAAGGGGAGAAAGGAGTTTCAATCCAACAAAAAGTGGAGAAAAGAGAGTCGCTGAGCTTTGGAACATACATTTGTTTTCTGCCCATTCCTGAGTAGAACTGAAGGAAAGGAAACTTTTGAGATGTAGTTGAGGTATCACATGACCTAAGCTTCAGCCCAGGTGCCTCATCATAACTATTCTTAAAGTCTGAAAACCGAGGGCATCTGGAATAAAGATGGGGGCCCAGAAGGTCCAGTGAGGTCACCCATATTCTTTCCATTTGGACAGGGTCTTTTCTGTGGAAGCAGTTAATGCTTGTACACCAGAGTACAGGTCCAGAGTACAAAGTATTGAGTTTGTTGGATTCCCATATGTGCAAAGGGAAACTATAGGCGCTTGCTCTCCTTCCTCTTTAAAGGAAGTCTCATTCAGGTCTACTTCCTCATGGGTTTTAATAATTCATTCACTTTAGACTTTGCTGATTCTGAGTTCCAAGTCTCATCAGGCACTGAATAATGTCATCAGGAAGACAAAGTCAATGGCAAACCCTTTGTGACCACCTGCTTCTCTTTTCCATTTCTCTTCTAACTGCAGTCCCAGGATATACTACCACAACATGTAGATAACTGAAATATACACGTTGTGGTAGTATATCAAGATTCCTGAGAAATAGTTATACAGTAGCCCCTCCCAATTCATGGGGGATCTGTTCTGGACCCCTCTCCCATGAAAATGGAAGTTCACAAATATTTGAGTCCAATTGAAAATAATGGCACACCATTTTATCCCTCCCTGCTTGTCCCTCCCACAAAGAGTGAGACCACAACTCGAAGTTCACGAACAGGGAGGGACAACTGTATTCCCATGGTGTCTAGCCCCCAGCACTCTGAAAAAAATTGCTAGGAATTCCAGTACTCAGAAGTAGGATCGGTAGTTTCACAGACACCATCTCCATGAGAATCGTAAAAGGACCTGAAGTCCCCAGAATACTATATGCATGATCTCTGGGACTAAAATATGAGGTTGTTCTCAGTCTGCACAGAGCCAGGTGGACATTTCTAGGGTTGAACAGAGTATTTTCAGGCAAAGGACCTTCCCCAACCCCAGTAAACATTTCCAAGCAAGCTTTTGCCTTTCCAGTCAGTTCCTTTTCATCTTCTGTAGCTATAGCAGCATGTGGGAAACTTCTCTGCAGTTTTCTGGCTGTTTTTGTGATTGATTTCTTTTACTCTTCATCTTATTTCCTTTGTTTGTCTCTCCAGATTCTTCTCTTCATTGTTTATCTTTCCAGTTTTTCATTGGCTGAGATCCTGCAACAGGGTTGCATAGCATAAATTACCACATATGAAGTTATGCATTTATTGTACTGCATAGCTTTTGGGCTGAATGGCAGTACTGTACAACTGAACACATACCCACATGTATAACCACTTGTACAACTGGATGCCCATGAGAATTTACATGCACAACTTCATGCACAACTCTACTGCTGGCACTTTGGATGCAAATGTCCCACATTGGACTAAAATACCCAACTACAATCTGGAAGGGGTCCTATGTGTGTGTAAAGACACCAATAGGATTCTGGGCCCTGCCTTCAAATCCTTTTTCTTTTTCAAACAAATGTTTGGACTCATGGCATCATGCCATGAGAATTCTCAAGTTTATAATGTGAAATGCTTATGTCAGAAAACATATGTAGTGCAAGAATAAGATAGTTCAGTCAGATGACCTGCTCCTGCTGCCTATTTCACTTTGGGAAGGGAAATATTATCCATCATTGCCACCATTTTACTAAGCTGAACTTCTGAAACCAACTTTGTCACCTCAAGGGCTTTGGTATGGAGAACTTGAAACCTCAACCCCAGATGAAATCTGTTCCCATCTTCATCATTCTTTGGTCCAGCTACAATGAGCATCAATACTGATTTCAGCTTCAGTTAGATGAACACTGATACCATTCAGTAACATCCCTGACACAAATGAACAAGAGCCACCATCAGCAATACCAGTTTCATTGACTTCAGATAAGGATAATAGATAATGTATGTACTAGACCAAGTAATTGAATATGAAAAAGATAAAGGAGAAAGAGCACAATTGGTACACTGTTTAGAGTTTTATTAAACTGGATCTATGCACTCTCCACTAAGCCTTTACAGACTGCCAGAAATAATTATTATTATTATTATTATTATAGTTTATTTCTAGAGCGCTGTCAGTGTACTCAGCACTGTACAAAAGACAATCAAGAATAATGCAGCTTGAGACCACTTTAACTCCCCTGGCCCAATGCTAGGGAATCATGGCAATTGTAGTTTTTTCTGAGACACTGAGCCTTCTCTTCAGAGACCTCTGGTGCCACAATAAACTGCAGTTCCCTGATTCTCTAGCACTGAGCCAGGACAGTTAAAGTGGTCTCAAGATGGATTATTTCTAGCAGTCTGTAAAGGCCCTAAAGTCTGATGCATCTGTACCATTGATTTTAGGGGCTCTGCAGATGGCGCAAAGCACCATCTTGAAGCCAGGGAATGGGAGGAGCACCTGGATGCCGGACGCCCCAACCCCTTCCTGAGGACATCATCAGAGCATGCACCATTGCACACGGCGAGTGCTCTGATGATGTCTTCCCGGCGCAGCATTTTTACATGCTGTGCCGGAAGAGGTGCAAAAGAGCTATGTGGCGACTCTTCCAGAGCCCTTTCTGCGGCTTTGCACTCCTTTCCCAGTCGACAAAAGGGTGGATTGGGGCCGAGGCATGGGGCAGCCTCTGCCTTAATCCTCCGCTTCTCAGGGCAGCCCATGGCCGCCCGTCCACATTCCCCTTAGTCTTGACTGAACCTTCAGCTTTATTAAAACGACAACAATATACCTTAGGTGTCCCATAGCTACTGGAGCTGCTGTCCACTGACTTCACATCTCTGGTTCACATTTTGGAGAGGGCCTGGTAAGATTTGGAAATGCCTTCTGAAGATGTCCAATATGTTGCATTTTTTCTGAAGTTGAGAATAGAGAATTTTCCTTTCTTTGTAATGGATCTTGATCACTGGGCAGCTGATACCTATCTTGATTTTGAATTTGATCTAGGTCCATGGTTCATCACTCTTAGGACTGAATCTCAGACATCAGACTAGACTCAACTTTAGGAGATGGCTCATTGTAAGCAGTTTAAAGAATATCCTCTTCTTAGCTACAGAATTTTTATTATCCTTGGAACCTTTGATGCCCCCTTAATGTTCTTTAGGCTCCTAGCCTCCTCATTAGGATTCATACCAGGCAGCTTACCTTGCACTGGATGATCCTGACTATTGATATCCACATGACTTGAAGAGATTATCCCTGAAATCAAACAGATCCCCATAATCGCATCTTCATCCTCATTAACATCTGCTTATAGCATCAGTGTTAAAACCCTTAGAATCCAGTGGGCCATGTCAGCCATCTCATTTAGTTCTAATTTAATTCTCCTGGCAGCTACCTCAGTTGCATCTATGCTAGCCTTGCTTAATATTTCCAAGTTGCTACCACCAACTTTTGCCAAAATCAGTACTGATTTTTTACATCAGCCACGATAATGTGTTCCTCCATTCCAATGGTCAATTTGGAATGGTCCATGACTGCAGGAATGGTATTGTGCTCAGCTACTTTGGCTTCATTGCTCCTAAATATTGCAACTGGTCTATCATCCGCCTTCTCCCCTCTCTTGGCAGACCACATCAGCTGACACAGGTTTGGATTCAGGACAAGGGTACTATCTGTATCTTCATATATGAAATGTTACCTTTGACTACAAACAGTTCCATGAACAAAAGGTCTTTATTCAGTTTTTTTCACGGCACCACCCTATTTTGAAGGACAGATTCTAGTGTTACTTTCTTGCAAGGGCTTTCATCCCAGCAGATTCCTCAGCTCTCATTATTGTCACTGAGATCTATTCCATTGAAATGCCATTTCCATCTATCTTCTAAGCATTGCAATTTAGCCAGAAATACCTGTATTATTGGATAAATCATTAATCCTTGTCTCTCGGATTGTACTATTTAAAAAAAAAAAACAACACCTGTATCTCCTTATATGAGTTTGCCTATGCTGTAAGATGTGCAAGGGAAGACTTTCTCTTGGTCCTACCACCGTCTCAGGCATGTCTGGCGAGGACAGGAGAAAAAGCCTTCCCAGGTTATGGAACTCCCTTTCCTGGGAGGTCTGGCCCCCTTCCTGCTGTTTTCCCCTAGCAGGAAAAGACTTTTTTATTTTTGTTTTTAGTATGTTTTTGGTTTTTAATATGTTGTGGCAGATAAGGCTTTTAATGGGAGGTGTAGTGTTTTTATTTTATTATGTTTTAAACATCTTTTTATGCTGCTTTTGTTTTTAATGCTGTATTAACTTGTGTTTTAAAACCGAAATTTACTTGTGTTTTAGCATTTTTATTAAGCGTTTTCAAATTGTATTGTGCTTTTCAAATGGTGTGTGTCATCTAGGATCCCATGCTGGGAGAAAGGTGGAAATAAAATAAAATAAAATAAAATTTTTGTTAACTTTTGTTTTAATAGTTTTAACTATATGTGGTTTAAAATAAAGTAAAATAGGAAAACATTTACTCATATCTCTTTGAAGTCACTTAGGGGCTGTACAGATGGACAGGAAAAGGTGATAGCAACCGCACCCCCTGCCCTGAGGATGCCCTAAATGAGGATGGAGCAACCATACTGGGGGGATAGTCAATGTAGATTTTCTGAGGCTAAAGTGAAGCCCCGCAATCGCACCACCAGCCCCGAGGATGTCACAAAGGGAGATGGAGGAACTTTGTGGGCTGGCAGCAGCTGCTTTAATTTTTTTTCTTTTTTTGTTCTCTCAGATGCATGTGCACATGTGTAGGGACAGATCCTGGCAAACCTGCGCACCTGTGCAAAACATGTTAAAGGCTGGTATACAGTGTCACTCTCTGTGTACAAAGGTGACTGAAGATCAGCATCCCTGTGCATCTGCACAGAGCATGTCATAGGGTGGCATACAGTCTGTCACTCTCTGTGTACAGAGGTGACTGATATTCAGTATCCCCGTGCACCTGTGCAGGACCTGTCATACACCCACAGATCATACAAGGATTCACTGACCTTGGCTTCCAAGTAGTGGGTGCCATAGACAGGTGCCACTGTTTGACTGTGTCATCCTTGGGGTGAAGGAATGAATTTGTCAACCAAAAAGACACTATTCTGTT
>CM034701.1:116768227-116782126 GCA_020142125.1 Phrynosoma platyrhinos | reverse complement strand
GGAAGGAAGGATGTAGATTAAAAGAACAGATGATAGCTATGTGGAAACAGGGACACAGAAAGAAAAAAAATCTTAGCATCTTACAGTTTGAATGTGTGTGCAATGTGTTGTTTGCTTTCGAGTCATTTTCAGCTTATGTCAACCCTAAGGTGACCCTATCATAGGGTTTTCTTGGCAAGTTTTTTCAGAGGGGATTTGTGTTGCCATTCTTGGAGGCTGAGAAATTAAATACTAAGGTTGTATTCTAGTCCCACTGTGTAGTATCCTGTCCTGATTTGACCTCTATACTGCCATGCACATTTTTTTAATTCAAACTGAAATCAGTTTGGAAAGCCACATTGGACCCCTATCATGCAGGGGATGCTTCTGCTGTGTGCACATTTCCCCATATCAGTTTGTATCTGGTCACACAACCGCAGTGGCTGCAATGTATGGGACATTGTTCCTGCCATGCATGTGCATATCCACATGATCAAATAGCCTATCTCTGTTTTCCATCATGCTGACTACCCAGTTACACTGTTACTGGATTAGGTGCATATCTGGGTAGTTATTTCAACCTTCACATGTGTTGCCTCCTCCCCTTCTATTTTGCTGCCTCATTTAAAAAAAATAATTCTCAAGGAAATGGGTGTTGGATTGATGGCATATTCTGCAATCTTATACAGGCCTACTCAGAAGTAAGTCCTACAGAATGCAATAGTGATTACTCCCAGGGAAATATTTTATTGTGCTTGCACCCATGAGACCCCTCCACCATCACCCTGCTCAAAAGGACACCTAAAGGCAAGCAGATATTCAAAGCTTCACATATGTCAAAAGTGGAAATGTGTGGTGGGGTGAAGATGTTAACCCTTCCAGCCTTTGTAGGTGAGAAAGAGCCTGGGCTGCTGGAGAACACAATGCAAGCAAATCACACACACACAAACACACACACACAATCTGGTCTGACCCTCCTCATTTCCCTGATTGCACCCCAATCCCAATCCAGAGGTCAAACTACATATTTTTTTTAAAAAAACAAAACAAAACACATCCTTCCCAAAACCAGCCAAATAAACTGGAGGTTTTTTTTTTTACAATCTTCTTAAAGCCCTTAGGCATCAAAAAGAAGCATTTTCACATCAGAGGTAGAAGAAGGTCTAGAGTTGCAACAGGACAGATGTAAGGTAAGGATGCATTATTTCACCTGTGTAGATTCAGCTACCTGAGTTCCCCAGTGTGAGAGAATGTTCCAAACATGATCACCAGATGTTTCTGACTCTTTACAGTTAGTTATAGTCCATTGCCAGATTCCATCCTTTTAAAGTTTCAGTGTTCAGTACATAATGTGCTTCCTAACTACATCTAAAATTACATCTACAAACATGTCAAGGAGCAATTGTGAAATGCAATCCCCTGGAGCAGACAGTGGGTGTGAAAAACTGGATGTATTTTAACACAAAAGCACCCTGTGCAGCTTTTGTAGTTGTTTTACAAAAGAGAAATATTTTCTTCCGCACTAAGAAAGGACATGGTCTGTACATAATATTGCTCTTTTGCATGTGTAATGCAGTTGAGCCTCTGCTTTATTACTGTTATTACTGAGGCCTGTGGAAGTACTGTTCCTTCTAGCACTGTTTCCTCAGATTTGTAAGCAACCAGACTAACCATGAGTATGTGTTGATTTCAGGTTTGTGATATTTAACTGATTATTATCAAATGAGACCAGGTGTTTGTAAAGGCATTAGCCACAGGGATGCCATGTCAGGCTGGCAAGTGGAATTTCTGAGGCTCATTATTATATATGTTGTAGACCATGATCTGAAACACATCCTCTAACTTTGATTTATTTGTCTCAAACATAAAATACCATCTGAGGAAGTAGACCAAGGCTGCATCCACACTGCAGAAATAATCCAGTCTGACACCACTTTAACCTCCATGGCTCAATGCTATGGAATTCTGGGAACTGTAGTTTTGTGAGACATTTAGCCCTCTCTTTCAGAGAGCTCTGGGGCCACAACACACTACAGTTCCCAGAATTCCATAACACTGAGCCATGACAGTTAAAGGGGTGTCAAAACAGATTATTTTTGCAGTTTGGATGCAGCCCAGGTCTACAAAAGCTTATGCTACAATGTCTTTTGCTCATTTAGATACATTGTAATGATGAAATTAGGAATTCTTTCTGCACAAAATGTGCACATGGTACAGGAAACAGCATGTTCTGCACAGGAAATCATACAGCTGCACAGAAATATTTTCTGCACAGAAAGTGCTATTTCCTGTGCATAAAACATTTTTTTGGGGGGAGGGGTGAAAAACAATCACATGCAAATTTGGGGCAGTACGGTGAAATGTGAATTGGTTTTGAAAATTGTGCAATTTTCAAAGACTTTCTTGCAGCAAAAAGAAAATTGTTTAAATTACTTGTTGCCCCTTCAAGAAGAAATTTAAAAAGGAATTACATCCCTGATGCACGATTGTTTAGACATTAGCCCCACTTAGGGGATGAACAGACTGCCCCTAAGGGGTGGCAGGACGCTGCTCCATTTCTTGCCAGATCGGGGCTACAGTAACCACACGCCATGGCCCCAATCCAGTGCTTTGCAGCTCTAAAAAGAGCCGACAAAATGCTGCTCTTTTTTAGAATGGCAAAAAGCCGCCCGTACCGCCACAGCGGTGGCTTTTTCGCATTTCTTTGGTGCAGTGCATCTAAACACTGCGCCTAAGTCATGCCCTTTTGCTGCCCACCATCTAGTCAGGTGGGCGGCTTGATGGCAGCATTGGGCCAGAGTCGGGTTGGCCAGAGTCGGGTTGCCATGTCCCCACTCCACTTCCAGGCCGGCCTAAAGTGCCTGTCTGTTCAGCCCCTTAGTCCCCCTGGGTTTAGGACTGCAGCCTGACATATTAAGGCTTATTTTTGAGGAGTGGTTTCAAAAATCAGCCAAACAGATATTCTCATCAACTTTTCCTAGAAAAAACAAGGATGGTGAATTAAACAGAAAATCTGAACCTGGAGTATTCATCACTGGTCACTCATTCAGCAATAGGTTTTATGATCTGATCTGTTAGTCCTATATGCTTTGAGCTGCACCATGGATACAGTTATTAAATTGCTTGTGTCAGAAAGTAAGAAAATTGCACAGTAAAAGAAAAGAGTGAGGATAACTGGAAAATAACTCTGTTGATACAGAGCAGATGCCTGAATCCTATTGCTTAGTCTTAAATAGAGTTGACTCACAGAATCCACTGTTGAGGTCAGCAAATAGGTAAAACCCATTGATTCAATTGTTCTGTTCTAGCTGGCAGTAACAATAGGATTCAGGCCAATGTATCATGAAATGCATGATAGAGAAAAGCTATATACGTACTCCCAAATAAGGATGAATGAGAAATAATTTTTGGTTCATTTTTTAAAAAACATGAATTCACCAAAATGTGCAGATACAGTGGACCCTTGGTATCCACTGGGGTTTGGTTCCAGGATCCTCTGTGGAGGCCAAAATTTGTGGATGTTCAAGTGCCATTAAATACAATGGATAGTAAAATGGTGTCCCTTATATAAAATGGCAAAATCAAGGTATGCTTTTCAGAATTTATATATTTTTTGAATATTTGCAAGCTGTGGATGCTTGAATCCATGGATAAGAAATCTGTGGATATGGAGGACTAACTGTATCTTCAGTCTAAGGATAACAAGAACTTGTGATTTTACAAAATTGAAAGGAAGATGAGTGATAATGGACCTGTACAGACCGGCCAGAAGAGCCAGCCTGGGGGTGGAGTGGGGCATGACAACTGCACACTGGCCACCCCGACTCCACTCCAGTGCTGTTGTCATGCTGTTCACCCCACCACATAGCATCAGGGTGCTCCCTTGGTGCAGCTTTTAGACATGCTGCATCAAAGGAGTGCAGAAGAGCCTCCACAGTGGTGGTAAGGGTGGCTTTTGCCAGCTCTTTTTGGAGTGGCAAAATGCCGGATCGGGGCTGTAGTGTGTGGTTGCCGCAGCCCCGAACCAGCACTCCCAGGAGCAGCATGGAGCTGCCCCTTCTGGACCATCTGTATAGCCCCAAAGTGGTCTAAACTGGTTCAGGGCCTTAAATGCTTAACTCTTAAAAGCCTGGTTTGAATTTATCCATGTTAGTGTGAATTAGGGTATTTTTTTTATTCTGTGTTATTTTATTTATTAATATATTTATATCCTGCCCTACATCATAAGAACTTTGAGAGGATTACAATCAAATAAGTTTACACATTTTAAAATTTGAAATCAGATCTCTAGTTCACAACTACTAATTGGTAACATATTTGTGTATTTTCCCACCACATACAACCATTAGCCATTGCTGATCTCCCATGACCTTGTGTTCATGGACAGTAGTTTGCATCCTGCTGGCTTAGATTTTATGTCACTGGTAGATGAGCCCAGGAGTGTAGCTGTGTAGTTGGGGGCAAAATGAGTTTATTGCCCCCAAATAAGAACTCTGCCCCCCAAATGAAATTTTCCTTCAGCCCCCAAATTCCTCGCATTGATGTAATTTAAAATTTCAGTTGAGTCATTAGAATTTCAATTGAGTCATTAGAATTAGGCATCTCAAGTAAAGGGGCAGGTGCAGTGACTAAAGGAATGCAAACACAGCACACAAAAGAGTACTAGTTATGAATAAATTTCATTGTCTTTCTCTTTGCAATGCTACAAATTGTTGACTGGAAGAAACTTTCCTAGGGAAAGCAGAATTCATAATTGGGGACCAATGCCCTCATCCTCCCCTCTCTGTATAGCTACAACTCTGGATAGGACTATTTACCTACCAGCTCTCTATTTCCTCATACAGTCACCCCTCCATTCTTTTGGGGGATCCGTTCCAGACCCCCCCCAAAAAAATGGAAAATTGTGGATATTCAAGCCCCATTGGCTTGAATGGAGGTGCACACCTGTGGAGGTGCACAGAGGTGCACTGTGGACACATGCCCCATTTTGTCTGCCTCTGTTTGGCACCTGCAAATGGGTGAGGGACACAGACTTGAAGTCTGTGAAAATGGAGGGTGACTGAATATACATAGATTAAATGATGAAATCCAGATCACAGTGTGCCACTAGCAGAGAGCAGATGTCCCAAAAAACAGTTGTAGATCAAATAACTCAGGTGGCTCAAACAAATGAAGCCTTGCATGCTGCCATGGAAGGTAATGTTGGGAAAGCACTGTAATTCCAGCCATTCTCAGCACAGGAGAATTTCCCCCCAATCTATGTGTAGCAGTCAAAACTTAGCCATGAGCAGAAAAAAAATTCTATTTTGCCATCTCTTTGATTGGGTGCAACTTCATGGCATCTTCTTCCTCATAGTAGCAGTCTGCTGTGAATGGATTCCAACCACACCTCCAGGTCTCACTGCCTCTGCATTGCATGGTGAATTTTTTTTTTAAAAATTGTTCTGGAGTGTACTGACCAGAGAAGTGTTTGTACACAGTACAGAACAAAATCTCATATAACCACATTTTTGCCTAACAAATTGGCAGGAATGTAACATGTGGCTGATTTTCACAGACATTTTAAATGGAAATGGAAGTGTCTTGCTAAAGCATAACTTTCTCATTTTTTTTATGCTGGCAGAGTATAAGAATTTTATCTGCATACATAATGAGCATTTTGACTTAGGTGGAGGTCTTGCAGAAGGAGGTAGTGGATACCTCCTTCCACAAGGCCTGCAAAAGTGTAACATGGCCATAATGCCTAGTTGCATCCAACTGTATCACCACCAAGGTGCAAACCCACATATATCCATCTTGAGTACTGTTATTGTTGTTGATGTGTGCCTTCAAGTCATTTACAACTTATGGAGACCCTAAGGCCCCATCATGGGGTTTTCATGGCAAGTTTTTTTGGGACGTGCCATTGCCATCCTCTGAAGCTGAGAGAGTGTGACTTGCCCAGGGTCACCTAGTGGTTTGCATGGCTGAGTGGGGATTCAAACCCTGTTCCCTAGAGTTATAGTCCAATGCTCAAACCACTGCACCAAGAAACACAAAATAAATATGAATTTATATATGTAAACTAATCTAAACTAGGTCTGTAAAAAGATCATTTATATAATAATAATAATAATAATAATAATAATAATAATAATAATAAGTATTTATATACCGCCCAATATAGTTGGGATTATGTCAAACCGAAATTTCTACACAACAATTTCTATAACATTATGTTATAGAATTCAAATTGACCTTAATAGATTAGTAAGATGGGCCAAAGCTAGCAAAATGAATTTCAACACAGAGAAATGTAAGGTACTACACTTAGGGCAAAAAAATGAAATGCATAGATATAAGATAGGGGACACCTGGCTTAATGAGACTATGTGTGAAAGGGATCTAAGAGTCCTAGTAGACCACAAGTTGAACATGAGTCAACAGTGCAATTTTAGGCTGCATCAATGGAAGTATAGTATCTAGATCAAGGGAAGTAATAGTGCCACTGTATTCTGCTTTGGTCAGGCCCCACCTGGAATACTGTGTCCAGTTCTGGGGACCACAATTCAAACAGGATGTTGAAAAACTGGAGCATGTCTGGAGGAGGTAACTAAAATGGTGAAGGGTCTGGAAACCATGCCATACGAGGAACGACTTAGGGAACTGGGTATGTTTATCCTGGAGAAGAGATGGTTGAGAGGGGATATGATAGCCCTCTTTAAATATTTGAAGGGATGTCATATTGAGGAGGGAGCTAGCTTGTTTTCTGCTGCTCCAGAGAATAGGACTCAGAACAACAGATGCATGCTACAGGAAAAGAGATTCCACCTCAACATTAGGAGGAACCTCCTGACAGTAAGAGCTGTTCGACAGTGGAACACACTCCCTCGGAAAGCGGTGGAGTCTCCTTCCTTGGAGGACTTTAAACAGAGGCTTGATGGCCATCTGTCGGGGATGGTTTGATTTTGAGTTCTTGCATGGCAGGGGGTTGGACTAGATAGCCATTGTGGTCTCTTCCAACTCCATGATTCTATGATTCTATGTGCGAAATCATATGTTAATAATTGGGGGTTTGTTCAGTCTACTCAGTAAGTTCCCCTTTGTGTCATAGTCAACTGGTTGAGTACCTTAATCTGACATACTCAAGCATTCTGTTAGTTTACACAATAAGATTGTTGATTTTCTCACTCAGTTCATTGCTAGCATGTTGAAAATTTTATTCATGGAAGGCCAATCACACAAGGAAGGAAGGAAGGAAGGAGGGAAGGAAAGCAGGAAGGAAAAAGCAGTTGAGCAGCATTACAGCCAGCACAGGAGAGACAAACAAACAAGAGTGCATGCCTAATTGCATGTCATTGCCCAGATCTCTGGTTCTTTTCCTCATTCTTTCTAGTTGTGCTACAAATGCCTCTTCTCTGTACTATTTGTCGCACCCAACCTGCAGAATGGCTGCTCCTGTATCAGGAAATTGACATAATAATAATAATAATAATAATAATAATAATAATAATAATAATAAAATTTATTTTTATACCGCCCATTGGTAGTCCAATCCGAGCGGTTTACAGCATAAAAATTAGCATATAAAATAAAACAACATTTTCCCTCCCACTTAGGCTAGGCCCGATGGAGATGGGCCTGTATCTCTCCCCCAGATGTCAGATGGAGTGGAGGGAGGGCTCTTCTTCTTAAGCTAGGCCCGATGGAGATGGGCCTGCATCTCTCCCCCAGATGTCAGATGGAGTGGAGGGAGGGCTCTTCAACTTAGGCTAGGCCCGATGGAGATGTTGAAGAGAGAGAGCTCATCTACCCTGGCTGCTTAATCCAGAACCAGTCTGGAGCATTACAACTGGTCCATGTTGGTGGCCATATGCATCAGGATCAATCCAGTGCAATGGCATGTTGTTGTTCACATAGCCCAACTGGTTTGACACCTCATCAGATCTGCTTACCTGTCCCTTGTTTCCAGAGCCACTGCTTCTTAATGGACAGGAACTCCATGGAAAGCCCATCCACTATGCTGCGACTTCTGCTGAGGTCAGAACAGGGCACCCATGCAATCAATGAGAAGGGGGTACACTGACCTCTCCTTCTAGATCACATGGTGGGATATATCCAGGATGCTTCAAGCTATGTGATTTAATTGGGGAGGCAAGAACACTACCTGTGATGTCTCCAGGAGGTGTCCAGCTATGTGATCTAGGAAGGAAGGTCATTCTACCTGCTACTTGTTGATTGCACGGGCCACTGTTCTGACCTGTTCTGACCTCAGCAGAAGTGGCAGTGTGCCAGGTAGGCACTGCTCAGTTGGTGAGGAAGTGATGGCGATGGCTCTGAAGAAGATCCCTTTCCCTGCACTGCTCAATGTAGGATAAAGCAATCACAAGTACATTGCTCAATGTAGGGTAAAGCAATAACATTTCTATACTGGGGATGGTGTTAGTCTAAGCATGTAGACAAATCAGACCAAATTCAACTGTCCACATGGCCAAGAGAACTTGAAGCACTGGTTTTCCCCATCTGTACTTACTTTGGAGCAAAGTCAGGTTAAGGACTTAAAAACTATGGATCCTCCCTAAAGTAGCTGTATGTCATGGAGACTGCTACACACTAACTTCGTGGTGAGTGCATTGTTTTTCACCAATGTAGAGAAGCCCTTATACAATTATGCTGGAAAGTATCCCAGTTCCATGGATTAAATTAATCCCTAAAAATGAAGGAGTGAAAGATTAACCACCCCTCCTGACTCATTCCTATTTAATAAAGTTTTCTCCTGCGTTCCTTTGTGGTCTTGTTTTCAAATAGCACTTACATGAAGTGGAGACTTTTATACTTCATGGTTATTGGAATGAAATCCAGGTCAGCAGGGGAACACAGAACAAGGAGATCTTTATCTTGACCTATTTCAGCA
This sequence comes from Phrynosoma platyrhinos, assembly GCA_020142125.1. Taxonomy (NCBI): domain Eukaryota; kingdom Metazoa; phylum Chordata; class Lepidosauria; order Squamata; family Phrynosomatidae; genus Phrynosoma; species Phrynosoma platyrhinos. The sequence goes on along the minus strand of CM034701.1, from coordinate 116,773,254 downwards.
CACTTAGCAGAAGTTTCTTTCACAGCTCAAACAGGTACAAAGGACAGATTGATGCTAACTAGCACAAGCATTGTCTCAAATACCAAATATTTCATTAAGGACTGCTTTCACACCCTGGAACACAAGCTAGCAGCTTAAGTGCCATGTGCTGAGGATACAACCTGAATGGAAAGTGACTTGCCCTCTGGTAGCTAAAATGGTCTGTGACAAAAGTAATCTTTACTCAAGCTCCCACCCTCTATTGAGGTGCAACTCACAGCCATGATTGTTATGTTATAGAGTGCTCAGATCTTTTGGGTTCTGTTCCAAACATTACCCAGAGCTAATTGTGTGTTTAAGATTTTATTAGGGTTTGCCCTGATAATCTCCACTCGTCATAGCCGCAGTGTGACTCAGTGTGACTGGCTGCATAAGAGCAATCAGTACTCTTAGCACCATTAATTTACCTATGTGTTTGTACTATAGTCTTTCCTCAGGTCTCTTGGGAATCATGTTCTTATTTCAGAAATTATCATCTGACAAGGCCATCCCAAAGCCATCCTCCTTTTTCCACCTTTATACCCATCCATGCTACTTGGGGCAGGGTGGGAAGTGAGGTCAAAGATAGGAGGAAGATGGGGGGGGGAGTTATTTTGGAGTATAATTTTTTAAAAAATGTGTCCATTTCTCGGTGTGTTTCATTCATCAAAAATATACATAGATTGCATGCATTCACCATTTTATTAAAGCCTATGTGGTTGCATTTTTAATGAACACATATTTCTATGTACACTTTTCAAATATGCTTACTGGATGTAATTACTGGAACATGTAGATTTCTGAATCCAAAGCACATCCAGCTGGGGCAAGTGAAAGATCCACCACCATGGAGGCTTTTACACTGGAGTTTACTGTTACCCTTCCCATGCCTGCTCCAAGTTGAACAGAAGCTCCGCCAGGGTCAAACAACTAGGTTGCAGAACCTGTAAAGCTCCTGTTCAACCCAGCAGTGGTGTCACTAGGAGTGTGGGGTGTGTGGACCACACCAGGTGACACCCTACAGGGAGTGACACTACTTCTCCTCAGACACCTACCTTTCAGCAGAAATAGTCTGTGGAATTTATCTGCTTCTCTTTAAAATGCTTTAATGGACAGTTGGAGTGGGGTGAAGCTCCATGTGAGGAGAAAGGGGAGGCTCCAGAATTTTTTAAAATTAAAATTTCAAATGTCAAAATGTTCATTAAAAAAAACCTTTAATTTCTCAATTCTTTTTAAATTTTCCAAAAACATCACATTTTAACCTAATCTTCACTATGTGTTTGTAAATTCATTTAGGTTGTGTGTATGATATTGTAATTTGAAGGTATAATTTTAATTTTGCTAGTTGTTTGTGTCACAACGATTACCATTACATTCAGTGGTATATTGGAATTATGATTTACAAGTAACATTAGTGCAAAAAAGCATTACTAAGGTTTCTGTATGATGTGAAATGAGAGGGTGTCAAGGGGGGGTGACACCATGAGTTACTGCACAGGGTGACACCAACCCTAGTGATGTTACTGCAACTCAGCGAGGCTCTCGGAGGAATGGTGCTCAATTCTATATTTGGTTCACCACCTATATGATGGCAAAGCCAACCCTGATATCAAGTCTGGGTCCAGGTGGAATAAACAGAGGAGTTATGCCAAAACTCTGGACAGAAGGCATTTCTCACACATCCCTAGTTTTTGTTAGCTATATAATTGGCCCTGCATATCCACAGATTCTGCATTCATAGATTCAACCAACCATGAAAATATTTGGGGGCAAGGATTTGAAAAAGCAAACCTTGCTATTTCCCATTTTATATAACAGAATCCATTTTACTACACGCTTGTGTATAATGAGCATCCATGGATTTTGGTATCCTTTGAGGGTCTTGGAATGATACACTGGCAGATAGGAAGGACTCGTATTTAACTAAGCTGAGTATCAGCATTAGTCACAGCCTCTTTAAATAGTATTGCTGAGGTTCTGCATTGGGAGACATACATGTTTTACATACCTATGTCTCTGCAACCATGACTAACTCCACAACCGTGCTAACCCTACAACCATCCTTGTAAGCCATGCAGCCCCTCAAAACAGCCATTTCCAGGTTTTCATAAAGTGTGGGGATCAGTGGCAACACTTCCAGCTAATTTATCTGGACACATTGTGGCATGCACAGGCAAGGACATCCAAGAATCTTTGATAATAAATGATAATAAAGTGAATTGTGATGCCATAAGGCAGACTTACAACATTGTAACTAACAGGATGCCAGCCTCCATTTCTGAACTGCTAAGCAAAAACACTAGTGGCATATATCTACTGCCAATATGGTTAGTTTCTTCCATGGGAGTAGCACAATGAGCCTTATCAGACTAGAAAACAAAACAGAAACAGAGCTGAAGAGTAGGGCCTCTCTCCATGCCTTGCAACATAATGGTAGCACTTCAGTTGTCTTCCCATAGGAGATGGTAGTCAAAGTATTCTTTTGTCAAACTGATTTTTCCAGCTAGACAAAAGACTCACTTTGACAACTGTCTCATGCAGGGAGAGAACTGAAGCACTACCAATGCCATGTGGTAAGGCACAAGGAAAGGTGCTACTCTCCAGCTCCATTTCAATTTTCTTTTCTAGTGCAATAAGACTCAGTGAACCTATTCCATGTTTTAATCTGAATTTTAATATGCTGGATCTTCTCTCCAAATTAGGCTCAGCACCTTGGATAGCTCCTTCATAGCTTAGACTTAAACCTGAAACAGAGGTCAAATCTGCACTGCAGAAATAATGCAGTTTGGCATTGCTTTAGCTGTCATGGCTGCATGCTATGGATCCTGGGATTTGTAGTTTGTTGTGGCACCAGAGCACTCTGATAGACAAGGCTAAACATCTCACAAAACTACAGATCCCATAATTCCATAGCACTGAACCATGGGAGTTAAAGTGGTATCAAACTGCATTAATTTTTTCAGTGCACATTAAACCAGAGTCACTGCTCAACTAACATGAGAACTACCAGCCTGGGCTATTCCAGTTCTGATGCTTTTTTCTATTTTTTTTTTTAAAAAGTTGCCCATAATAATGAAGAACAGGGAAAGGAGGAGGGGCTCTCACTGTTAACAATACACAATGGAAATTGCCAGAGTGCTGACCAAGTTGTTGGTTGGAAAGAAAGTAGTAGTCTGTCTTGAGGTAACAGATGTTAAGAAAAAGTGTAAGATATATTCTTAGTTTGTCAGGTGGTTTTTTCTTCTCTACACCTCACCCATAAACATTTTTGTTGACAGCAAGCTCTATAGCCTTAGCCAAACTATAGTGCAAAGTCTTAGCCAAATTAGAAACAAAAGAAACACAATTCACCCATCCTCCCCTCATTTAGTATTATTTTAGTATTATTTGCAAAGGATTTTAAAACTTACTATTTTCCAGAGTGAAATGTACAATGCATTGTAAGTCTTCTAACTGTCAAATCCAACAATCTAAATCTGAGAATCCTCTCCCTTACATTTTACAGAGCTGCAAATGGACACATTCTATCACTAAATCAGTAACTCAAGAAAGATACCCCATTTCCACCACAAAATTCTTTGCTTCTCTTTGCCCAAATGCCTTCCCTCCACAAGAACAAAATGCCAAAACCTAAGAGCACTGTTTGAGGTCTATGAATCATGAATATCCATCTCCTTTCAAATAAAGGAAGTATTTTAAAATGAGACACATTTTGTAGTTTTAGAGTGCACTATGGTCAGTTAACAGAAACAATAATAAGGAAAAAAGATAATGTAGTTCTTCACCAAATCAATATCAAGGCTGTAAAAATGATGCAACCTGGTTTTTCATCTGTAGGAATAGTTATTGAGGCCTTTCATGGAAAAGACAGTGTAAAGATCCTGTAGTAGAGAGGCAGGTATTTATTTTATCCCATCCCTATAATATATTCCTGCTCCTGGCCTCCCCTAGTATCTATTTGTTTATTGAATTTATATCCCACCTTTCTCCCACCAGGGCCTATTCCACTTCTGGTGGTGTTGGGTTTTGTGTTTTCATTTCTTAAAAAAATGCCTAAGGAGAAACCATCTGCTCATCTCTTCTTCCATCCAATGTCTTACCATAGCAGATATTTGTGCTGTAAGGAGGAAATTTTGCAAAATGTGGAGTTCTCTGGTTTGTTGTTTGTTTGTTTTTGGGTTTTTTGGAGGATCCAGTTTAAGCTGTTGGTACTTCAATGAGTAAATTGTCATAGTGACATTCATAAGCTGTTGAAACAAGGCTACTTGAAAGACATTCCAAGACATCCAGAAAACCATAGGTTAGGGTCCTTGCCTTGGAAGAACAGGAAAAACACTTTCTAGTTGAGGATCAATCATAGTTTAATTTTTTCCTCTTGCAACAAACTGATATCAATAGAAATATTCTAGATTTACATTATTCCATGGGAACCAGCTTCTCAGAGGTACTGAAATGAAACCAAACATTTGCTAGCACTGAAAAGCTTTCCCACCTGTTTGCTTTAATGATTCAGAGTGAATGAATGAGCATACAAGGGTGTTCCAAACCATCTAGATGCACTCCATAAAAGCAAATTTACCTTTTTTCTCTCCCAGGTGTTGAGGAAGAGAAGAAAAGTAAGCTCTACAAGGGGCCATCCACAGTGGTGTCTACTTCTTTCCCCCCTTAGTCAAACCCCTGCTAAGACATTCATGTACAATTTTCTTTCTTTCCAGAGTATAATAAATGATCATGACTACACACATGGCTAAAAATGTCTCAGAAATAATAGAATGCATACAACCATGTTTGGGGATTTATCAAGAGAGGAATTCTCTTGATAAGCTGAACTCAAACCAGCCCTTTCTGTCAATATGAGATAAACTTTGCCTAAATGGCTGTTGGCACACAACAGTGTTGTTTATCACACTGATAGTTGCCAAGAAAGCCACCTTCTCACAGAAAGCCACTTCTGCAACTTCCTAGGATTTCCAATGTGAAGTCGTAGGCTTTCATGGCCAGCATCCTTA
>CM034701.1:116730663-116754777 GCA_020142125.1 Phrynosoma platyrhinos | reverse complement strand
GACCAGTCTTGTCAGCCTCTCTGTCACATCTCGGATCTCTGCCCCAGGAAGACAACACACCTCCCGAGACATCTTGTCAGGCCCTCAAATCACTGCTTCTTTCCCCCTCAGCAAGGAGTCCCCCACCATGACCACACGTCTCCTCCAAGGCTTAGCAGCGACTGTTCCCTGTGGTGGAACTCCCAGGGTCCTCTGGTCTGTCTCTGAAATCTGTCCATGCTGCTCTTCTGCATCCTCCTTGCTAAGAGTAAGAGCTTGAAATCGATTCTGTAGCCGCAAGCTCCCAGAACGATCCCTGGTCTCCTTACTTCCATGTGTGACCTTCGTCCAGCTTTCTACCTCCTGTGTGTGTGATTCAGTAAATCAATGGATTTACCACTCAACCACTGATTAAACTGTCATACTCCACTGAAGATTATTAACAAGATTTAGGCCAAATTTTACTGGGCAAATAGGATTTCTGCCCCGGAAAGATACTTTTGTATGCATTTCCCCCTAAAATACATCTCAACACTGTGAAGTTAGGTTGGTGTATACATGTAACAGGACTTTTCTGTAGCAGAACCTTAGCTGTAGAATTCTCCACCCAAGGAAATTAAGCTGCCCTCATCTCTTTTAAACTCCTAGCAGGCAGACAAAACAATGCTGTTTTGCATGGCATTCAGTATTTGAAATTGCTGTTTTAATCATTTCAAAATTGAATTCTAAGACTGTTTTTACACAGCTTTTAGGAGTTTTGAAAAGGTATTTTAACATATTTTTTAAAAAAATATTTTATCTTCGAATTGTTTTAATTGGTTTTTATTTGTCCATTGTCTTGGGAGTCCTTGTAAAGCTGGAAGGCACTGCAGAAATACTTTAAATAAATAAATGTGCAATTTTGTTTTGGCCAAGTATTACATCACAACATTTGGAGGAATGAGAAACGTGAGAGATAACAATGTTCCAATGTATGTGTTAGTCAAGGAAAATGAGTTAAGGATGTTTCATAAATAAATGGAAACCAAATAAAATTGCCCCCTAGCTCTAACCCTCATGTTGCTCTTGACAATAGTGCTTCCACATTTAGTGCTTCCACATTTCCCCCATCACAATGCTAAAATGAGGGTCTAGTTTCCACTGAGAAAACTGGCAACTGAGGAGTATTTTGGTCTCTGTACCAAAATAAAAATATAAATAAGGAACAGCCCTTAGAGGATAATTCAGAATCTATTTTACCTGATTCAGTCTCACATGTACTAATGAACAAAACTATACCAAAATAAATTTACACACTCTGAAAGCTGAACCTTATTGGGAAATAAGACACAATGCTTAGTTTACCTTGGTTTCCTTACAATGTAGATCTGGGTTCTCAAGGTAACATATGTAGCCTAAATAATCAAAATTATTCATATATGCTATCTATCACCTTTGAAACATTATTACACATATAACATATATTACTATTGTTGGAGAGGTTGTACAAGGGTCCCAATATCATATCTTGATATTGTTAAGAGTTTGGGACTCAGATACATGTGTTAATTACATCTTACAATTTAATTCCAAATTGCAGTTTTATCTTGTGATATCATTCCAAACCTCAAGTTATCCTTATTTGGAATTTCTGATAAGTGTTGGGGTATTGTTACTGGCATTCTGGATAATACAGGTAAAAATTGTTCATTAATGGAAAAGTAATCAGCATGTGCTTGTTCAGTGATACTTAAAAGGTATGCAATTTAGCTTTGATAGACTAAACAAATATATGAGTCTGATGGACAAATACCACCAGGGCTAAACAAAACATTCCCCTGGTGGGACTTACGTAACTTTCTGCCTCTGTATCTCTCTGTGCTACCCAAAAGTGACCCTGGAAGGGTTCATATCGCTCCAGAGCTGGATTTGGTTGTCCACAGGGACTGCATTCGGGAGGGGGGAATTGGATCCAGCCATTACGCTGATGGAATGTCACTCACTGGATAACACACTTAGACTTATTCATTGGTAGAAAGTTTATGATTATTATTACATTGTGTTTATTTTTTTCTGTAGGACATCTCAATCATCAGTAACCATCTTCTCAAAGGCCATTATTTCTGTATGGTTTTGTCAGTTATATGAAGATTAGCCTTAATGTTAAGTTTTGATTTTGAGATGTCAAGGACTTTTTAGACTGCTTTGAATTTGTGTTTTATTTTGATTGGTTTACATATAATATTTATATTATACACATTACAAGAAAATTATAATTAGAAAATACTAATAAGGGCTTGGCTTGACTTACTGTGAATTAATGCCAAAATCTTCAGGGTTGTGATTTGCTCTGTTTCTTATAGCATCCTTCCCATCAACTGCCATGAGATTTGAATCCTTTCTTCCACACATTTGTTGATGAGAAGGACTTTGAAAAACCAATAGTTTTTAAGCCTTCAGTCCTACTTTTTAACAGGTATATTTCAACAGTGGATGAGTTGTGTGATGGCTGATATTATAGATGTGTTGAGTTGTAGGAGAAAATATGGGGAAATGGGAGATGAGAGATATAAGTCACTTTTTGAATTATTTGCATGTACCATGAAAATATTTTCTCCTTGGTTTTGTGTGTGTTGATTTAAGAAATTTAAGGGTAGCTCACTAGTGAAAGATTGCTTTTGAGATATTTAAAGATAAACCTGTAAATGTATATCTTCAGTTGTTCCATCTGAAAAACTAAACACTTCAAGGAAAACATTTCAAACATCTAAACATTACCATAGTTGGTTAGGGTTTCTTCCATGGGAACAATTCCAGGGATACTCTCCTTCGATAATCTGAGTTAAGGCAGGAAGGAAGGAAGGAGCAATTTTACAATTTTTCTCTCATTGTGAAAAAAGTTTTTGAAAACTATGCATTTTTTTAGAAAAATATTTTTAGATTGGGACTTATTCTGCACAAAATTCACATGTGAATTTCGTGCAGAAAATAGCATTTTCTACATGGGGAAGATCATGCAAATTTTGTGCAGAATTAGTCATGAACTGCAAAGATTCTTGTCAGTCCATAATTCACATTGTTTCTGAAACTCAAAAAAGATATTTTTCAACTCTTTGGGGAATATTTTTTAAATATTCTCTCCATTGCTATAAACCCTGACAACTTTATTCTGTAGTTCAGCACTCCATTGCCATAATTCTGGCTTAGGAGATGAAAGCTTGCATGACAGCACAACCAATGCAACAATCTCATGTGTTCTTGTGCTACAGCATAGAAGAGTGGCCTGTCCCATCACTATGTGTGACAACTTCTGGGTTATTAGGAGCCACAAAAACAGCTATGTCTAATACTAAAGGCTGTATCTCATACTAAAGAAAAGGACTGGAACTTGTGCAAAGGATGTCACACTTCAGAGTTACCAGTTTATATTTCCATTTTCAATACTGCTGTATACTTTGGATCTTACAATTCAAGTACCCATGGAAACAGGTTCTTAAAATATCACTTCACATGGGCTGTATTATACATGAAGGAAATTGTTTGATTAAAATCAGTGTCATGTCAACTGATTTTTAGACAGAAAAATTAAGAGAAGAACCTGGCCTTAGCAACAAACCAAATTAACCACAGAAAATATTCAGATGTATTTAATTTGCATTATATATTCTAATTCAAGAGGGCTAGGGTTTTCACACAGTCTGTCTTGTATAGGGCAAGTTTGTACCATAATGTACATCCCCTTTTTTGGAGCAGTGGGAAGTTCCAGAACAATGCTTACCCAGATCTAGTTTCCTTTGGAAGTAGCTCACTAGAGCTTGGTTGGTGTTGAGTAATATTTGCATTTTAGTTACAAATATGCAAGATTGAGACAATGAAGCTGAAAGCACATGGCTTAAATATTCTAAAAAATTGTTGGGAGTTCACCATTTCTTTATGAGGTCTTTAGGGAGACAGCCAGCACCCCTTGATGTTGATAGATTTACAGGCTTTAAAAGTGCATTTCTGTCTGCCTCCAAGTGAAAACATGCAGTTTTCATCCGTTTCCTTTTACACAGACATCCAGGTTATAATATACTTAGCTGGGAACAGGAGGAGAAAGGCACATCCCTTCTTTGATTTTTCTGTTCAGAACATCCCCATGATGATTCTATACAAAGAAGCAATTGGTAATTTTGTTTCCTTAGTGACTTATAGCCTGTAGTTCTCTAACAAAGGATGTTCCCAGCCATACCTGGCCAGGAGGTCTGTCTTCTCTTGTCTTACTCCCAATCACACCACAATATTATTATAAAGAAGAATGATTAGCATGCCAGGCCAAAAGAGTCCATCTAGTGTTTAACTTAACTATATGAAGAAGTGGGAAGGCATCAGTTCTAACTTGTTAGTGCACTCACACCTGTAGCCTGTTCAGTTCAGGAAATGCTTGGTGACACAATAATTCTGAGCAAAATTAGCTCACATCAATGAGTCTTGTATATACTGTCCTGCCTTGTAGGTGTCAATAACTGACTGACAGATTATTACACTTTGCTTGCATCAAAGCGAACAACAATTCACTAGGGAGTAGCAAAGATGGTATATAAGAATTTGGCTGCTTTGTTTTGTTTTACCTAAGTCTGTAAGTGTCAACAGGCTGAGACATTACAATTCATTTTTTTCCAGTAATATGGAACCCTGTTGGTAATATAAATTACCAGGTGATATGTGAAAAAGTCCTAGTTTTTCTGAACTTCATTCTTTCAGACTGATATTTTGTGTAACCATAATCCATCCAGTAAGTTTTCCCAGAGTTGTAATTCATTACTCGGGATATGATTGATAGCCTCCACTTTACTATTCTTAGATACAGTACAAATTTTATTATTCGATTGATTGCTATGCAAAGAAAACATTACTTTTGCACCTTGAAAAGAGAGGGAGGGGAAGTTTACTTCCCACCACCTTCTTCCAAGTTCAGACAGTTTCAACAACCATAAACTACTCTCCATAAACAAGCACATACTTTACAGGGGCTAGACCCATTGAATAAGTCAACATTTTTATGCAACCAAGGAGTGTAATGTATCAGTGGGGAAACTAGCTAATAGTTCTTAAAAGAAAAAAATGCTGGTCTACAAACAAAAAGCATCTGCATTGTTCCTAATACAATGAGACTTTCTTAAATAACTTCCCGTAAAAGGCTAGAGCTGATAAAATATTTCTGCTGTGTCATGTAGACTCCTAAAATTGGATGTGGAAAGAAGAAGTGAAATGAGATTTTTGTTGTTGTTGTTAATCCTTGAGTCAATCCCAACTCATGGTAACCCTGTGAATGAGACATCTCCAAGACTTCCTATCCTCCACTACTGCTCTTAGTTCTTGCAGATTCATACCCATGGCCTCCTTAATAGAGTACATCCATCTAGTGAGTGGTTTTCCTCTCTTTCCTCTTCTCTCCACCTTTCCTAGAATTATTGTCTTTTATAATGAGTCATCCCTTCTCATGATGTGGCCAAAGTATGACAGCCTCAGTTTAATCATCTTGGCTTCCAGGGAGATTTCAGGCTTGATCTGTTCAAAAGAGGAGATGTATTCCATAAATATTAATATAAATAGTATAGACATATACTATATATATCAATATTTATGGAATACATCTGTCACTTTGGTAAAAGTGCTAGACTCATTCACTGGAAGTGATGAACAGAATGGAATATTAAGTGGAAATGTGAATGTTTAAGTAAGTAGAGCTGTTATTTCTTATATAGGGGAATGCTATCCCTAATATGTAACAACCCATGCCTTGAAACAGGCAATTTTTCTTCATGCTCTGCCTTCTGTCACATCAAGAATCATGAAGGCACAAAGCAAGGCCTTTTGAGTTGTGGAAGTCATTCTGTGATGCTCCCCATCAATGAAGGTATAACTGCTCTTCTCCACCCTATGTAGTTCTCACCTTACTTGAAAAACTCCACTCCTCTGTAGAGATTTTTTCAGTATGGCTTGTGCCACTAAAACAACATTGAGCTTTACTGCACCTTATTTTCTGTTTTAGATGTCAAGTGAATGGTCCTTTCACCACTCTTGATTAGTTGAGAAATTTTATGTAGAAATGTCATGATTTTTTTAAAAAAAATTAGACTTCTTGTTTATTTGTAGCATTCAGATATCCAGAGGGGGCAAATCTACTTGGGATTTTATTCCAGATATCCAGAGGTGGCAAATCTACTTTCTACTCTTCCTGTATCTGCTCTGAGATGGACAGGAGCTCTGACTTTTCCAAACTAGAGTCTAGCATTAGGAACTCAAAGTACCTGAGGGAGGAGCAGCAGTGAAATCCAGAGAGGATCTGGCTATCTTGGCAATTATTCTGGTCCTCCACAAGCAAAGAAAGCAACAAAAATGTTTTGGGAAAAGATGGGAGTCTTAAATATGGAAGGTGCCATTCAATACTCTGAAACATTTTTAAAATATATTGTAAGTCTGCCATACCCACCACCCACCACACTCTTATCCCTGGAAGATCATTGAATTACATCTGCCAAAAATTAAAATAAAATAAAGTAAAAAGAAGGGAACAAAATTAGCCATAGGGGGATGGTTATCATGGTTGCTTGTTCCTTCTAAGTTCCTTCAATAAGAAAAAAAGCTTAAAAATTAATACTCCTCCCCAAATGCAAATATACTTGCCCAGCCCCAACTGAGTAGAAGAGCATCATCTGTTTACTTGTGTACCTGCTAAAGTTTCTGAAGCCCCACCTCTCTGGGAACTTGTGAAACAAACTGGGAACTGAGCCAAAATCCACACTCCTGCTATATAAGAGTCATCAAAAGACAGGTGCCTCCTCAGAAGCCTGTCGTTCGGCACATGCTGCTGAATTCCAGCCAAGATGGGGACAGGCAGGGGGGCACGGATACCACTATGGATACCAATTCTAGTGATCGCTTTAACACACAGCAAAGGTAGGAGTCTATTAACAGAACTTCATTTCCTGACTACAGATTGTACCTTTCTTCTCCAAGATCCCAATGACTTTGCAGTGATTTGCTTTGCCTCATTAAATCTAATCAGGACTTAAAACACACACTGGTCCTGCATTTTCATATCACCAGTGAGCCACTTGTCTCTCAGTGTGCTCATTTTTTTTGTTTTTGTTTATTGTTGCAGTACTCAGCAGAAATTTGATAGATTTTTTTAAAGATAGATGGTAAGAGGAGCAGACTCAACATAAAAAAAGACATCAAAAATTTGTTCCATCATATTCCTACTGCCCCCTCCTTGGGTTGGTATAAATGAGATTTACAAACATTTGTACATTGAAGGTTACGAGCATGATGGGCAAATAAAAGTGAAGCACTGTGTAGATTGCTTGTGATACCATCAAACTGCAGTCAATGGCAAATCTCATGCTGACTTCAGTGAATTGGAATTCCAACCTACGTTCAGCTGAATTTATGTTCATTGCTCATAAGTGTAATAGCACCCAAATAGGAGCCTTATGCCAACTCCGCTTCTGTTGTGTAGCCTTCAAAGTATACTAATATAAGAGACTCATCCATTGTAATCTATGAGGCTTAGTTGTTCTGGGAAAATGAAACAACATTTTGACTAAAGATAGCCCCTAAAATTAGCCAGCTATAGCAGCCTCATATGCAAAACTGCTCCTTTTCATTTATTAGCCTTTCTTATAGAGATTCATTTTAAGAGGACTTTGAACACTAGATTTACAAGATTGGTCAAATAGGTTTACGAGTGCGTAAAGAAGAAATAGATGAACATTGTGTTAAAAATAGCTATTCAAGAGCTAAACACAGCCAAACCCTAATTATTCTTTCAGCATTATGTGTGTATTTGTATGTGTATGCGTGTATTGTTCTTTGGTAAATACTTTCTCTCTCTTTGTAGTCTGAATAATTGCAAATGCCTCTAAACATACATAATCAGCCTCCATCTGTAAATATCATGGAATAGCATCTTCACAGTTGAGCACATGATGCAGTTTACATGCAATGCAGTACATTGCTATAATTCATTCCAAACCTGCCATAAGATACCATTGCCTGCATATTTGTACAGGAGAAGTAGCATAAAATTCAACGCAGCTATTTCAGAGTGAGCTGTAAATGCTCATATAGATGTAGCTAAATATGAAAAAGTTATAAAGTCTTCCAAGGGTACTGACCCTGCCTTCTGTTTTGATATGATTCTGCTTAAACATGACAACAAAAAGAAAAGCTTTCCTGAGAGAAATATATATGTAAATAGATTTCATTTTTTCTTCTTTTGATTTATTGGCCTTTTAGACAGGACTTTGTAAAAATGTAATGATGCAATCCAGATCCTGTCAAAGCCACCATCCATTGGCTTGATAGCTCAGTGAAAACATCAGCTCAAGATGTAGCAGCAATAATAATAAAAAAAAAAACCAATACTGTCATAGGGTTTATTAAGGAACACATTGGAACTAAAATGACCCTAGCTAATATCATAATCTCTCTCTCTCTCTCTCTCTCTCTATATATATATATATACATATATATATCCCACCTTCCCCCAAACTAACAAATCTAAAACAAATCTAAATTTATAATGCAGTGGCATTGCATATACTATTCTGGCCCCCTTATCTCAAGGACCAGGAAAGAAGGAAAGAAAATTATTGGCAAGTCAGGGCATCTCTCTGAGAAAACTCTAAAGTGGTTGAAACTTTTCAATGGGAGGTGCAACTAAATGATGAGTGACAGGAATAAAGAGTTCTGTGGCACCTTTAAGACTTTGTTGTGTGCCATGTCAGCTCCAACTTATTGTGACACTATGTAGGGCTTTCTTGGCAAGATTTCTTCAGAAGACCGATCTGTCATTACTTTTCTCTAAGAGTGAGAGAATCTGACTAGTTCAAGGTCATTCAGTGGTTTTCTATAGCTGAGTAGAAATTTGATCCCTGCTCTCCCAGAATCTTTGTCCAGCACTCAAACCATAATAGCACACTAGCTCTACCATTTTAAAACTGTCCAATATATTATTTCATGAGCTTTCATGGACTGTAGCCCACTTCATCTAATAGGTGAGATGGGCTGTAGTCCATGAAAGGTCAAATTACAGTAGATTTGGTAGTCTTTCAAGAGTCACAAAACTCTGTTGTGTTTTGTAAAACAGCTGAAATGCTAAGTGACAGGTTTTTGTAGAGAGAGACATTTTCTCCTCCTTTCATACTAGAAAGGGACTTCCCCTATGAAATTCACAAGGGCCATATTGAGGGCATACAAAAGAAAAGTACTTCTTTGCACAACATATAAGTATGCATTTTGATGGTGATAGAAGACAAGATTAGTCTTTCTGGTATTAAAAGTGCAATTGGATGATGATAATGATGATTCAGGGTATATCTACATATGACTGTGTCTGGACGTAACCCTGCGTGTGTGCCTGCACACCCAGAACCACAAGCCACTGCATACACCATTCATATATTATTTCCAGATTGCAGAGTATGTGAACTGAACCAAAGAGTCAGAAAACTACAGTTGCCAGCACTAAATGGGAAGGGATTATAGCTGTTGTACAGTATGTGCACTATGTATAAAAATTTCCAAGTATACCCAGAAGAGCAGGAAACACTCTTTCTTCCCCCTCTCTAGAGAATCACATATCCACTGTAAGTCCAATGCATACCCCAATTCATTGTATCAGATGACCTTTTAAAATGGAAAGAACCATAGGTAGTCCTGGTGGCATGAGATCAAATATGACTATTGTTTGCCAGCTATTAAGTAAGCCTGTTTGTCTGTATGCTAATGTCCCTGTCCTGCATGCCTCCAGGCCCTGAAGGAAAGGAAAGAGCCTTTTCCTAAAGACATCTAAACTCTGGAATATCTTCCTCTTTGTGCTTTTAGAAAACACGTGGACATAAGGTGTTGGGTTTTTTTAGTTGTGCCATTTGGGAGAAGAGAATACATAGAGTTTTGGGGAGTTGCTTCATCTTTTGAATTTTGAATTTTATTTTTCTGTTAGTTGCTTCTGTTAAGTCAAGTGAGTAGGAAAGGTCAAATATTATAATTGATTCACAAATAAGAGTCTGGTGGGTGTTGGAAGCTAATAAAATGGTTGCAGATGAACTTCTTAATAAAGTCTATAATAATTATTTCACAGTACAAGCCCAATATGAACAGCAGTCCCAGTATGAGGATCAACAAACCCAGTATGAAGACCAACAAACCCAGTATGAGGACCAGCAATCCCAGTATGAAGACCAGCAATCCCAGTATGAAGACCAGCAATCCAATTATGATGGCTTTTTGTCTGTGCAGCCGACACATGACTGTAAGTGTTTCTTCCCCAATTTATTTGAGTAGAGGCAGGTGGAGATGGGGAAGGGTAAGACAGGATCATACCAAGTTGTTTCTGGTCTCCCTGGGAAGGGAGCCAAATCTTTGGGTTGATCTTTTTCTCTGTTTCTGAAGTAGGCAAAAGCAGGAGGGTGTGGCCATAATTTCTTTCATACCAAGGTGGGCATATTACGGACTTGTCCATGAGGATACATACCAGTTCAAGCACTAATTTCATTCTTGGAGGAAGCAACAAGTAATTTTCTTGCATTTGTGAGAAAGTTTTTAAAAACTGCAGTTTTCTAACACTATTTGCAGTTTGGGATTTATTCTGTACAAAATTCACACACTAATTTTGCACAGAAAACAGCAGTTTCTGTGCATGGAACACCATTTTTGCCACAGATTATGTGCAAAAAAATTATATGTGTGAATACACCCTGAACTGCAAATGTCTGATTCATTCCCAGTTTCTCTTTGTCAGGGTTTCCTGATGCTTCAGAAACAGATTTTCCTCCCATTTTTTGAATATTTTAAAATATTCTTTCCATTCCTGATTGCTATTGTGGCTTCTATGACAATAGTGTAGTGAATCCACACTGGACTTTAGTCCAATCTCTAAAAGAGATGAACTTTATCCTCAAAATGGGATGAGCACCTCGGATAAGACCTTTAAAGTCTGGATTAAAACCCAGTACAAATTCTCTGGCCCCATGACATAGGAGTTATCAACCACCGCAGCATTACAGAAACCATCCTGCAGTTGTTTGGCACTGAAAGAGGTAGTGATAATAGAATCAAGAAGGCAGAAGTTAAGATCTTCTAGTCTTTTAGTTCACCTACCTACCAATGCAGAAAAGCAGTACCCAAAGAAAGATTTTCCAGATACTTACTCAGAATCGATTCCCCCCCCCCATTGAAACTCATTATCTTTTTCTGTGGAGCAAAAGAAAATGTAATATGCTCCATCATTATGGTGTGGGTTTAGAATAGGCATATGATTGGGAAGAGAGACAATGTGCTGTAGTGGTTTAGCACTGGACTATGATTCTGTAGATCAGGGTTTGAATCCCCACTCAGCCATGGAAACCCATTGGGTGACCTTGGGAAAGTCACACTCTCTCAGCCTCAAAGAAAAGGCAATGGCAAATCCCCTCTGAACAAATCTTGTGAAGAAAACTATATAAATTGTATAGATTTGCCTTAGGGTTGCCATAGATTGGAGATGACTGGAAAGCACACTATTGCCATTATTATTCAGTGAGAGAGAAAACTCACAGGTATTCTGGACAACATTAACATAGGAATGGAGAACAAAGCAACAGCCTGTTGTAATAACAGTTTTCACAGTCTCACCCTGACCTCCTATGCTCCTCAGCTAGGCAATGCCAAGTTCAAACTTCATTGAGAAAAGGTTTATGGGATTATGATAGAGTTTCTCTCTGTGTGTCCAGTGCTTGCTGGATATGTTTACAACATCCCTTGGCCAAACATAAGCACTCCTGCTTTCTCCATCTCTCCTTCTCATGGTTTTTCATCTAAGCCTCTTGGTCAGCAGCTGTGCAACCAGACGGGACAGAATTTATTCACTTTCTATTGAATTTAGTTCATGAAGTAGCTAATGTGCATCCTTCATCTGTACTTTTCTGTTTTATAACAAATGCTGATCCTTAGATGTTACTAATTTGGTTGCTCAAGATAACATATAAGGTGTTAAGTATCAGATTTTCAGGTAGCAAATAGCAGATTAAATTCTATTTACACTGAGATTATATTCAATTTCATCAGTTAAGGGGTGTGCAAATACCCATACACTGTGCAGGCATATAATCTAGAACTATATTTGCACATTACAGATATACAAATATGCTCAGTGTGAGTATGGGTGTACAAGTGATACGCCCATGATAGGGAGTAATATAATACACCCTTTTCCTTTTATGCAGTTTCCGTCCCTCCCAAAGGGCTGGGGAAAATTCTCTATATGCCTAAGGTAATTTTATCACTCTGAAATGTTATATTGTGCCCCTGACTAATTAGATAAAGCTCTTTACTTTGCCTGCAAGCAGTACCACTGTCCTTACCCCAATGCAATATGTGTGTGGGTGTGGGTGTACATGCTTCAAACATTGATCCTTTTAGCAAATATAAGAATAACATTTTTTAAAAAAATATGAGAGGGGAAAATCGAGCTAAAGATATTCAGACAGGAACAGGGCATGATCCAGAGAAAGCCAATATTTTTTTAAAGTTCCTTTGAATTATCTGGAAAATAATTAAAAAGATACAGCACTGTGTCCTCAGTTGTAGACTTCCACCATAATTACCAGCCCAAATAATCTACACTGGAGTTCTTTCTTGCTTAAAGACTCAATGATGTATTAATTGAACTTCATAGTTGTTGTTTTTTTTAGAATACCATACTGTTAATCTAAATCCAAATTTGTTTAGCATATGCTACACAAAGTATAACTAAAATGGGCCATAATGAGAGCTACGATATACATTTCTTATAATCTATTTACTATAGGAGCTGTAAATAGTAAAGAAACAAATAATAAATTTAATCCTCTTAGGTACATGGGTCTAAATCTAATTGGTAGTCCAGGTAAAATAAACTCGTTGACTCAACTACTGAAAAGTAATGCAACACTTAAGGAAATTCCACTGGTTAAATGGGATTATTCTGGCTGAAACTACCAGCTGGATTTAGGCCATGGAGTCAAATTTTTTTCTTTTATGTTTTGTGTCCAACATCTTTAGCATACTGTTCGTGTGCCTTATAATAATTTTCTTTCAGAAAACACAGAAGACTGAAGCTCACTTTGAAAGTGTAGACTCTATTGGTTTTGTAGCAAATCTCCATTTTTTGGATGGGGGCATGCAAGGAAAGGATAGTGAGACACAAAAGAGCACATTAAGGTTGTTCATCATGAGTCTTTAAATCATGATGGGATCTAGTATGTTGGGATTTATTCATGCATTTCTCATCCCGATTTCTTCATCATATGAACAACAGAGAGCCAAGCTATGTACATTCTGTTGTTGCCTTCCTCATTTGAAAAGCAACACATCTGCTGTTCCTATTCATATGGAAGGCTTTCACATGAACACAGACTTCTCATTTACAGACACGTACTTTCTATAGGAGTAAAGTGATGATATAGAAAGTGGGACTCAGAAGTCTACTAACACCAAGAAGAAATCACAGTGAATAACAAATGAATACAATGCTTCTAATAACAAGCATACTTCCATAGAGAAGACCCATGCATATGACTGGGACTTTAATTCTATGCACTAGTCTTACACACTGGTGGTTTCCAGGAGGCAGTCAGGACTATAGGATGATCTGCAAAGGGGAAGGAAGGATCTTTCTTGAACTGTGTAGTGTCTCATGTAGTGGCAAAAAGCTATTCCTGAAACAAGGCTAGCTGAAAGTCAGATTGTAATACCATATTTTCTGGCATATAAGATGACTTTTTAACCCAGGAAAATCTGGGTTAAAGTCAGGGGTCGTCTTATACGCCAGGCATAAGGAGGAGGAGGACAGAGGTGGGGGGGAAGAAGGGGGGGAAGAAGCCTTGGGAAAAGAAGAGGACAAGGAGGACAGAGGTGGGGGTGGCAAGAAGCCTTGGGAAAAGAAGAGGACAAGGAGGACAGAGGTGGGGCAGGAAAAAGAGGAGGAAGAGAGGAACCCTAAGGAGATCCTCTCCTAGGGTTTTCTTGGCAAGACTGGTTCAGGGGAGGTTTGCCCTGAGGCTGAGAGTGTGTGACTTGTCCAAATTCATCCAGTGGGTTTCATGGCAGAGTGGGGAATCAAACCCAGGGCTCCAGAGTGGTAGTCCAACACTCAAACCACTACACCATGTAGTATTCCCACATACTACCTATGAAACAATTGCAGAGTTTTATGTTGTTCTTGTGTGTCTTCAAGTCCGTTCCGTCTTATGGCAACCCTAAGACAACCTTATCATGGCATTTTCTTGGCATGCTTCTTCAAATGGGGATGGCCATTATCATCCTCTGAGGCTGAGAGTGTGTGACATGCCCAGGGTCACTTACTTGGCCGCAAATTGTACATACCCCAGAATGCATCACCTAGTATATTGGCAGTCCTTCCCCCCGAACACTTTCTCATTTCCCTCCAACCATCTCATAGCTGGGAGATGGAAATAATTTTTAAAGCAGCATTTAAATCTGGATTATTTTTAAAAAAGTAATGTCCAAACCACACTGCAGAAATAAATGCTAGGGAACATGGGAGCTGTAGTTTGTTGTGTTTATTAGTGACAGTTTTCCTGCTAAGTCATTTTAAATTAAAATTACCATATTGAAATCAAATCTGATTTTTTTTAATTTTTATTTGGTGTGCATTGGAAGAGGGGTAATCTTATACAGCGGGTATATCCTAAACTCTATATTTTAACTGGAAAAGTTGGGGGTCATCTTATATGCTGGAAAATATGGTAATAATAATGTGGGAAATAAGATAATGGCTTTTCTTCCATCATACCACATTCAGTGAGCTGACATCTCAGTGCAGGAGATGTTGTCAGGGAATTTGCTGTATATTTTCCCCTATATTACATAATTCAGTCCAAAACACTCTAAGGGTGCATCTACACTGTAGAAATAATGTAGTTTGACACCACTACTTTACCTGCCGTGGTTTAGTCCTACAAAATTATGAGATTTGTAGTTTTGTGAGACACCAGCACTCTTTGGCAGAGAAGAGCTTGTAAAACCTTGACCTTGTAAAACTAAAAATCCCAGGATTCCATAGGATGGAGCTATGGCATTTAAAGTGGTGTCAAGCTAAATTATTTCTACAGTGTATATACAATGTGTATACATTCATCTGTGAGATACTGTGTAAAGCATAACTAGAAGCATAATCATAATTTGTTAAAAACTGAAGGCCTAATGTATTGTTCTGCTTCCATTTAGAATCAGATTCAAATTCAGTAAAGAAATTTAATCTCTTTCACAAAGGTTCTATGTAAGGCTCTTATGCATTTGATAAAAGGGAAGAAATTAATTATCAGTTTGGCTGGCTTTAGATGGGAGAGATGGAATTCCATGATATACAGTCAGCATCACTTGGGTAATGTTGATAATTTCACATTAAAATGTGAAATGTCCATTATTATACAAAAGAACTTGGACCATTTCATTCCTGTGGGAAGTAGTAATGGGTCATCAACATTCCCCCTGTTAATGAACATTTATTGAAGTTTTTAAAAGTTGCATTTCTTTGCCTATACATTTGGGAATAAATGATGCTTTTTCCAAATAAATATACACACGATTGGGCTATCTACATTCTTAAAGAGGTTGCAGTCATTCTTCTTAATCTGTGCTCTCAGAAATGCATCACTAGTCACCTGGGCCCCAGTTAGTTTTTGATCTACTAATGGGTCATAAACTTAGAACATATGGAAGGGCACTGTAACTTTAATTGAAAAATTACAAGTTTCACGGTGCCTAAATACGAAGAGAAAAACAACAATATTTAGCATTATAGAGGATTTAGCATTAGTACTCTCCAGCCTTTATTATCCCATAACTGAGACATTTGTATTAACTATAATGTTTCTCTTTTTAACTACCTTAGCTCCTCAAAGCAAAGTGACCATCATCCCTCCAATGAAAACAACACTAGCTGTCAAGGGTAAGTTTGTCAAAGATTAGATTTATATGTTGACCATATCCCTCATCACATTGATAGCTTGGGTTTGTTTCTGTTCATTTCAATGGGTCTTCAGCATCTGTACTCCAGAAAATAAGAATAGAGGCTGAAAATCTAATCAGTGTAGCATATTACTTAGAAAGCCGAGGGGGGGGGGAGGCAGAGAAATGGACACTACAGGTGAGGTGCAATAAAGGAATATTACACCATTGTATATTATAAGAATAGTAATTTAGGAGATAAATTCAATGGTTCCTGGTAGCTTCCACGCCATTGGGCAGTGAATCCTCTATAAGCTTTAGTCCAAACTTTGAAAAATCTATCCAGGGTGCTGAAATTATTTTGGGAATAGGATTCAGCACACTAGACAGCTACTCTAAAGTTCATACTAAAACCTGGACTGTATTCCATGTCTCAGTGACATGTAAACCACTGGCCACCATTGGATCAATTGGAACTCTGACTTTGGGATGAATGAATTTATGTAGAGGAATTGGGATAGATTCTTTACAGATTTCTTTGAACCCACAGCTAAAAACCCTGCTCACAATGGGAGAGTGTGCAGCACATGGGGCAACTTCCATTTCAAGACCTTTGATGGCGATATCTACAGGTTCCCTGGGCTCTGTAATTATGTCTTTGCATCACATTGCAAATCCTCTTATGAAGACTTTAACATTCAAATAAGGCGCAATACAGTTCATAATCTTACGATCATTGGCCACATAAGCATAAAGCTTGACGGAATGGACATTGAACTGACCTCAAACACTATTACTGTTGGTGGAGAACCGTAAGTTTACAGTTGTATCCCTTTATTATTTCACTGCAACAAATTGCAGTCAAACAAGGAGGGGGGAAATTCATGAAAAATGTTCTCTGAAACTTGAATGATAGAGCATTATGAACTAACGGTTTTATATTTCTCATTTTCAACTTCTCTTGAATTTTGCTTTATCTCCAGTGTCCAGCTTCCTTACAGTCATTCAGGAATCTTGATGGAGAGAATCTCAGGCTATGTGAAAATTACTTCCAAGTTAGGCATTGCTCTTATGTGGAACCAAGAAGATGGCCTTCTGGTAAGAACTAGGTCCAGATATTACAAATTGTTGTTAAGGGAAACAGTTTAGACTTTCAATTCTCATTTAGATCTACTGAGCTTGTGTTATCCATGATGTTATGTTTAATGTTAACTATGACATGGGCAAACAAACCAGTTTTATTCAAAGGATTATGAAGCTGGTTTGTTGAAACTGAGTTAATAGAAATCAGTTTAAAGTTAACATACTAAATTGTGATTTACTTAATTCAGAAGCATAAACTTTTAAACTCCACCTTGAGGTTGCACCACAGGGAGACTGACAAAAGATGATGAGCACTAGCCTAAGACCTACACTGATTTTTTTCTTATTACAGAAATTTAGCATGACATTCTAACACAACCATGGCATTTGGCCACTGTGTTACAAATACCTAAAGAAAGATTCAAAATCAGGTAGAAAACAAAATTCTTCTGTCAGCCATTAAAATTCAAACCATTTGGGTAGTTGTCAGCTTGACTGTGAATATTTGATCCATCTATTAACTAGATATTGAATGCCATGCAAATCTTGACATCACTTGTAATCTTCAGTCATAATACTCAGTGCTCTAGATGTTTACTGTTACTTCTCTCTTGCCTTAGTTGGAACTGGATGAAAAATATCTTAATCAGACTTGCGGTCTTTGTGGGGACTTCAATGGAATAGCAACATACAATGAATTCATTTCAAATGGTAAGTAATGAAAAGAATGCACACAGGTCTGTTTTTATTGCTTTTAAACATGGGATACTTATTTCATTTGTAAAAAGACAATATTTATTTTGGCAAACATGCTGCTGAAAGACTTGATTTGACAGCTGTGCAGTATTTTAAAAGGATCAACACTTGCTTGTTTGAATTATCTGTCAAAAATATTTTTAGCTTGTAGATACTTTGTTCTGCTTTGGTTTTTTGCCTACTGTTTGCTTGCTTGCTTATAACTAATCATGTAGAAATGTTGTGCATTTTTGAAAAGTGGACTTCTTTCTGGAATGTGGAAAGCACTTTCCAAAGTTCATTCATGCATTCATTCATTCTATCATTTACTGTATTTTAAATCTGCCCAATTTACAATATTCTCTGGGTACCTGACAAAAAGGTAAAAGAATGCAATGAAATATAATACTATAAAAAGGAAAAACAAAATATATTTAAACATAGTCTTAAAATTTAAAATAAAAAAATCTAAAATGTCTGATTGAATGCCTGTCTACATTCACTTGGCACCAAAAAGATATCAGTCGAAGCACCAAATAAGCCTCCTTGGGGAGAGTATTCCATGAATGAGTGCCATGATGCAAAAAAATCTGGGATGGAATTTGTTCCAAATGGGAAGAGCCTTGGATCTGTAATGGTGGGGTAGCAAGGACCCTTCATCAGATGTTTCTACCTTTTAGCCTACATTAAGATTGATCCTGCATCCTTAGTCAGTGTCACAATATGGTAATGGACTTGGAGGGAGGGACCTGGCAGAACAGCTCTTCAAAAGGACCATGTTGAGGAGTATATTAAGAAGGCCTGGCCTAAGGCTTGACATTTTGCTTTAGGTCACAGTATTCTTGTTGTCTATAACACTATGTAACATTCACTGCAGGTGTCAAGCTGAATCCTGTGCAGTTTGGAAACTTGCAAAAGATGGATGGACCCACAGAACAATGCCAGGATCCCCTCTTTTCACCTGCAAGCACCTGCAGCAGTCAGCAGTCAGTAAGCAACTGTTTTTGCTCCTTTTGTCTAAAGGAAGGTTCCCTCTCCCTTTCATTCATTTTTCAAGGTATCCAGAAGAAAATTAAAACAATGGACTCCTGAGAATAAATTATAATTTATCAAGATTATCAGTTAACTTCAGCAGTAGTTCAGTACTTTGCCAGCATTTTATAAAAACCATTATCTTACATTTCCTATTTCCAGAGTGCTATCTGTGAAACCATATTGACTGGTGAAGCATTCCTGGGATGCAATGCATTAGTGGAGGTGAAAGAGTATGCTGATGCTTGCATACAAGACTTGTGTAACTGTGAGGAATCTGCAATCGATGTCTGCATTTGTGACACCTTTGCTGAATACTCCAGACAATGTGCTCATGCTGGTGGACAACCCCTTGAATGGAGAACTGAAGATATGTGTGGTATGTCTGCAAGGGATTTTTCACTTCTCTGGGCATGTGATCATAAAATCATACTGTTAAAAGGGCCGTGTAGTCCAATTCCTTGTTCAGTGCAAGAAATTTAGAGCTAGAGTATCCTCTAAAGAGGGATCCAATCACTAACTAGGAAAAGCCCACCACTCCATATCTTAGTAATTCCACAGTCAAGTTCCATGCCCATTAAGAAGTTTCTCCTAATTTTGAACCAAAATTTACCTGGCTGTAGAACCAACTAGATTTAGTTCTGCCTTCTTAGGTTTCAGAGAGTAATCCTTTGCCCTCTTTTATGTGACAGCCCTTCAGGTGTTTGAAGAATACACACTCCATCTTAGCCTTCTCTTCTTCAGATTGGACATATCCAGCACCTTCAGTCATTTCATCATAGAGCTTATTTTCCATACCCCTGTTTCATGAAAAATGAAGAGGAGTAGAATGTGAATCACTAACTCATATTTCTGTTTAAGTCAGTTTCACTTCAATACACACTACACTTAAAACACACACCAGCACATGGAAGATATATATGATCATTTATTTCTATTTCTAGCCAAGTCCTGTCCTTTCAATATGGAGCACAAAGAATGTGGATCCCCCTGTTCTGATACCTGTACAAATCCTGAAAGGTCCCAGCTCTGTGAAGAACACTGTACAGATGGCTGCTTTTGTCCCTCAGGTGGGTTAACATTAATGTCCTTCCTTTCTTCTTTCTTCTTTCTTTCCTTCTTTCCTTGTCTTTTAACATTAGGTTAACTAGATTTTCCCTGGCTGGGAAGATATAGCTTTCCAAAGAAAACTAATATAGTGTGAAATGGCCATGTGACCATGATAGCTTTTATTCATGCTTCTTTGATAAAAACTCAGGGATGCTTATGAAATTCACTTCCACACAGGTGCACAGACACACACCAGTGGCATCATTAAGGGGTGGATGGGGGTGCAGCCCCCACTGGGTTATGCCCCAGAAGAGAGGTGACACCCAGTTGATCTCCACATACCTCCTTGTCTCATGAGGAAAATGGGGCTGTGACAAGGAGCAAGGCCAAGTGCACCCCCCCACCTCCTTGCTGTGGCACCATTCTCTTCAGGAAAAAAGAACACTAAATAGGAAAAAGTATTTTGATCCCTCTTGCTTTCATTTCCTATCCCATATATTTTAATACAGTTTCTCTCTATCTGTGCTGTCTTGCTTTCCTGGGGAATGAAGTGCTGACAGAAATATGTCAATGGAATTATATCATGTGCTCTGTCCTTCATAAGACTGATGAAATCTATGACAGTAACATAATATTGGATGTATTTTTTCCCCTCAGGTACTGTGTATGATGACATTAACAACAGTGGTTGCATTCCTCTTGAGGATTGTCACTGTACTTACAATGGGGATACCTATGCTCCTGGGGCTTCCTTTGCAACCCAATGCACTTCATGGTAAGATGCTAACTGGTTCATTCACACTGAGTTTGGTTTTTTTTTAAAACAAACAAACAAACAAACAAACAAACAAACAATATTTGATAGCATTACTTGATGGGAATTTTTGGGTATCATTCCTTAAACCAAATATGCCATGCTATTAAAGTAAACAATACAAGGAAACCCTCAGTAATTGTGCTACTTTTTTTAGCCTTATCCCGAGAAATTAAACTAAGTAGGTGTCATAACACCACACATGAATTCTGCAAACCCTTTATTTCATGAACTTATTAATCATGTTGCCTATTATTACCATTAAACGCTATGATAAAAATGCCATTACATGTCAGCTATCAAATACTAATCTAATGCTAAACAGTCTTGCATGCTAATGCAGGAGTTTGGTTCTGGGGGCTTCCACAGATGGGGAAAAATGCAGAAGCTCAAGTCCCATATTAGTCAATGGACAGTGATGGATGCATGCCCACATGCATACACTGCCATTGGATAATATGGGGTGTGGCAATCCATGGATGCTCAGATCTACAGATGGGAACCCTGCCAATACTGGAGGCCCACTGTACTATCAAATATGATATACTAGTGGTTTCCAAACTATCTTCCAAGGAACACTGATTTATTTGGCTCAACATGGCATCTCAGAATAACAGCTTGAAGATTATTATTCCCACTGCTGTTTATCCTTGCCATGCATTAGTTATGCTGGGTGTGTTCTAGGACACTTTCTGCTGAACATTGGGTGACAGTGAGGACCAGCACTGCCCCCATGTAAACTGAGACCTGAATTCTATTGGCTAATCCCAACTAGAGCATAACTGGTGAACCAGTTGTTAAATGGTGAGTCAATATATAGGCAAATCCCATTGATTCAATGGTTCTACGTTGGTTGGGATTAACAATAGGGTTCAGGCCTATCCTGCAACATATTGGTTTTCTAAGTAGACATGCAAAATTTGCTAGTCAAATGGTGGTGTGAAAAGTCTTTCTGAAGACAGAAAAATCATTACCATTATGTAATCCATTAACAAGAGTGTCAAATACTAAGTGACTTTGCATACCAGCTATCAAATACTGCAGAAATATCAACAATTAGAAACACTGAAAGTGCAGGTAGCCAATATTCACTTAATGTTCACTGCATCTAAAGAACATGTGGAGAATCTTTGGCATCAGAATTTACAAAAAAAAAATAATAATCAGGATAATTATGGGAAGCAAATTAGATTTAGTTCTAAGGGGAAAATGCATTAAAAAAACTTTTGTACAAACACCTTAAATCTATTCATTTGTATTCTAGACTTAATATAAACCCCATGGTAATTGAAATAAAATCTTGAGGAATGCAGGAGTATTATTTCATATCTATGAATGTATGTTTCTTCTTAAAAAACGTAACATTTCTATGGCTCCTTGGGGAACATTAAAATGTAATGGAATAACTGTAAAAAATTAATAGAAAGTCTATAGCATACATTGAAATAAATGGGACTACTCATATTCATATAACCTATGCAAAGGGGTCTCATAGCACCTTCGAGATAACTGTGCAAACAAAGTTGTAGCATAAGCTTTTGCAGACTTTTAGTCTGTTTCTTCATTGTGAATTATGATGATATTCTAGATTAACACAGCTGTGTCTATGAATTCTACCCTCATATAACCTAGTCTTACTCATTTTATTAATTGATTGTTTTATGGATGTGTTTCTGTTACCTGATTATTATTTCTATCTTTTCTTCAGTCAATGTACTGGAGGCCAGTGGGCTTGTGTTAGCCATTCCTGCCCTGGCATTTGCTCCATTGAAGGAGGCTCCCACATCTCAACATTTGATGAGAAGCGTTATTCCTTCTTCGGTGACTGTAGTTATGTCCTTACTAAGGTAATTGAAATGGATATCTTAACTCTCAGAGGAGGTTTTCAAATGGAAAGTCTCTCCACATGCATTACTAAGAGGCATAGTAATAGCTTGGAAACATGATTGGAAATGATACAGGAAGAAACTGAAGATTGAATTGACAGAATCAAAGTCAGAATTCAAACCACTGACATTATCATGATTTTTAACACTGGAAGTTCAGATTACCATTTTTTTCACAGTTTGTGAAAGCATGGAATCCAGGGAATCTATTCTGCACTGCATGCATAATGCAGTTTAACATCGCTTTAACTACTATGGCTCAAAGCTATGGAATCCTGGGATTTGTAGTTTGTTGTGACACCAGAGTTCCCTGACAGAGAAGATGAAATATCTCACAAAACTACAAATCTAATGCCAAGAGCATATGTTTCATGTGCAGCCGAGCCAGTGTGGGGAGACTTGCTTTCAAATCCCCTCTTAGTCATAAAGCTTAATAAGGAAGGATGTTAAAGGATTTTAAAATGACAAAGACTAAGCAATGTTAAAACAGTCTAGCCCTTAGTAATCCTAATGATGTACCCTTGACCAGTATTTGAATTTTGCAAGTAATTAAAAATGTGGTTGCTTACTTTTTAATTGGGCTGAATTGCATTATGAGTTTCCTTCTAGTTGTAATTCAAGGTGCCATGGCCTCCCTCTTCAAGGATTTGACTGGTATGAGTCTAACATAGCTCAGAGCGTACATTTCTCCCTTGAACCAGGCTCTTCCCTCTGTCGTTAGACAGTACACAGCTTTTATAGTGTGGGTCTCTTTTCTATACAATGTTCTTGTACTGTATTGGTTTATTTATACCCCAAAGGTGGGACTCAGTTTGATTCACAAGGAAAAAAAAGAAATACAAGTAAAAGGAAATGTAGATCAAAATACAAAAATATTTAAAATGGCATTAAAACTGTCTATAGAACTGAAACCATTTAATAGATAGCAATTTAACAGATTAACAAAAACATGTCTTCATTTTGCTTATCTTTGAAAACAAAAATCTGCTTATTTAAGGCTTTGCTTAAGTTGAGCACCATCTGGCTTTAATTTGTTAAACTGTGCTGTTTTATTCCTATTTGTATCGCATGCCATTTTCAATGTTTTGAGTTGTTTTAATCGAGGTAGTGCAATTATTTTCAATAAGTAATCTGATTAGCTCAAGAATGGTGTGATCCTGGATATGAAAATGTTCGGACAATGCAAGCTGCTAAGGTTCTGTTTCTTCACTTTCAGCTCTGTGACAGCAATCTCTTCACTGTTATTGGAGAAATTCGAAAGTGTGGTTTGACAGACACTGAGACATGCATGAAAGGCATAGCCATCAGCATAGGTGGAGGAGAGACAGTAAGTGTGAAAAACAATGATGTTGAAATGCATGTTGTGAAGAAAGATAACACACTGACTTATAGAAGTACTGTTTTCTTCACACAACAAAGTAGGAAATATATGGCCCTGTACATTATATGAAGCAATGTGGTGTAGTGGGTTGAATGTTAGACTATGACTCTGGAGACCAGTGTTGAAATCCCGGCTCACCCATGTAAACCTACTGGGTGACCTTGGGCAAGTCACACTCTCTCAGCCCAGATGATGGC
>CM034701.1:116699972-116720867 GCA_020142125.1 Phrynosoma platyrhinos | reverse complement strand
CCCCCCCCCCGTAAAAATCAAATCAAACTAATACTGTAATTAAAACACATTTTAGAATAGCATAATTTAAGGCACTAGAGCAAACAGTGGAGACAGGGAGCAAAAAACCATCAGAACTCAGATTGGTCGAGGAATTATTCCAGGAAGGCCTGTCGGAAGAGATCCGTCTTTACTGCTTTTTTGAAGCAGTCGAGAGTGATAATAAGACGGATCTCATCCGACAGGCCATTCCATAATCTTGGAGCGGCATAATCTTATATTCTCCCCATTTCTGTATGAAAATACCTTAGACCAACACAGATCAGATAGATCCATGTGAAACAACCCACAAGAAAAACTAGAGCCTTACTGGAAAAGTAACCTTTTTCTTTTGGCCACAAGGTGGCATTTCAGTATTGTTTGATCTCAAGGATTTGTTGCTGCTGCTGCTGCTACTGCCTTTAACTATTGCAAAGTTGTGGGACTTCAAGTGTTTCTGACTTGTGGTGACCCTAAAATGAACCTATCAAAGGATTTTCTTGGAAGATTTGTTGAGAGGGGATTTACTTTTCCATTCCTCTGAGGCTGAGATAGTGTGACTTGCCAAAGGCCACCCAGTGGGTTTTCATAGCCAAGTGGGGATTCCTAGTCCAGCACCCAAACCACTACACCACACTGGCTCTCTAACCAGGCAAGAACTTCTGCATTTCATATGATTAGTTTGGAATTATAACAAACCTTCCTTACTCTCTCACAGCACTTGCACAAAAGGAAAGCTTCAGTGCATTGGAGAAGTGCGTCCCCAGCCAGGTAAAAATTTCATTTTTATTTTCATAATTGTTAGGCTGGAGTGTGTATGAGTATCTATCTTTTACTAAAATCATAAAATAATGTACCTTAATCCAGCAAAGGAAATCTTCTTGCAAAAGTTAGCATGGTACTACTCACCCCTTCTCCATATCTAGAGCACAATACTACGTAATCTTTCAGTGGAGACAAAAACATACATTATTAGCTGTATGTGTAGTTGCCATGCATTAATAGATGTATGGGTTTTGAACTAGATTGAGACCAGGGTAATGTGGAACTAACTGACTGGCAACTCATAGCACAGCACTTGATATTTTTGTTCTGAAATATGGAACACACCTATACACAAACACAAACACACAAGGGCTGGCATTCTGTCAGTGAGATATGTATGTGAAAGTCATGTTATGCAATAAGGGCAAATTATTTGCCATAGCCCAACAGACACATTCTGCTGACACCAGCAGAAGCAGAGTTAAGCATATAGCAAAGTTGCACATTGCAATGGTTCAAAGCACATTTACCATTTCATTTTTGCATTGCACATTGTGCATTGCTCATTGTGCTTTGTCTATTGTGCCTTGTGCCATTAGCATGTTTTGTGCAATGTTGCTCTTCTGCATCGTAGTTGCATACTTTTGGCATAATGTAACTTTGGATGCAGATATTTACATTAAGCTGAAAGGATATTAGACTGCAGGCATACATTTATAATAGACTGAAACAATCTTTGTTCAAATTGTTCAAAGTGACAAATTTTATTAGTGAATTTTACCCCAAAATTGTTCATCAAAGACAAAACAGATGAACTTTAGATATTTCACTTTCACTTCTGACCAATATGTGTGTGAAAACAGAAAGGAGGCTAATGTAATTAAGAACTTTAAAATTTTCTAGCACTTTTGAAACTAAGCAAAAGAAGCTTTTAACATTAGCTTTCATAGACTTAGGTCCAAAACACACTGCAGAAATAATCCAGTTTCAGACCTCTTTAACTGCCCTGGCTCAGTGCTAGGGAATCCTTGGAATTGTAGTTTATTGTGGCACCAGAGCTCTCTGACAGAGAAGGTTAAATGTCTCATAGTACTACAGAATTCCCTAGCATTGAGCCAGGGCTGTTAAAGCGGTCTCAAACTGGATTATTTCTGCAGTGTGTTTTGGACCTTTGTCTGCTTCCTCAAATGCATGGAGTAAATTGATGCCCAGGAAAGACCTTTATAATCAGACTGTAGAATAGCCATAGAAATGCAAGGCTTGTGGGTATGGAGATGAGGAGACTTAGTTTAGCTTTTACTATGGTTATTGAGGGACAAAGGCAGGAGGAAAGATGTTGCTTAAGGCCAGGGTCAGTGGATGATCAGATGAATGGTGGGGGGAGTTTTGGAATGTGGTGATTTCCAGTTCATCAAGCAGAGACAATGATTTCCTGGCACACTGCACATATCACAGCACTAGCTAACACCCCAGCCTTATAAGGCCACTCTTGGTTAGTTTATCACATCTCCTTTCTGGTTCCTAGCCTGCACACAGCATATCTCAAAACTTCCTCCACCATTCATATGGCCATCTACCCACCCAGGAAGATCATAGATCTGAGCTGATTATTCCAGCAGAACATGTAAAAGGCAAACAGAAATACTGAGCTGGATTATTATTTCAAACCCAGTTCAAATGAGTTGTTTTTCCTCAGCCTTGAGTAATGTGATTCCAAGGCAACTAGTCATTCTGAACAATATTATCTGCTGAACTCCAAAACTAAAATTGCCATTTTTAAGCAATTAGAATGAAGACTATGGGTCTTTACCAACTGCCAGAAATAATGCAGATTGAGGCCACTTTAACTGTCCCGGCTCAGTGCCAAGGAATCATGGGAACTGTACTTTATTGTGGCACCAGAGCTCTCTGACAGAGAAGGCTCAATGTCCCAGAAAAAATACAGTTCCCATGATTCCCTAGCACAGAGCCAGGATAGTTTAAGTGACCTCAGTCTGCATCATTTCTGGCAGTCTGTAAAGGCCCTAGGTTGGCTTTGTAGGAATTCTGAAAATCCAGCCTCTGACCCAAGTCCTAATCTATTTAAAGTTTTCAAGGATTGTTTTTGATAATCACAGCACTAGCTAACACCCCAGCCCTAATTCACAAGTAATGTGATTACTCTGCAGTGGCTAATATCAGATATCTGAGAAATTTCATCTGCTTTTTCTTTCTATCAGTATGTGATGCCCCCATGATCTACTTTGACTGCGACAATGCCACAGCAGGTGTCACTGGAGCTGAGTGTCAGAAAAGCTGCCAGACCCTTGACATGGATTGTGTAAGTGTGGATACCTTATGACCTTTTCTTGTCTTAATAGCCAGCTCAGCTTTTGTATTAATTATGTAATACTTGTAGAATTATCACTGCATCCTAAATATATGAAACTGTTCACAGCACTTAGCACACACCATTATCTCATCTCCTTTCAGGCAGATACTGCAAAATAAGTAATTAAAAAATTACCTTTAGTAAGTGATAAGAGACAATGATGAATGCTGATCCATTGAACAGAAACATCAAGATCTCATCAGGGGGTCTGGGGCTGGGAGGAGGAGAAGGAGGACAAGTTATGGAAGATGTTTAACCAACATATATCATGATCATGATGCAACATGTTAGGACTTCTGAGGTTTACAGGAATGTGCTAGTCTAGAAATGTATTGAGATAATTTTTAAAATATCTCAAGGAGTATTTTCCATACCAAAGCTCTCCTTTAAAAAAAAAAAAAAAGGAAACAATTTGCACACATTTAAAATGGCAGGATGACCTGGCTCTCAGTGAAGACTTAACATGAATTCACTTAAGTTACTAATCTGAATTCACCTGCCCAGTATTTTAGAATCCCAGTATCCCATGCTGTTGGTTTGTCAAGTAACATTATCTTCTGCCCCTTCTTTATTACAGTATAGCACCCAATGTGTGTCCGGTTGCATATGTCCTAATGAACTGATATATGATGGCAAAGGTGGATGTGTGGCTGCTGAGGAATGTCCTTGCATTCACAATGAAGCGACATACAACCCAGGGGAAACCATAAAAGTAAAATGTAACACTTGGTACGTGCAAGTACAAGCTGATCTAAAAGTATTGAGCCCTCCTATCTCCCTAAGAAAAAGATGTGCTAAATTCAAGTATGTTTCTATCTATATAGTACTTGTAAGGACAGAAAATGGGAATGTTCCAATCAACCTTGCCTGGAAACCTGCTCAGTCTATGGAGATGGTCATTATATCACCTTTGATGGCAAACGCTATAGCTTCAGTGGAGACTGTGAATACACTCTGGTCCAGGTATTCAATATTTCCCTGAGCACTTTCACTTGTGTAACTCCATGTGGCAGGTATTCTCACAAACACTAAATAATTCTCTTCTCTGCAGGACCATTGTGGCAAAAACAGTACAAAGGCAGGGACTTTCCGAGTTATTACAGAGAACATCCCCTGCGGTACCACTGGGACTACCTGCTCAAAAGCCATTAAAGTGTTCCTGGGGGTGAGTAGCTTCCTTGAGGGTGCATGTTTAATACAACATGTGAACCTAGACAAAATTGTGATAAGGGGAGCGTACCTACAATAAGGGAAAATCTTCAAGTGAAGCACAACACACAGGAAAAAAAGTCCAAAGTATGGGTTTAAAGTCATTTCTTATCACTTCATTGGTACAAAACTGAACCAAAAGTTCTCAGGCAACATTCTTCTGAGAAATCTTTAAACATTTTTTGGTTCTCTTGGGAAAGAAAAGGCATTGTGTAGATTTTTATTTTTTTGTGTGTGGTGGCTGCTATTTTTTCCACCCACAGAGCCCTAAAGTTGCACGAAACATTGTGGCAGATGCAAAATAGTAACCAGATTGCAAGACAATTGTTGATGCTTCTACTTACAAAAGCAGTGATGGCAATCAAAGAAACACAACTCGGGGGGGGGGGGGGGGTGCAGGGTGCAGGTAGAAACTAAGCTATTGAACTCATATACTGAAATATGGGGGGGGGGGATTTCATCTCCAGCTTTTCTGCCCACAGACAGAATGGCAAAGTTCAAAAGGTGAATTGTCCACAGTAATAAACAGCAAACTCTGCAATAAATTCTGTGACTGAGATCCTATTGACTCTGCCATCATATTTATACAGCTGGAAGAGGCAAAGGCGGTGGCAATAATGATAAAAAGATGCTGCTAGCAGTAGTCGCTAGGAGAAGACATACCACTGACAGTGATAATGAGAGAAGAAGACTACTAGATCCAAGCCACATATTTTTTCAAGCCAAGGTAGTATGGGTGGAGCTGGTTGAGCAATCATCTGTGTCAGGCATTTTAGGAATAGGCAGAAAGAAGCCTATTCAAGAATTCAGTCAACAGCTTGGGCCTGAAGCTTCCTTCTCCTCTGCTGCTACCTCTTTCTTCTCCCTCCACAAGTGCAGAGAGAGTAGAACTGTTCACATGGTGGTCCATTAAATGAGTGGTGCACCCCAGAGGATCCTACCTGAATCCCAACAGAGTTTTCAACTTGGTTTTCCAAAACAAACATCCCACTGATTTTTGGCAAACTATTAGTGAAATTGGTGGAAATTTCAGAAGGACTTTGTGATTTCATGTGGAAACTGGCATCAACAAATAAAAGGAATCAAAACAAATGTTTGAACCAATGTTGACCCTTTTTGTGAATCAGCACTTTGGAAGCTGGAATTTTCTGAAAAAGGGACTTCTATAGATCGTGGTAAATCTTACAGTCTGTTCTACAAGGGAAACTCTTCTTTAAGCTTATGCAATTCCCCATTCCATTGTTCCCTTGTAGCTAACAGTACTGACCTACATCTGTGACTTGTTTTTCATCTTTCAGGATTATGAGCTAATACTGACTGATGGGAAATTTGAAGTGATACAGAGACAGCCTGGTGAAAGTGAAGTGCCATACAAGATCCGATACATGGGCATCTACATGGTGATTGACACCACAGCTGGACTTGTTTTGCTATGGGATAGGAAAACCAGTGTCTTCATCAAACTTAATGAAGAATTTAAGGTGAGCTGTGAATATCAGAAACAGTACTAACCCTTCATTTGCTTCTGAAAAATGCTATCAAAAGAGTTATGTGTCTGTTTGGAAATTATCACATGAGTCCCATTCTTGCCCCAGTCATGCTTATTAAAGAAAACATAAATATATAAGGTTGTGAGCAACCATTATTGACTGAGGCTGCTTCTGCCATCATAACTCTCTTCTGCATTCCCTCTTAACCCCACCTTCCTGCCCTGTGCCCTACCCAACATGCCTTTTGGGTTTATTTTATTTTATTTTTATTTTCAGTTTTGAACAGAATTCTGGAGTTCTGCTAATGCAATTTAAGTTTTAAAAAAGTAAAATAAATTAAATGAGACTGAATATCAAGGGGGGAACAGGGGGAGAGGAGGAAATTATGACTGCCAATCTTGCAACTGCCCTTTAGTGATGTTTTGCACATGAGGATTAATGGGACTGCTATGTGATTGGCAATGTATTGATGGGGATCCCCATGAATGAAAAGGGATGCCCTAACCTTGCATTGCAGAGACAGCAGCTATGGATTGGAGCTAATGTCATGTGATAAGTATTGCCAAAGATGATATTTTATAACTATAACTGCAATTGAAAAGCTGTGTGTGATTATCTCCTAAGTAACTGAACACATTTAAATGATTGAGTAAATTGATTCATCAAACAGATCCTGTAAACATCTCACTTCATAGTCAATTTAACAAATACTGTTTTGCTGTATGAAAAGCAGTTGGTAAGTATGGGAAGTTTGTCACAGCAACATGAAAGCACAACTAACATCATGTTTTGAAGGAGGATAAATGCAATTACAGTAATTCCACTGATCATTCTCTGTCACATCATATTTTAGTTAGCATTTCTTCTGTAAAATTAGAAGTTGTAATTTTGCATGACCAGTGCACATATAGCTGGTTAAAGCATTTATATGTAAAAGTAATAAATATTGGCCAAAATTCTGCCAGGGAATATACACACATACATTTCCCTTACATGTGCAGACATCCTTGTTCAGGCATTGTGGGAGCTGCTATTCCTTTCCTCATTCCACAGTGGCCAAAGCCATCACCCTCAATTTACTAACAAGCCCCTTAAGCCATCCCACATGGCCATTCCATGATTGAAGGCAAGCAGACAGAGTTGGAGTAGCATCTGGCTATGTCCCTGTAGCCAGACGCAAAATGATGTTATCAGCGATAAGACTGGCTGGGGTCCTCCAGAGGTCTCAGTGCTGTTGTAATCCTTTCACATTTGGCTATGGGTCCTGCCTACTTGCCCTAAAGCCCAAAATGGCTGTGTGGAAAGGCCTCAGGGGCTTTTAGTAAGTTGTAGAGACAGTGTATGGCTCAATGTAGCATAGATCTGCATGTGAATATTTATGCAGTGATGAAGGGGTGTTGGATGGCAGCCATATTCTTATTATAGTCAATGTTAATACATCAATGGCCAACTGTTAGCCCATATTGTATGCTAGTCTTCATGTTAGAGAAATGATGGAAGTCTATAGCCTGCTATAGCATAGGCTAATAATGTATGCCTAACTAGCAGTTTGGGTGTGTGGCAGTCTTACCATCTCCCAAGCTGTGCTGGAGTTCTGGTGCCCCACTCCAATATCATTTATGGGAAGGTGGGCAACTGTCAGGGGTGTGGGGGCAGGATTGGCTTTCACTGGGATCTTGGAGAGTCACTCCTACCCTATAAAATAAATTTTTAACCAAAAGAAAATCTTTATATGCTCCCCACACCACGTCCCCTCATGCCACCTAGGGAGTTGCAAAAGAAAAATCAAAACATCAGAAAATAAGGAGATCTGTTTTTTTGGGAGGCCCAGGGAACTCAAAACAGCATGGAGGGCTATATATGGCCTGTGGACCTCATTTTGCCCACTTTACAGTGAACCCCTTTTAGATAGAAGAGTACCACCAGCATTTCTTACTCTTAAATGAATCTGGCCCAGTGCATTCAATGGCTATGATGAAGAAGTTGTGACAAAAGTAACAAAACTTATGGACTCTATAGACATCAGTTTTGATAACAGGAAGGCAAAATCTTCCAGCACCTTGGCTAATAATACAAGGTTATGTGATTATATATAATTCTGACAACTAAGGTTGCTAGAATTAGAGAGGGCTCCTGTGCCTTTAATGGTTGTATAGAAGATGGAATTTCAAGAGGTTTTGCTTGTTACCTGGTTGTATGACAAGCAACAACTGCTGAAATTTCATCTGCACAACCATTAAAAGCACAGGAGTCCGCTCCAGTTTTCACTCTAGGAACCCTATATGTGGGTATAATTACTTCTCAGTTCCATCAATCAGTCACTACCCTCTGCAACAGCAACATAAAATACTGAATATCAGTGTAGGGTGGGAATTCTGATGTGGTAAATGACCAGTGAAGCTCCTTTGTATGCCCTAGGAGTGGACCAGACAGAGAAGTCTTCACAACCAGGACTGCAAACTGGCCCTGGAGGCTTGTTCTCAGAGTGTCACACAGCTATTAGTTACATTGCTACAAGAGAAACAAGGCTTCCCTACTTTTCCAGGCTTTATGTACTGCAGAAAGCCTCCCTGACAATCAGAGAACTGGACTTGTTTGCATGCGAAAGTTCACAATTTTATGAAATACAACAGTGTCAGAAAATAACCAATGTCTTCATTTTTAAAAAAAATAATGCTGATCTCTTCCAATAAAAATAAAATTTTAAAAATGCAGATCTCTAATCTCAGAAAAATAATTCTTCCACTTCTTGTTTGGGTGCTTGTCTCTCTACAGGGTCAGCTATGTGGTCTCTGTGGAAACTTTGATGGCAATGATGCTAATGATTTCACTACCAGGAGCCAGTCAGTAGTGGGAGATGTTGTGGAGTTTGGTAACAGCTGGAAGGTGTCTCCCACTTGCCCAGGAACACCACAGACCAGAGACCCCTGTAGGGCAAATCCATATCGGATGTCTTGGGCCCAGAAGCAATGCAGTATCATTAACAGCCAAACATTTGCTCACTGCCACTCTCAGGTATGAACAAAAGTCTTTTTAGATGAACATATGGGACATTCTAAAAGCCCTAATCCCAGGACATTATCTGCCCACATTTAAAATGATTGAGACAGGATGCAACAAACCACTATACCCAGATGTCATAAACATATGATGTCACTCTTCCATTGCCAGAATCTAGATGGGTATTTCAGAACAGTTCCAGAGCTATGTAGTTCTCAAACAATGGGTCATTCATAACTACCAGGTTTGCATTTATACCTGATGGTGTGTTATGTCTGGTACAACTGCCTTGGTAATATGAACCTAGATGCAGTTCCTAATTTTGTCATAAGGTAAAATTTCTCCAGATAGTAGGGTAGTTAGCTTTAATCTGGGCTGTTAAAGTAAAGCTCCCATCCAGAAGATTTCCTCTAGCCCATTGCCAGTGCTGAAGGAATGGCCAACTCTGAGAGTTATTCAAATCTCTAGAGAAACAACAAAGAATATTAAAATGCTAATGATTGTTCCTGGGCATGCTATACCATGAAGTGTTGGTAATAGCTCCAATCAATATAGGAATGCTCCTTAAACTTAGGATCAATCTCTTTAGAACTTTTGTTCATGCCCTTTAAAAGGTAAAAGTACAGGTATTGCCCATTGACAAGGCTGTCAAGTGCAAGTAGATAAATAGGGACCACTTCTGTGGGAAGGTAAACAGCATTGTGTGCGATCATGCTGGCCACATGATCACAGAGTAGTCTCTGACAATGTTGACTCTTTGGCTTAGTAATGGAGATGAGCACTGCCCCCTACGGTTGAACACAACTTGATAGCTTTATCAATGGGCAATACCCTAGGCTTGGTGTTACCCTGTATCACAGAATCTCTTTCCTTTAATGGGCATATCATTGTTGACAATATAGACTGGAATTAAACAAGATAAATCAAAGTGTTGATCCTACAACAACGATATAAGAGGGGGAAGATAAAAAGATAGCAAGTTTATTAATAGCCAATGCTGTTTACAATTATTTGTATTAATAACTTACCTGCCTAAGTCTTGATGCAAATGCTTTTTGCATTGTTATAAAAAAAATTGGAAAAATATTAAAAATCTTTAGATTTTTTAAAAAGAAACCCATTCCAGAATGTGTTAGAGAAAAAAAGAATTACAGAGGCAAGTCAGAAATGCCTTCCACTCCCTCTTTGTAATATGCTAAGACAGAGATACATATTAAACTAGATTTATTTCTTCCATTACAGGTTGAACCCGCTAAATATTATGATGCCTGCGTATCTGATGCCTGCGCTTGTGACACAGGAGGAGATTGTGAATGTTTCTGTACAGCTGTAGCAGCCTATGCCCAGGCATGCAATGAGGCTGGTGTCTGTGTTTCTTGGAGAACTCCATCCATGTGCCGTGAGTAAAGTCCATTCATTTTGAAGGAATAAAACTTTTAAAAATGGATTGGCAGAAATAAAGAGTAAGAAGAGTTGTAGATTTTTTTTTTAATCTGCAGTGTGTTCATTTCTAAAAGAAGTTATATTTTATGACAAGTGCCAGTATCTCCAGCCAGAAAAGCTAGTCAGTGTGGTGGCTGACAGATTCTGGGAGTTACGGGCCTTTGCAGACTGCTAGAAATACTGCAAATTGAGTCCACTTTAACTGCCTTAACTCAGTGCTAGGGAATCATGGGAATTGTATTTTTTTCTGAGACATTGAGTCTTCTCTGTCAGAGAGCTCTGGTGCCACAATTATATACAGTTCCCATGATTCCCTAGCACTGAGTCAGGGCAGTTAAAGTGGACTCAATTTGCACTATTTCTGGCAGTCTGCAAAGGCCTGTAGTCTGAAAAAAGGAGCTTTCTTTGCTTTGATTCCGAGGAACAGACTCAATGTATTTTTTCATGCTGTAAAAGTAAAGCATTGGGATTTTGATACATCTTGTTCTTATGAAGAGTGATTTAAAGGCACCCAAGTTTGGAAAAGGCTTCAGATCCTTAGAATATATGAAAACTCGGTGCAGTCTCTATCTTTAGAGGGTTAGGTGATGCTGCATCCCCATGTCTCTATCTAACACTCTTCTGGCAGGGTGTAAAAGATGGATGTCAATGAATAAAGATGGATGTCACTTGTGTGTTTATAATGTGAGTCTTTGCATGCTCACAGTGTTTGCTTTATTGCTAGATGAGTGTTGCAACTCCTAAAAACCTAAACCCAGTCATAACAAATGGTGAGATATTTGTAATTGATCTACTTTTACCTCTGGGCATCCAGCATTGTACAAATCAAGCTTATTCACTGTAATCAAAAGAATAATAGCCTACTTGAGGGTGGCAGTTGTGCAACTCTCCAGAAGTTGTTGAACTGCCATTCTCATCATCCTTCAATATGGCTGCTCTTAGAGTCCAACAACATCTAAAGAGCCACACATTCCTCAACCCTCTTCTTTTCACGTGCTCCTAACAACAAATATGTGTTTTGATCAAATAAATAGGATATTATTTATGAATAGAAGAATCTTATATTGCATACTACCCTGAGATCTTTAGACAGTAGGGACTGTTCAAGAAGTACCACAGCTTGTGATCTCAGTATGAGATTAATGACAATAAGACTTAATTCCTTATCTGACATCTGAAGATCACATTGAAGGGGAAAACATCTGTTTATTTCTAATCCTAGTGCTAGTTTTTCCTGGAAAGAGTAAGTTGTTGGCATAAGAAGCAGCCATGTAATTGGCCTCTCGTGTGCTATTGCTTCCAGAATAATATGGATCACACCACATGTAAAACTCCTACTGGCAAGAGTCTATTGATTTGTAATCATGACACTTTGTTCACTGTGAAACAGCATATAAGCTAGTTTTCAAAAAAAGTAACCATGTTAGTCTCTTGCAATGTAAAAAGGAGGAAAGGAAGGGAGGGGAAAAAGGAATGCGCCAACATGTTAAGAGTAACTGGTTTTTTTAATCTAGTATGAGCTTTTGTGGATATAAACCCACATACTCAGATGCAGTACAGAGTGGCATTAAAACTTCAATTATAAAGGACATTTTTAATTGTGGGAGTGAAGTAGAATGTAATAGGATCCAGAAAATGCAAATCATATCCCTTACTCTAAATTTCAAAGGGTTGGGCAAGGTGATATAGGTCTTTCAGATCTCTACAGTAGTTGGTTAGTGCTGATGTGTGAAAGCAGTACATCTCCTTACCAAAGTCAGCATACAAATTAATGTACTGAAGTAGGTTATGCTGGGTTCAATGGTCAGTGGCTATAGGATTGCCATATGAGGAGATTATCACAGCGCTACTAAAACCAGCTTCCCTGAGCCAGCTTAAAATTCCAAACAGAAGGCATCCTGATGTTATCAGAAGGATTGAAATCACCACCCAGGTCCAGCCCGGGTCCAGCCCTACTCCCAAGGCCACTCTGGCGGCCATTTCCTTAATCCAGAAAACTCCTGTCTTCACAAAAAGCCATGCAGAGTAGCTCTGGGAGTGGGAATGAACCAGGGTGGTGATTTCAGTGGCTAAATCTTTCTGATAACATTAGGATGTTGCCCATTTTAAATTATAAGCCAGCTCAGGTAAGCCATTTTTGTTAGTGCTATGATAATTCCCCTATTTGGACATAAAAACAATTAGCAAGCATGGTATTATACATAGTATTCAGGAATACTGAAATTACAGAAGAGTACAGAGCAATCATAGCTGTTAACTTATAAAAAATGAATGCACTTTGCTTTAAACTCCCATTTTTGTCTATCTTCTCCAGCTCTATTCTGTGATTACTACAATCCAAAAGGGGAGTGTGAGTGGCACTACCAACCCTGTGGCTCTTCTTGCCTGAAGACTTGCAGAAATCCCGAAGGAAAATGCATGCATGAGTTACAAGGCTTGGAAGGTACAGTGATTATGAATCTCACCATTGATTTACCAGATAATCTCATTACTCTGTATTCTTTGTTAAACACCAGGGTGGGCAACTTTCAGAGGATCTGAGGATCAGTTTTTACTGTGTGCTGTGCCAGATACCAACATAAGCAAAAATGACAAAATATCAAACCCAGAAGTGATTGGGTGACCACTTCTGGTTTTGATTAGGCCTCCAGGAAAAGAAAAGCATTTTGTAGCTATATGCAGGGGAGTGGGGGAGTGAGGAAACACTGATAGGGAACTAGGGGTGAATAAATAACCTGAAGGTAGCCCTAAGTACCATAGTCCAGACTCTGTTTCCCTTTGCCAAACATACCATGGTGGCACAAAATGAGATGTTCAACATCCTGTAAATGTGAGAAACCAGAAAGTATTATGAAGTAAGTTGATTAATTAAGGAAAGTAAAGCTGCTTAGCTTTTCTTCACTATAAATTCAGTTGAAGATGGGACACAAACAGTAACAGTGGGAAATGAAAGTTAACCTAAAAGTATTTAAAGCACTCCAAAAGTATTTAAAGAATGAGAAATCCAATTGTTTGTCTGAAGTAGGATAAACCCATTGAATCAATTAGCTTCCATTAATTTAATAAGTCTACTCTAGTTGGAACTAACAATAGGATTTAGGCTGTAATTTCCATATTACCTCAACTAGAAGAATATTAACATTTACTTGAAGTTGATTAATATAATTATCAAGTTACTAAATATTATTGCATGTGTTACATGTAGTTCAGAAATGTCTGCTGGTTTGACATGAGAATCAGGGATCCTCAAACAGATATATATTTATCTGGCCTTTATGCAACATTTATTCTATCAGCATTATTCTACAAATAAATTTTTACTAAGACTTCTACTTAGATGTTTAGTTCTAAGTATTTCATTGGACTTTGAGAAAACAAAATGATAACTCATATTCTCTACACTTTTTCTCTATGGGCCTCGGCAGATGGCTTAAAAAGCCATCCTGGAGGCAGGGAAGAGGAGGGGCAGCCGCACTCTCGGCGCCCCTTCCTCCTCCCAGGGTTGCCCTAGGAGCCGCCGGCCCTCCGCACGGCCGGCGCTCCGAGGGCAACCTTCCGTCACAGTGTCCGGACACGCTGCGACAGAAAAGTCAGTGAAAGGAGCACTATTTTAGTGCTCCTTTCAGGGATGAGGAAGGTGCGCCGCAGGATCGTGGCATGGGGATGCCTCGGTCCCGCGGCGCACCTTCCCAGGGCAGCCCCGTGCCGCCAGTCTGCTTCCCCCCTATATTGCACTTTAATATTCTCACCATATCTTTTCTGACAAACAAGAAAATGATTAATGAGTAAGCAAGACATGTCATTAAAAATACAAAGGTAGTACAGATGAGTCACCATTATCCGGAATTCCAGAATCTAAGATATCCCAAAAACCAAAATGAGTGGCTGAGATAGTGATACCTTTGCCTTTCTGATGATTCATTGTACACAAACTTTGTTTCATGCACAAAATTATTTAAAATATTTTATAAAATTACGTTCAAGCTATATGTATAAGGTATATATGAGACATAAATGAATTTTAGATCCCAAAATCAAGATACCTCATTATGTACCTAATACAGGTATTCTGCAACCAAAACAAAATACAAAATACAAAATATTTCTGGCCCCAAGCATTTCAGATAAGGGGGACTTTGACCTATGCAGCATTCTTTTTCTGTCTTTTTATGTTCATACGGATGAACATGATTATGGTGATATGATAGCCTTGTTTAAATATTTAAAGGGGTGTCATATTGAGGAGGGAACAAGCTTGTTTTCTGCTGCTCCAGAGACTAGGACCCGGAACAATGGGTGCAAGCTCCAGGAAAAGAGATTCCACCTCAACATTAGGAGGAATGTCTTGACAGTAAGGGCTGTTCAACAGTGAAACACATTGCCTCAGAGAGTAGTGGAATCTCCTTCCTTGGAAGTCTTTAAGCAAAGGCTGGATGGCCATCTGTCAGGGATGCTTTGATTGGGAGTTCCTGCATGGCAGGGGGTTGGACTGAATGGCCCTTGTGGTCTCTTCCAACTTTATGATTCTATGATTCTATGAAATGTCATGTAATGTTTACTAAGCTGGTTTTGTCAGTTGATTCTTTGGGCTTTTCCAAAATTAAAGAAGCAGGTTTCACATAATTTTCCCTGAGTGAGTGTAGTACACTGCAACATGACTTCTTGCTTATTAGAATAGGGGAAAAGTGCATATGAAAGAATACTGAATCTCAAAACAATAAAAATTACAACATATATTTATAATCCATAGGTCCCTTAGATCTTTGGTATCAGTTTATGGTGTGGCAGCAGATGGATGACTATGAAAATAACTAAACTCCTGTATTTCTCAACCTTTGGCCCTTCAGATGTCTTGGGTTTCAGTTCCCAGAATCCCTTACCACTGACCAATCCAAAGCATCTGGAGACTTAAAAATTGAGAACCACATGTTCTCAAG
Organism: Phrynosoma platyrhinos; assembly: GCA_020142125.1. Lineage (NCBI taxonomy): Eukaryota > Metazoa > Chordata > Lepidosauria > Squamata > Phrynosomatidae > Phrynosoma > Phrynosoma platyrhinos. Next base: position 116,705,634 of record CM034701.1, on the reverse strand, counting down.
AAATCTCCTTAACTTCTGACATTTCCACACGATACTTTAAAAGACCAAATATCATTACTTAGACTGATCTCTCTTTCTTATTACAGGCTGCTATCCAAAGTGTCCAGACCATAAGCCTTATTTTGATGAAGATGACATGGATTGTGTCCCTCGTGATCAGTGTGGCTGCTTTGATGACAAAGGAAACCATTATGAGCCAGGAGAAAAGATGCCTTCAGAAAAGAGCTGTCAATCATGGTAACACTTGCCTTAAAATTCTAGGAATGGAAATTTAAAGCTGAGACAGGACACAACAGAAAAGTGCATATTTTTTCCATAATGTGATGAAAGTAATGAAATAGTACAGAATCCTGCACCAGACATGTAGCTACAATGTTGTGGCTATACTCTGTCACCTGATCCAGCCCCCCAAACCCACCTTAACATTTAGGCAACCATACCAAGGGATAGAGTTCTGTGACATTGGCTAACAGGATGCTGCCCCCTCTTGCCAGAGCATGGCAGTACAATGAGCAGAAGCAGGAACTCTTAAAATTAATAGTTCTAAAACAAAGAAAAAACATTTGTTTTCATTTTTAGGTGATATATTCGTGCTCTGCAATGGGGATAATGGTAAAAGAAGCATTCTACCTTCTTTCACACATGTGGGAATGCCACTTCTAATATAGTGGTTAGCACCTGCCATTTTTAAAAAAAATAAAAATTCCTATTACAAATAATAAAAATTTTAATTTTTCCACCTTGTTACAGACATCTATTAGCAAATTGTTTTTAATACAGCCCTAACATCTGTCTGACATAATAGATCACTATGTGTGCATTAAAAGAGCAAGATCCTCTGCTTATTCTTTTAGGTAATAGAAAAAAAAATACAAAAATATTACATATTTAATTTGCTGTGGGTATATCAAACTCTCAGTAGAAGAACTGGAAGAAAGTTATGAATGGCAAAGATGATCTAAGATGGTGGAGCAATGAATTCAATCTGAGTTTTAGTCCAAACTTTAAAGGAGCTTTCCAAGATGCTGAAGCTATTTTGGGAAAAGTATTCAGCACTGAAAGTAAATGCCTCATTGACATGAAAGCTACCACTGACACACTTTGACATCTACATTCTTTTGGATCAATAGGATTTTTCTGTAACCCATACAGGGAGATGAATTTCTGTATATATGCCTGTACGTTGCTAAATATATTGCCATATTTAGGGTGTAAGTAAAGAAGTTTTTTGCCTTCTCTGCTTTCTAAGAAATGTTAACCACCTTCAAACTTGTGCTCTTTTGCTTCTTTCAGCCATTGCTCAATGGAGAGCCAACCGATATGTGGACATGATGAAAATGGTATGTTGACAATACAGGGTTATTTTTATATATATGGAGTGTGATGACTTGAAGCAAAATTTTACATTTTAAAATAACGATGATACAAATGATCTTTTAAATGACAGCATGCTTCTGCATCTACGATGGGAAGAAACACAAGCCTGGGGATGTCATCTACAACACAACAGATGGTATTGGAGGATGCATCATTGCAACTTGTTCTCATAATGGAACAATAGAGAGGAACATCTTCCAGTGTCAAACGACCACTACCACTGCTGCCCCCACTACTGTATTTGTATTCACTAGCACCTCAAAAGCAACTACTACTGCAGGTACCAATTCCAACGGCTCTGTTCTCCTGTTTAAAGAAACTGATCAGGAACATAAGGTTCACTATAGTACAACAGAAATTTTTAAATGCTTGCTGGTTGCTTTTAGTTATAACTTTATAGTTCATGCCCAGTGCAAACTCATGTATACCTATTACAAAAAGAGACAAAGATGAGAACCTAAAGTCTATTGGTTACTCCTTATTAGAGTAGATCTGCTGAACCAATAGGGAAACAGTGAGTCAACACATAAGTAATTCAGTAGTTCTACTGTAATTGGAATTCACAGTAGGACTGAGGCCCAGAACTTCATGAGAGAGTCAATGTAATGCAAGTATCAGGTATACCTAAAGAGAGAAACTGACTATTCAACCAGACATTGCCTAAAATACAGACATGCCCAAAGAGATGAACTGCAGATATATACAAGGAGAGCTAATCCCAACAGTGCTTGAGAGGGCACACACTTAACCAGAGATACTAACCTCTGAAGACTTCAGTCCACCTCACATTGAAGGAAAACTCAGTTCAGTGTATACTACCAGTCTAGTGTCAGGTGAAGTATTTCTGTGTGCCTTCTGTACCTATAGGATTGATCCCCCTTGTTCATAATGACATAAGGAGTATCCATATACAACCAACTGAAAATCTTCTAGGGCTGAAACAAAATAACAATGTATCATTTCTTAGCACAGCAGGTTTCCTTTGTACTCTTTATTCTACAGATCATTCTTGTATCCTCATCTGTTTCAGTATCCTTCAGTATCTTTATTCATTCTAGTGTCCAGAAAGAATCCTTTCTACTTGGAGCTGATATCTAATTTAAATGCTTGTTTACATAAAAATAAGCTAATACCCTAAAACTACAATTGTACTAATGTATCCTTTCAATCACCCTCCACAGCACCTACAACTACACTTTGTGTTCAAGAAGATTGCCATTGGTCACAGTGGTATGATGTGAGCCAGCCTGGTTCTGGAAACGACGATGGAGATTTTGACACTTTTGAACATCTGAGAGCTGAAGGTTATAAAGTTTGCAAAGCTCCAAAAGAAGTTGAATGCCGGGCAGAAAAATTCCCAAATACTCCATTAAGTGAACTTGGCCAAAAAGTCGAATGCAATACTAGAGTGGGACTAATATGCTACAATAAAGACCAGGATACAACTCCGTGCCACAATTATCAAATCAGAATCCAGTGTTGTAGCTTTGTCCCATGTGGTTATACCACTGCTTCCACACCCAAAACTACTACAGTGTCAATAGCTCCTACAGTGACTATAAGACCGACAACTACACTGGCTACTAAGCTTACTTCCACAAGCATCTCAGCTACAACTCCAGAAACAACTTCTTTAACCACTGGAACCACTGTGAGATCTACCACAGAAATGACATCTCCTACAACAGAGGTGACAAGACAAACACTTTGTAAACCACGATGCCAATGGACTGAATGGATTGATGTGCATTTTCCAACACTGGACAATAAAGGGGATTTTGAAACATATGACATAATTAAGGCTGCAGGAAAAGACATCTGCGAAAAGCCTCTACATATAGAATGCAGGGCAGAAAAATTCCCAGAAAAGACTATTGATGAAATTGGTCAAACTGTCCAATGCAATGTGTCATTTGGTTTTGTCTGCAGAAATGAAGATCAGTCAGGAATACTGAAAATGTGTTATAACTATCAAATCAAAGTTTATTGCTGTGATACTCAGTGCTTGACCACTACTCCTGAAACTACATCTGCAGGAACAACTATTTTATCAACTTCTCCACTTGTTACTACAACTTCAGAAGCAACATCTTCATCAACAGTTACGATGAAACCAAAAACTACCACAAAAGGCACTACAACTTTATTAATTCCAAAAACGACAACAATAACAACCACACCTACTTCTGAAAGTACAACCGCAACTACTATACCCACAACTCCCCTGACAACTCCAGAAACTACAACAGTAACAACCACACCTTCTACTACAGAAAGTACAACTGCAACTACTATACCTACAACTTCCCTGACAACTCCAGAAACTACAACAGTAACAACCACACCTTCTACTACAGAAAGTACAACCGCAACTACTATACCCACAACTTCTCCAACAACTCCAGAAACTACAACAGTAACAACTACACCTTCTACTACAGAAAGTACAACCCCAACTACTATACTCACAACTTCTCCAACAACTCCAGAAACTACAACAGTAACAACCACACCTTCTACTACAGAAAGTACAACCCCAACTACTATACCCACAACTTCCCCTACAACTCCAGAAACTACAACAGTAACAACCACTCTGTCTACCACTACAATTGCTCCTTCAAAAACCCCAGAAATTAAGGTAGGCACAACCACAGCACCAACTACTTCTGAACAAACTACAATTCTAACTACAACATCGTCTGCAACTACAACACCTATACCAACAACAGTTACAACAAAAATTATCCCAGTAACAACAATACATCCAGAAACTACAACTGCATCAACATTGTCCTCAACTAGTAAAGTATGCACTCAAGAAATCTGTGAATGGTCCCAGTGGTATGACATAAGTTACCCAGGATCTGCACCTGATGATGGAGATTTTGATACATTTAAGAATATAAGAGCCAAAGGATATGATGTCTGCAAAGCACCAAAGAATGTTGAATGCAGAGCAGAAAGGTTTCCCAATACTCCAATACAGGAACTAGAGCAAAAAGTTATATGTAGTAAAACAGAAGGACTCCTGTGTTATAACAAAGACCAACTTCCACCAATTTGCTATAACTATGAAATTAGAATTGAATGCTGCAAAAAAATAATTGTACCATGCCCAACAAGTGCACCAGTAACAACTACAAAACCAGAAACTTCAACCTCAAAGCCTACAACAGTTGCCACAACTACAAGGAAGTCAACTACAACTGCAAAGACTACAACAGTAATAGAAGAAACAACCACACCAGCCCAAACTGTCATTACACAGATTCACACAACCAGACAGCCATCAACTGCACAACAAAAAGAGACAACAACAACTAGTTCAACTAAACTGCCAGAAACAACAGCCATCACAACAAAACCACAACCACTAACTACCACTCCAGTTCTAATGACCACTAAAGTAGTCACTTCAACAACATCCAAGCCAGTGCCGACAACTAAGACAAAAGAAATAACCACCACAATTGCCACCACAGAAAAGCCCACTGAAGCCACAACTAAAGCCACCACTTCTAAAATTCCCAGAGAACGCACAACAATTTTGTCAACTACTACACCCTTGCCACCAATAAGTACAACCAAAAAGATAACAACATCTCTAGCAACACCGTGTTCACCCATCAAATGCCAATGGTCCCAGTGGTTTGATGTTGACTTCCCCACCTCTGGACCCAAAGGAGGAGACATGGAAACATACAACAACATCCGGGCTGCAGGAGGCAAAATCTGTGGCAAGCCAGTGAATATTCAGTGCCGAGCTGAAAACCATCCTGACCTGAGCATTGACCAAGTGGGTCAGGTTGTTGAGTGTGATGTCAACTTTGGACTGGTGTGCAAAAATGAGGACCAACACGGGAAATTTAAACAATGTTTGAACTATGAGATACGGGTATTGTGCTGTGAACATAACCCAGAGTGTCCCACTCCACCAGTCCCAACCACCACCACCACCAAACCAGTTCCAACAGCCACCACAACAGTCACTCCAACTACACCTAAACCAGTGATAACAACAGCATATGAAACCACCACAACTTCTACTACCAAGGCAACTACAGCACCTACAACAACTGAAGCCACCACCCCTACAACTCCAAGACTGCGCACAACTTTGCCCACTACTACATCTTTGCCATCAACTAGTACAACCCATGAGACAACCACATCTCCAGCAACACCTTGTTCACCCATCAAATGCCAGTGGTCCGAGTGGTTTGATATTGACTTTCCTACTTCTGGACCCAAAGGAGGAGACATAGAAACATACAACAACATC
>CM034701.1:116665259-116699872 GCA_020142125.1 Phrynosoma platyrhinos | reverse complement strand
TTATGAGATACGGGTATTGTGTTGTGAAGAAAACCCAGAATGTCCAACCCCACCAGTCCCAACCACCACCACTACCACTACCACCACCACCACCACCAGTAAACCAGTTCCAAAACCCACCACAACAGTCATTCCAACAACACCCAAGCCAGTGATAACAACAGTTGAAACCACTACAACAACTACAACAGAGGAAACCACAACAGCCACAACTAGTAAAGCCACCCCAGCTAGAACCCCAAGACTGCGCACAACTTTGCCCACTACTACATCCTTGCCTTCAACTACTACAACCCATGAGACAACTACATCGCCAGCAACACCTTGTTCACCCATCAAATGCAAGTGGTCTGAGTGGTTTGATATTGACTTCCCCACTTCTGGACCGAAAGGAGGAGACATAGAAACATACAACAACATCCGGGCAGCAGGAGGCAAAATCTGTGCCAAGCCAGTGAATATTCAGTGCCGGGCTGAAAATCACCCTGACTTAAGCATTGACCAAGTGGGGCAAGTTGTGGAGTGTAATGTCAACGTTGGACTGATATGTAAGAATGAAGATCAAACAGGGAAAACAAAGCAATGCTTAAATTATGAGATACGAGTATTGTGCTGTGAAGAAAACCCAGAGTGTCCAACCCCAACAGTCCCACCCACCACCACCACCACCACCACCACCACCAGTAAACCTGTTCCAACACCCACCACGACAGTCACCCCAACAACACCCAAGCCAAAGATAACAACAATAGCTGAAACCACCACAACTACTACTACCAAAGAAACCACAACAACCACAACTACTAAAGCTACTACCCCTACAACTCCAAGACTGCGCACAACTTTGCCCATTACTACAGCCTCGCTATCAACTAGTACTATCCATGAGACAACCACATCTCCAGCAACACCTTGTTCACCCATCAAATGCCAGTGGTCTGAGTGGTTTGATATTGACTTCCCTACTTCTGGACCCAAAGGAGGAGACATAGAAACATACAACAACATCCGGGCTGCAGGAGGCAAAATCTGTGGCAAGCCAGTGCATATTCAGTGTAGGGCTGAAAGCCACCCAGACCTAAGCATTGACCAAGTAGGTCAGGTTGTGGAGTGTGATGTCAACTTTGGACTGGTGTGCAGAAATGGCGATCAAACAGGGAAAACAAAACAGTGTTTAAATTATGAGATACGGGTATTATGTTGTGAAGAAAACCCAGAGTGTCCAACCCCTCCTGTGCCAACCACCACCACTACCACTACCACAAAACCAACCACTCCTGTTCCAACCACCATCAGAGTACATAGTACTTCTTCTATTACTACAAAAGCACCAACTCCCACCTCTTTGGGAAGCAGCACAACTATTTGTTTCTGTCAAGTTGGAAAGGAAACTTATCATCCTGGTGTGTACTTACTTTTATTATCCCTATTGTTTTGGAGATAATGTTGGATTATACAATTTCAATTTTTTACCCTTTTTAAGTGACTTTTTATTATTTAATGTTCTTTTTTGTACTTTTTAAAGAAGAACAATAAGGAAATATCTTTCTGCAGTATATTACTATTAAATATTTATGGTGATAGATACCAGTCAGCTTTGCTCACATATATTATGTATGCATTAGATATTACACTGTAATAATATTGAAATGTTTGATTATTTGTTTGGCCTTTTTTCTTGTAGGTGACACTATTTATAACAAAACAGATAGCGATGGCTGCTTTTTTTATGCTGTTTGTAGCCAAAAATGTTCTGTTGAAAGGTCTAAAGGACCATGCCCATCAACAACACCCAAGCCAACTCCAACTGTTGTGATCACAACTCTCTCTACCACAACTTCTACCACAACTCCCTCTACCACAACTCCACTAATTGGCTGTCCTGATGCTGTTCCACACAGGGAGGTAAGAAATACATCTTATTTGGTTTTGAAATAACATTTTTCTAGAGTTGTGATACCAGAACCTCTTGCAAGACCAGGCTTTTTCTGTCTCCCTAATGTGATGGATTGTGGATGTTGGGGCACCACTAACTTTAACAGAATAACATTGGGGAACTGCTAATCCCTCCCACCATTATTAATCATTATTAATAATCCAAAGCTTGAATGCTGTAGTAATTATAAATGAAATGAATTCTTCAGGCTACTTCTATGCAAGCAGCCTGAAAAATTCATTTCATTTATAATTACAGGTCAAGTATCTCTTATTTGGAATTCAGAAATACTCCAAAATCAAAAATTGTCCATATAGGTGGCCGATATAGTGACTTCTTTATTCTCTGATGGTTCCGTGTACACAAACTTTGTTTCATGTATAAAATTAAGATAACATTACAATTATCTTGTATTAGTATCTCAGAGGCTGCTATTTAACTTTTAACAGGCCTTTCATGCTTATTAAAGTTGGGAGGAAATCACACCCATATCAGTTTTTCCCCTCTTCCTTCCATTAATAACTGCTAGAGCTTTTCATTTTTAAACATTTTTCAAATATTCTCCTCCAACAAATGGACATATAAATCTTTGGATTTTTTCCCCTTTCTTCATGAAAACTCCCCACCCCCTTAACCTGGGGATTTCCTTGAGTATGTAGTGACTCCTGCACCATATATTGATAGCTCTGTTTTAAGGCAAGCATTTCTTTATACATGTCTGTGGCAGGTAGACTGACAGACAGATAGTTGGCCCAGTCCAACAGCTATTTTAGAGATACTTTTAAAACTCCTCTTGATTAAGATGTTTACACCTTGGTTGACAATCCAGTTTCTGAGCTATAAATTATGCCAGTGTTTGAGTTACCCCTTAGGTTCCCTTTCAATAAAATACATTGATGCTCCCCTCCTGCAAAATGTTGATATTGTAAATGGAAATCAGGTCATGTATCTGAGGAAGGAGACTCAGGGGTGGAGCAGACAGGCAAAATCAAATGGTTTCCAGCTGCTTTGAAGGTGGGGCATTTAGATGACACACACCTTAAAAACAGCTGGAAACCAGGCTGAAGCCATACTCCAGGGCTAAAAACTGGATCAAACAGAATCCAGGATAGTCAAACCGAAGGTGGAAAATGCACATCTTTGCAGCTGCATATAAACACTGCAGTTTGAGGGTGGGGCAAAGCAAAGAAATGAAGGTGTGACAAAAATGGATGTAAGAACAACATACACAAAACAGACAGTCCAACAGAGGGACATAAGGTGAAGGGGGTATGTAGAGGGGGATCCACAATTGTGCTTTGCCAATGTATCACTCACACACCAATGCACCAATGTCCTGAACTGGCAGAGGATCACACGTGCAAATGTGTGGCTAATTATAGGGGCAGCCATGCAATGGGATGGCAATGGTGGATGTGGGAGGGACATGATCACAGGCAGTGTATTTGTGTAAAAGTGTGCAAGTATGGTGGGGAAACACAAAAAATTACCCAGCAGTGTGGCTTGACACCACACCATGCAGTTGGTCCATGCTTATTTGGCCTGCCTTGGGAGCAGGCCATGTGGACAGCAGGGTTTTGGACCACTTTTGGAAAAAGCAGGATCGAGCTGCTTTCCCCTGCTGCCTGTCCCTCCCCTAAATCTACCAAAGCTTATACTGCAACTTCTTTCTCTCAGGGCTGATGCAGATGGCCCGTAAGGAGTGGTTCTGTGCCAGATCAGGGCCATGGCAATCACATGCTGTGGCTCCAATCCTCCTTTTTGCCGCCCCCAAAAGAGTGGGCAAATGCCGCTCCTTTTTGGGGTAACAAAAAGCCACCCTTAGAGCCACATGGCAGCTCTTTTGAGCCCCTTTGGCATAGCGCAGGGGTAGGCAACCTAAGGTCCAGGGGCCGGATGCGGCCCCCTGAGGCCTTTGTACTGGCCCCAGGCTGGTCCTGCTGCCACCGCCACCGCCGCCCGCCATGATGATATTGATTATTGTTGTTATTACTTGTTCTTGGCAAAATCTCCACAGGGGTTTTGCCATGGCTTTTCTGGGTCTGAGAGAGTGTGCATGCATATTTTTTAAACTTTATTTTTATAGTTATTTATTTATTTTTGGTGCTCCGGCCTCCCAATTGTCTGAGGGACAGCAACCCGGCCCGCGGCTCAAAAAGGTTGCCTACCCCTGGCATAGCGTGTGTGCACAATGCGCCAATGGGATGCCCTGATGCCACGTGCTTTGCGGTCAGGTCCACAGCATCAGGATGGAGTCAGGGCGGAGTTGAGGCAGCATCAGGGTGGCTGGTGGGTGGTCACCCCACCCCAATTCCACCCCAGGCCAGCCCTTTAGGCCAGTCTGCATCCCCCCTCAATTAGTCCCAAAAATGCTAAAAGATACATACTAAATGAGGCAAAATAAGAGTACACTTGTACACTTTTTTAGAAGATGTATGAATGAGAAGAATGCTGTGATGGTGGAGTGCGAAAGATGCCCATGCTGAGATTCCATAGTCAAGTGCCTTAAGGTTGTTGGATAGTGAAACTCACAAGCATTGTGTACCAGGTGGATCCTACATACAGTGAAATCAGCAAAGATAGTGCGTGTAGCAAAGGAAAGTGAATGGAAATTAAATTGTACTGATCTCTTGGAATTTCTGCCCTTCGAAAAAAATTATCTTCTTCCAGTCTTACTACTGGTTATTCACATTATATTTTTTCAATATTTGAGGAATATTTACCAAATAGCATTTGCACAATTGCTATCATGTAGTGTGAAATATCAATAATATTTAGTATTTGCTAGAAGTGAATTGGGGACAGCTGAACAGGAAGGCTTTATTCAAGAATTGCTTTATCTACCCCCAACTCCCAAAAACTGACAAAAACAAACAGGAGTCATAAGGAAGATAACTCATGCCTTGGTATAGATATTTTTGGGTAATTAAGAAAGAACAGCAGCAGTATTAAGGAAAGTATTTTATAGACAATATGCAATGCTTTTTAGCAGTGATTTTCAATAGGTGACATTTCAATGGGATATAACATCTGATACTATCTGAAAGAAGGAATGCTGTGGCAGCATTTGATAAAATTCTAAAGTATTTGAATTTTGAGTTGGGTGTTTGCACTTCATTAAATTCAAAGTTTTTATTAAAATTCAAATGTGAAAGAACATTGAATATTTGAAAATATTTGACTCAACAAGGCATTAACCATCTAATGGAAAATAACAACAGGGATAGGGGGATAAATATACTTTGCATGTCACTGTTGGGCTACTTTTACCAGCTAATTATTTACGCATCATCTAGGTTGAAAACTTTCATGATTGGTTTCTATATGTGTTTTGGCTGCTCTTCAAAAAAGAAAAGAAAAACAGGAAATTTTTGATTGTTTAATAGGTTATAAAATGTATGCCATAAATGAGCAGAAACCAAAAGTCAGGAGAACAAATATATCAAACTCTTTCTTCTTGGTAGTCATAATGTATATTTATCATATTTTAATGACACAAAAATGTGGATAACCCTTAGCCAGGCCAGACTGTATAATTCAATAGTACCCCTTTTTTCTCTTCCCAGGTGGGTGAGACATGGACATCAAACTGCACCAGATTTACTTGTGAAGGAAACAACAAAATTGCTATAAGCCATGTCAAATGTCCAAAGGTACAGGACATTGTGTGTGAAAATGGATACCCCCCTGTGAAAGTCTTCAGTGAAGATGGCTGTTGTTACCACTATGAATGTGAATGTAAGTGAATATTAATTATGAAAATAATATTTTTGTTTGTTGTTGGTTTTTTTTTTTTCATTGTGCAAAAGCGTTGTTATTTGATTCATTGTGGGAAAAGTCCTTAATGTCTAGCTTAAGTGCTAATGTTTGGTATGTTTTCTTATTTACCAGGTGTATGCAGTGGCTGGGGTGATCCTCACTACATCACATTTGATGGAACCTACTACACCTTCCTCGACAACTGTACTTATGTATTGGTGAAGCAGATTACACCTAAATATGACCACTTTAGAGTTCTTATTGATAATTACTTTTGCGATGCAGAAGATGGACTTTCCTGTCCTCAGTCTATCATTATTTACTACAAGTCTTCAAAAGTAGTACTAACCCGCAAAGACTTTAATGGTGTGGAAGCCAATAAGGTAAAAATTATGCAGAATGTTGGAAGTACTTCTCTTAAGTTGCAATCTATTACTAGAAATGGGAGGAGCTTTGCCTCTCCTTATGTTTTGGGACTCTAGCTCTCCTTGTTCCTTATTATTGTACTGAATTGGTATTTGTTCAATAAGGTATTTTATGTGGGGGGGAATCCCCCCAAAAAAACATTGCTTTCTCTGCTGTTTGTTTCTTTAAAATCATTGTGATTTGCACAGACAAAATCTTGAAAGTCCTGAAAAGTGAATAACCATAAAAAATACACAAAAATTCTCATAATCTCACCCACTGGGGAGAATTTTTTTGAAAATTGTCATTAATGGAAAACACAAAAATGGAATAGATGAAGGTTTGTATTCCTTCCATATTTACATACTATTTACTGTAATATGCTCTAGACAGCCAGAGTGCAGTAGTGGTTTGAGGGCTGGACTATGACCAGGGTTTGAATCACCGTTCAGTCATAGAAACCCACTGGGTAATCTTGAGCAAGTCACACTCTGTCAGCCTCAGAAGAAGAAAAACATGATAGGTTCCCTTTAAGGTCACCATAAGTTGGAAATGACTTGAAAGCAAACAACAACAAACAACTTTGTTATATGGACTACATGAGGGTGATTTGAAAAGTGTTCTGAAGTCCCAGTTGATCCACAATACTGCAGCCAGTTGTAGGAAGCATCAGAAACCATTTTCACAGCTGCTTCACTGGCTACTGAACCATTTGGGGGCACAAATCAAAATTGTTGTTATAATTTATAAAGCCAAAGGGAAGTTAGGGTCATTTGTTTAAACTATCCTGAAACTATCAGACCAGTATTTGGTGGGAAGAAAAGAAACCACCTTCGGTAGCTGCTTCTCAGCTTTTGAATGCCTTGCCAAGGCAGATAATTTTTGTTATTTTTTCCATTTTTGTTCAGATAAGTATTTCTCATTTGAGCTGACTTGATCCTGAAATAATTTTAACCTGGATGGCTAAACTTTATTTTTTATTTTTTATTTATTTATTTTTAGCCACTTTTAGCATTATTTTAATGGAAAGGCAGGATATTAATATAATAAATAGAAATAAAAGAAATGTGTTAAAGCAATGGCATTACTAAGGTTGGTGTCATCCAGTGTGGTAATTCGTGTTGTCACCCCTTCACTCACCTTCTCCCATACCACACAATATAGAATCCTTGGTAATGCTTTTTTGTACTAATATTACTCATAAATCATAATTCCCATGTATCATTGAATAACAATAGTTATGACATAAACAACTTGTAAAATTAAAATTATATTGTTACATTACAATATCATAAGCACAGGCTAAACATATTTATATTCACATAGTTTCATATGATTAGAATAAACATTCGGTAAGATGTGATGTTTTTAAAGAAAATTTAAGAAAAGTAACATTAAAAGAAACCTGGGGGCCTCTACTTTCTCTGCCCAGTCAGCCTCTCCCCACTCATGCTTTCTCTTCTATGTAAGGCATATATTAAATAGATAGAAAGATAAGTAGATAAATTGCCTTCTTATAATTTATTCCATTTTTTAAAAACCCTCATTGATGGAAAATTACTTCTGTATGCAGATCTACTTCGACAATAAGACTGTCAGCGCAGGTTTCCAAAAAGATGGAATTTATATTTCCACAATTGGCATCAATATGGTGGTTGAGATTCCTGAGATTGGGGCTACCATCACCTTTAGTGGATTAATTTTCTCCATAAAGCTTCCATACAGCAAATTTGGCAACAACACCGAAGGACAATGCGGTAAGAAATTTGTTTTAATCCCATCAAAATCCCCTTTTTGCAACCAATTACTATTTTAAAACTGAGCCAAACATTACTTTTCACCATGCTACAAATCTGGATACAGGAATGATCTAGAAAGTAAGCAGCACCACATCTGTTTAGTACTTTTATGGAAGATCACAAAGGGATAGGACCTATCTCCACATAGGGTTGGTGAAACCCTGGAAAGCTCCTGCCCCTCAGAGTTGTCATTACTGGCCAAGATGGACCAATGATATTTCCAATGATATTATAAGGCAGTTTTTGATGAAAAATAATTGTTTCTGGTGTCCTCCTCCTTGCTGTCTCTAAATTACAGCCATTTCAAATCCATTTCCTGGATACTAAACATCATGGGCATTGGGGGGGAAACTGAAAAGCACAGCAAAAGAGAATATATATTATATTTGCATAAAAATAAAAGAGCATATTTCTTCAAGCAGGTCTCTGTGCCATGGCTAAAATCTTCCTGTTTTCATTGATTTCATCACTGTAGTTGATATGAATATGAATCTCTGTGTATATTATCATGGATGTAAAACCTTTTGCCTTCTACTCTGACTCCATTTTGTTTCACTCAGGCACCTGCACAAATGACAGAAAAGATGAATGTCGTTTACCAGATGGGCAAATAACTAGCTGTTCCCAAATGGCTCCTCATTGGAGAGTTCCTGATGACAAGAAAGACTACTGCTTTGGGCCACAACCAACATCTATTGTACCTACTAAGGCTCCCATTGACTGTCCATCCACCCCTCTTTGCAAGATGATTTTGAGCGAGTAAGATTAAATTTATTTTTTCTATATTAATTTACTGCTTCTTGCATATATATGATGATGATTATGATGACGATGATGACAGTGATGATGAAAACAACAACAACAACAACAACAACAACAACAACAACAACAACAACAACAACATCCTATGGAAGAAGGAGAGAACAGTCTACATGTTTTTAAAAGCTAAAAATATTAATCCTAATGGGAGGACTTAAGTGGGAGGTTTTGTATAAAAAAGTCCTTCAGTACCATGAGCTTCAGACCTATACAACTATGGGTCTTGCTCAATGCTGCCAGTACAAGTAGACCCATGTTGCAATTATATGCACATTCTCTTGAAATACATTCTATTGAATACAGTGGGACCTCCTTATTAATAAGCAAGGGTTGCACTACCCAAGATTGAAATTATATAAAAGCTATTTCCATTCACAGTTGAAACATTCCTACTTGTGGCACTAATGGTCTTTAGTTTTCACTGAAGGTGGGGGTGTAACACATATAGTTTCTTATTTCTTCCAGTATGCACATCAAATCCACAAGCACAAAATCAGGCCCCAAACCAGAATGTAAAAGACTGCTATGTTACAAAAACTTTTTTACTATTATTGTTAAAATATTCTATTAATTAGAAACAAGGATCCATATTCTACATTGCCTGCTTCCTAGTCTGACCTCCTACACACACAAACCTTACTAGGCAGTAGCTGTTCCAAGACATAAAGGTCTGTTCTGCTAGTAATTGTGGTGCAGGAGGAGGATGTTTCTACCCACCCTCCCTCCTGCCAGTGAGCGAATGAGGCGGCAACAATGAATTGCAACAAGGACCCTGCTTCTGATTGTCAAAGTCTCATTTGCAGGAAGGTAGGGGTGGAAATGTCATCCTCCTTACATACCCATAACTAGCAGGACAGACCTCCATCTCTCAAAATAGTTGTTAGCTGCTAAGGCGGGCTGTGATTATGTAGGATTAGTGAATACATGGCAGTTACAGATCTGTAAGGTACAAATCCTAACCACAATACAGAATACTACCCTTATTTTGTAAAAGTATGATTTAAGTTGTAATCCAAGTACAGTCTGTATTCCTTTAGAATCTTAAGCAGAGGTAGACAATGTGGGGCCTATAGATAACACATAGTCCCCAAGGCTTTTTTCCCAGTCCATGACCCCACAATGCTTTTTGATATCCCCAATAACCCAAGCAGGGAATAATCAGAACAAATGTGTTTTTCCATTCTACGGAACAAGAGCAATAATTCTAGTTTTAAGCATCTCAAAGGCGGAGTTCCCCAAGTCCCAAAATGTCCCTCAAAACCCTAATATAAAAATCATAGATATAAATCTAGTCACTTCAGTTTCAATTTTCATGATCCCCATCCTATCATTTGTTGTGCTGGTTGCTGTTGTTGTTGCTGCTGCTGCTGCTGCTGCTGCTGTTGTTGTTGTGAAGCCTGTTGCTCAGGATGTGCTGGAGTGACAAAGTGGGTGTTACCTCAACCAAAGTGTCCACTCTTGCTTTATGAAAGTTCCAATCACTTGGTTTAATGTTTGTATTGTACCTTGCAAAGATGTATTCCTTTCCTCAAGACAGAATAACTTTCTTTCATGGAGACAGGGTATATTTTATTTCTAGAAGAAATCGGGGTTGCTTCAGTTAAATCTGTCCACTCGTTGAAGGTTCTTTGCTCCAGCAGGTACTTCTTGGAATGACAAGAGCAGTGAAGTAGTCCTGCAGGCTCCCATGCCTTCTCTTACATAATTGCAAAAGTCCCCCAGCCCTCAGGAGTAGATGGGGGATACGATGGGGGAGTAGATGGGAAGAAGAGGCTGCAAAATAACCCTCTCATCTTCAAATTCAGGGAAGCCTCTATTGGGGCCCTTCACTGTGATTCCATTTTAACTACCATGGCTCCATCCTATGGAATTCTTGCATTTGTAGCTCAATGAAGCACTAATGCTCTCTGGCTGAGAATTCTAAATATCTCACTCTAAAATGAAAATCCCAGGATTCCACTATAATTGCACAGTGTGAAAATTCCCCTGAACTGAAGAGCCTTCTGGAGCAGAGGACCTTTTTTTGGCAGAGGACAGTTCTTTGCCATGCCCTGTCAATACATACTTTGCAAAAAGATGAATGCTAAATTAGAAAAAGCTGATTTCTCCTCTAGTAATATTCTACATCATGACCACTCACTACTGAGAATTTCCAGATTTCCATCAGTGTCGGCTTCATTTTGGGCCCATTTCAAATAGCTCTGGAATTACACAGAAACTCCCACCAAATATGTGAAGAGAAATGCAAGTGTATTTTTATCTGATGTTTTTCTGGTGCTGTTACAGAATCTTCTCTGAATGCCATGACGTCATACCCCCTGAACCCTTCTACAAAGGTTGTATCTTTGATGCTTGCCACATGAAAAATACTTCCATGCAGTGTTCTGGATTAGAGATATACGCTTCTCTCTGTGCCTCAAGAGGTGTCTGTGTTGACTGGAGAGCAAAGACTCACGGTGAATGCCGTAAGTACCATAGCATCAAATTGATGCCATTTTCTTATTTATAAATTATATAGGTATTTGCGACATATTCTGCATCTGTTAATTTTATTTTTTTTTTAAAAAAAAAAAGACAAAGCAGATAATTCTGTCTTAACAGATGCTAATCAAATGAATAAATTGGAAGGCAATAGATAATGGCAAATTTAGATAATAGATAATGGCAAATGGCAAAGCAACGGGACTCTGCATTTTTGGAAAAGTGTACCTGAAGCTAGGAATTTATTCTCTACAATGTCACCCCTTCCAGCCACTAGATAAAGCCACTCACTTTAGCTTTTACTGATTTTATGTTCATCCTAATCCAGAGTCTAAAATTATCCCCAGTGTTCATTAATGTGACTATCTAGTTTCTCTCTGTTTTCTACTGATAAGGTACCCACTGAGTGTAGCCCAGGATGGAGACAGTTGTTAGTTTACAGCAAGGTTTAGCATTTTTAAAACATATTGGGAATAATATTTTCCTGCTTTTTTTTCCTGAAACTTTACCTGATAGAAGCTCATTTGAATGATACTCTTCTTGTTCTATTACAACTCAAGACAATATTGAGATAATATTTTAACAACAAGTCAGGTTTTGTCACACACACACACCCCTTACCAACCCTCTTTTTGGGAACATCTTGCTTGACTTTGGAAATCTTGAAATCTTGTATAACTCTTTCTGCATTCTTTGGGGCCAATTGTAATCAAATATTGTAAACACAATCACAATGTAAGTCCCAACATATATATTTAATAATAATACAGATCTGCTGTCTCAAAAGTTGCATGCATCCAGTGAGATGCCTGTGCAGAACTTGATTGCAGGATTCCTCTGCTTGTGCTTCTCAGTAGTTCTGCAACATTTGGATAAATCTTAAAGCCCTAAATAAAATAAATAAACAATAGAAGCAAATAAAGCATAGAAATTACACTACAAATAATTTACCCTTGTGTTCCCTCCTAAATACACAACTGAAAATTACCTTTACAAGTACCTTATTCTAACTACCCTATTCAAAGCGAAAAGGGCCTATTCCTTAGTCCTAACAACTGCTGCTCCTGTTCAGTTTCAGCTCTCCCTCTCCCTTTGAACCCAACCAGCAAGTACAGTCTCTTCCTTAAGGTTTCCTCATCCACTGGGCCAAACCAATACTCATAGGGGTTAGAACTGCACATATTTTATGTCCCCTTGGTATTACATTAATATAGATAATAACAAAATACTGTGTGAACAGAAACATGAACTACAACAAGATGTAAAGGGATCATGTAGCATCTTTGAGATCCACTGAGAGAAAGAAGTTGGTAGCATAAGCTTTCGTAGACTTCATATATCTGACAAACTAGACCTAAGCTACTTCATTAAGATGAATATTTATGTTTCCAATGTCTTTCAGTTAGTCTCAAAGGTGCTATAAGAACCTTTTGCATAGTGATCCAGACTAACACGTCTATGTCTTTGAATTATAACACTTTTTCCTGTCATGGCCACCTGGGTGGTTATTTTCCTTTTCCTTTCATGCTATTCCTCCTCCATCACCACCACCCCTAATGTAGGAACAAATTTAAATACCAGTGCACATAAAAATGAGCACTTTTCCTTATAGTTAATAATGTGATCAGAAACAGGAGGAAAAGTGAAAGAAAGACTGTAGAAGAGAACTGTAACTGTTAAGTCTACAGAAATACATATTTACCTTCCCACATTGATTCATTTGTTCTACCCTTTACAGCATTCAGTTGTCCTGTAGGCAAAATATATAACCCATGCGGCCCTCTCAATCCTCCCACATGTGAAAAGAGGTAAGAAGATCTCAGAAAAAAATGTTTTTCAAAAGTAATTAGTAGCAAGTGTGATGTTGTGGGTCATATGCTGGATTTGAACTGAGGAGAGATGGGTAAAAATCCTGGCTCTTCCATAAAACTGTCTGATCTCAGTTGTCACCATCTCTCATTAAAGCTAGCTCACTTCTTTCACAGGATTATTGTGGGAGTAAAATGGATGAGTGCATTTAGACTGCCTGAATCACTTCACTGAAGTGAAGATATAACTGTATTAAACAAATTAGGGAATAACTATCCGAATAGTGTTAATATGGAGGTTACTATCATCCTGACTCCCAATTTCTTACCTAACTCTGCCAACAAACTATGGCTATGATCCCACAATGCTCAGTAATATGTAAGAGTTCTATTGCTCCCCACTCCCACAGACTCATGTTGTTTTTTTTCTGCATTAGCCTCCCTGAATAGCCATTCCTTGGCTGGTGGAGAGTGGAGTGGGAGAGGGGACTGGAGACATGTCTGGCTTGCGTTTTTGTGCTGGGTAGATCTGGGCAGATTCATTAATGCAATACCAAATCTGATCTGAATAGAAATTCATACTACATTTACCCTGATCTAATCTCCCCACTGCAATTTAATCCTGCAATTTAAATGCAATTTAATTCACACTGGCCAAAGTACTGATTAAAATTGGAGCTTCCTTATTGATCACATTCAATCATTTTGGGGGTTTTTATTTTTGTTCTATCAATCAAATGATGTGCATCTACATCATACTGTTTGGGCAACCCCCCTCATCCTCAGAAGATGGGGAAGGCAAGATTCTTGGAGGACCCCTTGCCATGAAACCCCCATGAGAGCCTCTCCTTGAGGAGATTCCCCCTGCCAGCTTCAGAGGATGGGGAGGACCTCTTGCCATGAAACCCCACTCAGAGCTGGCATAAAAATGGTGCTTGCTATTCAAGATAGACCAGAGGGATGGGATGGGTATGTTCCACCCCTCTGCCCACCCTATGCCTATTAATCCCTCACTTCAGGATACCCCAAATAGTATCAGGGGCAAGTTCACATTGGCGGCACCCTGATAAAACCTTTTTTTTTTCAAAAGACACGTGGGAGGGACTCGATATTGGAAAACCCACAATGAGGGGGATTTGCCTCAGGTCTACCCTTATTTGGGTGTGCAAAACCTGGTACCAGTGTGAACTACCCACTTTGCAAACCAGTTTATAATGTAGTGTGAACAGCCCCATAGGATCATAACATCTTTAACTGAGACTCGCAAGGGTCTCAGAGGATGATGCCATTGGTTTGTGTCTAGCCGTGGGCCAAAGCCAGAAACTTCTCATCCCCTGTGTTCTCTGCAAGTCATGGAATGGCCAAAACTGTGAGTCCTGGGGAA
The DNA here is from genome assembly GCA_020142125.1 of Phrynosoma platyrhinos. NCBI lineage: Eukaryota > Metazoa > Chordata > Lepidosauria > Squamata > Phrynosomatidae > Phrynosoma > Phrynosoma platyrhinos. Next base: position 116,685,481 of record CM034701.1, on the reverse strand, counting down.
GTTGGTTGTTGCAAAGGATGGAAGAGAATACCAACCTCCAGAATAACCAAAGAGGACATGCATAGTCATAAAGAGAACTGTGTTTCTGACAAGATGCTAGTCTATCTGTCCCCTGTTTTTTCAGCCTCTTATTTGTAAAGGTATTTTTGTACAACCCTAATCTGTTCTTATTTTTCATTGTAGTGCTATTTATCATAATGGCAATGGAATAGCTGAAGGTTGCTTCTGCCCTGAAGGAACCAAGCTCTTCAACACCTATAGGGACATCTGTGTTTCTGACTGTGGTATGTTTTTCATAGAATCATAGAGTTGGAAGAGACCACAAGGGCCATCCAGTCCAACCCCCTGCCATGCAGGAACTCCCAATCAAAGCATCCCCGACAGATGGCCATCCAGCCTCTGCTTAAAGACCTCCAAGGAAGGAGACTCCACTACTCTCTGAGGGAGTGTGTTCCTGTTCTCATGCAAATAGTTTCAGGACAGAATGGATACATATTCTGAATGGCAGTGATGGCTTCAGTGTTAGTGGGATGATAAATCTAATTAAAGGACCCGTCCAAGGTGCTGAAACTATTTGCATAAGAAGATACAGCACATAGAGTAATACCTTTAAAGTTGTGACTAAACCCCACAGTAGATTCTCCACTCCACTGACATGGAAGCTACCAGCCACCTCTGTGTAGTCTTAGAAACGAGCTGTTACAAAGATTAGTTGGTATATTAAATATGATACATTTTTGTCAGAAATGTTTTGAGTGCTTCTACGTAGATTTTTCAAAAATATACAGGATCAAATAACTGCATCCTCTACTCTCACTCTCACTAAGAATCAATAAGCATGGTTCACAAAGATCAGTGGTAGAACACAGTTTATATGCAGTTGAACCCCTGCAATCTCCAAGTGTAAATAATGATTTCCTTATCAAGTTCAGACTCAGTGTCTCCCAATGTCTTTGTCTTACTTTTTGTCTTAGAAGATAAAGGTAACTATGCTAGATTTCACATTGCTTCCTTTGTTGGTGCTAGATCATCTAAACTACCTTAATTAGCTACAGGGTTTCTAACAGCATCAATCCGGGATCTTCATTCTTATATTTCTTTCAGGTTGTACGGGACCAGATGGGCTGCCCAAGTCAGTAAGTATCAAAACTGTTATACTTCATGGACTTTTGGTGGGTGACCTCAGCATGTTGGATGCTTCTTAAAAACAATGCATTTTCAAGACTAAAAGGCTTTTGTGGGCCCGTTTTTATACAATAAGAAATGCTTTTGCCATTGTGTCAAAAACAGTCACCATCAGCAGCGAAATCCATCCCTGCACTGTTAATCTTACACAGAAATGATAAATATTAGGATTCAGTGCAGTCTTTTCATAGGTAGGATATTAATCTGTAAGTGCAGAATTGGAAGACAATTGTATTTTGCACAGAACATGGTATTTTGAGGGGAAAAAAATGTATTTTGTGCAAAAAAAAAGTTGAATGACAAAGAGCAACATTTTCCATAGTAAAATAATATTTATAATGTAACCCACACTATCCTCTTGACATTTTCTTCAAAAAGTCCAGAAATACGAAAATCATTTGTAAAATATACAGCAGCTCTCATATAGTACACCAGGGAGAAAGCTCTTGAAATTTTTCATTATTGCACAGGAAAATAACATAGATGAATTATTTCATCCCTAGTGTTGATGAAGCACTTTCTAGCACGATCTTGGACAACACTACTAAGGGATAAATGAGAGTAATAATATTTTTAATATCCCTTTCCACAGCCTGGAGAAACCTGGATCAGCAACTGCCAGGAGTGTACTTGTGAGAAATATTCTCTTGTAGTGCGGTGTAAACCAAAGGCATGTAAAGCATCACCTACTCCATTGCACTGTCCATTGGAAGGATTTGTACCCATCCAAGTAATGACGCCTGAAGACAAATGCTGTCCCCAGCCAGAATGTGGTAGGTATTATTTCTTGTGTATTTGAAACAAAAAGAGATAATGAGTTGGATCCAGATTTAGATGTGTGCAAGTAAGCTAGTGTAAGGGGATTTAAATGCCTTTTCCCTGCTACAACCCCTCTACCGCTCCCTCCAAAATCCCATTGAATGTGGTGAGGTATAGTCAGAGTGAAAGTACAAAATTCTTCAGAAACTGAATGAAGGCAAATTACATGAGTGGAATCTCCTTTCTATCTCTGGAAGTAGGATTTTAGACCCAGCCTATAACATGACTGACACCACAACAGTCAGAATGGCTCTTGGTCTTTGGTCAGCATAACATCCAGCCATCCTACAGCTGTCTGAGGGATTTCAGCACTAGTTCAGCACAGAACTAGGCCTTTGATTTATGTTGCCTTGGCAGTCCACATCATAAGAACTGGCGATCATCTCCTTTCCTATGGGAATACCTGAGCCCACAGCTTCCTCCTCCCAATTTCGTTCGCCTAATTATGACAGCTGTGTAGGAGTGGGTTTTCTGTTATCTACTTGTTCTTTTTTATGTTCCACAGTTTCCAGAATGTTGAGATAGTTTGTCTGTGTGTGTGCAAAAAGAGTGTCACTACTTGTTTAGAGTGTCATTACTTCAAGCTTTGGGCCTGAGCTCTCACTCTAAGGAGGGGCGCACTTCATTGTTGAAGTATCTGACTTATCAATCTCCTGTGAGAGACTGCCATATTCATCAGTTAAAAGGATTTGGGACACTTTCCTCTGCTTTAGACCATCTGTTGAATTGATTTATCACTAATAAAGCAATTTTTGTGCTAGCAGTTATATGCCAGGCTAAGTACCAAAAGAAACTTTTGAATAGTCTGGAACTGTGCCTGGTTCCAGCACAGAAAATGACCAATTGTAAATAGCTTAAACAAAACTTTCCAAAATGGGAGCCTTTTTCAATTTGGGAAATTCATATTAATTACATCACAACTGATTCTCCAGTTTGGCTGAGGCTCTATCCTCTACACATAAGTAGTTAATCTATCCCTGTTACAACCACAGTATTAGCTGTCACAGGCATTCCTACATATCTTACCAGATAAGAATATTGAAGGATCTTGTTTAATATGGAAAATGCCCTAAATTTCACTTCTCATTCTTTCTTCCACATCCCTCTTTCGTCTTAATCTATAAAGTGTGCAACACTACCTACTGCCCAGAAACCATCAACTCCTGTCCAGTTGGATATACATTAAAACAACAAAATCTGCCAGGAGGATGCTGCATTGAGACCACTTGTGGTAAGGACTGGAATATAAGTAGAATAAATATTATAGACGCTATTTGCATGGCCATTTTGTCTTGGGCTCTTCAGAGCAAGGGGAACATCACAATTTTGAAAATGTTTTCTTTGAGAGAGGGGTGGGCTTTGGGGGGGGTGGCAATATTTATTTCTTTTGCATACATTTATGTTGTGGGGTTTGCCAGAACTCTTAATGAAAATGACTGATTGTCAAGAAATACACTTGTTGATTGTGTTCATGATGCCAACTATAGGTCTAAGCAGACTGCCAGAAATAGTGCACATTAAATTGAGGCACTGCCCTGGCTCAGTGCTAGGGAGTCATGGGAATTGTATTTTTTTCTGAGACATTGAGCCTTCTCTGTCAGAGAGCTCTGGTGCCACAATAAATTACAGTTCCCATGATTCCCTAGCACTGAGCCAGGGCAGTGCCTCAATTTAATGTGCACTATTTCTGGCAGTCTGCTTAGGCCCAATGTTACCAATAATGCAGATTACAGATGGAGGAATAACTCTGTTTTTTAACATGCCCTTTTCAGTTGGATTTACCATAACTCTCATCCATCACATTTCTGCCTTAACCTGTGATTGTTGAAAATATAATCTATTCCCAAATTTTTATTTAACAATAGTTGATTGAATATATTTTGACAATTCTCCCTTCAAAATACATTTCTAAATACACTTTCTCTCAAAATAAGCAATGTTTATACCACTATGACTGAGTGTTACATTTAGAAAAGTGTGAAATCTTGGAAATAGTTAAATTCTGAATTGCACATTAGTTTGAGAAAAGATATTCTGACACATTGACAAACCATACCAAACAATCAACAACCACCATGAGATTTTGTCTATGCAAGAGTATAATGATGTGCTTTTTTAAAAAAAATTGTTGTCTTTACTGTTTTTACAAGAATCCTCAGCATAAAATTGGTCTGTTTCTCTTTTGTTAAAAAAAATTCAAGCACAGCTGTGGACAGAATTATTGATCAAAAAGATACAAATAATCTACTCAAGACATTCCTTTTCTAAAAGTCAACACAACAAAAAGAGCACCAAACATACATTTGTGTAAAAATAATTTGCAGTTTGCAGCAACAGATGTTTTTGCAAATAAAATGATCCTTTGCTCTCTTGTCTAGTGAGGAGAATATTTCTGAGGTTTCCCCACACACACACACACACTCATTAGAATAAGACAAACATGGATTTAGAGAATCAGTGTGAAGTTGTGGCTTCAGCATTGGACTATGACACTGGAGATAATGTTCAAATGCCTGGTTAGCTATGGAAACCCACTAGGTAACCTTAGGCAAGTCACACTCTTTCAGCCTCAGAAGCAGGCAAAGGCAAACTTCATCTGAACAAATATCCTTGACAAGTTGTTGGGTTTTGTTGTTGTATTTATTTATATCCCACACCTTCCCCTCCAAAAATTGGGACTCAAAACAGATTGCCATAAGTCAGAAATGACTTGAAGGCACACAACAACAACAACAACAACACATGGATTCATATCTCAAAATCAAACTCTTCAAAAATCCTGAACAGTGTTTATTATGGGCATCCAGTGCATCCTTTTTGAAGACAAAAAAAAAAAAGGCATAGCAATTTGTATCAATACTGCTTTCCTATTCTGTTATGATAACTCTAGAAAAATATGAAAACGTTTGAAGATTTACTCTAATATACTTTTCTGTCTCACAGTGAAATTACCAGGCTGTGTTGTTGGTGACAACCTCTACAAAGTAAGTATATTCCATAATAATAAATTTTAGAAATACTAAGTATACTTAGTATTCAGATGATTTATGATATTCCTGATTTATAGAATCAAGTTAGAAATATTAACTATGCTTTCTCTTTTGCCTGTTCTAAGCCTGGAGCAATTGTTCCAAAAGGCCCCTGTGAAACTTGCACATGCTCTCTAGAAGAAGACCCAGAGACCAAATCAAACAAATTGGAATGTGTGCCAGAAGTATGCGACAGAAGTTGCCCACTGGTGAGTAAGATACTTTTTTGTTGTCATTCCCCTGCTTTTCTTCTATTTACCCATCCTTTAGTTTGCCCTTTGGAAGGATATTCTAGACCTCATGGATTTCTTTTCCTTTGTTCTCAAACAGGGCCATGAATATAGGGAAGTATCTGGAAAATGCTGTGGTAACTGCACCGCAGTGGCTTGTGTCTTGAAGCAAGGGCTCAATGACGTCAGAGTTATTAAGGTAGCTAATGTGTTCACCGTTATCCATGCCGATTTTGCACATATGCTTTTGTACTTCTTTTGCTACTCTTCCTTTCTGTTTTTTACCCCACTGTAGGAATTTCCATGTTTTTTTCTTGTAAAACTGGTAGGGTTAAACAAACAATCAAGAGCACATGAAATTGCCTCATGAGAATGCAAATGTCTGTTACCCAATACTGAAACTGCTCTTTGAGGCCTCCGTGGAGAGTCTTCCCAGTCCTGCAACACTAGAATCTTTGAGAAATGTCAGGAAGCTGGAGCTTCTGTGTGCAAAGCACATGGGTTACCAATGGGCTATGATCACTCCCACTCCAGATAAATAATTAAAACTACTGTTTAGACATCACATGTAATCAAGTTCTGCCTAACATACAACCTATTGCTCTTGCTGAGACATTTTCATATCTATCTGAGGCAAACCTTGGAAAAATGCTTTTGGGAGTAGAATTCTGAGAATCCCCCAGCCAACATTGCTGGTGGATTTTGGGAGTGGAGGTCCATAAAAGAAACATTTCCAAGTTCTTGTTTAAGGGAATGAATGTGTCTCATCTTATGCAAATAGAGGCTACATAAGGCCAAATTAGGCTACATTAGGCCAACAAAGCCAATGAGGATTGTAGTGATTGACATAGTGATATTAAGCTGTCCTATAAATGAAATTGTCAAGAGATTAGATTAGTGGCAGAGAAAGTGCATCTCTAGGCTGCATTCACCTCTTCACTTACTTTTCATCACTCACTTTTTTATACCCCATCAATTATACTGTACTCCCCCAAAAAATTCTAATGGGGGCAAATAAATTCCTCAAACTGTTTTCCCTACTCCTACAAGACTTCACAAGACATTTCCTTAATTTAACCCCCTACTAACCTAGAAGATGGAATCCAAATGCATCTTCTGAGTCAGGTTTTCAGAGGTTCCACAGCCTTCCCAAGAGATGGGGGCAAAATCTGGCCCCAGCACACTTGCCCATCAATGGACTATATTAACAAATACATACAGATTTGAGACAACCAGAAACTGGGGATCAGAAAGATAAGGATTACAGTGACTTTAAGACATGCAGTATGAACAATGAAAGCTTGTAGTGAAAGCAAAGGATTTTTTGGTAGCAAAAGGAAATCCTCTGTTGTTGTTTGATTATGGTAATTCAGTAGACTGAAATAGAGCAAGTGAACTGTGAACACAAAAGACTATGAGGAGAAGAATGTACACCTCTACACAAGTAAGTCCTTTCTACACTGACCTTTCCATAGCAATTTGTCCAATATATATATATATATATATATATATATATATATATATATATACACACACACACATGCTTAAGTTATTATGTCAGCCAGCTTTCCTCAACCCAGCACCTTCCAGATGTATTGGACCACAATTTCCATCATCACTAAACACAATGACTAATTTTAGGAAAATCTATTCTTGATTGTATAAGCAAAACAATTTGTAGAGGACATAAAAATGGTATGTGACAGCTTCTAAAATGGTTGAACTTTTTTTTCCCCCAGCTTGGAGAAACGGTTCATCTTCCAGGAAACAACTGTACCTCCTATGAATGTGATTTTGTTGATGGACAGTATATTCTTATCACTACCAAGAAAACTTGTCCTCCATTTGATCCAACTACCTGTGAGCCTGTAAGTTTACCTGAACAACCACAAGTCTTTGTGTCAGTTTGTTTGATTGGCTACCTAGTGAAAAGAGAGTTTATCTAAAACAAAGGGATAAATTGTTGGTCTCAATTATCTAGTTGCAAATTACTGCAGTAGGTAATAGGTTGGATCCAGACTAAGGGCCTAAGCAGACTGCCAGAAAAAGTGCACATTAAATTGAGGCACTACCCTGGCTCAGTGCTAGGGAATCATGGGAACTGTAATTTATTGTGGCACCAGAGCTCTCTGACAGAGAAGGTTCAATCTCTCAGAAAAAAATACAATTCCCATGACTCCCTAGCACTGAGCCAGGGCAGTGCCTCAATTTAAAGTGCACTATTTCTGGCAGTCTGCAAAGGCCCTTACTTCCTAAAACAAAGGAGCAGTCACACAGTGAAGGAAGACCTGACAATTCAGTGGCTGATTTCCAGATAGGCTTGAGCCTTGGAACCTTTCAATTAGACTTAAAGGCATCAGACAGCAAAGGATCTTCCTTTTCTCTGGCAAGGATGAGATCCAAATGTCATCTAGTTGATTTATGGATACTTTCACCCTTTCATTATATGCATTTTTAAAAAAATAACTTCCAAAATTCCACTCTTACATGCTCCATCTATGTGTGTATATGTGATTTCCAGTCACCTATTGATCTATGGATTTCATAGGATTTTCTTAGGCAAGAAATACATGGAGATGGTTTGCTAGTTCCTTCCTCTGAAATATAGCCTATAGCACCTGGTTATTTGTTGGTAGTCTCTCATCCAGGTACTAACCAGGGTTGACCCTGCTTTGCTTCCAAGATCAGATGGGATCTGGTGCCTTTACATTATTTAGGCATTGCCACTCCATCTCTACCTTCTTCCAATTTAGTTTATAGAAAATCTATGTATTTTCTATCCTCAAAAAAAAATCCAACAAATTTAGAAGTGTGTCACTGTATGTAAATTTGTTGCCACTTGAATTTAAGTCTAGGCAACAGCTGTGGTCCACAAAATGTTCATTTAAAAATCTTCTCACTAAAAACTAATTGCATTCTATAAAGTCTCTGTACTGTTAATCCTATGGATATTGTGTACTGTGAAATAACTGGCCTAGATTGTCAGACAGATAAGTGAGGTAAAGGATTAAATTCATACTAATAAACAGAAGTATATAGAAGGAGAAAAAGATAATCTAGCCTTAACAAAGCTACTGGTTATATAATTATTGTTAATAGTGCATGATATTTAATTATTGTTATAATTTTTAGTAATTATAGGAGGCATTACATACATTTTGGAGACAATTTACTTTGAGTCTGTAGGCCCAAAGATTGTTTATCAGTCTTGGCCTGCATCTTTTGGGCATAAACCAATTTTGTTTGGAGGTTGTGTATTTGTTTCTATACATAAATTCTAACTCATGTTATTCTTTTAGGACTATGTGGTAAAGTCTGATGACGGCTGTTGCAAGATGTGCCGACCACCATGTAAGTTTTGCCAAAAATATTAAAATATATATGAAAATATCTCCACTATGCATTACAGTCTGCCTTTGATAATATTACTATATTTGGACAGGAAGTGAGCTAATAAATTGCACTTTCTGAGCAGAAAGGACGTGTTAAGCTTCTGTGTCTTTGAGGTGTAGGTATTAGCTGTAAAACTAATACTGTGAAAAGAAGAATCATTGTATTAAAACTCATAAGACAAGGCAGGCTTCCTTTCTCCTAATGATACCAGTAGACAGTGAAATAGAAAATGGCACTCTAGAATTCTACCTTTTTAAATTTAATATTTAGTAATAGTAATCATTTTACCTTAAACAAACAACATGTGAACTTATACATCATAGTTCTCATTCTATTAGCTTCGCATAGGTTGCAATATGCCAGTGGCCTTTGAGTAAATGAGGAGATCGGGGCCTTAACAGTTGTGGCTGAACTCCAAATCCCACTAGTTGTAACTAACATGGCTGGTGGAAGCTGTATCATAACAGCATCTGGAGAGCTACATTTTATTCACCCATGCTCTCAAAAAAGAAGAAAAAGAAGAAGAAAAGGTTTACCATACCTTTTTATTTCTTCATTGTTCTCCAAAGCATTAAGATTGAAGAAGACTGCAAGGCTCTAAAAAGAAAAACTCAGATGAACCCCACTATTTCTTTTCCCTTGCCTTTTCATATACACATATATGGGTACACACCATCCTATCTTCCTCAGCCTTAGTATGTAGTCATGTTGACTGTTTTATATATATAAACTTCTTCGCTTTACAGTGAAAATCTGTGTGCCAAAAAGCACAAAAAGTGTCATCAGATACAATGACTGTGAAGCTTCTTCACCTGTTGAGTTAACGTATTGTGAAGGCCACTGTGGCAGCTCTTCAAAGTAAGTAGCAAAAGAATATTCCTTGCTCCTCTTACAAATAATTTTTATTTGTGATTCTGTAGGTCTTGTTTATTTGAAATAGTTGGCCAGAAAACTTTGGGTTCAACTCTTTATATTTTTTGTAGCTGATAGGCACAAAATAGTTGCAATTTTTTAAAAAGAAAAACACTAAAATTCGTGGAATATATCATAAATGTGCTAGTTTTATCCTAGATCAGACTTTTAGCCTTTTTTGCTTGCAAAATGTGGAGGTGGAAGCTATTGCAAGGCCATTTAATTCAATCCCTTACATTGAGCAGTTTTATCTATTGGCTGCCCAGCAGATTTTTTTATTCTTTTTCAGAACAACAAAGATTGGGTATCCATCTGACAGGGAAGCTTTGGCTAAGGATTTCCTTGGGGTCCCTTTCCATTCCCCAGTTTTATGATTTTAGGAGTCTACATCAAGAATCACATCAGCCTTCCTACAATTTAAACCCACTAACAAGAAAGTCGTAAACCCATGGGTCAAGATCCTGAAATGTACAGCAGAGCATAATCTTCCACTTGGGCTGTTCCATGTCTCACTCAGTCTTGACAGCTGTCAAATCTCAAGAGGGAGCCCTGGTGTTGGTGTTTACTACTGCGGAGGGGAGGGAGAGGGAAATAATTCAGACAAGGAAGAAGATCTGGCTACAACTTGGAATGGATGAAATGAGGGTTTGCTCACAGATGGAGTGCAACCTTCTTTTCTTTCCCCTGGAAACCCAGGGCAGCTTTGTTTTCATCATATGAATTGGCTCCTTCTCCAGTTTGAGACCACTTTAACTTTCCTGGCTCAATGCTAGGGAATACTGGGAGCTTTAGTTTTGTGAGATATTTAGCCTTTTCTCTCAGACAGTTCTGGTGCCCCAATAAACTACAATTCCCAGGATTCCCTAGCATTGAGCCAGGGAAGATAAACCGGTTCCAGGCTTAATTATTTCTTCAGTGTGTTTTGGACCCTAGTTTCATCTCCATAGCTACATTTCTTGATGCTACCAGCCTCAAATCCCCTTTGTAAGCAATGCTTCCTCCCTAATGGAGTGATTTTCATGTTGTTGGAGAAAGAGGCCATCAGTGGGGATGCATCTAGCTATTTTTCTGTAGATGGGCATGCTGTGACAGGTATCTGCAGTGATCTCTATTGATCTCCTGCTCTCTGACAATATGGAATTGATCATGGGGAAGCACTGTGCTGCTTACAAGGGAGGTTTGGGGGGATTAGGGTTGTTGCATGGTCAGAACAGAATTCTGAACTCCACAACAATTAAAAAAGAGAGTTGTGATGGTATAAGTCTGACTTACACCATTGTAATTCACCAACAGGACACCAGCCATAGTTTAATTATATAAATGAAAATTATCTGTTATTTTACTTCTTGAGACTGAAATTGTTTGGCAGTATAACAGACAAGTGCAGAAACACTTTTAACTACATGAGCCAATGTGACAACATATATTGTTTGAAATACAGAAATATTCAAACCAATTTCCTCAAGATATAGACTGAAGGTTTGTGAACTCTAGCAGTGGGTATGAATGGTAGTCTTGCTCCTGCCCCACAGTTACGCTAAACCTTTCTTTGTTTTCTCTTTGTAACTCTCTAGATATTCTTACGAGGCGAACACAATGGATCATACCTGCAACTGCTGTAAGGAACTCAAGACAAGCAAGAGGCAGGTGACTCTGACATGTCCTGATGGCTCTACCTTGGATTATTCTTACATCCATGTGGATGAGTGTGACTGTATGGCCAGCCAATGCACTCTCCAGACCACCTCCACTTCAGAACAGCAGCACGAAGAACAAGAACAACAGCAACAAGAAGAGCAACAAGAGCAGGAATAATAACAGTAACAAGGACAGGCCAAGACATTGTTTGATGACCAAGAACAAGAATTAACCCAAAGGAAATTCAAATAAATCTTCTCTTAAGTAGAAAAATATCCAGAGCAGCATTGTGAAGAGACAGATGGATGTTTTTCTAGATCTACTCAAAGTGTCCCCTTTTCTTTCTTCTTATCTTTGGTGTAACAAACAAGAAATTCTCAGGTTTATGCTTTCCTTGAGTGAGGCTATCCTATCCAACTACAAATTATCTGGGGAGAGGGAGAAGACCTTGGTGTGAATGATTAGGATGCTGGTAGGGAGATTAAAGCTTAATTCTTCTCTTCCAACCCCCAATGAAGTTAGGACTCCAGCATTACCCAAGCATCACATGGATAGTAATATTTCTAATATAAACACAAGACTTTTCCCCCACTGCTAGTTGGCACTAGTCAGACATTAGTTTGGAGCACAAGAGCTATTAGGAGAGGCCTGTTCCATTCCATTTCAGTTTCATTCTTCAGTGACCATATCCACAATTAAAAAGCTAGCACTTACTTTGCCAGTTTGCTCTTCCTAACTGTTGTTTCAAATTCCTCATTTCTTCAAACTTCAGTTTGGTGAATGATGTGGGGCTACAGTACTAAGTTATTTGTAGATTTATTCTTGTCCAAAACAACAGCAATAACAACAATAGCTAAACCCTGATGAAATATGGCTGCTGCTGAAGAAGACACTCTGTTTACATAGTATCATCAGCGTAGTAATTGTATGAACATTTTAATGGGGTTTTTTTTATAACTGTTTACAGAATGAATATAGATTATAGAGATGTATTTGCCAAAGGGTTATATGAAGAACTTTTGTACACTGAACAACAAAAACAATAATATAAATTCTGTTCCAAGACAGTTATTTTTTTTTAATGTTGTACCATTACTATTTATTTGTAATAGGAAAATAGGCTTCAGGGGCTATTTTCTTCTGAATTAATACCTTCTGTCAACAAATGTCTGGTTGAGGGATAACTTCACCTTTTGCCATTTTTATTTGTTTCTTTAAAAGAACAGCTACAATGATTAATAAATTTTCAGCATTTTGCAGCTGTTGTGTCTTTTCTTCCCCACACCCTGTGATCCCTTTACAAGTGTCATTTTGGTACAACAGACTAACACAGATACCTCTTCAAATATTCTCTGTAACTGTAGAGATGTATGGGATTTCTCAGTTTTCATGAAGGGTACCCACCCATCTCCATGCTCCTGTTAGTCTTAGATGAAAGACTCCTGTTGGCATCATATCTAGTTTTGCCCTCGGTGTTGAATGGAGGTTTGCCATTTTGTTAGCACAACTAGGGTTTGCAGGGGAATGAGAAGACAAACACATTTAGGAAAACCATAATAATAATAAAATTTATTTCTATCCTGCCCCTCTGCAGAAGCAATCGGGGCAGCTTACATCAATAAAATGCCACACTGTACAATCCCAAACCCACCTACCTCTTAAAATAGTATTAAACATGATAAAGATTAAAACAATAAATGGAAAATAACAATTAACAATAAAAGGAAGGTCAACATAGCAGACCACGAGCAATAAATGTGGCAGCGGGTGGGGAAAAATAAACTTGCTCCTTGGTTGGGAAACTAGTCAGGAAAGGCATGCCAGAAGAGATCCATCTTCACAGCTTTTTAAAAGCTGTCTAAGCTGGTAATCTGACAGATCTCATCCGGCAGGCCATTCCATATTCTGGGAGCGGTTACCAAAAAGGCCCTCTGGGTGGTTGTAGACAGCCTAGTTTTAACAGGCTGAAGCAGATTCCTTCCAGAGGACTGAAGTGTGTGGATTAGGATTATATAGAAGGAGACAGTCCTGAAAATAGGTTGGATCCAAGCCATTTAGGTCTTAAAAGGTGATAACCAATCTTTATTATATCAGTGGATAATAAGCACCTATCTGTATTACATACAAGACAATGTGCCAGAAGAAGGAAGGGCAAAGAGGATGCCTTGCTCTTTCCCAAACAATCTTTGTTGCAGGGTTGCAATCCTGTCTATACTTCCATAATGCCCACTGAACTCAGTAGAACTTACTGCTGAGTCAACAAACATAGATTGGTTTGTAACAAGCTTGCCCAATCCTCCTACTACTATATGGATGCTACCTTTTTTAAGGAACACTTTATCTACCCTGTTCTTCTGATTGGAAAGACATCTTCCCTATAGCCTTGACATCCCTCTCAAAATGGCCCTCAGTTAACTGACATATAATTTGTTGCTGATCCATCCAACTATCTCTGATTAAATTTGTGGGGTCCCCCGTAAGGGATTCTCTCCCAAAGTGGATTCCATGTTTGCCACATAGACAATGTTGTGAATCAGACCTTCCCAAACATGCCCCACAAACTTGGCTGATAATACTTTTCAACCAAGAAAAGTACTGTCAAGGCATTTTCAAGGAAATTAGTGGGAGCTCCCAGTCCACCCAAACTGAATTTCGTGTACATCATCTAACCTATCCTTTGAGTATATCCTCCAAATGTGATCCATATCTGTCCAGCCATTTTCAAACAAATTTGTGGGATGCCCCAGCAGGGATGCCCTTTATGTCTCATGGCCTATATTTTGAATCAGACAATCTCAAACATACTGTTCTAATTTGTATACACCCATCAACCCATTTTCAAGGAAAATACTGGGGTGCTCTGTCAGGACCCCTGCACTTGTGGATTTTATGTATATCATATTGCCTGTGTTTTATATCAGACCATCTCAAGCATGCCTTCCACATTTGCTGTAAATCACTTGGCTGATTTAGGGGTAGGGTGCCCCATCGGCCCTTTCCCCAATGTAGATTTTGTATATGTCACATAGACTAGATTTTAAATCAGATAATTCCAAACATACCCTCTGAATTCATTGCAAATTTGTTCAGACTTTTAAAAGGAAACTAAAGGGGTGGCCCATCAGTAAACAAAAAGTCCATCAATGCCCCTCAAAAGTGGATTTCACATTCACCATACAACATTTATTTTAAGTGTGACCATCATGTATGTGCATGCCCTTCAAATTTGGTACCAATCCAAATTATTTCAGTTTCCTACCAGACCTACCTATCTTCCCCCACTCCACATCATATATTGTATGTTAAACTAGTCCAAGCGTCCAGATAAGGTATAAATCCAACCAATTAGTCAGGTATTCGATTTGTGTACATTGCATATTCTAAATTATAAATCATTCCAAACATACCTTCCAAATTTAGTGAAAATTAATCCAGTTGTTGTTGTTGTTGTTGTTGTTGTTTTTGCATTAATACAGTAGCACATATAGAGACAGAAATGTAATTCTATTTGCAAAGACAAGAGAGTATCCTTTTGGGGAAAACATTTCTAGCCCATGCTGAGCTAACACTAGAGGGCAGTATGTACACAGTGTACAACATTACATGATACTGTGTCACATTATTTTTTAAAAATGTCCAAGAATTAAATACTTTGTGATCTAGTTTGCAGGCTAAATCCAACTGCTAGTCCCAGTGATGTAGACCCACTGGATCAATGGGAATTACATGAGTGTTGATTTACCAATTCAACACTTACAGTAATTACAATGGATTTATTCTAATTTGGATTAGTAAATGGATTTAACCCATAGTTTAGATATAATAAGCTAGAATGTATATTGTATATTCCTGATATGATGGTTGGTGCTGAACATCCATTTAGTAATGGGGGAATAGTAAAATAGGGAGGAAGGAATAAAAACGAATGTGTCAAAAGACAAAATAATTATATCCCAACTAGAATAAATCTGAAGTCGTAAGCTTTCATGGCTGCATCCATAGTTTTTTGTGGGTGTTTCGAGCTGTGTGGACATGTTCTAGAAGAGTTTCTTTCTGACGTTTCGCCAACATCTGTGGCTGACGTCTTCAGAGAATACTGGAATGGAAGACAGTATACAATATTCAGTATTCTCTGAAGATGCCAGCCACAGATGCTGGTGAAACGTCAGAAAGAAACTCTTCTAGAACATGGCCACACAGCCCGAAAAACCCACAAAAAACTATAGAATAAATCTCATTTATCCCAGCAGATATCCATAAGAAACCTCATAACAGACAAAGAAATTAATTTAAGCATAATTGTAAATTTATCCAACAAGACAGAGTTACATTTTAAACAATTTTAGTTCCATCAAAGAATATTATTCATTTACCTGGTCAAAGTTTTTGCACAGTGATATGGCATCCCTCTATAATTTTCCTTGCCTGCAACAAAAACTGCATATTCATTGCCACAGAAAACTCTCAGAGAACCAGCAGCTTCTTGAATATTATTGTCAGATTAATTTGTGAGTGGAGGGATGCAGCAACTTTATTCAAGACATCCTCCAGATGCACTTTTTGTTGCAGAATTTACACATAAGTAGACCTGCTGAGAAATTCCTCTAGGGCATCCTCTAGGAAATGGCAATCCATAATTTGCATAAAACCACCAATTCCCCCTTTTTTGTGGCTCCCTCAACCTCCTCCAGAAACCCCTAAACTTCTCAGCCTCCTCCCCAAAATTGAAAATCAGATAAGAAACCACCAAAACTGTATCCAAACTGCCCCCAAATGCAGCATTTTTTACTTCTTCCACACTCACACCCCACACCCCATATTAAAAATAGGCTGAAATTGAAACCAGAAGTGATGTGATATCACTTCCATGTCACTGAAAATGTGCTGATACAGCCCATCAAGATGGGAAACAAAAATTGGCTCCTCTGGCACAGTTACCAATACTCTATTTTAAGCCATTGTCATCTGTGTATTAGTAAACTATTTCCGTTTATTCCACCCCTTGCTACTTACAGTTTTCCTTCTATAAACAAACAAACAAACAAACAAACAAAACAGCTGGGACACGCCTTTCAATGAAATGCTATAATAGGGGATACTTTTTGTTGCAATCATATAATAAATAGGGGGGAAATGTGTGTGTAAACTATGATGGAGAGAAGCTCATGTGATGTCTGTAGTAAATACAGTTGTCCTTCTGATTCGCAGGGAATCCATTCTGGACTCCCCCCCCCCCCCAGTGAATCATGAAAACTGCAAATATTAGAGCCCCATTGTTTTTAATGGCTGCGCAACCCCACACACACCATTTTGTCCCTTCTGGCTTCCCATCCATGGAAATTCAAAACTGCATACAGGAAGTCAGCGAATCCAGAGGGACAATTGTTGTACAATAAAGCTTGAGCTGGGAAAGAGAGGAATTCTACTCTCGCCAATCTCACTGTAGCTGTGTGATTCTGCCTACAACAGGCAAGGTAAACAGTAGCTGCCTCCAGAATCCCACACTGTGTATGCATGGGGGGAAAAAAACAGAGAGAAAAAGGGGAAACAGATATGTCTATCTTAACAGCTAGTCCTACTGCCTTCAAGAAGCAGAGATTCTAAGTCTGAGCTTCAAACGGAAAACATAAACAAAGTGGAGGCTGGTAAAAGAAAAGAAGTCACTGCATGCATTGTGGAAGAAGCTTTTAAGGGTACATCCTTACTGCAGAAGTAATCCATATTATCATGGCTCTGGTGCTACAATGAACTATAGTTCCCAGAATTCCATAGCCTTGAGTCGTAGAAGTTAAAGTGGTGTCAAACTGGATTATTTCTACCATGAGGATACAGTCTCAGTGGTCACTAGACCACTTTATACAAGGCTTACCAAACCGTACTGTCTCGCTTCACATGTACATAGTTTTATTTTAAATAAAAAGTTTGCTGAAACTTGAAGTGATCTTTTTTGTGTTGCAGAATCCCTATTCTAATTAATTGATAATTTCCGTGTTATTTCTGTCACTGATACCAAACTTTCTGTTAAAAAAAGTAATGTTCAGAAGCACATCTACTTTGTTAACTGTGCTATAACTGTAACTACAATGTAAGATACCATTCCATAGCCATATTGCCTAAATAATGTCCCTACTGAGATTCTTAATAGCTACAGTTTCCCAGCATATTTGAATTTGAGTGAGCATGGGAAGCACTTAACATATTGTATTAAACCAATAAGTTTTTTTAAAAAAATAAAAAGAAAAAAGAATATCTCTCTAATGGCTTGCCTTGGAAATGCATAACACCCACGCTCCAATTTTCTGCTTCATCCATTATTTTAAGATCAACAGAGATTCACTCAGAACCTTCAGTGAAGATCAGAAACAAAGTCAACACCTCCAAATGATGACATTTGGGACATTTCAGATGCAAAGAAGAGATATGGCTGATTGATCTTCAGGACATGAGTTACATTCTCTTTATGATATCACTGAGATATCCATATATTTTCTGTACAGGAGGACAGATCAATGAACTGCTGTCACTGGCTTCAGTTCTGCAGCTAGGAGGAGAACTTGTATGTGTAACATTGTATGTGTATGTGCCCTTCAAGTCACCAGTCAATATATGGCAATCCCACAAATTTCAAAAGGTTTTCCTACACAAGTACTACTCAGAGGTGGTATTGTCAGTTCTCTCCTCTGAAATATAACCTACAGCACCTGATATTCACTGGCAGTCTCCCATCCAAGTATTCACCAGGGCTGACCTTGCTTAGCTTCCAAGATCAGATGGGATCTAGTTAAGGTATTTAGGACCTTAGACCTAACATTACCCTCCCAGATTTCAGTTCACTGTTAGAGTCCTGGGAGGTGGGTGTCAGAGCTGCAACCAAACACTGGATGTGCACCTCCCATGCAGTCCTGACCTCTAAACCCTTTGGAGTTTCCCACCCATACCTCAAAGGTTTGGATCCAATAGAAGGCTCCAGTAGGTCAGAATGGCTTATTTTGTCAATGTAAAGGTTTGTGAGGATTTGCCACAGGCTGAACAGGGAAGTGGTAACCTCATGTTGACTCACCTTCCCCAGC
The DNA here is from genome assembly GCA_020142125.1 of Phrynosoma platyrhinos. Taxonomy (NCBI): domain Eukaryota; kingdom Metazoa; phylum Chordata; class Lepidosauria; order Squamata; family Phrynosomatidae; genus Phrynosoma; species Phrynosoma platyrhinos. The sequence continues at coordinate 116,667,205 of CM034701.1, read as the reverse complement.
AGCCTCCCATGTATCCCTCACAAATCTGGTGCAGAACACTGTGGGATTCTGTAGACCAGGGGTAGGCAACCTTTCCCCTTTAAGGGCCAAGGGACTTCAGCTCCCAGAATCCCAAGAGCTATTGGCCAACAAGGGACTATTGGCCAACATGGCTGAGGCTTCTGGGAGCTGAAGTCCCTCGGCCCTTAAAGGGGAAAGGTTGCCTACCCCTGCTGTAGACAAATGGGGGAAGTGACACTTGGAATTGCAGATGATGAGCAGAGACTGAGCAATGGGATGCCTGATCCTAAAACAAGAGTGGGGAAAGAGTGGTCTGGGTGTGCCTCTTGAATTCTTGGATTCCCATTACGTGTCACCCAAAGTCCCCTAGGGGACCCCTAAAGCCCTCAGACCTCTACCAAATTGATTAAACATTTTTGCAGGTCATTTCTCCTCGCCCAAACAACCAGAAGCAGGATAACACAGTGGCTTTGCTCCTACAACACCCCATCCCCTTATAACCCCAAAACACACAACCTGCCCCAGAAAATCAGCCAAAAAAAAAAACCCTTTTGCAGTTTCCCAGCCATACCTCAAAATTTGGAGGGTTGGGGGCTGCCTCCATCACACATGCTGACTATGATTGTGAAAAATTGAAGAAGACCACCTCCTGTCCTCTTTCCAAGGAGTAAGGAATCCTCCACCTGCCTTTAGAAAAGAAGTTGAAATCTACCTTGATATTATTATCATTAAACTGTATTAAATTATTAAGAACTGGAAAAGACAAGAGACTTTTGAAGCCCAGGGACAACCTTTCAAACTCTCACTAATTTTACAATGCTCTGGATAAAATGAATGAGTAGAAATTAGTCTAATATGTTGTAATACAAGGGAGCTAGTGTAGTGCAGTGGTTTGAGTGTTGGACTATGATTCTGAAAGCCAGGGTTAAATTCCCAGCTCAGCTTTGAAACTCACTGGGTGACCTTGGGCAAGCCACACTCTCTCAGCCTCAGGGGAAGACAATGGCAAACTTCCTCTGACCAGAACTTGACAATAAAACCCTATGTTAGGTTCTCCTTAGGGTCATTATAAGTCAGAAATGACTTAAAGGAACACAACAACAACAAATTGTAATACAAACCACAGGTTGATAAGGGGAGGGGCCAACTCTTTGCCAGGCCTTAAGAGAATAAAACTCTAGAGTGTTGAACCCTACTCCCCAAGTAGGTTCAGTCCCTTAAAAATAAAGATAAAGGCTTTCCCTTGACAAAGTTGTCAAGTTGTGTCCAATTGTAATGGGTGGTGCTCCTTTCTGTTACTAAGCCAAAGAGCCAGTGTTGTCAAAGATTACTCTGTGATTATATGGCCAGCATGACTGCACAGAATGTTGTTACCTTCCCACCAAAGTGGTACCTATTCATCTACTTGCACGTTTACATGTTTTTGAACTGCTAGGTTGGCAGAAGGTGGGACTAGTGATGGAAACTCAATTTGTCACATGACGCTTGGGCCTCAATCTGCCTCGAACATATCACTTTTAAAGCTATGTAAAACCTGCAACAAATTCACTGCCTGAACTAATATGGGAGGGTTTTTTTTTAAAGCATGTCTAGCTGTCTTCCATCCAAACTTTATAAGTAAACAGAACTTCAGTGTTAATCCATGGATGGAATTTTAAATGTTAACTGATTTATGCAAATCAACATGCATGATTCTCTCTCTCAGATGTAAACGTGCTATCTGATTAGTTTAGCTCCCTTGATTATTTTTTAATGGAAAAATAAGATATAACTATTAGGAATACATAATATTAGAAAGAACAAAGCTTATCTTGCTTATCTGCCAAACAGAAAGACCCCCCCCCGACACATTGGGAGGGGCTCTCTGTTGCACCGGCCATTTTAAGAGGCCGATGCCACAATTGGCTGGGCAGGCAGGAAGTCCCACCCTTCCTGTTCTGCCCAGC
>CM034701.1:116646849-116657775 GCA_020142125.1 Phrynosoma platyrhinos | reverse complement strand
CCAAGATTTAAGAGAAAACTATTTTAAAATGGAGCAGAGGTGGTATCTCAGACCTAATAAAATTGCAAAAATTTAAAAAACTAATTCCAGTGAATGTTGGAAATATAACAAGAAAGGAGGATCTTGGTTCCACATGTGGTGGAGATGTCCGAAATTGAAAGATTACTGGAAAAAGATCCATATTACGATTGAAAAAATATTAAAGGTCAATTATGAATTGAGATCAAAGATATACCTATTAAATATGCTCAATAAGATTCCAATGATGATAGAAAGGAAACATTGGTGAATACTACTTTATATGATCACAGCGGTAAGGATACTACTGGCACAAAAAAGGAAGCTAAGAGAACTCCCAATGATCGATGATTGGTTAATGAAAATAGCAGAGATGAAAACAGATTGACTTTACCAAAAAGATGTAGAGATTATTGAAAAAGAGTGGTTTCCCATAAAGGAATTTTGCAATAGCAGATGGAGTTAGGTTACAAGTATTAAAAGTAGTAATAAGAAATCAGAGATACTATTTTTAAAAGGAGGAAGCAGGGAGGAGAAAGGATAAGTCTTGTGAATACTGTGATAGATGTATGATATATATCTAGAAAGATTATGATTAACAATAAGTCAAAGAATAAAAATGTGAGAACAAGGTGATTAACTCAGGAGACTGTTAGGAAGTATGGAATGGTGTAAATAATACTATGATGTAGAAACTGAGAATGTAAATTCAAATTAAATAACTGTAGATTTAATGTATTAAAATAAAGATTAAAAAAATTGTGCACATGTGAGTGAAAAATAATTGTTAAAAATCCCCAAACCACTGCTTGGAGCATTGCTGTACTTTAAAGCATACCCAAGTCATAGAAAACCTCCTCACTTTACCAAAATTGGTGAAAAATTAATTGAAAAAACACCCCAGGAACTATTTAAAACAGGAAGTTGCTCCACAACCTCCCTTCTCTGTTGCGACAAATGTGCCAATTCCTCCCATGTTCAGCTACCATAGAGCCATGGAAGACATGACAAGATTATAGAGGGATTCAGTTGCTGCCATTGTGATGGGAGTGACTGAAAATCCAAGGGTTCTGGTGATGGAAAGTTGGGGGTGAAGAATCAAATTCCTCAAGAGGAATCACCCATCATGGACATGAACCCCCTTATTTTGCCCTCTCCCAATTTGATTGCCACCACTACTTCACTACTCAGTTTTTTGTTAGATTTTGTTGTTTATGGTTTTCTTTTCTTTTATGTTTTAGCTGAAGATGTTTTAAACAGTGTCTGATTTAATGCTTTTTAAGGGGGGGGGGATATTGGGTTTTTGGGATTTGTACTCTATATATTTTTAATTGTTGTTAGCCGCCCCGATTGTGCACAGAGAGGTGGGGTATAAATAATTTATTATTATTATTATTATTAATATTAATCATCATCATTAAGTGGGCCTCACAGCTGTAGCCTGCCTTGTGAGCTGGCAGGCCTGGCACATTTCCAGATTCTATCAAGGAACATGTGACATTGGCCCATGTCAAAATGACACTGAAAAAGCAACCCTCCCCATGTTATCCATCATGCAAGCTGAGACAGAAAATCAGCCAGCAGTTGTCAAGTCCAGCAGTTAACCAAGTTCAGAAATTCAAGCTTCAGTAGCTAAAAACTCAGCAAACATTTATTCAGTAGCTATAGGTCCACACCAGAGACATCCATTGTCAAAACTAAGCAGCAAGTGTTAGCAATGCCTGATTAAACCACACATAATTTCAAACTATTGGTGGGCTAATTGCTCATTCATTACAAACTCAAAGCAACTTTGGTTCCCTCATTTTCCTTATTGTCCCTTCCTTGTTCCTTCAGCCAGTTTCTTCCCAGAAGAAAGACTTTGTGTAGTCTCAAACCAAGCCTTCCTTCTCTTCTTTGTTATCATATCACATGCGGATATGATAACTACTTCTTTACAATAATTGCTTCACTGCATATCCCATCTCAATATCTTAGTATAACAGCTCCCATTACCCTAACTAAAATCATGGCAGGCCTGATGCACGATGTAGCTCTTGATGGCAGTTGACATACCTACTGGATGAATCCATACCCTGTGCCATGTCAAGAACCTTCTTACATTTTAACCAGTAAAAGTTGCAGTCTTTTATAACTGAAAAATAGCCTTAAGCATACACTTTCCCATCAGCTGCCATATTTTCAAATATTGTTGAAAGCCAAATGGCTCCCAAGCAGCTTGCTTTTGATCTCTTGTCTGTCACAATTTCTAGGCAAGACAGCTTTCTTCCAGTTTGGTGGGATCAAGAAAGAAGAATTCCAATTGCAAATAGAATTATTATTTTAGCCACCAGCAACAATAAAGCAATGTCAATTCAAAGGAGTCTCTGATATACAAGGATGTCAGCGTACCACCTCCAAGATAAATAAGATCCACCTGCATGACATTTCATTTTCTACTACCTTCCCAGAATGATAATACAACACAAACTCTTCAGAGAAGGATGTACAAGAAGACATGGGTTGAATCCCTATGAAACAAGGCAATGTGGAGAAACAATTAGGCTGGGTATTCTGTAACAATTATTTTATTACTTGCACCATGCTACATTTCTCAAGAGCACAGTGGCTCTCAAATGATTGATGGGGCTCAGCAGGGATCAGATTATTCACTATCAAGCATTAACTATCTCTTCTTTGAAATATTGAATCACAACTCATGACAGAGTTAAATTACACATTATTTTAAGCATGAGGTTTCTCCATTGTTGTAATTATTATTTTTTGTATCCTATCTTTCCACTTGCATAGTTGTTTGTTGCTTTTAATTTTACATGAAGCCAGCATGCATTGGGGAATGGGGGGGGGGCCTTTAGCAAGTTGTCCTACATGAGGGTTATATCTAGGTTCACTACCATTCCCACAACTTCTGGCTGGATGTGAAAGGAAAATCTCTTGGTACTCAAGGGCAAAATATTTTTAATCTGCCTCCTGTGTAAACCTCTGCTTGCAGGAGAACTGATAACATCAACTATGGGCATTACTAATTGTTTGTTACCCTGTCTGATGAGGAACAGATGAAGGAGGTTGAGAAAGATATAGACAGTTGAGGTTTTAAACATTATAAACTCTTGGGTGGGAGGTACTGATTATTTGCCTAATACAGTTGCCTCTCTCAATTCATGGGGGATTCCCTCATGAAAATGGTGACTCGCACATATTCAAGTCCCATAGAAAATAATGGTGTACATGCCTATGGCATGGTGGCACGGCGATGCACAGGTGCATGCCACCATTCTGTTAATACCTGCTTGTCCCTCCCGCGAAGAGCAAGGATGTGGATTCCAAGTCTGCGAAAAGGGAGGGACAACTGTAATCTGATATGTGGATGTCAGCTATTCATTGGAGTTTTCGGGCTGTAATTTTGGTCCAACCTGCACTGCAGAAATAATGCAGTTTGACACTGCTTTAACTGCCATGGCTTAACACTATGGAAATCTGGGACTTGTAGTTTTTTGAGATATTTAGCCTTCTCTGTCAGAGAGCTCTGGTGCCACAATAAACTATAAATGCCAGGATTCCATAACATTGAGCTTAAAGTGGTATCAAAATCCATTATTTCTGCAGTGCAGATTAGACTTTTATTTGCATTCGACATATATATTGAGTATATATACAGCACAAAATACCACTGGTCTCTAAATGATCTCTAAACAAAACTGTTCCAGGAAAACCCCTGTGTCTTTGCAGAACTTGTAAAAATTACTTTTGGGGAATATGACTTCCAGAATGCCCTAGCCACCATGACCAGTGGCCTTGTTGGCTGGAAAAGTCCAGGAGTAGTAGTCTCAGAAATTAATTTTTCAAGTTCTCCAGTCTTAGGACCTTTCATTGCTCAGAAAAATGAAGAGTGTAACTAATGTCCTCCTGATAAAATACAGCATTGTTGAGGACTTAAACTGGTTTTATAATTTTTAAAGCAACATTACAACTTCACAGTTATACAACAGTTGTAGAGGGATAATTAGGGCCAAGATACTGTCATCTCATGAGCTTGAACTAACTCTGCTGTTTCAGCTATAAGGGCTTGGTAATGGCATGTAAGCATGGTTTGCCTAGGTTACATGACCATGGGCCTTTGCAGACAGCCAGAAATAGTGCACATTAAATTGAGGCACTGCCCTGGCTCAGTGCTAGGGAATCATGGGAATTGTATTCTTTTCTGAGACATTGAGCCTTCTCTGTCAAAGAGCTCTGGTGCCACAATAAATTACAGTTCCCATGATTCCCTAGCACTGAGCCAGGGCAGTGCCTCAATTTAATGTGCACTATTTCTGGCAGTCTGCAAAGGCCCCATGTCAGTAGCAATTTACAACCCTTAGAATTTCTAACAGTGTTCCAGCGATTACTGCTATTCTGCACTCTGGTATTAGGAGTGTATTCTTTTAAAATGATTTATTGTTTTAACTTTCATCATACAAGTAAATGTCAGTACAAGATGAATTAACCAGAATAAAATCAGTTCAAGCATATAACCAAAAGTGTAATGTATATTTAATTAGCATTTCTGAACAGTGTGAGAACACACACTCTCTTGTATACATTTACCTAAAGTAAGAAAAGCCCAACAGAACACAATAGTTTCCTTTGCCATAAACATGCATAGGACTGCACTGTGTGCTTCCTTTTTTCCTCTCCCAGCCTGTATTTATCTGATTATTTGGTTTGAGACATAAAGGTCTCCCACATAGCAGAAGGGTCCCTTCTGTCTGCAGGACACTTTTGATCCCCTGGAGCTTGGTTTGAGAGTTGGATTATGACTGTGGAGATCAGGGTTCAATTCTCCACTTGAACATAAAAATCCATGGGGTAAACTTGGGAAAGTCACACTCTCTCAGGTTTGCAATGGCAAACCCTCCTCTGAAGAACCTTGCCAAGAAAACCTTATGGTGGTTCTCCTTAGGGTTGCCATAAATCAAAAATCACTTGGGAGCACAGAATAGCAACAACAGCTTTTCCAGAGGCTGAAGAGGAGAGGTGGTGAATGTTAGTTTTTCCCTTATCCTGTAGTCACCCTCCCAAATCCCCTTTAACACACTAAAGGAGAAAAAGAACCCACCCCAACTTTATGTTCCTGGTGGCAGCATAGTAACTTTAGTTCCAAACTCACCCTACTTCCTATTTTATTTTTTTAATGCAAGCCTGAAGTCTTCAGGCCAATGTTCCAAGCATGGTTAGATCTAGTTCTGCTTTGCCACATCTTTCAAGTTGTAAGGAAATATATAGTATTACAAAAATTAGCAAAGGTAGGCATAAACATATGGCCTGTAGCTATCAGAGTAGCTGGCAGTTTTGAATCTTAACACATGTTTGATGGAAGCAACAATCCCCCTTCCCTTTATTCATAGGGAGCTGTTAAATAGGCAGGCTTTCTCATACTCAGTATTTCAATAAAGTATTATTATTCTAAGAAGTGAGGTGGAATCTGCAATAAAGGAAAAGGGGAAAATAAATCACTGGGAACAGATGATATCCCAATTGAACTTCTACAGTGCCTACAGACAGATGCAACTTCAGTGCTAACTGAAATATGCCAACAAATATGGAAAACAAAGCGGTGGCCAACATACTGGAAACACTTGATATACATACCAATCCATGAGAAAGGATACAAAAGATTGCAGCAACTATAGGACAATAGCACTAATCTCACATGCAAGCAAAATTATGCTCAACATTCTGCAGCGTAGACTCCAACCATACATGGAGAGAGAAATTCCAGAGATCAAAGCAGGGTTCAGAAAAGGAAGGGGCACTAGGGACCACATTGCAACCATACAATGGCTAATGGAGCACACCAAAGAATTCCAAAAAAGTGTCATCATGTATTTCATCGACTACAGCAAAGCATTTGATTGTCTAGATCACAAAAAGCTATGGAAAGCACTGAAAGACAAGGGGTGCCACTACATCTGATAGTCCTAATGAGGAATTTGTACCAAGGGCAAGAGACCACCATCAGAACAAAATTCAGGAAAACAAAGTGGTCCCCAATAGGCAAAAGGGTCAGGAAAGGCTGTATCCTATTACCCTACTTGTTTAACTTATATGCTGAAAACATCATAAGAAAACCAGAATTAGAATCGGAAAAAGGAGGATTTAAGATAGAAGGAAACAATATTAACAACCTAAGATATGTGGACAACAGCATATTACTAGCAGAAGACATTCAGGAATTGGAACAGTTAATAAGGAACGTCAAAGATGAAAGTGCAAAGGCAGGTCTGATGCTGAACATAAAGAAAACAAAAATAATGATCACAAAAGAAGTACACAAATTCAATCTAGACAACAAGGAAACTGAAATAGTTAAAGAATTCCGATAGGATCAAACATTGACCAGAATGGAGACTGCAGTCAAGAAATAAGAAGACTAGGAATGGGAAGAGCAGCTATGAAAGAACTGGAAAAGATACTGAAGAGCAAGACATACAACTGAGCACTAAAGTCAGAATTGTCCAGGCCATTGTATTCCCAATTAGCATGTACTGATGAGAGAGCTGGATAATTTGAAATGTGGTGCTGGAGAAGAGTACCCAGGATACCATGGACAGCCAAGAAGACAAACAAATGGGTTCTTGAACAGGTCAGACCAGGGCTCTCCTTGGAAGCAAAGATGATCAAATTGAGACTATCGTACTTTGGCCACATAATGAGAAGGCACGGATCACTAGAAAAAACAATAATGCTAGGAAAGGTAGAGGGTAGAAGAAAGAGAGGAAGACCACAGACCAGATGGATAGACTCGATCAGAGAGGTTATGGGCAAGGGCTTGCAGGATCTGGGCAAGGCGGTGGAAGATAGGGATTCTCGGAAATGTCTCATCCACAGGATCACCATGAGTTGGAACTGACTCAAGGGTAGCTAACAACAACAATTATTATTTTAAGTAGCAGATTTCTGGTCTTAGCCTCAAGGGGAAAAGTTTCAAACTGCAAGTGGTTATTCCACAGACACACCTAGATCTCTGGTTTTAGTGAAGCATGAAAAAGCAGCCCGGCAACACCTATAAATATAGTGCTCATTTTTTGTTGTTTTTTGTTTTCACTATTTATAGGGCTCCCAGATCTTGGAGTGTGACCTAAAGTCTCAGGCTTAGACTCTCTTCTCTAGTTTTGAGTGAGTAAGAGAAAGGAATTTCAGAGTGAGAACCCTGCTTTGAAAAGTGTATATGTCTTCCTCACTTTATAGATTTGGTGTTTTTTGTTTGAATTTCATGCTGTGTGCAACTGTACTTGATGACACCACTAGAGAGATGTCCCTTGTAACAATGGGCCTTTGCAGACTGCCAGAAATAGTGCACATTAAATTGAGGCACTGCCCTGGCTCAGTGCTAGGGAGTCATGGGAATTGTATTTTTTTCTGGGACATTGAGCCTTCTCTGTCAGAGCTCTGATGCCACAATAAATTACAGTTCCCATGATTCCCTAGCACTGAGCCAGGGCAGTGGCTCAATTTAATGTGCACTATTTCTGGCAGTCTGCAAAGGCCAACTATCCCTATAACATCAACTAGTAGATGCCCCCTGTAGCATTATCCCATAATGACAACATCCTGTAACATTTCAGGATTTGGCTCTGTGCTCATAGGGCTTAGTATAGCCCTGACCTGGGCATGTTGACATGTAAAGCTGATACATATTTGCTGTTGCCTAGGATTATTAATTGTCCACATGTATAAGAATGTTCTTCCCAAGAAGTCATATTTTTCTGATAATTCTGGGTGGAATACTTGCATGCTCTTATGTTGGCATGAATTCCATGTTTTTCCAAGTTCTTCTTCAAGTGAGTGAGTGTGTGTGACCCTGGCTTGCAGCTGAAACAGAATTTTGATTATGCTGGATACTATTGCCACAAAATGAATTCTTCTGCAACAATTCTTCATCTAATATTTCATGTGTTACTTTTTAGCTGAGAAAGGCTCACCTTTCTAGGGAATCTGTGCATTACTTGGCAATGAAAGCACAGAACATTTATCCACTGCACAGGATAGTTGCATAATCCTACAAGGTAGTGCAAACATAGCAACATACATATATGCACACCCATTTCATTCCTCATTAATGTGCAAATATTAGCTAAAATGGTTACACCCACAAAAATTCACTTGGTAGCAAGAATATTCTGAATACTACTATTATGTATCCCCCGCATCTGTTTTTTAATGCTATTCACATTTTATCAAGACATATTTTCAACAAGAAAATATTCCAGTCTGAAACAATGTTTCAGGATGACATGAGCATGTGCAGGACACAGTTGTTAGAGGTCGATACAAGAATGAGAATTGGATCAGCTTTTTATTACTGTTCTACTTTCCTGCTTAACTATCTTCAGTTTCACTACTTTCAAAATCCAAAAGGCAAATCATAAAATGAATCCATTTTAAATAATTCCTTTACATTTTGCTGAGGTAGGTACTTAAGGGGTGTTAGAAAAGAGTGATAAACAAGCCTACAAGCCAGATGAATCAAGATGGGACTGCATTGATAAGCAGGAATGTAAGAAGGAAGTAGATATGTCAACCAGAAGTCCATACAGTGCAGATGGAAATCAATCTATGTTTGTCTTTATAAACAAAAAACAAGTAAACCATTGTAAGGAGTTAAGCGAAATAGCCTATTCCAAGAGACGCAGGGAAAAGGCAAACATAGGGAGGATTAGGTTAAGCCTTGTTGGATGAGGATGGGGAAACTGGCTTAAAATTCAGGAAACTGAATTTCCTAATCATTCTCAGGATGCATGACTATGGATTGCTTTGATAGGGCTTCCCTAGTAAATGTGAGAATGTAATCTATAATGTTATATATTTTCAAAGTCTTTGATGTACAGAAAGAAAGGTGACCTTTTCATGGCACTTTGTCAAAATAACAATCTAGATCTCTTGAACTAAAATATCTACTTCGAGATGGCCTTTTTCTCAGTCTTCTTTGAGTCCCACCAATGTTTCAAGCATGCATGATGCTTGGACACAAGATAGGGCCTCCTTGGAGGTTGTCCCTAGACTCTGGAACTCCCTTCCCAGGGAGGTTAGAATGGACTACTCTTTGGGTACATCTACACTGTAGAAATAATGCAGTTTAACACTACTTTAAGGGTTATAGTGCCATCCTATGGAATCTTGGAGTTTGTAATTTTATAAGGTCTTCAGCTTTCTTTGGCAAAGAGTTCTGTGCCTCACAAAACTACAAATCCCACAATTCTGTAGGATGGAGCCATCAAAGTTAAAGTGGTGTCAAACTGTATTATTTCTACACTGTAAATGCACCCCTTGTTGTCCTCTCATCTGCAAGCTAAAACCTTTTTATTCAGGCAGGCTTTTAAAACAGAAAGTTTTAAAAGAATGGGTTGGGAAGTGCTGTAATTGAAATTGTTCTGTTTTGAAGGGCATTTACCTTTTGATATTCATTTTATTCTTTTAATGTGTGGTGTGTTTTAATAGTGCAATAGTTTAGCTCTATTTTAATGCTAAGTTTTTGGTATGTTTTTAATTGTATTGTTCTTTTAAATTGTGAGCCACCTTGAGTCCCAATTTTGGGGGGGAAGATGGGATATAAATAAATATAATAATGATAATGATAATAAAAATAATGGAAAAACACAGTAGATGCTAATGGCTCTGATATCAGTGTGGTGGTGAATCCACTGTGGGTTTTAGTTTGAACTTTAAAGGAGGTATTCATGGTGTTGTACCCTGTCTCCAAAACACAAAGAGCACCCCAAAGTGCTCTTCTAAAGTTCTGATTCCAACCCAATCTGGATTCCTCATCAGAGTAACATCAGAACCACTACTAGCTTCCACTGAATGGTTTGGTTAAAAATTAAAAATTGGGGCAGCACAGCGGCGTCCTTGGGCTGGAGAGGACTGTGCCTGATTGTCTCCACCTGCACAGCCCTCAGAGAAGCCGCGCCAGCAGTGGAACCCAGGGACACCAGAGGGCTTAAATACCCTCAGATACCACCTTGTCCCCGGGCAGCACAGCAGCGGAGGCGGCGTCCTTGGGCTGGAGAGGACTGTGCCTGATTGTCTCCACCTGCACAGCCCTCAGAGAAGCCGCGCCGGCAGTGGAACCCAGGGACACCGGAGGGCTTAAAAACCCTCAGATACCACCTTGTCCCTGGACAGAGCAGCGGACTGAGCCTTGCCTCCCCGGCGGCGCACTGCAGGGAAAGCGAACTGCACCATCTGGGCCTGCTCCAGGCCCTATCACCACCAAGCCCGGTAGGGAGCGGCGTGGCGTGGAGGAAGAGGAAGACGGGACCACCTGGGCCCTTAAAGGCCCCACCGAGCCTTGCCTCCCCAGCAGCGCACTGCGGGGAGAGCAAATCTGCACCATCTGGGCCTGCTCCAGGCCCCAATCGCTTCCAAATGGCATGATGGCAGGGCCTCAGGCTGCCCCAGGCTGCCTGAAGATTTTAAACTGCTTGGAGGACTCAGTAGTTGGGCTGCTGTTATTTTGGATGGTCTTGGAGGATCACCTCCTCCCACATCCTCTCTCTTTTTTCATCTATGCAGTCGCTGCCGGAACTAGAGACTGGAATCAGCTGGTTACTTATCTCCCCCTCTGCACTGCAGAGTTGACCACGGTCTGGGAGCGGGTATTCAGGTTGTGTGGGGGCAGGGAAGGTATGGCGGTAACAGAGCCAACAAATGTTACAAAAGAAGGAGGGATCAATGCTTAATATCAATCCCTCCTTCAGTTTCCTCTGTTGCCCAGGATAACTTGGAGAGCGTGCCAACCATTCCACTGCTCTTCTGCAATACCAGGTCGGTCAAGAACAAGACTCATATCATCCACAATCTTTTAGTGGATGAGGGGGGCGACCTGGCATGCTTTACTGAGACCTGGCTGGGGGATGCCAGCTCCGC
>CM034701.1:116621058-116637864 GCA_020142125.1 Phrynosoma platyrhinos | reverse complement strand
TACTGATAACACCCAGCCCCATGTCTCCAGATGATCTCACCCAGCAGCCTCATATAGATGTTAAACAGCATCAGAGACAGAATGGCACCCTGCAGGATGCCACACGTAAGATCTTTTTTTGCAGAACAGCTGTCCCTGAGCAACACCCTCTGGGACCTGCCCGAGAGGAGGGAACGGAACCACTGCAATGTAGTGCCTCCGATTCCTAACCCACTCAGGCGATCCAAGAGGATGCTGGGACCTATCATATCAAAAGCCACTGAGAAGTCTAAAAGCACCAACAGGGTCACACTTCCCCTGTTGATGCTCAGACGCAGTCATCGATCAAGGCAACCATGGCAGTCTCAACTCCAAATCCCATCCTAAAGCCAGTTGGAAATGGGTCTAGATAATTGGTTTCATCCAAGACCACTTGGAGTTGAAGAGCAACTGCCCTCTCAATCACTTTGCTCAAAAAGGGTAACATAGACACCGACCTATAGTTGTTCATATCCAGGGTGTCCAGGGAACATTTTTTCAGAAGCGGCCTAACTGCCACTTCCTGTAAACAGGATGGGACAAGACCTTCCCTGAGGGGTGCATTGATGATGTGCATAAGGAACTTTCATCAAGGCACTCCACCGCCCCAGCCAGCCAGCCATGAAGGGCAAGGATCAAGAAAGCAATTTGTCTTCCTCACTCTACCAAGGAGCTTGTCCATGTCCTCAGTACTCAAAGACTGAAATTGATCCAGTAAATTTACATCAACGGAGATACTGGTTCTGTTACCAAAGTAGCATCCAAGTCAGTTCTTACTTGAAAGATTTTATCTGCAAAGAAGTTGTTAAACGTGTCACAGCAGGCCGTTGTTGGGTTACGTAATGGGTTCTGCACAGGTGGAACCTACATCGATTCCCTTACCACCCTAAACAGCTCTGCTGGATGGGACTCTGCAGACACAATACGTGCAGAGGAGAAAGATTTCTGCACTGCACATATTGCCTCTCAATAAGACCAAAGGAAGTTCCTATGATAAGTCTTGTAAGATAAGTTTTCCGCCAGGTGCGCTTTAGTTGTTGTCCAACCTGCTTCATTCTCCTAAGCTCTTCTGTATACCATGGCTTATGATTTGAAGAGGGTTGTAAAGGACACTTGGAAGCGATCATGTCGATAGCCTTGATAAGATTGGTGTTCCAGGTATTAACCAAAGCTTCTACAGAATCACCGGCATTACCAACCATTAAACCCTCTAAGGGTTTCTGGAATACAGTTGGTTCCATTAGCCTTCTAGGGTGGACCATTCTAGTGGGTCCACCACCCCTGGTGGGGCGGACAGTGGCTCTTAGTTCAGTCTTGACCAGGAAATGATCCGTTCATGATAATGCAGAGGTTTTTATTACCTCCGTCCATGGATATTCCTGTTCTGTACTAAAGACCGCATCGAGAGTATGACCTGTACAATATATGGGCCCGACGACCAATTGGGATAGGCCCATGTTTGTCATGGATTCCATGAACTCCCGAGCCACACTGGTTATATTAGTCAAACTGGTCTCGAGTAGAATGTTGAAGTCGCCCAGGACTAAAAGTTTGGGTGACTCAAGCAACAACTCTGAGACCAGCTGTGTCAGCTCGGTTAGGGAGTTTGCTACACAATGGGGTGGTCGGTATACTAGCAGAATCCCCAAGCTATCCTTGGTCCTCAAGCTCAGGTACATACACTCAAAGTGGACTGTGTCCGGACAGGTATCCTGGTCAAGGCCAAGTTATTCTTATAAACCAGAGCCACTCCGCCGCCCCCACCGCCCCGCCCCCCTGCCAACATTGAGAAAAGTCTTTTAAGTTTGGGACACCTTAGATAGTGGGTATGTGGCTGTCAGAGAATAGTTGGTGCCAAGCTGAGGGAAATTTTGAACCCAGAGGGCTGAGACAAAAAGAGAGTTATAGGGCAGGAGACACAAGAGGGTCCCGAGTTCAAGTGTCTCCATCACATATTTGTGGCAGCGGTGGGATCAAAAAGACTCATTGTGCTGCCATCAGAGGAAAATAGTTGGGTGAGTGAGTCTCACCAACACAAAGAGGTGGCAGACTGAGGAAAAAAATAAAAGGTTTTAAAGAGATTTTGGGCAGTGCCATGTTATCATCATCACAATAATTTTGATACATGAAGCAAGTTATGAAAAACAAATGGGCTCCAGCTTGAATACTGAGAAATATTTTGGAGCTTTTTAGTCTTCTCTGTTGCATCCAATCTCCTTCACCCCAACAGTGTCGAAAAGTCAGACTTGCTTGCACAGCTACAACACTGCCCAGAGCGAAAAGAAATTGGAATTGAGTCTATTGCTATAATTCTTGTAACTACTGTGGAATCATAAGCATGAGACTTCACTCATTGGCCAAATACATTTCACTTCACTTCAGAACAATTGGGAAGAACACTGATTGTACCTTTTACCCTATAACACTGCTTCTACCAGTGGCATCACTAGGAGGGTGCAGTGGTGCAAGCCACACCGGGTGACACCCCAGAAAAGGAGTGACACCCAATTGGGGAGGGGAAGTGCCCACAGTCCTGTTTCCCCATGGTGGCAGTTGTTCCTCAGGGGGGAGCTGCCACTACCCCAAGGAAGGACAAGGCTGAGGGCATTTGGCCCTACTTCCTCACAGCAGCAGTGGTTCCTCAGGAGGAGCTGCTGCCACTGTGAGGAAGAACGAGGCTGAGCGCACCTGCTTCCCCTTTCCTCACAAGGAGTTCCTCACAAGAAGCCACCACCACAGCAGGGAACAAGAAGGCGAAGTGTCCCTAACCTGCTTCTCTGCTGCAGCAGTCTCCTCATGATGAGGCCCCCACCATCATGGCAAAGGAGAAGGGGTGAGTGATGAATTTTGGGCACACCCCCTGCAAGCTCTGCACCACCACCATCCCCAACCGGCTGACACCAGGGCTGGCAACGTCACTGCTTCTACAAGGTCTGGAGACTGGCTTGCAATATGGACCAGATGATGACCCAAACAGGCACATAGAAACACCTAGAAACATGGTGAAACTCAAATAGAGAGGTTGGTCAAATTATTGGAGGTACTTGAAATGTACAAATTAACAAGATCCATGCAAAACAAGCATTTGGATAACTATTTGGAAGATTGGGGGAAAAGTGTTTAAGTATCTATCCCAGGAATGGGGAGAAAGTTTTGTTTGTGATTTTAAAACTGATTAAAGGACAAGGAGTGTAAAAAGTGTTACTAATTAAAAACATAAAAAGCAAGCAAACCAAACAAATAAACAAACAATCAAAACTATCTTGAAAATGTCTTAAAGAGTTTTGAACAGGTGGATAGTAACAGGTATGTGTGCATGTATACTCCTGCATAAATACGTACGTGGGGGTGTATGTATGTACATATACAGATGTTTACGTAAGCAGAATATTTCATTAATTATATTATCACAGATGGTTAAGATGAATATTGTAGCAACAAGAGAGATAAAGTGGGGGTTAAAATGATTTGTTGAAATAATTCTGAAGTTGTACAGAGGGAAGTAATGAGTGAATATTGAAAGTATGTAACTGAATTAATGTAAATGTGTGTAAATAAATGAGTATGGGGTGGATAGATAAGGATTTGAGGATGGGGAATATATGTTATTGCTTAGTTGGTTATTTTAAATGATTACATTAAACTGATAATAAAGATATTAGGGGTGGGGGGGAGAAAAGAGATAAAACTCACCAACTAGCTTGTGGTTGCTGTTGTTGCTTCTGCTTCAATTTATTGTGACCCTATGTTTCTTTTTTTGTTTTGCACAATAGACACTTATTGGGAAGTAACCTCCACTAGGCTCAGTATAACTTGCTTTTTTTTAGTAAATATACATGGCATTGTGTTCTTAGCTGCTTGTATTCTACAGCAGATATATGGTCTACAGACTGATACAGGCTGATGGCTGATATCCATTGTTGGAAGTAGGAATGTTGGAAAATTCTTATACAAAATCTTTTTATACATGCATTTTCATATTCCATTTATACGAATTCTGTAGCAATAACATACAAAGTCTGCATGGTGTTGGAGTTTTTTGCTGGATATGGCAATTTTTGTAAACATAAACACAAAACAATTATTCAAAAATGTTTGAAAAGCATTTTTCTCAAGTGTAGGGAAGTTCTGATGAGAAGAAGTTTGGACTGACAAGAATTTTTGCAGTTTGCAACTTAGCCTGTCCAAAATTTGCTTGTGCTTTTATGTGCAGGAAATAACATTTTGTTGTTAACTGCCCTTGAGTCAATCTTGACTCATGGCGACCCTATGGATGAGACATCTCCAAAACCCTCTGTCCTCCACTGCTCTGCTTAAATCCTGCTACCCCATACCTGTGACCTCCTTAATAGAGTCCATCCATCTGGCATGTGGCCTTCCTTTCTTCCTACTTCCCTCCACCTTCCCCAGCATTATTGGTTTTTTCCAGAGTCCTCCCTTTTCATGATATGTCCAAAGTACAACAGTCTCAGTTTGGCCATTTTGGCTTCCAGGAAGGTATCCACTTTGATCTGCTCTATGACCCATTTGTTTGTCCTTTTGGTTGTCCGTGGGAACCTCAGCACTCTTCTCCAGCACCAGATCTCAAATGCATTGATTTTCTCCCTATCATCTTTCTTAACTGTCCAGATCTCACATCCATACGTGGTAATAGGAAATACAATGGCTTATATGATTCAAACTTTTGTGCTGAGTTGTATATCTTTGCATTTTAGAAACTTTTCTAGTTCTTTCATGGCCACCCTTCCCATTCTTAGTCTTTTTCTGATTTTCTGACTGAAGTCCCCATTTCTATCAATGTTTGATCCCAGGTATGGGAATTCTTTTACTATTTTTATTTCTTCATTGTCTAGGTTGAGCTTTTGAAGGTCCTCGGTGGTTGTAATTTTTGTTTTCTTTATGTTCAGCATCAAGCCTGCCTTTTTCTGTGCATGAAATAAAATTTTCTGCCCAGAAAATAATGTTATTTATTTTATATTATTTTATAATGTTATAATATTACATTATTACATTATTTATTTTATATTATTTTATAATATTACCCTACTTTATTTTTTGCATAGAAAATGCTGTTTCCTGTATAGAAAATGCTGATTTCTATTTTTAAAAAACACATGAAATTTTTGCACAGAATAAGTCTTGAACTGTGGGTAGTTTTCAAAGACTGTGCAAATACACTTATGAGAAAACCTTATGGAAATATCTTTCTGAGTTGGAAAACATGTTTTCCATGGGGTAGTCCAGAAAAGATGTTAAAATACACATAGGCCCAAGAATTTAATTCACATCCTGGTTAATATAAATATTTAGTTTTCTTGTGTGTTTCTACATTAGGAACCAACATTTCATGATAACACATGCACCAATTTCTAGACATATGCTAGAGTTCTATGAGGTATATAAATATATATTTATACATAATCTACTCATAATAAAAAGAAGCTATTCCTTTATATAGATGAAGGACATCACTTCATCTTGAGTGCATCTTTGATGACAAATTCTCCAAGATACAAAATGTTGTGATTTCTGATCCTCTCCTAATTCTTTGAAAAGGCTGTTTTCTTCTTCAAGAAATGTTAGTCTTATCCACAGGATTTTAGAGTTTTTGGTTGCTTCAGTACCTGTGTATTCTTTTTAAGGAAAGAATCAGTTCATGAATAGGTGGTGCTCCTAACACTTTCACAGTATTTGCAACTCTTGTAAAACCCATTTTGATCTGGATACCAATGATTTTGTCCTCAGAAAGCTTCACAAATCCATCACAAAGCCAATTTCCAGAGAAGATCACATCTATGCAGTCATCACCTGAAAGAGCTCTCTGGGGCAATTTGCTGAGTTTGCAATGCCTGCAGAGAAGTAATTTTTCTTCACTGCCTCTACCGCCCTACGATAGACATGATGGCATATTCAGATCAATATATATATATAACCTGCAATCCAACCAACAACAACTCCATTTCATCACCTGAAGGTTCTCAGAAATCCAGGGAGCTTTCCAAGTTCCACATCACTGGAGATAGCACTCTGGAGAGATTATGTTCTAGTCCTGCTCAGTCCACTATTCCACAAGACCAGGGCACAGAGCTCAGCTTGAAATTTCCCTAGAGCAAAGAGCTCTGAGACATGTTGAGCCAGGGGATTGCTGAGACAAGTGAATATCCTCTACCAGAGCACCAAAGGAAAATATCTTCAACATGTGACCAAAACAATATTGTGGAGGAAAGAGCACACATACAACAACACAGCAACTTTTAAAAATAATGTCTTTAAAAGAAAATCCACTTGTATGGTGGCATGGAACACATTTATTCAGGAATAACACTCAGGGAGAAGAAACAAGGATATATTGAACCTCTGGACTAAAGACGTCATTTCTGAAGTATTCATGCATCTTAGTTCTTTTCTCTATTTATTAACTATGATGAATTATCTATAATGTGAACAGGACGCAAAAATATATTTAAGGTGATAAGTATGAGGCTTCAAGAAAACATGAAACTAAAATGTGTTATGTTTTATGCCATTATAGAAGTTTACATAGGAAAACAGGTTTTCAAGAGAAAAGTTGAAAACACTTCAAACACTGTATATTAAGAACAAGCTGGAGAGAAGCTTGCTAAATTACAATGGACCTGACAGCACTATTTCACCCTTCCATGGGACAGCAAGACCAACATCAGTATACATAAACCAGAAAAATTTCCCAACACAGTTAGGAAACCTTTAAATAAGTGAAGTCTTCGGGACAAACTATCATAAATATGCATAAAAGAGAGGGTACCACTGATCTGAAAGTCACTACTATTCATGAAAAAAACTGTTATCAAAATTTATTCAAGAAATGTATGGTCATTTATTAAATATATGAGACATTTATGAAAAACTCAAACATCTATAACGTGACTGAAGATGCATGTTCTTTGACAGCTGGCTATCTATCTTGTCATCCTGTAGTTAAGTTGAGGGACATAGATCAAAATAAGCATCTGAAGTATATTTACTTAAAGTATTTCACTGGTTCCAGGAGTCCTGCTGTTGAGGGTCTGAGTGCCTTGTACAGAGATATTTGCATTCTTTTTTAGGTGCAGGCAGGAAGTCCAGTCCTTTCTCTTTTATTCATTCTGCTATTCAAGTTTATTGAACCGTGACGATGTAAACATGGAATGTGTAAACAGCTAACCACTGATTCAGAAGGAGCTTCATCAAACATCCTGGACTGGTCGATAAGGATCACATAACATTGTATAAGGAGAAGGTAAACGTGTCGACCGAATGATTAAGCCTCTTGGTTTCAGCCATGAGTCATCCAGCAAGCTCTCCAATGGAGTGAAGCTCAAGAATGAACAGTGCAGGAAAAGCTTTATTCCATGTCTAAAGGAGACAATTCACTTCTATACAGTCACTCTAGTTCATCCATGCTTTCTTCAGAAATCTACAACATAAATCTTTAGACACATCATTAGAGTTCATAAAATGTTGCAATTAAAATATGACCAACTCTCTCTGAAGCATTTCAAGCAAGCCCGCAAAGCAAGATCCAGCATGAGACATACTAACTTCCTTGTAGCAAAATAATGATAGTTTTGACACCATAAATATGTTTCAATCATAACTTCTGCTCTAAGAGAAAGATTCTGACAGAGATAAGAATAGAATTGCCTGACATAAAAAGCAATCTTGATATCTGTATAGACTGCAGACTCAGAATAGCACCACTAGAACACGTGTATGTGTGCATTACCAATAGGCCCGTAAAAGATTGCAGTGGTACACAATATAGGGGCAGAGATACTCAAAATATTCACACAAAAAGAAACAAAGGGAGTCAGGGCTGCCAAACATCCCGATGAGAATTGTATATGATAATTGGGCATGAAATATTAACTGTTGACTGGGTGGAAAAGAATAAACGTGGGGAAGGGGATAATAGAATGAAGCATCCTAGGGGGGAAAAAGTCATAATACGCTGACTAGGATCTTAAACCTGAGAACATCACACCACAACAGTTTGTTACAGGTCTCACATCATTTTTATTATTAAATCATGAAAGAAAGCCTTCTTAGTGACTACTCTCAAGCTGTGGAAGAACCTTCCCAAGACACATTATGGGCCTAAGCAGACGGCTTATTGGGCCGTCTTCGGCACAGGGAAGGGAAGGGGAGGGGCAGCCGCACGCTCGGCGCCACCATCTCCTCCCAAGGTCGTCCTTGGAACCGCTGGCCCTCTGCACGGCCGGAGCTCCAAGGAGAACCTCCTGCCGCAGTGTCCGGACACGCTGCAACGGAAAAGTTGCCAAAAGTGCACTGCAACCTTTTGCGGCGCACTTTCGGCAACATATGAAAGGAGTGCTATTTTAGCGCTCCTTTCCAGCGGCGACGACGGTGCGCCACAGGATCGAGGCATGGGGATGCCTCGGTCCCGCGGCACACCTTCCCAGGGCAGCCCACGGCTGCCCGTCTGCTTAGGCCCTATGTGTCCCATCTGTACTTTTCTTCAGTTGAAGTCCAAAAGACCCTCTTTCCATTCCATCTGCCATTCCCATGTGTTCTGGGGGAGAGAAGATCAGTCAGGCAAAGCTCCATCATGCCTTAGCCCCACCAGCTGATGAGTGGCTCTCAGGGCCTCGGCAGACAACTCTTCCTGAGGTCGCCCTCAGAGTCGCCGGCCCTCCGCACGGCCGGCGCTCCGGGGATGACCTCACGCCGCAGCGACCACATGCGCTGCGGCGGAAGAGTCAGGGAAAGTGCGCCCGCCGCTTTTAGGGTGCACTTTCCCTGACATCTAAAAGGAGCACCAATTTGGAGCTCCTTTTAGAGTCACCGGAGGAGCGCAGAGGTGCGGAGGCTGAGCTCCGCTGGCGCTCCGTCTGGCGGCGTCTCCGGGGCCTCCGTCTGCTGAGGCCCTCAGTCCACATTCCAGCTGCCATTGCTCTAGCCTCTGAAGAAGAGAAAAGTAGCCAGATGCACCTCCATCATGCTTTAGCACAGCAGTACATGGTCCTAAATGTGTATAAGATTCTGTTGCAAGAATTGTATAATCCCTTCAGAAAATGAGTAATATTTTATCATTTTCAAGATCTGGTCTGGAGCTGAATGTCCAGAAAAATGAGACAGGTTAGATCACATACAGAGATAGTAAGTGAAAGGCTAGGAGAATGATTTAATTCCAGTATGTGTTAAGAAAACACAAGCACAAATATGCAGAACAGGCAAACAAGCACACTCCACACTTAACCTTGTAAAGCTCAGCTGAACATAGAGTGCAGTTGTCAGCTCCAAATCACATTTGAGGCATATTGGAAGAAGTCATTTTGATTTAAAAGCAATAACAAAACTCAGTACTGATACTTTCATAGGGGTTATCAATTATAGGGGTACCAGTAATATTGTAAAAGGGGAAGGTAATAATGGTATTTAATGGAGTGTAAAATGGGGACAAGCTGCAGTGTAACAGCTTATGTCAGAAGAGGTGTTATACAATGGAAAACATTATGATCTCAGGGAAAGTATATCATCACTGGCTTGGGGCTTGAAAGGAATTTAACTGAAATCAGATTATAAAATTAGACCACTGCTTCAAGGCCCATTCCCTTCTGTGAGACTTAAATAGTGCAAATTGAATCCACTTTAACTGCCCTGACTCAGTGCTAGGGAATCATGGGAACTGTAGTTTATTGTGGCACTAGAGCTCTCTGACAGAAAAGGCTCAATGTCTCAGAAAAAAATACAATTCTCATGATTCCCTAGCACTGAGCCAGGGCAGTTAAAGTGGACTCAATTTGCACTATTTCTAGCAGTCTGCAGAGGCCCTTAATCTGTCTTCCTTAACCTATCATCACCCAGGTGTGTTGGCCTACAGTTCCCATCATTCCCAACCAGAAGAGCTATTAGCTGTGTTAGTTGGGAATGATAGTAGATGTGTAAGAATGCAAGAGCTGGACAGTGAAAGAAAATCAACTCTTTTGAAATATGGTGCTGGAGAAAAATGCTGAGGATACTGTGGACACTGAAAAGCACAAACAAATGGGTCCTAGAACAGATCAAGCCTGAGATCTCGTTGGAAGACAAGATGACTAAACTGAGGCTGCCATATTTCAGCCACATCATGAGAAGATATTATTCACTAGAAAAGACAATAATGTTAGGAAAATTGCTGTGAAAAAATACTTCATTGTACTCTCATCCAGTAATGAGCCTGATTGCAAAAAGATGTATCTTTCTGTACTTATGAAAGCTTTATTGTTGTGCACCTTCAAGTTGTTTCCAACTTATGGTGACCCTAAAGCAATCTTATCATGGGGTTTTCTTGAGAAGATATTGCCTTACTCTGATGCTGACAGAGTGTGACTTGCACAAGATCATCTAATTCATTTCCATGACTGAGTGGGATTCAAACTCTGGTCTTTCACAGTCCAATAAACTAGACTGGCTCATCATGAAAGCTATGTCTGCTAAAATCTTCATTTCTGGACAACTATTCAAGGAATGGGAGAGCCCATTGCTTCTGGATCTTGTTGTCCTACTTAGGATTGGGGGTGACAAAGAAGCAAATTAATAAATATACTAAACAACCAAGGTATCATTGGGGTTTTGTTGCTGCTCTTAACCACCCACAAGTTGATTTTGACCAATAGTGACCCTGTGGATGAGACAACTCCAAGTCTCCCTAACATCCATAGTTCTGCTTAGTTCATGCAAAGTCATACCCATGAGCTCCTTAATACAGTCCATCCATCTAGCCTGCAGCCTTCCTCTCTTCTACTCCCCTCTACTGTTCCTAGCATTATTGTTTTTTTTCCCAATGAGTCATGGCTTCTCATGATGTCTCAGAAGTACCGTACAACAGCCTCAGTTTTGTCATTTGGCTTTCGGGGAGATTTCTGACTTGATCTGCTCTAGGACCCATTTGTTTGTCTTTTTGGCTGCCCATTGAATCCTCAGTGCTCTTCCCCAGCACCACATCTGGAATGAATTGATTTTCTTCCTTTCTTAACTGTCCAGATCTCACATCCATACGTGGTAATAGGGAACACAGTGGCTTGTATGATTCTAACTTTGGGCCTAAGCAGACGACTTAAAAGGCCATCTTTGGCGCAGGGAAGGGGAGGGGCAGCCACACGCTTGGCGCCCCAACCCCCTCCCGAGGTCGTCCTCAGAGCAGCCGGCCCTCCGCACGGCCGGCACTCCGAGGAGGGCCTCCCGCCGCAGCCTTTCCACGCGCTGTGGCGGAAAAGTCAATGAAAGTGCACCGCAGCCTTTTGCGGCACACTTTTGCTGACTTGTGAAAGGAGCACTAATTTAGCAGTCCTTTCAGGGGCGGCAAAGCTGCACCACAGGATCGAGGCATGGGGATGCCTCGGTCCCGCGGCACAGCTTCCCAGGGCCATTACTCCCAGGGCAGCTTCCCAGGGCCATTCCCAGGGATCAGCCCTGGTGGCGCAGGATCAGCCCTGGTGGCGCAGTGGTTAAATGCCTGTACTGCAGCCACTCACTCATAGACCACAAGGTTGCAAGTTCAATACCAGCCAGGGCTGAGGCTCGACTCAGGCCTGCATCCTTCCGAGGTCGCTAAAATGAGTACCCAGCTTGTTGGGGGGCAATCAGCTCACAGTTGTAAACCGCTTAGACATCCCATAGTGTGATATGAAGTGGTATATAAATAAGCTGCTTTGCTTTGCTTTGCTTTGCCATAAATACCATTATTAGGCCCTTTGTGTAGATTCTCCATGGTCATTATTTTTGTTTTCTTTATGTTCAACAATAGGCCTGCCTTTGCACTTTCTTCCTTGATCTTTCTTAGCAGTTGTTCCAGGTCTGCTAGTATTTTTCTGCTAGTATTATGGTGTCATCTGCATATCTTAGATTGTTGATATTCCTTCCTCCTATTGTCACTCCTGCTTCTTCTATGTCCAAACCTGCTTTTCTTACAAGATGTTCTGCATATAAGTTGAAGAGGTAGGGTGATAAGATGCAGCCTTGTCTGATCCCTTTGCCTGTTGGGAACCATTTTGTTTCTCTGTGTTCTGTTCTGGGAGTAGCCTCTTGTCCTGAGTTCGGATTTCTCATCAGGACTATCATATTTGTTGGCACTCCCATGCCTTTAAGGGCATTCCATTTGCTTTGCTATAGTCTATAAAGTATATGCTGATTTTCTTTTGGAATTCCCTGGTGTACTCCATTACCTATCATATGTTTGCTATGCGGTCCCTAGTGCCTTTTTTTTTCCTGAACCCTGCTTTGACCTCTGGGATTTCTCTCTCCATGTTTGGTTGGAGACTATGTTGCAGAATTTTGAGCATAATTTTACTTATGTGGGAGCTTACTGCTATGGTCCTATAGTTGCAGCAGTCTTTTGTGTCCCCATTTTTGTGGATGAGAATGTTAACAACAACAAAAGATGAAGACAAAGACGGAAAGTGCAGGGAGAGAAACTGGGACCTTTTAAAAGTAGCTGAAAACATGGGATGGCAGAGGATCAATTGGTGCTGTCCTTGCCAAATTGGGACAGTTGGAGGGTATGCAATAGCCTGCACAATAGGAAACACTTTTCACCAGCTGTGACTTAAGACATCATCCATGCTTTCTTCTGTTACCCAGTTTGGGCAACTTCTTGAGGACTGGAGCCACAGAGCCACAAATGTGCAGGACCTCCTAGGAGGTTCACAACTCCCCCTCTACCTATCCATTTACAATGTGGAAAAGGCCCTCGTGCTTTCAAGGGACCATATGTGGGAGAGTTTGGGGCTGAGTTTCAGGTCCTCCTGACAGATGTCATTTATAATTTTTCAACAAATCTCCAGTTCAAGTCTAAAGCAGCATATAAACGTGTAAAAAAAATATTCCCACACACAATCAATAGATATCCCAGGGAATGTTATTGTTCTGTTTACACCAGGTCTCTAAACAAGTTTGAATTTTTGAGTTTCAGTAGCTTAAATTTATCCCCACCACCACCACCATCAAACTAACCGGGTGACCTAGGGCAATTCACACTCTCTCAGCCTCAGAGGACGGCAATAGCAAACCCTCTCTGAAGAATCTTGCCAAAAAAGGGTTTCTATTCTAGGATTCACCTTTGGGTCACCATAAGTCGGAAACAACTTTAAGGCACACCACCACCACCACAATTGGTATCGGAAAATCCTTCTAACACCGCACTTATGGCTTTCTTACTTAAATGAAAGAAGTGCATCACAGCTAGGATACTGCTTAACTTATGCTGGCAGTCCAGGAAGGCAAATGGCTGTGCAAAAACTGCTGGACTGTACCTGGGAACACTTTGTTGCCAATGCTGTTTGGGTCAGGAGGCCAAGCTTCATCTGGATACCATCCAGCTCCTGTTGCAATTCTGGGGTTAGGGTGGGGTATAGAGCAAGTAGCATCTGGATACCTTCTTGGGCAGTATCTGAGAAAGAACAAATTATGCCAATGTAAATTGCCAAGAGGATTTCAGCCTTTGTTGTCAAAGACTCAGTTATTCTCATGCTCCAGTGTATATCCAGTGAGGAAAAAACTCTTCAAGCAACTTTTCTTCACCCTCTGTCAATCTCTCCGATACAACTTATAAATCATAGGATTAAGATATTACACTTGCCATTCCTTCATCTCATAAGGGTATTTTGTTATTCATCTAATCCTCCAGCAACCATCACATAGGTCAGAACCATGCTATGTCCCTGTGTTCCTTCCAGGCAATGATTTGCTCACAGAAACAGGCACATTCATCACAGGAATGGTTACATGCACATAGTAGAGTTTCCTGACCTTTCTTCCCAACAGCATTTTTTTTCCAGCAAAGTGATAAGCATCTATGTTGTCAGAATGAAAATGTTACAAGAATACTTTCTAGCTAACTTACAAAACCAGGGGCTACAAATACTATTAGACTATAGTATCGCATATTATTCATACTGTGCTTCAGATAAGTAACACCAACACAATAAAACAGTACAGAAATAATTGTTGACCTTTATATAAACTGAGAATATTCATCAGTACACAGGGGAATTCAGAATTTGCTGGAATCTTAGTTGGTATTTGTTCAAAAGCTCAAAGATCAGGCTCTCCTTTCCCCACCCTCACTCCTTTGGCAGAGTCTAGAGTAGAAACCAATGAAACTTGAAATTAATGGTATGATTTAGACATGACTATTGTACATTTCTTCAATGGGACTATACTAATTGTAACTAAATCTGGATCTAAGCCTATATTCATTTTTAAAAATCAGATTTATATGGGGTTGGAGAGCCAAAGGATTAAAAATTCACTGTGAAAAACATCAACAAAAATCCCACTTGTTTTGGAATCTGTTATTCATGTCACTACTAATCTGGCCCCTTGTCCATTCTGCCCCCTTTCTTTTTAATTTCTCTCCCTCTTTTTCTTTTTCTGTAGCAGTGTCTGCCTCTTCAACCCTCTACTTTTTTCTTCCTTTTCTCTTACCTAAAACTTATTTTGTACTTAGATTTTATGGAAAGTATTATTCTTGCCATATTGACTTTTTACTCTCCTCTTAAAAGTTGCAGAAATCAGTCTTGTTTTGGTGACACTCCCCTCCCCCCCAAAAAAGTCTGAATGTCCATAAACATTCCATGACAGCTGTTTACCTAACAGGGTTGCCAGTTTACCAGAGGGAAATTATCCTGACCAGTTGTTGGTGGTGGTTTTGCCTTGGAGCCAATTGTCATGAAATCAAGAAGATGATCTCAGTTTCTAGACTGTCCCAAAACATCTGACTCAGTTCCTTGACTACACCTTGGAAAAAAAGCTAGTTAAGGGGGAGTAGGATAGGTCACACATAGCACTCAGTACAGGATTCTGACAACTGGCTTCTGCTTGCTGTTTATGCTCTGTCTTGGGGTAGTTTTTCATTAATTTGAACAATGCAACAGCAGTAGCAGCAGTAGCAACAGACTGCAGTACATAAGCAGTATCATGTGGTTTCTTTGCCTGGTTACTCAAGGGAAGCTTAGGGAAGTAAAAAAATACACGCATATTCATGTTCTTGTCCTCAAGAATAAAGAAAATGAGTGCTCCTAGATACAGCCCAGCTGCTTTTGCACAACCATTTTTTTCTTTTTTTCTTTTTATATATAAAAAACCCACACCTCAGTATCCATGACATTATTTTATACTTAATGCCTTTTTTGGGGGGGGGGAGAAATTATGGGAGGGAATTATTTCTGAAAACAACTACAATTTTGTGCAAAACTCCAGAATTTTTTTTTCCTGAATAATATCTGTTTAATGCAAAAAGGTCAGAATCCTGTTGTGCAGTTACAAATGCTTCACCTAGAGTTATGTACTCGTAATTTTTTCATATTCTTGATCCATACATAGCTCCTAATTTAGGGGATAAGTTGTGACCATGAAAGTCTCCCAATCCTCACTTACCAGGATGCAGAACTGCAACTGACCCGGATATTTTCCTCTATTGATTGGGAAGCAGCTGACTGATGGTTTCATCCCAATCACCTTGCATGAACAATTTCTAGTGTGAGGGTAAATCGTGACAGGAGTCTTGCTTATGCCTGTTGTAATAGAGATTGCTCATGGAAGGAGGTAGGAAATCAGACAGTTGCTTTCCAAGCAATAGGGAAACAGACCTCATCAATAGTAGTGGTTGCTGCCTAGTAAGTGGGATTGGGGAGGTTGGGCTAGGAGTGTGTAGTTGTGTAAATACAGTAGGTACACATCTCTAAGTTCCCAAATGGATTCTGGCTGAAGTTTTTTTTTCACAAACAATTGTTTGCAAAAACATTCCACAGTAAAAAAAACAAAACCAAAAAACACCTTTTAAAATGTGCAAAATCTCTTTGGCCCAGCAAGAGGAAAAACTTTGAAATTATTCATTCTTGTGTGAGAGAATCCCTAACTGTGATCCAAACAGATACAGCCAGTGTATTAAAAAAGAACTAAATGTAATAATCTTTTATTCAGTCAGTTCTGTGTTTTGTGTCTTTTTATTTACAATAGTCTTTCATTCATGGACTTCAGGATGGTGGGCAAGGAGACTAGCTAACCATCCTGCACTGAAATGAACCACCAAGACTCCTATGTAATTGAGCCCCTTCAGGAATCATCAATCTGAAGTGTACTAAATGATTATACACAAAGAGATATTGTCATTGAACCCTTCCAGGAATAGAAAAGGCTGCTTGCAATCTATTATCTGCACACTACTGGGGAGTAAGCTGCACTGAGCACACTCGGGCACTTGTATGTACATACAGTGGCCATAAGGGTCTTCATGTTTAAGGATGTTTCAGTGATAATGGATAGGAAAAGCAGTATACTTTCCCTCTGCAAGTACCTTCAGGTAGGCAAAATTAATAACAGCTTGCCTGCCATGTTGAACTCCCCCTTTAAAAAACAGTTCAGAGGTCCCTGCCCTCATTGAAGAAATTATGAATAATGCCATTCTTTGATTCAGTGGCATTCATTCCTTAGTCTCCAGTACTATGGAGTCAGGAGTCACTCTCAACAGAGAATGATCTGTTATAAGAAGTCAAGATAGCTGCCCTACCCAAACAAGTACCATCCTTCACTAATATGAGTGCCTCATCAACAAGTCATTGTCATAGCAATGGGTCAGGATGATGAAATAACTAGGAGGGAGCTCCTGCAAATGTCCCCCTGCAGTTCCTCTTCCACATCTGAGGTGGCCCAATGCCCAATGATAGGTCTATCCTTAGGAAGTAGTTGCTTCTTGTAGTTTTGAGGGACACTGCTCAGACTCTGCTTTGCTGTTAAACTCTTAGGACCTTATCAAACGCTGGCCACGAA
>CM034701.1:116590612-116619123 GCA_020142125.1 Phrynosoma platyrhinos | reverse complement strand
CCCCCCCCCGCTTATGGGAAAAATGTAGGACCTCGAGTCCCATTGTTTGCTATGGCTGCGTGCAGTGCTGTGTGTGCACCATGAGTGCACACACCATTTTAATGATCAGGGCTTGTCATCCACATGAGCTTGAGTCCACAGATGGCAGGCCCACGTACAGAGCAAGCGCACTGTACATGTATCCTAGTTAGAAGTCTGACAGAATAAAAATTCAATTGTGTTCAATTATTACACTGTCATCTCAGGTTTTAAAATATTGCATTGTACATCCAAAGGAGACACAATGCAATATCCAGTGTCAACAAGTACCACAAAGTCTGTTAAAAAAAAAAAGTCTAGTAAATAAATGTTCACCTTTGCAGCTGTGTAGAAGATAAAAGCTGTGGTTGTTCACAGCTACAAAGCTCCGCAAGATGGGGAGTGTGCCATTTTGGAGTGTATCAATACTATAGCATTATAGCAATTTGATAACATTTTAATGGTCATCCATCCATCCCATGGAATCCTGGAAGTTATAGACTTGAGCTGTTCAGCAGAAAATGTGAATTGGTGTCTGAATCACTAAGCCACCACATCCCACTCATATAATTATAGTTCTTGATAAAATACTACAGTAATTTTCATTCCATTTCCTTTACTACATCAGCCGAGACAGTAGAGGAAAGACACATGAAAGCCTTCCATATTATACATCATGACAGAAGAATGTGATCCCTTGTTCAGCCCCCAAAGTTCTCCATACCACTGTATTTTAAAAGATTCTAGCAGGGCTGGTTCAAGATAGCTTGGTGCCTGAGGAAGAATACTAAAAGATATCTCCACCTTCACTGAATTAAGTTAAGCAGCAATTTACTTGGTAGGCAATATCTTGCACCATGCAGGCAAAGCCAACAAGTCTCTTCTAACATGCTTATGGGAATTGGCACAGAAGGTGGAGGTTGATCTCTCTGCCAGGCTACTTCCCCTAATGCACAATAACAACTGGAGAGAGGACTGTTAGGCAGAGCTCTGTCTCCTCAACTGCTTTAATCAGCTATGTGGGTGCCTCTGTGCTCAGTCCAGCTGTTCTTGAACAGCTGGGAAGGAAGGTGCAGCCCCTGCCCCGCAGTGTAAGTCTGTTCCGTCTCTTCCCTCAGTACACAAGAGCAGCCAGAACAAGCCTGGGTGCACACCTGTAACTGATCGGTGGCTGGTGGGGGGACTCATAGAGCTGTGACTGGCACACACACACATGGGTGTTGCTAGTGACAGAGAGGGGACCTTGTCAAAAGAGATACTAGGTACTTTCTCCAGCAAGGTCTGATAAAGTATATCTGCAGATTTAACCACCCCCAATTATGCCTGCATATGTCACCAGCATTATTGCAGTAAAAAGGCAATAATAGCAAAGTATATAATTAACCATTAATTGCCCATCTGTGATATTCAAATTGCTGCATGAGGTGGCTGCCTCACCCTACCAAACGTCAGAGCTGGCCCTGAGTGCTAGACCCTCATTTTGATCAGGGACTATTAATGATGCATGCAGCATCTTGATAAGTCCTTGAGAGGTAGAAAAAGTCCTTTTGTTACTAATCTAAAATGATTCCTTGACAACACTTTTTCCAAAGTAGGTTTTATTAAAATTGATGTGAGTTCCTCTCAGTAGGTTTGTGCCTGCTTCAGTGACTTCAAATAATTTCCTCTGACCCTAAAGTGACCCTGTCAAATGATTTTCTGGAGCTGAGAGTGTGTGACTCACCCAAGGTCACCCACTGGGTTTCCATGACTGAGTGGGGAATCAAACCCTGACCTCCAGCAAAGTAGTCCAACACTCCAACCACAACACCACACTTGCTTTCTTTTTTGCTGCCTTTTAATTTTCCTTTTTAACAACATAATTTCCCATTGATCTTAATGAGAGACTATTTGGGACCAATTTTATTTATGTTTATCTAATTTTTGTCCCATTAATTCATAGAATCATAGAGTTGAAAGAGACCACAAGGGCCATCCAGTTCAACCCCCTGCCATGCAGGAACTCAAAATCAAACCATACCCAACAGATGACCATCCAGCCTCTGTTTAAAGTCCTCCAAAGAAGGAGACTCCACCACTTTCTGAGGGAATGTGTTCCACTGTCGAACCGCCCTTACTGTCAGGAAGTGCCTCCTAATGTTGAGGTGGAATCTCTTTTCCTGGAGCTTGCATCCATTGTTCCGGGTCCTATTCTCTGGAGCAGCAGAAAACCAGCTAGCTTCCTCCTCAATATGACATCCCTTCAAATATTTAAACAGGGCTATCATATCACCTCTTAATCATCTCTTCTCTAAGCTAAACATATCCAGTTCCCTAAGTTGTTCCTCATAGGGCATGGTTTCCAGACCCTTCACCATTTTAGTTGCCCTCCTCTGGACACACTCCAGTATTTCAACATCCTTTTTGAATTGTGGTTCCCAGAACTGGACACAGTATTCCAGGTGGGACCTGACCAAGCAGAATACAATGACACTATTACTTCCCTTGATCTAGATACTATGCTTCTATTAATGCAGCCTAAAATCACATTGGCCTTTTTAGCTGCCACATCACACTGTTGTCTTATGTTCAACTTGTGGTCCACTAGGACTCCTACATTCCTTTCCCACTTGGTCTCATTAAGCCATATGTCTCCCATCTTATATCTATGCATTTCATTTTTTTGCCCTTAGTGCAGTACTTTACACTTCTCCATGTTGAAATTCATTTTGTTAGCTTTGGCCCAGCTTTCTAATCTATCAAGGTCATTTTGAATTTTCATCCTGTCCTCTGGGGTCTCAGCTATCAGCTATAGGTAACAGACCTATTACTTGAAAGCATGAAGAACAAAATTCAGTCACCACTAACAACTGTGAGACACCAACAATATTATCTTTAGCTAGATTGTGTTCCAAAGTGTCTAGAGAGGGAATTGAAAGGATAGCACAATCTTTGAAGTTTGAAAACACTTATAATTTAACAAACAGAATAGATATAACTCAGTTTTAGAAGATTTAGCATTTACCTTTAATATTTACTTTTTCTTTTGTTTGAGAAATATAATACATAGAATATTTCCCTTAAACAACTGGTTGGCTATAGTGGTTGGGGGGATGGGACAGAGGGCTGGTAAATAATGGGAACTGAATACTAGACTATTATATTGTCCTTTCTATGATCTTATGCTCTTTTTACTTGAAAGCATGCAGAATAAAATTGTGTTAGTTCATGTTAGCATTTTGGAAGATGCTTAACTTCCCCAATTAATATCAGAGTTATTATAAAATGCTTAACTTCAGCTGGATTGTTACCATTAAAAATGGCTGTTTACTGGAATGCAGACTTAAGGAAAAAGTATATTTACAGTTTCATTAAATCAACTCAGGAAGAACCAATAAGTGAGCTCAAATCATATAGGGGCTTGGAGGATCACCCATATTTTGTATAAATAAACATCCATTTAATCTTTATTTTTTATCTTTCTTCTCCCTTTGTTTGTAGTCTCTAGCATTGAAGGCATATCTGGAAAGGTGACCATCATTCCACAACTTACGAAAACACCAGTTATCACATGTAAGTTAATAAAATGAACTACTTCATTTATTCCCTTGTATCCATCAAACAGACCTATAAGAACAGCTAAAAGGAGAAAGTTAAGAAAAGGATGAATACATGGGTAGATAATTCAATAGATAATTAGCAAGTCAGACCTTGGCAGCTTTGGAAAAGAATGCATTTTGTATGCATTCCCTGACTAAAAATGTCTTCCCTAAATCTGTGTGCCTTGAGCCTTTTGATGTTTTTATACTCTATGTTTGTTGTGGCTGCTTTATTGCCAGTACTTTTTGATTTAGGATTCTACTTGGAGTGTTTTATTTACTGCTATGACTTCTTCTTGTTTCCATCTTGTTGTCCCTTCACTTTAGTTTTTTGGTTAGAAAACCCGGTTTACTATTTTTAGTCCTAGGATATACTTGCAGGTCAATCCTGAAGAAAAGTAGAAATAAAGGAATACATTTCATACTTCCTGGTGTTCTTTAGAGGCTCTCAGTCTAGAGCAGGGGTAGGCAACCTTTCCCCTTTAAGGGCCGAGGGACTTCAGCTCCCAGAATCCCAGGAGCTATTGGCCAACATGGGACTATTGGCCAACATGGCTGGGGCTTCTGGGAGCTGAAGTCCCTTGGCCCTTAAAAGGGAAAGGTTGCCTACCCCTGGTCTAGAGATTGTACTCTTTAGCACAGGAAAATAATGGAAATCTAAACTCTTTGCTTTTTTTTTTTTTTTTTTTAGTAGTGTCACATTATAAGCACCATAGAATCATAGAATCATAGAGGTGGAAGAGACCACAAGGACCATCCAGTCCAACCCCCCTGCCATGCAGGAATACACAATCCACATTACCAGTCTACATTTTCTCATTATAAGGGGATCACTTAACTAGGGCTCTGTCTTCACAGACCAAATAAAACGGCTTCCCTTCATCCTCTCAGTGCAAACGGATAGGACAGTTTCCAGCCTGCTCAGTACCAAAACTGGAGTAAACCTTTCTTATAACATATTAAACTACCTCCCTGTTTGCTCTGGATCTTCCCAGAAGACCTGGGACCCTCTGTCCCAATACTGGGCAGCTGGTTAAGATGTGTCCTGCTGAGCTGCCCAGCATTGCCACCACTGCTGCTGCCAGTCACTTGCTCTGAGGTCAGAATGAGGTGCCCAGCCATGTCATCATTGCTGGGTGCCTTGTTCTGACCTCAAAGTGAAGCAACCCACAGTGGCAGCAGATGTACCAGGCAGATCAGTGGGATGTGCATGCAAACAGAGGGCCTTTGTAATGGGGGAGGATTGAGGCCACTCTGGGGCAAGGATACTCCAGTCTGTCCCTGGAGTATCCTGGCCAGTGCAAACAGGACCTAGGTTATTTTGAAGCACATAATTTTTTTTGTGATAATACTGGTAGAGTTGGGGATGTGACCACAATCATGTAGACCAAGCATGCTCTATCCTTTCCAATTCTGGAGGCCTTTTATATTGAATGCATTGTCACAGTAAATAGGACTGCAATTTTTATTTTTATTTTTTGCCTTTACAGATTTCAGTCCCCTCTAAGTATTAAACAACACACCCACAGTTTAATATTGTACAATCTGTATTAACTTGTTCCATAGCACAGTGAAATCTCATTCCAAAGTATAGTAGCAAATTTTGCATGATTCTAAGTTGAACGCACAGAAACAGAAGCAGTTAATACAACAAATAATACTACTCCACACACAAGTATATGAAATGGCCCCAACAAATCAAGACTACAAAAAAGATGTACATGATGATTTTCACATCAGTACAGGATATATATAACATACCTTACAATCTTTTGTGAATTCACAGCCTTCAATAAAGCTCACAATGAGCGAGTGTGTAGTACATGGGGCAACTTCCATTTCAAGACATTTGATGGAGACATCTTTCATTTCCCTGGGCTCTGCAACTATATATTTGCCTCCCATTGCAACACTGCCTTTGAGGACTTCAACATCCAGCTAAGGCGCACAATGGTAGGGGAAACAGTTTCTATCGCTTATGTCACCATGAGGCTGGATGGAGTGGATGTGCAGTTGGAACCAGATGCCATTACGGTGAATGGTGAAAGGTAAATACATTGGGCTGTGTACCAACATTAAGTTAAATACTTTGGAGGGTCACACCTAGGATCCTTGCCAGACCCATGCATTTTATGTGTGTTTACAAAGCTAATGCAAGCAAAGATGGCCAAACAGACATATTTATCTATTTCTGTATTGTCAGAAAGATTCCATATGTGTCCAAGTTGTCTGTAATCTAGGGATTTGTGAGATAAAATCTCATATTCGCTTACATTCCATCTTAGGAGAAAGGTGGGATATAAATGTAATCCATCCATCAATAAAATAAATAAATATCACTACTCGGAAAAACAGTATGAGTGTAAAATTACTATGATATGGATGACATTCAATTTTTCTTATGTTTTCTCCTTAGGGTTGAACTGCCTTACAGTGGAGCTGGATTCAGTATTGAGAAGTCTGTCCTCTACATTAAAGTTACTGTCAAGTTGGGCCTAAACTTAATGTGGAATGAAAAAGACTATCTAATGGTAAGTGTAAGGCAGGGGTAGGCAACCTTTCCCCTTTAAGAGCCGAGGGACTTCAGCTCCCAGAAGCCTCAGCCATGTTGGGCAATAACCCCATGCTGGACAATAGCTCCTGGGATTCTGGGAGCTGAAGTCCCTCAGCCCTTAAAGGGGAAAGGTTGCTTACCCCTGGTGTAAGGCGATAAAAGAACTGACAAGAACTTTAATAAAATAATGCAGAATGGAGTGCTAATGTTCAGTATTCCATCCAGCCAAATATGCCTTCCTTTAGGATTCTCCATAGTATTCCTATCTATCCTTTTTCCATCCCTCAGCCCCAGCAGACATTCAGTATTCTGTGTCCATAGAGCATGCTAAATCCTCATTTTTGGGCTATTCGGGGGGAAATTTGTCCCTTTTTATTTCCTCATTTGTTGTAGTTAACTGTCCTTGAGTCAATCACAACTCATGGCAACCCTGTGAATGAGTCACCTCAAGATCCACTGTCCTCCATTGCCCTGCTCAGATCCTGAAAATGCAGGCCCATGATCTCCCTAATTGAAACCATCCATCTAGTGCAGGGGTAGGCAACCTTTTCCCTTTAAGGGCCAAGGGACTTCAGCTCCCAGAATCCCAGGAGCTATTGGCCAACATGGGACTATTGGCCAACATGGCTGAGGCTTCTGGGAGCTGAAGTCCCTCAACTCTTAAAAGAGAAAGGTTGCCTACCCCTGGTTTAGCATCATATCTAGTTCTCTCACGGCAGCCCTTCCAATTCCTAGGAGCTTATTGCATTAACATAAAACCTGACATCACCCTAACGGGATGTAGCCAAAACACTGGATGGAAGCAGGAATTATCACACTGTAATTTGCCACCAATTCCTCCAGGCAACTGCATCCTGGGCCCCAGCCATGCTCAGCCGGCCTGTATTCAAAGTTGGGAGCTTTCCGTTTTCAAAAAAGGACCAGCTGAACATGGCTGGGACACAGGATGTAGTTCCCTGGCAGAATCAGTGGCAAATTACAGTGCAATAATTCCCGCCTCCATCCAGCATTTTGGCTGCATCCCATTAGGGTGATGTCAGGTTTTATATTAATGTGATAAACTCCCTAGTCTTCTTATTTCTTGGCTGCAATCTCCATTCTGATCAATGTTTGATCCAAGGTATTAGACTATTTTGATTTCCTCATTATGTAGGCTGAATTTTTATAGATCCTCCATTATCATTATTTTTGTTTTCTTTATGTTCAGCAAGAATACTGCATTTACACTTTCTTCTTTTATCTTTCTTAGTAAATGTTCCAAGTCTATTCATTTCCTCACTCCCTTCTAAATATTTTGTGTGCTTTTGCAAATCATTAAATTTTACCATGCCATTTCCCCCGCCCCCATTAATTCTCCCAAATGAGGTGACACTTCTTAGCTATTCAACTCAGAGCAAGGAACCTTTAGCTCACCAGATGTTTTGGACTATGGCTTCTTAAACGTGTACTATTGGCAAAGTTTGATGTGGCTGATGGGAATTGTAGTCCATAACAGACAGGTGGGGTGATGTTTTCTCTCCCCTGTATTATAAAATGCTTTGGTTTCTTGGATCGGGATGTTTGCAATATATTCTATAAAATGATTTTCTTCATGGAAGCTGGCATAGGCCTTGATACTCCGTAACCACTGGGTTGAAACAGAAATCTCCTAAGTAACTGCTTCCAATTTGAAATCCCCAGACTCAGCATGAAGATGTAAAAAGCCCTTGGTGTAGTTCCTGTTACACTGTGTGTGCATTGTGTGTGGGGTAGGTGGGGAGTGGGTGTTGCATGAGTGAGTGAGTGGGCAGGTGAAATCACTCATATCTGTCATGCTTTTTAAAAATCCTAATAAAGTGCCTATTTCCAGCAGATAACTTATTTGTTGCTGAGATATAGGAAGGCTTCCAAGATATGTGTTTCTCCCCCCTTTGACATTTGGCCTCCATTTTTAAGGATGAAAACACATTTGGATTACATATTTAACATATTCATGTTTTGCAGGAGGTGCCACTTGTTATCTCAATTTCTCATTTTCTCATAAAATTTCTGTTTTATAAGCAATAACCTTACTATAGATTTGCAGTGTTTTGCTCTCTCTAAAGAATAGAGAGTGCAAGGCAAAGAGAGGCTGGTGCTTCTGTTTGAATATTATAGTGAAAACAAGGTTGTTATGAATAGCATATAGCTAGTGACTCACAAATGAAACCCCAATTTTCTATCCACCAAGTTTTACTTTAAGTTATTAAAACACAACACTGATGGAAACTATTTTGATGTCTGTAGTGCAGCTGTTGTCTTTGATTTTCAATATATATTGTTCTATGCCTATCTACTAACTTTTATCAACTCTCTTCTATATAATTTCAGCTGGAACTGGATGAAAAATATGCCAATCAGACCTGTGGGCTTTGTGGAGATTTTAATGGCATTCGAACTTACAATGAATTCATTTCAAATGGTAAGTATAAAAAAAAACATTGTGGAACATTATTCACTGAGACCTGTGGAAAAACAATTTATTCAGCATTTCAGTTCTTCAGCCATCTTGGGGGGGAAATCTCTCTTAAAAATCAGGATATTTCAAGCATTGTTGTTGTTTTAAAGAAAAGAAAATCAGTAGTTTTGTTTTATGTGTGTCATTCTTTACTTTTTAAAACTCCTTCCTCCTGAATATTTCAACCTCTGGCTCTCCAGATTGTGCTGGACTATAGTATCTCTCCATATCCCTGATAATAAGCCATGTTGGCTGGGGTTTATGAGAGTCCAACACTGCCAGGGGGGCCACGTTCCCCACCTGTAGAATATTTAGATATTTAGTGACTTTAGATATTTCCAAGCTTATCAGCAATAGACCTAGCCCAATACCCTTTGCTACCTGTAGCAGAACTGCAAACGCCCCTTAATGTTCAGAATGCCCATGGAATTCTTGAAAAGAAACCTCTATACTTTCTCTATACAAATCTCTTGATCTCCTGTTGCTTCCTCTTTACAAATATCTTCTGCCTTGATTTATAACAGGTGCCCACTTAACTGACTTGCAGTTCGGGAATATACAGAAGCTGAATGGGCCAACAGAAGACTGTGAGGATCCTATACCATTTCCTCTGAACAACTGCACAGATGTATACGTAAGAAACTAAATGCTTATTCTTTTGATTTGGATGATTTTTCTTTCCAAATTATGGACGTTATCACACGGGGGCAAATCTGCTGGTTAATCCACACAAATCCCAAACAGAAACTGGATTTGTGCCCCGCGTTTTCACACGACGTTGCACAGAAACTGGACAGAAAGTAGACAGAAACTGGTGTTAACCGAGATCTTTTGTAATTTGGTTGTTTGGAGGAAATGCAAATGCGAAATTAAGGTAATTAATTACCTTACGGTAATTTCGCATTTACCGTAATGTTAAAAGCAAATGCGAATTTGGGAGCATTTCCCTGCTTTTCCCATTGTTCCAGTGAGCATTCCTCTATCTGCGCATGTGCAAGAGGCTCATTTCTAGTACATTTACGGGCTTTTCTCGCTTGTGTGTGAACATTAAATGCGGTTACTGTAAATTCGCAATTAAGGTAATTACGTGTGAAAGCCGTTTGCGGAATCAAGGTTTATTTTCCATTTATTTTCAGAATGCCTCATTTCCACTTTATTATCGCTTTTTGGCCCACGTGTGATAACGTCCATATATGTTAGGACCATAAGGAACAGTTTCCAAATATCATATCAGGACACACACAGAGTATCATACAGAGTATTACATTCCAAACAACAGTACATGCTGTCCTCCAAGATAAATGTATGAGCCTTCAAAACAGGCCTCTTGAACTTATAGAATTAACTTTTTTTAAAGCTTAATGAAGCTTTTTGCTTTTGTTTTTCCAACTAGGATTTTTGTCGAGAAATACTAACCGGTTCTGCATTCTCTCAATGTAATGAAATCGTGTGGGTGGAGGAGTACATTGATATCTGCGTACAGGACCTATGCCTCTGCAATGAGTCTAATTCCTTTTCCTGTCTCTGTGCCACTTTTGCTGAATACTCCCGGCAGTGTGATCATGCTGGTGGGCAGCCGGGAAACTGGAGAACCCCAGAACTATGCCGTAAGTGTAAATCATAGCTAGTCAGTAGCCAAAGTGAATATATCCATGTACAATTGGTCTTGACTTCAGCAGGTCAGTTTCCACTGACGTTCAGTTAAGGCATCATATGGTAAAATAAGAATTACATGATACTAAAAACAGTGCAAAACACACACACAAAATGGGGTGCAAAGTTGCAAGGTTGTGTGTAAAATTATAAATTAATAGATCAGCACTTGACTGTGGAGAGTTGATGTTGTGTGCCCCAAGTCCCTGTCCTGTATCTATCCTTCACTCATGATTTGCATGAACAGGGGTGGAAAATATATTTCAAAACTGCACTAATAAAAAATGTCAGGATGCCTTTCAGGTTAACTATTCCTACTGGAAAGCAATTGTGCAGTCATGTTTTGAGCTAAAACCCTTGAGAGTCCCAACCAACATGGATAATGATCAGGGATTGTAGGAGCTGTAACTTGTAGCATCTGGAAGGCACCAGATTGTGTACCTGGAGTAGATGATATAATCACATGAATATGAGCATTACTTCTTAATCAATAAAGTAAAATAAAGAGTTTGACAAAATGAGCCATTTGGAGTGTTTGGATGTGCACCCCTATTCAGCTATAGACACCAGATAAGCAAAGGACAGGCGCTATAATCACCCAGAGAAATGAAGTCGGTGCAGAGAGATCTCTTCTATCTTACCTCTTCCAGGTTCAATCTTCGATCTGGGATACACCTGGATGTTATCACAAATAATCACTGCCAATTCTGCCATGATGCCATCAGCTGCATCCAGCCCAGATCCAAGGAGCACTCAGCCAGCCAATTTTTAAACTTTGGAAACTTCTGTTTTCAAAAAAGTGCTGGCTGAGCACGGCTTCGACCTGGATTGGATGCGGCCAGCAGCATTGCAGCAGAATCGCTGAATTATGTGTGATAACATCTGGATGTATTCCGGGTATGCAATAAACTCCTAATATTCTCTGTGCTTTTGGAAAGGATGAGTTTGCAAAATTCCACTTGAAATGATTCAAAGAAAAGAGAGGAAATGGCACTGAGCAGATATGTATTTATTATATGTTTTGTTAATGAAAGCTGACAGACTGTAAATTTTATTTTATTTTTATTTAGTTTACACAGTTTGAAAATAAAAGAGGCAGTTTGCTAAAAATAAAAGATGTCATTTGCCATGCCCCAAGTAAATCTCATGGTGTTTCTCTTTTAATCAATGTTGTTAGTGTATGCCCTCCAATATTTCACACATGAAAAATGGGATACTTGTAGCTAAGCAACTTCATAGTGCATTCAAGATGGCAAACATTATCAGTGATGACCAGACAAGCTCAGACAAACTGCAGTAGTTTTGTCTGATCCTTCAGGGAAGGACAAGATTCTGTCCTGTCCTGCCCTTTCTTCTACTTTCTTTCTAAGTTAAAAAAGTGCAAAATATTTTTGCATATTGGTATGCAAAATATGCATTTTTGCAGCAACTGAAGTAAGCTGAGGTTAAAGGGGGGCAGTGGGAGAAGAAGAGAAGAAGGGACATTTTAATAGCATCTGGAAAACTGGAACATCAGAGAATGAATTGGGACTGTCCCTGCCAAATCCAGAAAATTGGAGGGTACCGGTATATAAGTTCAGTAATTGGGTAAAAATGCCTGGGATCAGGCTGTTACTTTTCACTGAAGATGTAAGGCTAAATATGGGCTCACACATGGAGACTTTTGTGCTACTTTGTATTTTATAGACACACGTGCACAGAGAGAGCCTAGTTTGGGAATCCCAACTACTTTGATACAGAATAACAGATAAAGGAGGCAAATGCCATTTGTATTTAACAATTGTTCATTATAAGGCTTTATTTGACTAAAACAGATTGTACTGCATGCATCCAAAGTAGAACTCAATTTGAGTTTTCTCCCTGCTAGCAATGACATGTCCTTTCAACATGCAATACCAAGAATGTGGATCACCCTGTATGGATACTTGCACCAACATTGAAAGATCTCAGCTCTGTGAAGACCACTGTGTGGATGGTTGCTTCTGTCCACCAGGTAAGCTTTCGTCCTCAAGTGCCTCCAAATGGTGAGTGTGAGGGCTTTAACTTATCGCCACTTCTGCCATCAATGTGTGGACTTCCTCCTGTCCCACTGCTGAGGTTACCAACCGTGGAGCCTCCTGATGTCCTTATGGTTCCTGCACAAGAACTTATTCACCTCATATCCTCACTGAACACCACCAGCCTTGATTAACTGCTACCACCACAGACTCCTTGGGTTTGAACTTAAACTTTCTTTAAAAAACAAAAAACAAACAAACCCGCTTTACTGGAGAATTTCATATTGTTATACATATAAAATTAAAGAATATTTTTATATACATAAATTTAATATTGAAGGAAAAAACGATGATATTGACAACCTAAAGTCATAATAGCTTTGCAGATAAATATATTTGTCACTATATATCAATAAATCAAATTTAGAAATAAGTATTTTCATCATAACTTATTGTCAACCACTTTTATTGATATCCTACTGAGATACGAGAATTTTTTCTATTTTTTAAACTTTCCAGTATCCCTTATGTAGCACTCTCAGAGCCAGTGTGTTGTAGTGGTTAGAACATTAGACTATCACTCTGGAGAATAGGGTTTGAATCCCTGTTCAGCCTCGGAGGATGGCAAAGGCAAACCCCCTCTGAAGAAATTTGCCAAGAAAAACCCACAATGGGTTTGCCTTAGGGTTGCCATAAGTCACAAATGACTTGAAGGCAAACAACAACAACAACAATGCATTCTCAGAGGCAAAGTGTATAATTTTAAAAAATGATTTATTGAACAGAAATTGAGCATAGTATCACAGACTATGTATTTAATATATGCAGATCACATCTCTCATTCTCTCACACACTCGTATCCTAACTAACATTGACCCTGGCTCTAACTACTTTGTATCTCTGACCGTAACCACCCAGACTTCTAACCCCAATTCTCACAGACTCAGCTCTCACTCTAACTTCCATACACACCTGCCCTTTTTAAATCCCCTTTGACATTCAGCCAGTTTCGGGTCATTTCAAACATTCTGTGCTCTGGCCTCTCCCAAGAGATCCTATACTACTATATATCTAACATCTACTATATATTACTTACATTACCATACTTTGTGTAATAAATGAAACACCATTTCCATCCAAAATTTCCATAGCATAACATTGGGCTCTTATCCTATCAGTACCAGTCAAAAAGCATTGGACAGCTAGTCTATCTTTTCTCCCTTAACAAGTATTTTCTTTCTTTTCTTTTTTGAAAAATAATTGATTGAGAAATCTAAACAAGCAACAAATATCAACTTAACAAACATATAACATATATACCTAATACATATTTAAAATATTTAAAATAATTCAGTCCTATATCACTTATTGTTTCTTTTCCTTATACAGTAAGGATATACTAATTCATTTAAATCCAATATCTACTTGACAGTAATGTGTCTACTATTATTTTTATTTTTCTTCTTATTTTCATTCTCTCATTTTATCTACCTCTTCTATTCCCTCACATCTCATTCTTTTTACTATTCTCTTTCTCCTTATCATCTCTCCCTTCTTAATTCTTTCCTTCTTCATTCTTGCTGTCTCACATACTCTTACCATCTACCTACTTACTAAAACCTTTCTATTATCTCTCTTCCATTTTTTTCAAACTTGACACATTTGAAAGTATCCTCATTGCTTATCTTGAATATTAATTTTATCAATAACAACATTCCAGAAAGGAAAACCTACATTTATCATATAATACTTGCCATACCTAGAGTTCTAGTCATCATTGTACAGTTACTGTTATTTCTCTCATTTTATATCTTCATTTTTTATAAACTACGCACTTAATCAATTTATGATAAGTAACTATTTCTACAATCTTATCACATTTTCTGTCATATATATTAGGTTAACCAGTAGTCTTTATCTATAAATTAGATACAATCTTTCATCACCAATTAGTTTCTAAATCCTTCTGTTGCTATTGAGCCCCATTTTTTCGATAAGTATATTGTCACATAATTCCAGTCTTTTTGTCCAAACTTCCATTGGTCAAAAGTCTTGTCAATTTGTCCATTTCTGCAATGTCGTAAATTTTTAACATCCAGTCATCCAACATTGGAATCTTGTTCTTTTTTCCATAATTGGGTGAATGTCATTCATGCCACTGTAATTAAATAGAATAATATCCTGCCACATGATTTATCTATTTTAGAGTCCACAATATTAAACAAATATAGTTCTGACTTAAATTCTATGCTTATCTGAAGAATCCCTTCTAATGTTTTGTGTACCTTTATAAAATATTTTTAACTTCTTTACAACTCCACCATATAGGACAGAACGTTCCTTTTTCTTCTGAACATTTCCAGCAAGTATTATCAATTACATACATCTTGGAAAGTCTATCAGGTGTTAAGTACCACCTAAATAGCATTTTGTAATAGTTTTCTCTAATGTTTTGACTTTTTGTATATTTTAATATCTTGACCCTTGCTGTTTCCCATTGTTCTAATTTTACTGGTTG
Organism: Phrynosoma platyrhinos; assembly: GCA_020142125.1. Classification (NCBI taxonomy): domain Eukaryota; kingdom Metazoa; phylum Chordata; class Lepidosauria; order Squamata; family Phrynosomatidae; genus Phrynosoma; species Phrynosoma platyrhinos. The sequence continues at coordinate 116,604,329 of CM034701.1, read as the reverse complement.
TCCTATATTTTGTGCTCAACTAATCATATTATTTTTAACTATTTCTTTTTCCATTTCAATCTGTAGCAAAAATTTATATAATTTAGACATCATCCCTTTGTTTCCTGATTCTAATATCTTCTCTAATTCATTTTTTTGTTTCAATTCCTCCTCTGCAATCTTGTTTAAATCTTTCTGTTAACTGTCTCAATAAGTAGCAGTGTATCATTATTCCTTCTTTTAAAAGTTCTTCCTGTGATTTAAATCTATATCTGTCACCCTGCCAAATTATTAAATCCTTATATCTTAGCCAATTTTTAATTCCTCCTATCTCTCTTCTAAAAAAATGCTTCATGTGGTGATGTCTCCAAAGATATTCCTAATTTTTTTCCTGTTTTTTTCCACACCTTTAATAAAAGTATTTTCTGGTGAGAGGAAAAACTGCACTGGAAGTTAAGGAAAAATGTGAGAGGGTGACACTAGATACTCCATAAGCATCTGTGAATGAGACAGTGTGATTGTGCTATAAAAATTTAGTCTGGAAGTACCCAACTTCTCAAAGTCTTTGGTTTCTTTAAATGACAGCAGTGGTTGAAGCTTTTCATATCACATATTCCCCCAGAGTAAATATCATTAATTTTACTGGGAAATAAATTATGGCAGTGGGAGAGGTTTGGGAATCTGTTTATTTGTTTGTTTGCAATGAAAACAACAGAGTTCTGTAGCATCTTAAAGATTAAAATATTTGATTTTGGCATACACTTTCACAGTTTCCAACCACATTCATGAGATGTACAAACTGTTGAAGTTAGCTGGAATCTATGAAAGCTTATGCCAGATAAAGCTTGTTAGACTATAAAGGGCCACAAGGCTGATATTCCCCTCTTATAGTATCCATTATATGGGCAAGAAAATATTTAGCAGAAAATGTGAGTTCTTTAAAATAAAAAAAGACTGAAGAATTAGCTACTGGCTCAGGAAAGCTGTGCACATTTTCTATCACCTGCAAAGCAAGAGAAGGTGAAGAGGAACAATGTCATGCCTGTTTCTCTGTTTCCTGAGACTGAAGGCAACTTATAAAATTTAAAAACATGTAAAATGTAGGTATGGAGATACAGAAAAAACTACCTATTGTAAAAAACATATTGCCCAACTCTAGCTCTGAGAGTTTCATGTGAGCTGTTTTCTGTTCTAATACATTACATATCCAGTAAGGTCTGTTTTATCTTCAGATGACCTAAATCTATTACCTTTTACTAAAAAATATAATGAGCATATTTTTCATTCCATTAGGAACTGTGTATGATGACATCAGCGGCTCTGGCTGTGTCCCCCTTGAGCAGTGTTCCTGCATTTACAATGGCAAATCCTACGCTCCAGGAGCCACCTATTCAGAACCCTGCCGATCCTGGTAATGTGTGTGTGTGTGTGCCTTCAAGTTGTCTGTTACCTTATGAATTTCATAGGATTTTCTTAGACAACAAATACTCAGAGGTGATTTTGTCAGTTTCTTCCTCTGAAATACAGCCTACAGCACTTGGTGTTCTTTGGAGGTCTCCCATCCAAGTACTAACCAGGGTTGACCCTGCTGTTTTCCTCTATGATTTCAGTATTTGAAAGTTCTGGCAGGTCTTTCAAATTTTCTGTTATCTGATCATTTTCACCATATGACATAAATCATGGAGTTGTAGCAAAAGAGTAGAACTTAATATTAGTCAAAATAATTTTCTTACAAATGCACATGTTTTCATTTGATTTTTTTTCCAGTTCCTGCACTGGAGGCCAGTGGAACTGCACAGATGTTTCATGTCCTGGTATTTGCTCCATAGAAGGTGGATCACATATCTCCACTTACGATGAAAAACATTATGATGTCCATGGAGACTGTACTTATGTTTTGTCTAAGGCAAGTCACATAAAATTTGCTATTGATAAAATTAGCAAAAAATGTCCACCTGCTTCCTCTCTCTCACTTTCCCATACACACATATACATACAAACACACACACACACACACACGGGCACACACATTTACACACACACACCTTCTTTTTCTGAGGTTATAAAACCAGAGTCTTTGTTCTTCAGGCAAATCCCTGGTTTGGATATCCTATTACATTGTTTATATAGTTCTTTCTTTCTGAGTTTTAAAACCATTGCATGTGAAGTAGTGGCATTCTTGTAAATTCACAAAGACATAGGCTCAGAAATGACATTGCGTTGGTGGGGGTGAAGAGAGAAGAATATATGCAGTAAGTTTTCCATTTTGCTCTAATTTAATTAAACACTCCATTGAATATATTTTTTTAAAAAAATGAATAGAGTACTCTGACTGCAGCACCCTGTCAACTGAGATGATTTGTCAATGAAAGAAAAATTAGGTGCTATTAGAAGGATTTCAGACTTCAATCTGAAGATATATGTGGCTATTTCAAAAGATTGCTTGCATCCCATATTTAAGAAGCCTGGCATGTTCAATAGTCTCATAAAGGAGATACGTAAGAAGTGTCATCTTTCTGACAATTTTTATTCAAAGTCGTCCCAGTCTCCATAAAAAGATCCAATGTTGTTTCCATATCTAAAACAACTTCTGGCAAATGTTCTGGCAGATGTCCTAAATCCTTAATACTTCTGATTTAAGGAAGATTAGTTTGTATATCTTCAATAACTTCTCAACACAATTGTACATTTCAGAACCTCTTAAAATAAGTTAATGATACAGAGGGTAATTCCTATTTTTGCCCCTTTAGGCTTGTGATAACAACCTATTTACTGTTCTTGGAGAGCTCCGCAGATGTGGCCTAACAGAGACTGAAACATGCTTAAAGATGGTAACCCTCAACATCAATGGAGGAGAGACTGTAAGTAATCAGACCAATTTGTGGAGAATACCTTATAAGCCAATATGGCTGTAATGATGACAGTAATATAGAAATCCAGGAGGAATTCCAAGTCCTCAATTTTGAGCTTGACTAAGAAGGATGAATTTGTATTTATATGAATGTTTTGAGCTTTTATCTTGTAATGTCCTATGTTTTTCTTGAAAGTCTTACATTTTGTGGTATCTTGTCCTCCTTTGCAGTTAGGACATTTGGTCACCCTGCTATGGCCAGAATAACAAGATACCTGATATGGGTGAAACAGACCACCCTGAAGGAGTGGCTCTGCACCACCCCTTTGCTCACTCCTCCTTGTACCAGAAAAAAAGGTGCCCCTTTTGCTGCCGCCATGGTTCTTCTCCACTCCTGCAGCGTACAGAATGTAATCACTGCGCTGCAGGAGCATTCCCACGCTGTCCGCTTTCTGGTCAGGCAGGTGGCATGCTGCCACTTTGGGGACAGAGTTGGGGCAGATGGTGGGTGGTTGCCATGCCCCCAAGCCGCCTAGATGCCGGCTCTTTTTGTCGATCTGCATAACCTCATAGTTACCTTTATCTAATCTCAGGTAGAAAAGGAAATGGGCTAGAGCCAGGGGTTCAGTTTGTTTGTTTGTTTGTTTATACCATATATATACTCTGAGTGTGGATTAAAAATTGTTAATTTGTCATCACTCCTATAATCACACACAAAGAAAGGGGGATGACAGTAGGGGAGGCAATTAAGGTCAGCAGATTAAGGCTGTTCTTCTCTCACTCAGAAGTCAAAGAAGTGGCAATTGGGATGGCAGAAGGGCTTCTCACCAGCCCCTAGGATGAAGCCATGATGGAACTGTGCTTGTTCTCTCCTTCAAAGGCCACAGCAGTGGCATTTGGTATGGAGGGAAGGCTTCTCACCAACCACTGGGACCAAGATACAATGGAGCTGTGCCTGGCTGCTGTTCTCTCCTTCAGAAGCCAGAGCAGTGACAGCTGGAATGGAGGAAGAGCCTCCCATCAAATTCTGGGACCAAGGCATGATGTTTTCTCCCTTGAGGGCCACCACAGTGTTTGTTCCATGTGTGGAACTCCACTAGGTGAAACGGTGTCATTTTTGTCATTACTGACATCTTCCTTTACACCTTAACTATGTTCCAGAGTTCTGGCAGATCTATTTGAACAGCACAAAAAATGGCTCAGGGGGCTGTGAAAGTGATAGGCGACAATTTCCACCCCCATTCTTTCTATGACTGGAAGTCTTCACTGAATGGAAGGGCCATGTGTTGATCTGTTCACACTGAAGATACCCACGTGCAAAAGGGCACCATACCTTATAATTTAATAAAGATATACATGCACATCTGGATCTAGGGGCATATGTTCATACTCAGTGGGCAGTCCTATATTGCCCCTTTGGCATCTTCTGGAATGTAGACTTCCAGACTTTTCCTCTGTAATACAGACAGAAGAATTTAAAATCCTACCATTTTTCAACCAATGGCAAAAATTTAAATTTGCTAATATTTTAATTAATAGATATGGCTTTCTTAAGATTCATAAATTACTCTGAAGAAGTAATTTATGAATAAGTTATGTGTGGGGTTCAAATATTGGGGAAAGATGCAAGAATATTGGAATATTCTTAGACAAAGCATATGATGAGAAAATTGGCTAATTGTCATTGCAATGCTCATACTGTTCTAACCTGATTTGGGCATTGCAATGACCCTGAATGTTCATTATTTTGAGGTTGAATAGACTCCTGATACTTTGAATAGACTCACTTTATAGTTTGAGGTTGAATGGACTCCTGATACTTTGAATAAATCCACTTTACTCCATGAGATTGTGAATTCAAGGAAGATGTTTTTCTTTGAAATTCAGAATCTCGTGGAATTAAAGTGAAAATGAATAGTTATCTTCATTCCTACTTCAGTATAAAATCTCTGTTATATTGTTGCTGTTGTTTTAAAAATTAAAGATTTCACAGAAAATTGTTGATAAAAGTAATGGGGAAAATGAATTACTTTGTAGATGATAACAGTAACATAACAGTAATAAAACAACAGATGAAAGCTTGAAAACATGATTTTATTGTAGGAGAAGACATAAAATATGAAGTGACACATATTAAGGGGAACACTTTAGAAATGTGCTATCTCTTTGGGATCAGTTAAAAGCAGTAGTTGGAAATTTTACTTTTTGGACTATACGTCCCAGAATTTCCTAGCCAGTATAGTCACTGATGGTTCTGGGAGTTGTAGTGCAGTTTTTCCAAACTCTGTTTGAAAGAATCAAAGAGTTAAGACAATTACTTATTTATTTTACCAGTTTGTATTCTCTCTGATCTTTTAACATCAAAGTTTAGGGATATTATTATAATTTGAGGTTCTCTGTCATATTTTAGACAGTGGAATAAATTACCCTGCTGTGGAGATTGTTGTTATATAAAAGTCTGTAAACCAAAAAATAAAATAAAAAAGTTGCCAACTTTGGCTGAAGAGTCTGCAAAGGTGGGAGTGGGGGAGAGATAATAAGCTGAGGCTTTAAATCATAAAAGCAAACATTGACAGTGGAATTGTTCAGAACTCAAATGAGGATATCATCTTTCTATCTTTAACAGTTTGTGAACATATGATGTAATTTCTAATCATCCTGATGAGTATGTTTTTTCTCTTTCTCACCAGACAGTTGTGATCAAGCCTAATGGTGACATATTCCTGAACTGGATCTATACCCAGCTACCTATCTCAGCAGGTATGTTGCATACCAGAAATGACTACCTTTCACCACATATTCCCCACAGAGACAAACTCAGAAGAGTAGCTCACTGTAAGCTAGCAAAGTTTTGTTAGTTATCATTTCCTAATCACTTTTTCCCAACTAAACTGTGTCTTCTGGTAAAGAAACTTAGGAATGGAGAAGAGGAGGATTACCTTTTTATGGGAAAAAAATCTTCTTTGGGGAGATCCAGCCTCAGTTACTGTAATGTGTGAAAGACTGACTAAAAAAACCTTTGGAACCTTTAACTAGTTCAGACTGGAGAGGCAAGTTAACTTGGACCACTGTAATAAATATATTTCACCTAATTTGAACTGGACTGGTTTCTTTCCAGCTATGGTCTACTAGTGTTTGCTATAAGACAGTCTTGAGACCAGTATATGGGAAGGACTGTGATCTTCCATATGAATTGCTTAGGTTAAAAAGGTCTTTTTTCAAGCTCTTCACTAGATTAGGTTAGGTAAGTGATCACTAGATACAAGACTTTTTCCTTTGGTGTAATCCATGGCACCATCTATGACATTTTTAGATGCCAGACAAAGGGGGGTTGCAGACTGCCAGAAATAATGCAAATTGAGTTCACTTTTAGGGTTAGGGTTAGGGTTAGGGAATCATGGGAACTGTATTTGATTGTGGCACCAGAGCTCTGACAGAGAAGGCTCAATGTCTCAGAAAAAAAAACAATTCCCATGATTCCCTAGCACTAACCCTAATCCTAAAAGTGGACTCAATTTGCACTATTTCTGGCAGTCTGCAACCCCCCTCTTTTTGGCCTCTCAAGCTTTCAGTGGTTATGATAAACCATTCCAAAGGACATTGCCAGTCATGTAATGTATATTTCTTATAAGAAAGCAAACAACAAACAAATGATTTACCAGATCCATGCAATATATGGCACATGCTGAAAAAGATTACTGTAGCAGCTCGCAGCACAAGAATATCAAAAGTGGAATGGGAAGCTGGGTGGTCAAAGTGGATTGATGTGATGACAGGGGTCCACACTGAAAATAATCATACAGGTATTGCACCTTATATCAAGCCCTGTGCACATTCTCAATGCATCTATGAATTTCTATGAATTAATTTCACAGAATGAGGCCCCTCCTCTCCTGGGGATCTGGCAGTAGTTGCAGCTATGATCCTTAAAGATGCATTTTTTTTTTTAATCCTTAGCCAATGTGACCATCTTCAGTCCTTCATCTTTCTTCATCATTGTGAAAACTAGCCTTGGCCTTCAGCTAGACATCCAACTCACACCCATAATGCAATTGTACATTCATCTGGATCCATCTTTTAAAGAGAGAACGTGTGGTAAGCATTGTTTAAAAACTTTTTTAAAAAACATACCTGGGTCCAAAGTGTGTTGCTTACAGTTTCTTGAGTCATTCAAATGCTTTGGTTTTCTTTTAAAGGCCTGTGTGGAAACTTTGATGGCCGCGAGACAGATGACTTCAGGGTCCTAAGTGGAGTGGTGGAAGGAACAGCAGCTGCATTTGCTAACACCTGGAAAACTCAGTCTGCATGCCCCAACATCAAACATAAATTTGAGGATCCTTGCTCACTTAGCATAGAAAATGGTATGCACATACTGAGAGCTCTAAGCAAAATACACAAATTCTGTTAAACTATAATTTTAATTTTTCCCCAGCTATTTTATGGAGAAAAAAATTGTAGACTTTTTTTTTCACACAGAGGCATCGAGAAATTAATAATGGGGTGGGGGGGATAAGACGTTGACATTTTGTAAGTCATGGTCCTGTAGACACAATTTAGGTTTTATTTTTTTAAGAGTGAAAGATGCTATACTGAAACGGTATCCCTAACTCTTTTTAAGATTGTGCCTGTAAGTTTTGCAAATAGGTCATAAACTGCCACACCTATGCAGAATTATTTGTCTCTGTGTACACATATGTAGAGCGAGAGGAATGACTATTTTCAATACTTGATCAGGTCCTTCCTTCAGATTAGGCAAATACTGCCTGCTGTTGTAGCACATTGTTGTAGTACCAAAATATCCCAATTAAAGTCAGGGATATGAGCTGTGCTAACATCTATCATTTGTATCTACAGTGGTTTCCAAAGTGATATGGATGAATTTCTTCTTTTTATAGAAAGATATGCCAATCACTGGTGTGGACTGCTGACTGACAGTGATGGACCTTTTGCTAAATGTCATCCCTCAGTGAATCCAGCTCCCTATCATAAGGTATTATGCTAGCTATTACACCCAGTTTAAAAATATTCTATGTATCTATCAGAAAAAAGATTGTTACAACATGATCAAAGAGATGGGTCTAAACAGACATGTTTTAAAAGGCCTTGGCTCAGTGGACTCCTTACCTTTGCTCTGTTCAGGAAGGAGACAAGGTGTCCTTATAATCCCAGATTCTCTTTTGCTGAACATTGTGTATAACAAGAAACTTTCTCATCTCTACAGAAGCCCAAATGTGAGACTATCAGTGGGAGAGACCAGAGATCAGTGTCATGAGAGGCTGTTAGGAGGGAGCATAAGAGTGGCAAATGAGTGAGAGTGTTGAGTGGTAGACAGGAAGAATAGTTCTATTGAAACAGATGTCCTATCTTGCTGGTCAGAGATGACAACAATAAGGCCCTAGAGTGGGACTGACATGAAAACATTTAGATAAGGCTTCCAGATATTTTGAAGGCTGGGAAAAACAGAAAGCAGTTCTAAGCATTAGCTCACACATGCATGTTTATCATTTGATGACTACAGTAGCTCATGGTGGCCTACAGGTATGAATGGATCATCACAGATCAAACACTGTCGGCAGAGTTTTCTTTCCCTGATTCTTTTTCTGTGACACTTCATATATTCATCAGCAAATTGTCAACTGGTGATTATATGTCCATGTGTGAACTGGTTCTAAGTTTTCAATGTTAGCTGAATATTTGAAGCATCAGCTTCTGCACCTGAAGACAAATAAACTTTTCTGTTTTCTGATATATAGCAAGAGACCTAGTTTCATTTTCCAGATTAATGTATATAATCCCAATTTTTTTTCCTGAATATTAGACAATGCAAGAAATTTATTTTACTTTCTCTAATGAAACTCAAGAGTATCGATAGGGATAGTCAAAACATGGAAACATATTTGATCACCAATTGTGACACTGTCAAAATGGTTTGAAGGTACATGACATGGTTCTGCTGATGGAGCCAAGTATGCTAGTTGGATGGGAGACCACTCTTTGCTAAGACAGACAAGGATACAATTGAAATCTAGTAAAAGACTTTACTCTGAATGGTAGGCAAACCTTTAAAAGAGATTATTTGGAATTAATAAATTTTAACAAGAACATTTTCTTTCTTTCTTTCTTAGAATTGCATGTTTGACACTTGCAACTGTGAGAAAAGTGAAGACTGCATGTGTGCGGCTCTCTCTTCTTATGTAAGGGCCTGTGCGGTCAAGGGCATTGAACTTCCAGGATGGAGAACCACCGTATGTTGTAAGTGCTCTGAACAGCTAATCCAGGAGTTTCCCAGAAGAAATCATTCTGCCAATGTTTTTTATTATTTTGTACACCTTGCAAGTTTCCACTAATGTAGGGTTGCCATATTCCATTCTCTTATCTGGGCAACTAGTTTGCATATTATACAAATTATTATAATCAAGCATATTAATAATTTGCATTGCCACTGACACAATCACCACACAACACAAGGCCATCTCTGCTTGCCTCCTTTCCTTTCCCTTCTTCTGGGCCTGTCAGAGGAAACAGGGAGGGAATGGAAAGATAAGGTGGCAATGCTGCACCTGTGCAGTAGCAGCTAGAGCCTGCAGGGCAGGATGAGACTCTCACCAGCGCTTGTCTTCTTGCACGGTTTTCTGCTTCATCACCGCTGCCACATTTTAACCTACTCATAGGCTTATGATGAGGGGGAAATTCTGGATTTACTGCTTCAGCTGGCCCTGCTGGCTGAGACATTTTTTTCAGTTCCTTCAATCTGGTATTTTCCAGGTTGTCCAGGACAAATGGCAACCCTATCCTAGTGGCACTTCAAAGGAATGGATTATATGACCCATGTTTCAATAATAATTCCCAGTAATTCCTATTCCTTGAAAAGGACAGACTATGAGACTATCGCACTACACTCTTAAAATGGGGCTAGGTTGTTTTAACGGCTCTGGCTGCCTCCTGTTGCATTCTGGAACTTGTAGTTTAGGAAGAGGCATTTAGAATATTCAGCCAGAAAGCCTTTAAACCTCATGGAACTACAAACTCCAAAGTCAGAGCTCTTAAAGTGATGTAGCCCCATTTTAAGAGTGTAGTGCAATAAGCTAGCTAGTCATAAACATTCATGCTATATTTTAGCCATGTGCTGTGCATGTTGAATATGTATCTTATGAGAAGCACCCAAAAGCTGCAAATGTTTAGCAGCCATATTATTAACCAAGACACATTATGGAATGCATCATTGATTTATTTTATTTTCAATAGATGTCAATTTACCTCTGATCTCAGTTCAAAGTTTCAGTCTTAAATGGTCAGAGATTTGAATATCTTAATGATAACTACTAACCATGCATTTAGATCAGGGCTGGGCAATTTCAGAGGGCAATTTGCCAAACTCTGGACCCACCACAGTACACTGCACCCCAAAACTCAAATGGAAATTATTGTAAATCCACTTCTGGTTTCATGAAAATGGTGTCTGGGAACAAAGCAACATACATGAGGAAGTTGTGCTTTGTTCTAAATAAAAACAGTTGCTCCTTGAAGGGCTCAGGACCATAAATTCTCTGTGTGGGTTCTTTTAAATCAACCATAAGAAGTCTGTTGCCTACCCTGATTCAGTTTAACAACTGAGGCCCTTCTCTAAGGCAGGTGAATGCTAAAGACAGTCTTAGGCTGGATGGTACTTAAACTGCAGAATGCTTCTCTGAGGCAATAAAGCCTGGATTGCATTAACAGGTATCTGGCTGACTCTGGGTGCATTGGAAATAATGGTGCCACTCTATTCTGCTTTGGTCAGGCCTCACCTGAAATACTGTGTCCAGTTCTGGACATCACAATTCAAAAAGGATGTTGAGAAGCTGGAGAGTGTCCAAAGGAGGGAGACCAAAATGGTGAAGGGTCTGAAATCCATGCCCTTTGAGGAGAGAGATTGAGAGCTGGGAATGTTTAGCCTGGAGAAGAGATGGTTCAGAGGTGATATGATAGCCCTGTTTAAGTATTGGAAGGGGTGTCACATTGAGGAGGGCGCTAGCTTGTTTTCCGCTGCTCCAGAGGATAGGACAAGGGGCAATGGATGCAAGCTACAGGAAAAGAGATTCCACCTCAACATTAGGAAGAGCCCCGTGACAGTAAGAGCTGTTTGACAGTGCAAAACATTCCTTCAGAGAGTGGTGGAGTCTCCTTCTTTGGAGGTTCTTAAATGGAGGCTGGATGGCCATCTGTTGGGGATGATTTGACTGTGAGTTCCTGCATGGCAGGGGGTTGGACTGGATGTTCCTTGTGGTCTTTTCCAACTCTATGATTCTATGATTTGCACTACAGTTATATCAGTTTGATAAACTTCTAACTGTCATGGCTCTTTCTTAAGGAATCCTAGGATTTGTAGTTTGTTGGAGTACTTTTAAATCTTCTCCTGCACTTCAGGGGAGTGTTCTTGAGTTCTCTAGCAGAGAATTATATAGATATCACCAAATTACAAGTCCTAGGATTCTTTGGGACAGAACCACAACCATTGAACAAGTATCAAATTGATATAACTGTGTAGCACAAATACACCCATTTACCTAAATCTCTTGTATTCTTAAAATAACTATTTTAAGTTATTGTTTCTATTTTTGTCTATCAGCTACCTTGAGTGTAGGGTCTTAAGGCCAAACCATCAGAGGTATGGATGTCAATTAAATAAATAATTGCATATTATTTGTTTTCCTCCTTCAAGCCAAATACATCAATTCCTGCCCCCAATCCCAGAATTACAGCTACACCATCACTACCTGTCAACCTACCTGCCGATCGCTGAGTGAACCTGATGTCACCTGTAATGTCAAATTTGTCCCAGTTGATGGATGCACATGCCAAAGTGGCACCTACTTGGATGATTCTGGAAAGTGTGTGCCTGCTAACAAATGCCCCTGTTATTACAAAGGAAATCCTATACTCACTGGTGAAGTTCTCCATGATCTTGGTGCTGTATGGTAAGAAAAACCACATCATAGTCTAAACATCATTATTTAAATATATCATGCATCATATTAGGCCTTAAAATACAGGTAGGTCTCATTTTGCATCAGGGTTATGTTCCTGGTACATGTGATATAAGTTGAGACTAATGTAAATGGGGGAAGCCAGTTCCACAGGGAATCAATAGAAAGTAGGGGGATGTGTTCCAGTAGAGCTGGAAGTAGCCACAGAGTTAGTGAAACATCAGAGCTTGTCCTAGAGAAATTGTGAAGATACTCTTCAAAGGGACTAGAAGAGGCAGAAACTGCTGATTTCAAGACAGTTTGGCTAGGATAAACTGGCTTGCCATTAGACAATACTGTCCAGCGGGCCCTTGGTTTGGTTCTAGGACCCCATTTGGATACCAAAATCTGTGGATGCTCAAATACTATAAAATACAATGACATAGTAAAATGGTATCCATTATATAAAATGGCAAAAACAAGCTTTGCTTTTTGAGATAGATAGATAGACAGACAGACAGATAGAATATTTTCAAACTGTGGATGGTTGAATCTTTAGATAAAGAATCCGTGGAAATGGAGGGCAGACTGTAGTTTTTGTTTTAGCGGAGCACACAGACAGAGAGCAACTGGTAAAACCTGTGCTCTGCTGTGCCTTCTCCACCAAGGTTACCATGTTGAGAAGGTACATCAAGAGAGAAAGATGCAGCACATCAATACACTTTTGCTGCATTTAAAAGGGGGAGGGGAGATCCTTAGACAAAATGCCAATGATTCCTCCCTTCTCAATCAGTCCTCAATGATAAGCAAGCCACAAAGTTCTTTCCCATTTTTACTGCATTGCAGTTAGTAGAATACACCTTTTGGCACTTTTATTGTTATTCACTTGCTTTCTCCCCACTATGACTCCCCTATCTAAGCAGGCACAGGAAATCTTACTTTCAAGCCACACCAAAAATCCTAGATTCAAATTTCTTCCTCCTTATCACATATCCCTTTCTAAGCAGGCAAAGGAAACCCTTTCCTTCTGGGAACACCAAGGGCTCATTCCCAATTACACTGGGTTTGTGATTCACTTTCACTCCAGGTTGGTGAATCAATTCCACTCAATGCGTGGTCCCACTATGGAAGTGGGTCTTTTCTTTGTTTGCTTCTTTTTTGGCATGATTGCCATTCCCACTAGTTTGTGCCCCTTCAAAATACCTGTCAATAATCTACGCATCATCGGTGATGCAACCAGCAACACATTCAAGAAAACACATGGGTGCTGTGGCCAGAATCCCTTCACTAGTATCCCATCCCTCACTAGTTTGGGGGGAAATCCACTATTTCCCCCCCCTCCTACCCCAGGATCCAAAACATCCTCCATTCTGAGCTTGACTAGGAAGCATGTCCTCCAAGTCCTGCAGGGCTGGAAGGGTACCACCTCAACTCCCCATGTCCTCCAAGTCCCCTGGGATACATGCAGCCATGGCTGTCATATGGAGACTCTCCCCTGGGTAAGATGCTGCCCTCCCAGCCTTGCAGAACTTGGAGGACATGGGGAGTTGAGGTGGTGCCCTCCCAGCCTTACAGACTTGGAAGACATGCTTCCTAGTCAAACTCAGAACGGAGAGTGTTTTAGAATTCCTCCTGGACAGAAGGTTGGAATATAGGATGGGTCCTGGGAAAGGGAAAAGGAAAAATGGCAGATTTCCCCTAAAACTGGTGAGGGATGTATCATCTCTCTGCCACAGCAATCCCTCCCCTTCAGTTTGATGTGCTTCAGGTCCTTTGTTCCATTTGCTGAACATGCTTGCTAATTGCTTCTTTTCAAAAGAACCACCAAAAAACTAGTGTCAGAAAAAAGTGGTTCTTTTGCATTTGCTTCACTTCATCGTGATTGAAACCGAGTCAGTTTGGAAAAGGTTTCAAGTGGGAACAACAGAGGGCCTTTGCAGAC
>CM034701.1:116571784-116589735 GCA_020142125.1 Phrynosoma platyrhinos | reverse complement strand
ATGCAGCACTTGCAGCAAAGGAAAGCTGAATTGCATTGGTGGTGGAGATTCAAAACCAGGTAAGGAATATATATGTATACATATACAGGCAGCCCATATATTACATGAGGGACCCATTCTTGGACCCTTCACATAGGATGATTTTCACATAAAATCTAGAACCCTATTTTGCTTACCTGAAATAAATGGAAAAGTATTCTCTGTAGGCATTTTCTGGGTCCTCCAGCATGACTCTATGGTCAACTTCCAGTAGAAGCATACCACAGAATTGTGCTGGAAGACCTAGAAAATGCCTAGAGAGAACATATTTTTTTCCAACATGGTGAACCTGTATTATATGAACTCATGTAATACACAGTCCTACTGTATTTATATACTTAAAATGCATTTTGCTCTTTAATTTTAACCTGTTGAATCTAGTTAGAACTATGCAAAAAGTTCAGTTCTCCACAATAAAATAAAATAAAATAAAATAAAATCATCCGGCTGAAATCTTGTACTGAATTCAATTGAACAATGTGACATTGCTTTTGAATAAAGATGAATAGGGTGGGGTGTAGATTATTTTTGGGGGGAGTCACAAGCTTTATTGTATAGACAGGTGTAAAAAAGACCCAACCTGTCCCCCAACATCTCTAGAGTGCAAACATTATATTTATATTAGAAAACATATTGTACTTTGGTAGAAAGGACATTGCAGGTCATGAAAGATAGTTCTAAAAACATTACAGGCACACTCATGCTCACAGAGTTCACCCCATTTGTTTTCCCCATTGTATCCAATGCTTGCAATTTCATCTCTTACTTATAGCATGCTTTATCTCTCTCCCTTCTAGTATGTACTGCCCCCATGATATACTTTGACTGCAAAAATGCCAATGCAGGCGCCATTGGAGCTGAATGTCAGAAGAGCTGTCAGACACTTGATATGCATTGTGTATGTATGCAGGATCTGGACTTTAACAGGATTGTACAGCAAGTCTGCAAGTCTTTCATGGAAACTCATTAGAGTCCTTCTCTAGCAGCCCTGCCCCATTCCCACAATTTACAGGATTCTGTGTCAGGGCTGTTATTGTTTTGTTGTTGTTGTGTGTCATCAAGTCATTTCTGACTTATGGCAACCCTAAGGCAATGTATCACAGGGTTTTCTTGGCAAGTGTCTACAGAGGAAGGTTGTCATTGCCCTCTTCTAGGGCTGAGATAGTGTGACTTGCCCAAGGTCACCCAGTGGATTTACATGGCTGAGCTGGGATCCAAACCCTGGTCTCCAGATTCATAGTCCAACACTCAAACCACTGAGCCACACTGGCTCTTCACTCTGGCTGTGAGGGAACTATCTGCCTTCATTAATGAACCAGCCATTGGTCATCCCAATTAATGGATCAGCCATTGGTCATTCAGATCCCTGTATATACATTAACCATCCCCCTACCCTCCTGGCCAGGAACCCTCTAATATTACATAATTATAGCTCTGTTATTCAATAAATGCCTTGTTTCCATCCTATAGAATCCTAGGACCTGTAGTTTTGTGCAGTGCTTAGTAATCTCTGCCAGAGAGCTCTAGTGTCTCACCAAACTACAAACCCCAGGATTCCATAGGATACAGTCCTGGCAGTTAAAATTGAACTGTAATATTTTAATTTGAGGTTTGAAATGGACCTTGAATCTCTTAGGTATACACTGGAACTGCTGAATTAAGTAGCCATTCATTGTTAACAATTCCAGGCTTTCACCCTCAATCATTTGAGCCAACTCACTTTGGTTGGACTAGAGACAGGAATAAAATCATATCGTTAGGAGAATTATTATCTCTCTTCTGAAACCGTGTCTTGTTCTTGGCTCTTACAGTACAGCACACAATGTGTCTCTGGCTGCATGTGCCCTAGTGGGCTTGTGTCAGATGGTAAAGGTGGCTGTATCCCTATGGAGGAGTGTCCATGTGTCCACAATGATGTCACTTATAAGGCAGGAGAAAAGATCAAAATTGACTGTAACACTTGGTAAGTATTCACCCAGAAAGAGATAGACTTTTGTCAACATCACACAAAATATAAATAGATGATCTACATTATAAAAGAAGATTATGTGGTTGAACAAGATAAACATGGGTCCATTCCCTACATTATTTTTTTCATGTTGATTTGTTCTTCCCCTCCCATATATACCTAAAAAGCTTTCTATATTCATTTATATATAAGCACCTACAACTATAATGTAAATGTGATGCTGTGTGTGTGTGTGTGCGTGCGTGCGTGCGTGCGTGCGTGCGTGCGTGCGTGCGTGTGTGCATGCATGTACTCGAGCCTTCAAATCACCTGTCAACTTATGGCAACACTATGAATCTCACAGGGCTTTCTTAGGTAGGGAATACTCAGAGGTGGTTTTGCCAGTTCCTCTCTCTGAAATACAGCCTTATTGCTATCCAAGAGTTAACCAAAGCTGACACTGCTTAGATTCCAAGATCAGACAGGTTCTGATGCCTTTAGGTTATTTAGGCAGATAAACTATACTGTGTATGTGTGTATTAATAAATATATTTCCCATTCTTCAAATAAAAATTTCCAAGATGATGCAAATAAAATCTATATCAAATAACATTATAACATACAATAGAGGAACAACAACATTACCCTTTAGGAACAGCAGAAAACCAGAACATTCAAAGGTGTTCTTTGAAAGTCAATAAAATAAATTAGTCTTCATCTGGTACTGAAAAAAGGTGCACAGCCACCAAGGGGCCTCTCTGAGCATTTATTGGAGAACGTCTTAGTTGCCACCCATTGCCCTTTATTGGGGCACCTGGAGAAGACCTTCTGGCCATGGCCTCAGTGTCTGTACAGATTGCACAATAGTAAAACATGTAGTGGTGGTGAAACTCACTTTCTCCCTATCATACACTGTAATGCATGAGTATTCATGGAAAATATTATTTATGCTTATTTGTCTAATAACTTCTGTAACAATTTTCTTTATAAAGACAAATTAAAATATACCTCTAGTTTAAAATGACAATGACTGATAGTGTCACAGTTAGAAAACAATGCCTCAACATTTCAGAACAAATCAGGGAAGTGTTATGAAAGGGTGTTTTGGCCATTCCACAATATAAAATTCTGAACCTCTAATACACTTGAATGGCCAAAGCCTAAACATTACATTGTCTGTGATAGAAACAACATAGTTTATTGGTTTGATTTTCTGGTTTTGCAGCTCTCCCAAAGTTATGAAAAAGAATGCTACACCCTGGTCTTTTTTCTAACCTTCTCTTTCCTCACCCACAATCCCCATATTATTTCTCTCTTCTTCTCTGCAAATGCTATGTATATATCTGTTCAAGATATATTTCATTTAACTGTGTTTCACAGGGTTACAACATTCTGTGTTAAATGTACATACAGCAGTTTATATTTGTGCAAACAGAGGAGTCACTTTTAAATGCTACCTTTTCTCTTTCTTTTTTAGTGTATGTAAGAACAGAATGTGGAAATGCACCAAAAACAAGTGCTTAGGTACCTGTGCTGTTTATGGAGATGGGCATTATATCACCTTTGATGACAAGCGTTACATTTTCAATGGGAAGTGTGAATATACCTTAGTCCAGGTACTGTGAAACTGGCTTGACATTGTCATTAGTGAAATAACCTTTATCCACTACATAAAAAAAATAATCAACTGTTCCCTCATGTCCTCTGCCCCAACCAAATCTGTTTTTCTTAGGATCACTGTGGACAGAATAGCTCCACCCCAGGAACTTTCCGAATTATCACCGAAAACGTTCCTTGTGGCACAACTGGAACCACTTGCTCAAAGACTATTAAAATCTTTTTGGAGGTGAGTAGCATTCCTGGTTTGCTAAGAGAGCACTATCAATGATTAGTTTCTGAAAAGGCATATTATTTCATCTGCATATTAAGCTCCAAATAATACTTTACCAAACAAACAACTCTAGAACAGGCAACTTAAGTATGAAGTGTACGTTGTGAACTTTGTTAAAGATTCAAAAATCCATGCAGTTTGTTTTATCCACCTCACAGCAGAGTGCTTGTGATTCTCAAATAAGAGTCCTCACACTCCTTGCTATGCAATGTGAGAGATAGTAACACAATTTGCAAGCAGAGTAATTAGTATGCTAAAGCATAAGGTGAGCAACAACCAATCCCACATCATTGTCATTTACACATCTGGGGTCCGAAACACACTACAGAAATAATCAGGTTTGATACTCTGGCTCAGTGCTAGGGAATCCTGGGAAATGTAATTTATTGTGGCACCAGAGCTTTCTAAAAGTGTCTTACCAAACTACAGTTCTCATAATTCCCTAGGATTGAGCCAGGGCAGTTAAAACAGTCTCAAACTGGATTATTTTTGCAGTGTGTTTTGGACTGAATTCAGCAGAAAAAATAAAGCTGTTTTCATCTTCTCTGTAAAAACATATGAAATAGGTTTGCTTAGAAATATTAAAAGTTTCGCAATATCTCATGGTGAGAATCTCTATAAAATGTGCTCTTCAAACATGGACTCAAAAGGGAAAAGTGCAGACTACAAAATTCGAGGCAAAAAATTCAGGCTAGCTGATGTAGGAAGAAAGAGAATGAAGGTGGCTGAAATGTGAGTTCAGCCATAGATTACAGGTACTTGTCCACCTTTGCTTTACAATCTACATATCTACATATAAGACCAACAAAAAAGAGAGGACACGAAAACATGCTATGCCTAGCAACTACAGCGTAAACCAGGGGTAGGCAACCTAAGGCCCAGGGGCCGGATGCGGGCCCCCCAAGCCCTTTGGACCAGTCTTAGGCTGGTCCTGTCGCCGCCGCTGCCACCACCCACCATGATGATATTATTGTTGTTATTACTTGTTCTTGGGGTTTTCTTGGCAAAATCTCCACGGGGGTTTTGCTATGGCTTTTCTGGGCTGAGAGAGTGTGCATGCATATTTTTTTTATTTTTAAAAATATATTTTTATTTGTTTGTTTATGTATTTATTTATTTATGGCGCTTCAGCCCCCCCCCCCATTGTTTGAGGGACAGCAACCCAGGCCCCGGCTCAAAAAGGTTGCCTACGCCTGGCATAAAGGCACGCTAAGGCTGTTACCTCTAAGGAGATTATCACAGTACGAATAAAACCAGTTTACCTGAGCCAGCTTAACATTTAAAATGGGCGGCATCCTGATCTTATCACAAGGATTTAGCTGCCGAAATTGCCACCTGGGTCCAGCCCAGATATAGCCCCGCTCCCAGGGGTGCTCACTGTGCCTCTTTTCAAAGCTGGGAGTTTTCCGGCTTAAGGAAATGGCTGCTGGGGCTGTGATAATCTCCTAAAACTCCTGTTCCAAGCTGTTTTTTAACATGAATGTAAAAAAAATGTTAATATTTCTGTAGATAAATGTGTCAAGGTTTTGGTGAAGGCAGGTTTACTAATAAAGTGGGGAATGATTCTTCTTCACTTGAAATGATTTTTGTTCACTCATTGTTTTGAAACCCACTATACTTCAGTTTTTAATATCGTATTGTTTTCCCATTATTTGTTTTCCTTGCCAGAACTATGAGCTGATACTCAGTGAGGAGCACCACGAACTGATACAAAGGGGTGAAGGAGATCATCCACCCTACAGGATTCGCTACATGGGCATCTACTTGGTTATTGAAACCTACAATGGGCTGATCATCTTATGGGACAGGAAAACAACCATTTTTATCAAACTAAGTGCTGATTTTAGGGTGAGACATCCTTTACAACAGGGATGGGGGAAAGCATGGCCTGTAGGGAACATGTGCTCCAAATGCTGTTTTTGAGGCCTCCAACTTTTTCCTTCAAAATGCTAAGGGAAATGGGGGAACATTTTTGCTATGTTTTTGCTCACTCCCCTTGCCAGCTGATTTAGACTTCTGGTTGACTTCCTTGCCTGTAATTAAAACTGCTAGGCTAGGCTAACAACAACAACAACAACAACAACAATAATAATAATAATAATAAATAGCAGCAAAATTGCTCACACACTTGCTAGATGGTTTGGCGGGTGAGTTTTTTAAAAAAGAAATGGTCTTAAAGTTTATAAATAGTTAAAAAAAAATGTGGGGGAGTATGGCTGGAGTATGCAGCCCAGCAAGTTGGCTGAAGTGTGAGTTCAGCCAGAGATTTCAGGTGCTTGTCCACTCCACTTACAATCCACATATATATTGCCCAATATTGTATATTGTTTACTTCCAGATCTCTTTCTTTTACATTTTGATTTAAAAGTCCCATTAATTGGGCTAAAAACACATTTATTCTGTTAGAAATTGTTACTATGTAAATGAGTTTAGGATCATAGCTGGTCTAGGAGATCCATGGGCCTTCTTTATAATGACTCTATTATTATATTTCCTCCCCTGTACAGGGCCAAGTCTGTGGCTTATGTGGGAACTATGATGGCAATGGAATTAATGATTTTACAACCCGAAGTCAGTCTGTAGTAGGTGATGTGCTAGAGTTTGGAAACAGTTGGAAGGTATCTCCCACATGTCCTGATGCCAAATGCACAAAGAATCCCTGCTCCAAGAACCCGTACAGAAAGTCATGGTCCCAGAAGCAATGCAGCATCATCAACAGCAAGGTCTTTGCTGCCTGCCACTCTCAGGTACATCAGATTTCCTTGGTAGAATATTCCTGAAGATCAGAATTCATTCAGGTGCCTCTGAGCACTTCCAGGTCTGAGCAGTTGCAAACCTGTAAGGTACACTTGTGGTGGTGTCATTGGATTTTTATGCTTCATTGATTTCAACCAGGGCCTGGAAAAATTGCTGTTTTGGACTACAGTTCTCAGAATCTTCCAGCAATCATGTCTGAGCATTCTGGGAAATACACTCCCTAAAAGTGATGTTTTCAAGTTCTAATTCCAGCATGGTCATTATAAGCCAAGTAACTTTCAAGATGATAGGCAACCTGACATACATCCTTGCCTAGCAGCAGCCTTATATTGTGAATTTGACAATAGGCCAGCAAGAACTTCTCTGAAAAGGCAAATACAAGATTGAAAAAAACCAGTTTAACCTGGAACTGTAACCAAAGAGGGAATGCTTGCATTTTCTATGACTGATGATTTTCAGCTTCTTCTTCACATTTTATTTGCTTTTTTAAGAAAAATCCCTGCGGGCCTATTGTCAAATTCACAATATAAGGCTGCTGCTAGGCAAGGATCTTCTCAATGCAAAGATACATGTAATTTTCCTATGTAGTGTGGGCTGTAGATTATTTTGCCTAGTAGCGCAGATTCTACTATGCAATTGCAGGTCCAAAAAGAAAAAAAAATATTATTTTTCTCTCTTGTTTATTTTTTATTTTAAATAAATTGTGTTATTACTGAAATTGGTAGACAAGGAGACAGTCAAACAAATTTTAACCAGCATTTCCAAATAGATTGCTTTATACACAAGGCCTAAAACCTACTGATACAGAATAGGGCATTCAATCAATTGAGTTTACTTATGTGCTGACTCATCATTCAACAGATGGTTCAATGGGTTTACTCTAGTTGTGACTGACTAACAGAATTCCAGCCAGAGACTTAGGAGTTTTTCACACGGGACAAATCCTGTGCGGAAAAGGGCCTTTAAATTAAACAAAACCTGCAAAAGTGGGTGTTTTTTCAGACTACGTCGCTGTTAAAAGGAGGTTAATCTGAATGGAAATTAGACAAAAACTGCCTCTTTTTACTTTTGGAAGATCCCAAAAGTAAAAAGAAGCAGTTTTTGTCTAATTTCTGTTTGGATCAACCTCCTTTTAACAGCGCTGGAGTTTATCACATAGAGAAATCCCGTTGATAAATTACTTCCGCTTTTGCGGGTTTTTTTTCTCTTTAAAGTACCATTTCTGCACGGGGCTCCCTGTGATAAACTCCTTTCACAGATCTCCCAGTTTGTCATTCTAATAGTGTATAAACAAAGACCATTTTTTTATAAAACAATTGCCTTCTCATCTAAATATCAGGCTACTCACCAACTTCATCAATCTTACAGCCAGTGTTTCATGCCTTGTATATCTATCTCTTATTTTTATACATCAATTAGAGGAATTGTTACTAGTAAAATATGATTAGGAAATAGACATATAGCAGCTCCTTTAATTTTTTTAATAGGTTGATCCAACTAAATATTATGAAGCTTGTGTAACTGACTCCTGTGCTTGTGATGCTGGAGGAGATTGTGAATGTTTCTGTACAGCAGTAGCTGCCTATGCTCAAGCATGTAGTGAATTTGGCGTGTGCATATCCTGGAGGTCTCCATCCATCTGTCGTAAGTACTTCTCTCATATTTCAGTGGACAGTGAAAATGGAATGAAAGAGCAGCTTGAAGATCACCACCAACCATTGCTCAATATAAAACTATTTTGTTAGCTTGCATTACAATGAATGGCACCTTGAAGAAAGCAGCTGGGATTTTACCTTGCTGTGAGGAACAACTTAGGGAGCTGGGGAATGTTTAGCCTGGAGAAGAGAAGGCTGAGAGGTGATATGATAGCCGTGTTTAAATATTTGAAGGGTTGTCATATTGAGGAGGGAATAAGCTTGTATTCTGCTGCTCCAGAGACTAGGACCCGAAACAATGAATGTAACAGCCTCGGCAGACGACTAATTGAGTCGTCTTCCGGGCCCGGAAGAGGAGGGGCAGCCGCACGTTCGGCGCCCCTTCCTCTTCCTGAGGTCGCCCCCGGAAGCGCTGGCCATCTGCATGGCCGGTGCTTCCGGGTTGACCTCACGCCGCGGCGACTGGGCGCGGCGCGGCGTTTGAGGCAGGGAAAGTGCGCCCGCCGCTTTTAGGGCGCACTTTCCCTGAAATCTAAAAGGAGCACCAATTTGGCACTCCTTTTAGATTCGCCGGAGGAGCGCCGCAGTGAGGCTGCCATGGCCCCGCAGCGCTCCGGACCAGGGCGTCCTGGACGCCCTGGTCTGCAGAGGCCCTAAGTTCCAGGAAAAGAGATTCCACCTCAACATTAGGGGAAACTTCCTGACAGTAAGGGCGGTTCAACAGTGGAACACACTCCCTCAGAGAGTAGTGGAGTCTCCTTCCTTGGAGGTCTTTAAGTAGAGGCTGGATGGCCATCTGTCGGGGATGCTTTGATTGGGAGTTCCTGCATGGCAGGGGGTTGGCCTGAATGGCCCTTGTGGTCTCTTCCAACTCTATGATTCTATGATTAGAAACCAGCAATTGCCCAATACAGGATTCCAAATGGATGGCAGATATCACTCATCACAGTGATTAGAAATAGCAATAGCAATAACATTTACGTTTTATACTGCTTAATAGTGAACTGAGTAAACTCTAAGTGGATTATAGTCTGTAAGCCAATTGCCCCCAACAAGCTGAGTAGTCATTTTACTGAACTACAAAAGGATGTAAAGCTGAGTCAACCTTGGAGCCCTGGGATCAAACTGCTGTGGCTACAGTACTTGCACTTAACCATTGCACCATCAGGGCTCCATACTCTACCATTTGAATACTCTCTACAATTTGAATCAAGTTACTGAATTTATGTACAGCCACATGTCATAAAATACACAGTTATTTTAATGATAGAAACATGAAATTGTTCACTGTTCTACGTTGTTTTAAGTTGATGTTATGTGTACACAGCCCTAGGAGCTTGTGATATAGGTTAGGGTGCAGATATTTTGCTTGCTTGTTTTGTTTTGTTTTTGCTTAAATATGAACAGTCATGTGTATCCATGCAGGAATATTTGGTTTTAATCATTTCTCCTTCCTGTTTCTTTTAGCGCTGTTCTGTGACTATTACAATGCTGAAGGTGAATGTGACTGGCACTACAAGCCTTGCGGAGCCCCATGCATGAAGACATGTAGAAACCCAAGTGGGAGATGTCTTCATCATTTACCAGGCTTGGAAGGTAAGATGTCCACTGAATTATGCCACTGACTGCACCAGATGCAATAGGTTGAAGGTTACACACACACACACACAGATTAACATGTTAATCAACAAGTTAATTTCTTTAGTTCCTATAGGTTTTTGATCATTCTCTTCCTCTGTACTGTCTCCAGTTTACAACACCTCTTCCTCAAGCTACTGTTAGCAGCTGTTGGTGGGATAGATGTCACTCTTGACATCTTTTTTTCCATCTCAGTGGCTAGTAGCATCTTTGGGCACTGGAAACAGGATTTTTGTGGTCAGGAAAGTAGCATAGGGTCAAGAGTTCAAAGGTCCCAAAAGTGGTATACAACTCATCATTTAAGTCATTATACAACTTATCAAAGTGGTATGCAACTCATCATTGGAGAAAATGGGACCCATGGACTGCATGTGACTCCCAAACCCCACTTCCATGACTATTGAAATCCCCCTTGTGAGCCACAAAGTCCTTTCCTTCTACACAAAAGCTCATGCTTTCTATCTGTCAGTTAGGCCCTAAGCAGACGGTTTAAAGTGCCGTCTTGGGAGCAGGGAAGGGGAGGGGCAGCCGCACGATCGGCGCCTCAACCCCTTCCCCAGGTCGTCCTCGGAGCAGCCGGCGCTCCGAGGAGGACCTCCCGCCGCAGCATTTGCACGCGCTGCAGCAGAAGAGTCGGCAAAGGTGCGCCGCAGCCTTTTGCGGCGCACCTTTGTCGACTTGTGAAAGGAGCGCCAATTTAGCGCTCCTTTCAGGGGCAGCGGAGCTGTGCCGCGGGACCGAGGCATGGGGATGCCTCGGTCCCATGGCACAGCTTCCTGGGGCAGCCCATGGCCGCTCGTCTGCTTCCCCCCTTAGTCTCCAAGGTGCTGCAAGATCCCTTTGCATACTGATCTTCCAGACTAACAAAGCTATGTCTTTATATATAAAGTACATGGGGAAAAGAAAAAAAGGAGAAGAGCAGATTCCAAGAAAAACATAAAACCCATGTGTTTTTGGAAAGCAAAAAATCCCTTTTTATGCATTATTTACAAGTAGCTGATAAA
Source organism: Phrynosoma platyrhinos (assembly GCA_020142125.1). NCBI lineage: Eukaryota > Metazoa > Chordata > Lepidosauria > Squamata > Phrynosomatidae > Phrynosoma > Phrynosoma platyrhinos. The sequence goes on along the minus strand of CM034701.1, from coordinate 116,578,803 downwards.
TGTGGAAAGAGAGATACAGAAATGGCAGCCCATCATAGAAAAAGCCCTGTTCCTGATAGCCATCCACAAGAGGATGAAAAGGTTGCCTTTTCAGACACAGCTACCAGAATCCACTCTTAGCCTCAGAGGATGGCAATGGCAAACCCCCTCTGAAGAAACTTGCCAAAAAAACCCAATGATAAATTTGCCTCAGGATCACCATAAACTGGGAATACTTGAAGGCATACAACAAAAATGAACCAGAGTCCCCATGGCCATTGGCCATGCTATGCATTCCACTTCTCTACCTCAACTAACTTTTCCTTTCTCTTAGGCTGCTACCCATACTGTCCTTCTGATAAGCCCTATTTCAGTGAGGATGAGATGAGTTGTGTTGACGTTTGTGGCTGCTATGATGTTCAGGGTCACTATTATCCACCAGGAAAAAAATTTTATTCAAGGGAGACATGTCAGTCATGGTAAGTGGTGTATATAGAGTCTGACAATATTGACAACAAATAATTTTACCAGAGTTTGGCAATCGGATGCTTCCAAACATTTATTTTAATATTTACTCATTCTTATTGATTCCAAAATGGCACTTTATGCCCATTATCAAGTACTTACCACAATGTGAGACAGTCCAGCAAGAGCAAACTTAAGTGGGCAGGAGATGCAGTTCAAATTTATTTGTCATATGCAAGAAACCTTGGAGATTAAAAACATGGAAAATGTTAAATTATTCTTATTTACAAATCTCCATCAGGGCAGTCAGTGAGGTCACTTTTGTTGTGCCCAGACATATTTGGTACTGGCAATAACTATTCATGTATACAGTACACTTATTTAGCATACAAGGTATGCATACCTCCTTTTCCCCTGGAGATCAGAAAGACAGTGGTGAAACTTATTGTGTTCCTGCAAATTGTCATATACAGAGGATTCATTCCAGTTGAGGCAGTAACAATGAAAAAGGTTGGTATTACAGTAGAGGGAGAACACACACTCATAACATCGAACAACAACAGAAAGAGTGAATCCTAAAGTCTAGCACCTACTGAGTCCAACTACTATAAAAAGAACAAGGAATAACAATGAAAAGAAAAAAGAGATAAAAAAGAGGAGGAAGAGGTTGAATGAGCCATTATAGGAAAATTCCAAATGGTCTCTTCATTAATTGGCTAGGGAATGCACTAACGGCAACACTGCATGAGAACTGGAGAGAAAATAGTTCAGCTGTGATTACAGGTTGAGTATCCTTTATCCAAAAATGTTTGGGACCAGAGGTGCTTTGAATTTTTTGGATTTTGGAATATCTATATTTGCATATATGTACTTAATGAGATATCTTGGAGATGGGAGCCAAGTCTAAACCCAAATTTATTTATGTTTTGTATATACCTTATACATACAGTATGAATATAATTTATACAATTTTTAAATAATTTTGTGCATTAAACAAAGTATGCGTACATTAAACCATAAGAAAGCAAAGGTGTCACTATATTAGCCACCCTGAAAAATGTTTTGATTTTTGAAGTACAATATTTCAGATTTTGAAATTCCAGAAAAGGGAGAGTCAACCTGCATTATATATTACATTTCTTTGCTTTCCATCTCTCCATAATTGTCTATCCATATAGCAAATGCTGCAGGATAAAAATGTTGGAGAGACTTTTGAAAATAAATCTATTCAAATAAATTGCCTTCAGCTATGTGCAGCATTAAAGGGAGGATGTTCAGGTCCTAAAGTTGGAAAAACAAGTGTTTCACAAGCATCAACACTCATTTGTGAAGTGTTGAAAAGTATATTCTGTAAAAATTACTTATCAGCTAACATTATTTTTGCATCATATATTATTTTTAAATCAAAATTAACATTTAAGTAGAACTAAGTAGAAAATAAGCATCAATATATGAAGTTATGAAATTTCATTCTTACATTTTACTGTTGTTTCTTACAGTCAATGCACCAGTAGAGGCATAGAGTGTAGCTACGACTCTAAAGGTAAAGTATAGAGAATTGTGATAGGCACTTAAAGAACTACTTCATATGACTTTGCCTAACCACAAGTCATTCTTATTCCAAACTTCAGCATGCTACTGCTATTATGAAGGAAAGACCTATATCTACAGGGATGTCATCTACAATACCACAGATGGTTTGGGTTGGTGCATGATTGCAACCTGTGATGTCAATGGAACAATCAATAGAGAGCTCTACAAATGTGCAGGATCTACCCCAACAACACCGTTTACATTTACTACTGTTTCAGCTACAACACAAAGTGAAGCAGGTATGCCATCTGGGACTAAAGCTCTGTACATGGGAGTAAGCACCAATCAATTCAATCATAGTCCTTCTTCAAAAAAAAAATTGAGTAAGATTGTATGTATATATTTCAAATAAATCCTTTAGCCCAGTGGCAGATCTTCATCCCAAAGTAATTTAATAAGTACTGAGTTGAGTGGGGAAACCTTCCCCTCAAAAAGACAAATGGCATAGTGGTGGACTTTGTAGAACCTAATGGATATTCTTCTGAACAGTAGGTAATGAAGAATTACTTCTATTTACTGAAAATCAGTGGCTGGCTATAAAGCATATGAGTAGTTATCTCTCAGATAAGATGGTGAGTAGTGGCTTCACTCTGATTTTTAATCTAAATTTTAAAAGTGTTGTCTACGTGCTGAACCTACTTTGTGGATATGTTTTAGCACCCTTGGTGCTCCTCTCAAATTTAGATTAAAATCCAGAATAGATTCACCACTTCACCATCATGGAAACTGTCAACTGCTACAAGCAAAATGCCACAAAAAGTTTCAGAGCATGGAAGGAACATGGTACAAATAATAATAGCAAGTGTAAACAGTACACCTTTTTCTTTCTCAGTATCCCTTAAAGATGGTCATTTTCCAAAGCAGAATAACAATTGCTAAAGTTGTTGGGTTTTCCCTTCTGATGAATAGTGGCTTTACTTAGTTCTAATTCTAGAGGGATGCTGTGCAGATTTGATCTTTCACTCTATTAATACAAAGTGGTTTGAGGTCATTGGGGGATATTTTGTTTATTTATTGTTTATTTTTATTTATTTATTTTACTTTTATGGCCATACTATGCTTGGAAAAACATAGGACCCTAATTCATCAACTTGTTGGTTTCTGCATTTCAAATCCATAAACAGAGCAATCATAGAATCATAGAGTTGGAAGAGACCTCAAGGGTCATCCAGTCCAACCCTATTCTGCTGTGCAGGAACTCACAATCAAAGCACCCATAACAGATGGTCATGCAGCCTCTGTTTAAAAACTTCCAAAGAAGAAGACTCCACCACACTCTGAGGGAGTGTGTTCCACTGTGGAACAGCTGAGATGGAGATCATAATGCTGGGTGCCAGCAACTATGGCCCCAAGGCTGTTTCTCAGGGCACCAAGACCCCAAAGCATTGTTGTTAACTGCCCTTAAGTTGACCCCTATTCATGGCAACCCCATGAAAGAGACATCTCCAAGACCCCTATTGTCTCCTTCTGCTGGGGTCCAGCAAACTCAAGCCGGTGACCTCCTTCACTGAGTCTATCTCATGTGTGATCTTCCTTTCTATCTGCTACCCTCTATCTTTCCTAGCATTATTGTATTTTCTAATGAATCATGTCTTCTCTTCCAGGGAGATTTCAGGCTTGATTTGTTCAAGGACCCATTTGTTTGTCTTTTCAGCTATTCATGGTATCCTAAGCACTGTTCTCAAGCACCACATCTCAAATGAGTTGATTTTTCTTCTTATCTGCTTTCTTCACTGTCCAGCTCTCAAATATGTACATGGTGAAGGGGCATACATTGGCTTGTACAGTTCTAACTTTAGTGTTCAGTTGTATATCTTTACACTTTAAAGTCTTGTCTAGTACTTTCATAGCTGCCCTTCTCATTAGTGTTCTGATTTTTTGGCTGCAGTTTCCATTCTGATTCAGGGTATGGGAACTCTTTAACTACTTTGATTTTCTTATTGTCTAGGGTGAATTTCTGTACTTCCTCCATGGTCATTATTTTATTTTCATTATGTCTGCCTTTAACTTTCCTTAATAATTGTTCCAAATCTGTGATGTTTTCTGCTAGTAGTATGGTGTCATCCTCCTATCTTAGATTGTTGATGTTTCTTCCTCCTATCATCACTCTTTCTTCTTCTGAGTCTATACCTGCTCTTTGTGTGGTACTTTCTGTGTACAGGTTGAACAAATAGGGTGATAGAATGCATCCTTGTGCTAGCATCCTCCCCCCCTCAAAAAAATCAGATTTTTCAAAGTAAAGAAAATAATAAAAATGCTACCAAAATTTGAATAACAACTTGAACAAAAATGGACACAGAGAATAATTTTGCCACACATACCCAAGCAGTTTTAGGGCTCAGAGAAGCCTTCTTCTAACCAATACGTAACATGGAAATTCACTACCCGTTTATTTCCTGGTTCAAAAGACCTCCCATGGACATAAAACAGCCTGTGTTGTCCTAAAATATATCACAATATTAGGGGGGAATGCAAACAGGCAGCCCTGGGCCTTCCTGGGAAGCGGAGGATTAGGGCTGAGGCTGTCTCATGCCTCGGCCCCAATCCTCCTTCTTGCCGCTCCTTTCACAGCCGGCAAATAGGGTGCACTAAGAGCCACCTTGCGGCTCTTCTGCGTCCCTTCTGGCGCAGTGTGTCAAGACGCTGCACCAGAAGGATGTTCTGATGCCACGCACTGGCATCAGGACGTCCTCGGGGAGGGTTTGGGGTGGCTGGCGTGCAGCTGCCCCTCCCAATCCTGCCTCCAGGACAGCCGTAAGGGCCTGTCTGCACAGGCCCATTAGTCTCCAAGAACTTCTATGCATATGAGAGAATATTTTTCAAAAAAAATATGAACAAGTAAATATGGTGTTCAAGAGAGAGGTACACTCCTACAAAGTCTGTTGGAGAAGCCAAGGCAGAATCCTAACCTTAGAAGTTGCACATTTCCGGGTTTATCACACTACTAAAAAAAGTGTCTTGCCTCTCCGGAATTCAGTTCTAATTCCAGCTGCAACCAGATACTATTGCAGAAATTTTTGCCGCTGAATCCGCCACCCAAATACAGCCCGGGTCCAGCCCAGGTCCCCAGAGCACACCAATGGCTATTTTATAAAGTCAGAAAACTCCCTATTTTGAAAAGGGGGTGCCGGAGGATTTGATGGCAAAATCCCTGCGATAGTATCCAGATGCAGTCCAAATTAGAATTGAATTTGGGAGAGGTAAGAGACTTTTTTTAGCCGTGCAATAAGCTCCTTAGAATTATACCATGATTTCATTTAACACACAAAGGAATGTAGGAGCCAAATATCTGAAGATACAGGCTGGAAGTTGTTTTGATATTGTTCTACATAACATAACATGTGCTGTGAGAGAATTCTATTTTATTTTTTAAAATCAAATTTTGGACAGTAACAATTTTTTTTGAAATACAAAGAAAGAAAACTACCAAACTTTTCAACTTATCAGTGACTTGGATTAAGAAATAGAAGGCAAGCTTATCAAGTTTGCAGATGGCACCAAATCAGGAGTAGCTAATACCCAAGAGGAGATGGTTAAAATTCAAAATGACCGTAATAGATTAGAAAGTTGGGCCAGAATCAACAAAATGAATTTCAACAGGGAGAAGTGTAAGATACTACACTTGGGCTACACAAATGAAATGCACAGCAATAAGATGGGGGGGGGCATGACTTGCCAACAGTGCATGTGAAAAGAATCAAGAAGACCTAGTAGACCACAAATTGAACATCAGTCAAAAGTATGATGTGGTAGCTAAAAAAGAAACTGTGATTCTAGCCTGCATCAATAGTATAGTGTCTAGAGAAGTAAAAGTACTACTCTGTTCTGCTTTGGTGCCTCAGCTGGAATACTTTATCCAGTCCTGGGCACCACAATTCAAAACAGATGTTGACAAGCTGGAATCCAGAGGAGGATGACCAAAGTGGTGAAGGGTATAAAAATGATGCCCAACTTAGGGAGCTGGGTATGCTTAGCCTGGAGAGAAGAAGGCTAAGAGGTGTTATGATAGCCCAGTTTAAATGTTTGAAGGGGTGTCATATTGAGGATGGAGCAAGCTTGCTATCTACAGATCCAGAGAACAGGACTCAGATCAATGGATTCAAACTACAGGAAAAGAGATTCGATCTAAACATTAGGAAGAACTTTCTGACAGTAAGAACTGTTTGGTAGTGGAACACTGGAGTGTGGTGGAGTTTCCTTCCTTGGAGGTTTTTAAACAGAGTCTGTATGGTCATCTGTCAATAGTGCTTTCATTGTGTATTCCTACATGGCACAGAGTTGGACCCGATGGCCCTTCTAGTCCCATCCAATTTTATGGCCTTGTAATTATATGACAACAAACTAGCAAGGACAAATTAAAATAATTACATCTTTTGACAGGAGGAACTCGACCAAGCACAACATCATGTGTGCACAGAGTATGTGAATGGACAGACTGGTTTGATGTCAGCTACCCGAGATTTGGACAAAACAATGGGGATTATGAAACACCAGAAAACATAAGAGCCAGAGGACACAATCTTTGTAAACTTCCAGATCAAGTGGAGTGCAGGGCACAAAGCTTCCCAAATGAAAAACTGGAATCATTAAATCAAAAGATAACTTGCACCAAAACTGGTGGTTTGATTTGTAATAACAAAGACCAGCATCCACCAATCTGCTATAATTATGAAACCAGGTTCTTATGTTGTGAATATAGGCCATGTAGTATCCCAACATCATTACCTGTGACATCAACTTCTGCAGAAAAAACATCTATATCTAAAATAACACTGCCAGCATCCTCAACCGGCATGACAGAGACAGAGATCACAAGGTTTCCCAGAACAACAACCACCGCCGTTCCGCAGACCACGTCCTCACCCAGCTGCAAGCCCCGATGCCAGTGGACTGCTTGGTACGATAACCACTATCCAACCTCAGACAGAGATGACGGCGATGTAGAGAATAAGGAGACAATCCTAGCAGAAGGAGGCCAGGTC
>CM034701.1:116532230-116571684 GCA_020142125.1 Phrynosoma platyrhinos | reverse complement strand
TGTAGAGAATAAGGAGACAATCCTAGCAGAAGGAGGCCAGGTCTGTGAGAAGCCTGAGGACATCCAATGCCGGGCAGAGGACCATCCTGATGTCCGCCTGGAAGAGCTCCCTCAGAAGGTGACGTGCAACCTGAACAATGGCCTTATTTGCTGGAATGCCGAACAGACCGGGAAGATCGAAACGTGCCTGAACTTCCAAGTTAGATACAAATGCTGCGACTACAGCCACTGCAAACCAGGAACCACTGCACCGGTTCCCACGACAGCCACCACCACAACCATAGAGGGCAGCACCCCAGGAAAGAGCACGCCACCAGCATCCTCCAAAGGCTCAACTCCAGCTCCCCCAGTACCCACCATGACCCACAGCACCACAGTTGTCTCCACTGCTCCCGCAGTAACAGGTGCAATCAAAACCCCTGGAGTCACCCCTGGAAAAGGCTCTACTGTGCCAGCCACATCCCTGCAGTCCACACTTGTTTCCAAGCCTACACCAAACACTTCCTCTAAACCTGTGTTAACAGTTTCCATACCTTCCTCCAGTCCTACTTTTACCACAGGTATGTGACTGATGCAGCCAGTTGTATTTCTTTTCAGTTTGTGTAATATTTTGATTTAATTTTTCAAGAATCACAGTTTGTTTATCTCCCATCTTTCAATAGTTTTTGTTTGCTCATAATATTCTTTATATGTTTCCTTTGTATTTATTAGAGTTCCAAGATTATGTTCACTTAGATTATATACACATTTCTTATATTTTTACAGTGACATATGTCTCATTTTTAACAAAATGTTAGCATATCTACTTTAGAAGTAAATTGTTGGTTACATTTTGTCACTGTGAAGAATGCTTTTCATATTGAACTTAGAACACATGTTATTCGTTAGTTTTCTCTTTCCTTTTCACCTTCATTCTCTACCTTCAAAATATCCTGGAAATCTAGGAATTTATTTAAGATGCAATAGACAGGGCTTCATGGGAAAGAAGACTCTCTACCTCCTTTTTCTATTGAACAATTTGCATTATTAGTGCTGAGCTTTTCCCTTCCTCCCTTCCTCCCTTCCTTCCTTGCTTCTTTCCTTTTTTCCTTTATTTTTTTCCATTCCTCCCCCCATCCATTCAGAAACTGATGAAAATATGGATCCTTTTAATGCATTACAAAAAGCATAGGCATGCAAAATTTGGCCTAGAAATTATTTTATTGCAAAGAATATTTATTTGCTTTACTTTGACTATTTCTTAGACTAATTAAAAATCAAATCAATATTTCAAAAATAATATTTATATATTTAAACTTGAAAATTTGTACCTTAAAATTACAGAGAGTTTACAGAAAGTAGCATGCTACAAATTTTAAGATGCAGAACCATTTTTAACCCAGTTTGCTTTTAACCCTGCTGTTTGCTTAGTGGTTCATTTTCTGATTGGATAAGGGGCTGTTTGGGTAAAAAAAAAAAAAAAGTCACTTTCTCACCATGCATGCACACCACCACACAAAAACATTGTGTGTATCCTCTTAAGTACCTCCCATGCCCTCCCAAAATAGAATCCCATTGTATGGCTGCTCCTTTTATCTGCCACACATTCCCTCATGCAGTGCTGTGCAAGTAGAAAGCATAGGTGCATCTGTGTGCCGAGTGATATATTGGCAAAGCACAATCACAGCACACACACACACATACACACATATATGCTCCCTTCACCCCATGCCTCCCTGTTGGACTATCTGGTTTTTGTATGGTGTAATTACATCAATTGGAGGTGTCACACATTCATGTTTTTGCTTTGCCACACCTCCACACTGGTGCAAGGCTGTATATATGTATACATGAAGATGCACATTTTCCAAGCTAAGGCAGAGTATTCCATATTCTTTTTGCTCTGGTTTTTAGCCCCAGAGCATGGCTTTGTTTCTCTTGCCACCTGCTTTCTAGGCATGCATCTATAAACCTCCCTCCTTACATTGCTAATCTGTTTCACCCCTTAATTACAAAAAGTACTGGCATCAAGGGTATAACAATTTTCACCATTGCTATGTGACTTACAAGGAAGTTCTTGACAGTAAGAGCTGTTCAACAGTGGGTCCAATTGATTACAAAGGTGGCAAGGTCTCCTAGGGTGTTTGATCTGTTGGCCCATTGTGTACCTTCCTACTTTATTATTCTAGTTTACAATATCATGTCATACTATCAGTTACATGTTTATTTGACTTTTGAATATATTTAGAATAAACTCATACATCATGCTCAATTGGGGGGAAGGGGTTGGCATTCCCATTAGCTTAGACATCCATACCTTTTGTTCCAGCTAAACTATAAGCCCCAAAGTAGCTTACCTGTGCTATTTCTGGTAGATTTAAATGGAGCCATGCATTCACCGTAGAAATGTAAATATTAGTTTATTTTGTTCTTGAATGCAAGGACAATAGATGCTGGAATTTTCTGCCACTTTGTGACAATACAAGAGTTTCTGTGGAATTTTCTAACAGTATTTATACTGTTGGGACTTGTATTTTTGGGAAAATTCATGTGTGTCAAAATCCACACATTCACACACAACACCCTCCTCAATGTATTATGCACAAAATAGACTGATTCCTTGGTTTTTGTACAGAAATTATATGTAATAAAATTTCTCCTTTTTGTGTGGGAATCTATCATTAGAAGGCCTGGTGGACTCCATAGTTCAGAAGGCCTGGGGCCAGTTTTTCTGAAAGTGATCAATAAGCAAGCCACAGCAGTCCATGCTCTGTTTTAACTTATCAAGCTGTTTAATGTTATTTAAATTCCCATGATTCCCTAGCACTGAGCCAGGGCAGTTAAAGTGGACTCAATTTGCACTATTTCTAGTAGTCTGCAAAGGCCCTTAGTTTGTCTAAAGTATTTCTATTGTTTTAAATTATTTTAATTAATTTTATTTATTTATTCAATTTATACTCCACCTTTCTCCCACCAAGAGACCCAAGAATGCTTACAAAATTTAAAATAACAGTTTAGATAAAAATGTCTTATTACACAAGATTTAAAAAAACTATTAAACCTCAGTGCTATAATAGTACATAGTTAATTTTTTTACAATACATTTTAAAATACATTTAAAACATAATTAAAATATACAAAGCATTAAAAGAAGACCACCACTTTCAGTTGCTTTTAAACTGTTTTATTGTACACTGCCTTGGGATCTTTGGATATTGGGTGGGCTACAAATATGTTCATAAATAAATATATATAGTGCTTTGTGATTTCCAGCCTGATAACTGTTGTCTGACATCTCTTTCTTTCCTTCCTATGCCTTCAACAGCATCAAGTAGTTCCATTACATCTACCATAGGAATTACAACAGTCACTTTAAGCAGAACAACTCCTTGTTTCTGTCATGTTTCTGGGATTACAGATTCTTTATATTCTCCTGGTGAGTGTCTCTTAATATATATGAGAAGAAGCTGAAGTAATAGTAATCTTTATATTGCTTTTTACAGTGCACCATTCCCATCCATGAGTTTTCAATTCCAGGATTACCTGTAGATAGGGGAAAACACAGACACCAAGCTCCATATTATTCAATGGATAACAACATGCATGTGCCACCATTTAATAATATGTGGCATGGTGATCTGCAGACAGTCAAATCTGTGGATCTCTAATCTGCTGTACAATACAGCAGGCCCATTACAGTTTGAAAATGTCCTTTATAATTGTACCTCCATAGTAGACTGCTCTAGCCAGGAAAGTTTCTATATTGTATTGTTTTAGGTGGTCAGTGGAAACACATGTATATATATGTGCAGGTGTTTAAAATCAGTACTACTCAAAATGGTGGTCCATGGAGTGATGCTGGTCTAGGAGCCATCTGCTGTTGGCCTCAGGAGAGTTTCCAAGAAAGAAAGAAACAACTGTAGCCTATGATCCTATTTGTGCCTATGAGCACAAATACAATACTGGTCCCTAACACACATCTGGGGGGAAACTGTTGGTCACCCCACATCAGATGGCTTAAGAAGCACCATTTTATTCATCTTCTTTTACTTTATTTCTGTCAGTTTTAATTACTGTTTTCAATGTGGGTTTTTTATTTTATTTTACAGGTTTCATTCATTCAATTATGGTGGAGAGTGTGTTGTGATAGAGCACAGTTAGAAATTATGATTAAGGAGCAAAATAAAAAAAAAATCTCCAATGGCTAAAGAAACCAGCTAGGGGCTTTATTGTAAGAAAGATAGGAAAGTGTTCTAAGCGTGCAAAGCTAGCACTCAGCTAAACTAGTTTCACTGTATTTGTTGTAGTTTGCTGTATGGCCAAAATGGCTACCCCTGAATATGTTTTTCACTATAGTAGAAGTGTGTGAACAAAGGGCTGGGACGAGAAGAGGCTTAAAGTTCTCTAAATGTATCAGCTTTAATCTCCAAGAGTCTAGAATAAATGGATAAGAGATGAAGAGTAACATAGCTCTAGCACTGTTGCTCGCTCTAAGACATCTTTAACTCTTTGAATCAGGGGTTGGCAACCTTTTTGGGGGTGGGGCCGGTCCCTGTCCCTTGATGCCCCCTGGGCCGCGGCGGTGCGCACGTGTGTGTGCGCGCAACCCAGGCAGCAGTGGCGCATGAGCCTGCGCGCACACGCACTACCATGAGGACTCCCTCGACTGCACTGGGCCTCAGAGAGGCCCAACGCGGCCACGAGGGTCCCCCAGGAGGGCTCCCTCGATCATGCCAGGCCTCAGGAGAGGCCCAGTGCGGCCGCAGGGGCCCTCCGGGGTGCCATTTTGTGTTCCAAAATGGCGCCTGGAGTTTCGCGTGACCTGTCCAAAATGGCACCCCGGAGGACCCCGTGGCCACGAAAGGTGGTGGTGGCGGCGGTGGTGGCAGGACCAGGCAGGACCGGTCGGCAGGCCTCAGCAGTCCGGGTGCGGCCCGCAGGCCGTAGGTTGCTGACCTCTGCTTTAAATGTTGGGTGTTGTTTCTTTTCCAAAAATTTATTCAGCATAAGCGTCAATGCATTTATCCTTTCTCTCTTCTCCCTTTTCACTGGCCTTTATCATTTACATCTACTACTATATGTTAATAGTTGGTTTGTATCTGTTAATTATTTTAAAATTCAAAGATACAGCCATGTTAGTCTGTAGAATCAGTATGTAGAGAGATCTTGTAGCACCTTGGGACTTAGAAAGAAGTTGGCAGCATGAGCTTTCGTAGACTTCAGTCTACTTCCTCAGATGCAGTAGGGAGGAAGTAGACTGAAGTCTACGAAAGCTCATGCTGCCAACTTCTTTCTTACAGTTAGTCTCAAAGGTGCTACAAGATCTCTCTACATACTATTTTTAAATTATTATTTATTTAAATTACATATATAATATAAGCCAGGGGTAGGCAACCTAAGGCCCGGGGGCCGGATACGGCCCAGCAAGGCCTTTGGACCGGCCCCAAACCAGTCCTGCCGCCGCCGCCCCCCCCACCGCCGCCGCCTCCCCATGATGATATTGATTATTGTTGTTATTACTTGTTCTTGGGGTTTTCTTGGCAAAATCTTCACAGGGGTTTTGCCATGGCTTTTCTGGGGCTGAGAGAGTGTGCATGCATTTTTTAATTCTTTTTTAATTTTTATTTTTATTTATTTATTTATTTATTTATTTATTTATTTATTTATTTATTTTTGGTGCTTCGGCCCGTCAATTGTCTGAGGGACAGCAACCCGGCCCCCGGCTCAAAAAGGTTGCCTGCCCCTGATATAAGCTAATTAACATTAAGCAAGGTGTTGAAGTTTTCACAGCAGGCAATCATAGTTTTTTTGTGAGTTTTTCAGGCTATGTGGCCATGTTCTAGAAGGATTTATTCATGATGTTTCAGCAGCATCTGGGGCTGGCATCTTCCAGGAATAAACTCTTCTAGAACATAGCCACATAGCCTGAAAACCTCACAAAAAACTAAGCAAGACCGTTGCAGCCATCAAGAAAATATATTTTAATAGCACACAATATATAGATTGAGCCAGCATGGTATAGTGGTTTGTATGTTGAACCAATTGTACAAAGATAAAGAATTGCCAATTCTGATAGAAGCAGCAGGAGCTGGTAGAAATACACTGTTGGGTTCGGGCCAGCGAGTTTTGTAAATTTTGCAGTTTTAAAAACTTCCACTAACTATTATGTCAGTAAGAGACTGGACATATTCCTTTACTTTTAAGCTGCCAACATTTTTGCAGATAAATTCAAAATCATTTCCAAAAATTGGCACAACCCTACAAAATGTGATCAAAAACCCCTAAGATCTTCATCTCCAGTAATTGTCATCCTCATGAATTTTACTCAACCAGTACATGTTTACCTGGGACTAAGCAGCATTGAACTCAGTGAGGTTTATCTCTGAGTAGACATTTTAGGATTCTATATCAGTTTGATCCTATGCATGTGTTCTTAGATTTACTTAAAGGTAAATGGGATAAGCTTACCACTGAACATAGGTAAATTAATAAATTTGAGCCATACATGCATTATTAAATTGTCAATTTTGGTTTGTAAATATTGTTTTACAATTCATTTATTTTTTTCTTTCCTTTTTAAACAGGGGAAATAATATATAATAGAACTGATAGTGCTGGATGTAGTTTTTATGCCATTTGTAATGAGCACTGTGAAATTGAAAGGCACCAGGGACCATGTCCTTCAACTTCTCCTCACCCACCAACTACACCACCTTCACCAGTAACAACTGCTAGAACATCTCCAGCTTCAAAACCCACTGTTTTTGTTCCCTCAACTGAATCACATACTTCTTCACCTGTTTTGACTACACCAGGCATCTCAGGTTGCCTTGATATTGAGCCACCTAGAAAGGTAATCCAATTTTAGTGCTATTATTTTTATTGTTATTATAATTATTTGTATCCCATTTTTCTGCCAAAAGTGGGAATCAAAGTGGCTTAAAATTTAAAAGAACAACACAATTAAAGACATACAAAAAGTGAACATTAAAACAGGATTAAACTACTCACAGTATTAAAACAATTCAAGCCTCCAGCAAAATGCAATTTTTAAAAAGGTAATTCAATAGTTCTGTTTGGGGCAGGGAGCATCAATAGAATTCAGGCCAATGCTTTTCTGTAAAGACAAAATAACAGTGAAAATAGGATGAGGAGGGAGTGCTGCTCTTTTCTCTCTCCATTTTGGTGACAGTTACTTATATTCTTTCCAGAGTAATGTGATTTTATTGGTATCAGTAGTACACCAAATGCACAATATTTTAACAATGGTATACTGAAATCCAAATGCAAAATCAGCATTTCCAGCCATGTAAGTCAGATCTGATATTGGTAACAGATCAGCTATATCTGCACCTAGATTCAACTCAGAGGTGTGCTTCAGAAGGTTATATTTGAATGACTGTGAATCAGAATGGGCACATTTATTTGACTGGGCATCCTGTAGTGCCAAATGGATAAATGAAATCTACACTAAGATGTGCATCTGATTTAAGTGATCTAGAAAGGAATGCCTATGCAGGATTTCCTTAGCTAGAGCAATGAAGCAGTGTGTTGCAGTGGATACTGGGGCGAATCTGGAGCCCAAAGATTGAGGGCCCCTTCATACTACGTAGTTATAACACTATGACTCTAACTGTCATGACAACATACTATAAAATCTTGGGATTGGCACTTTAGAGGTGAGCATTTAGAATTCTCAGCCAGAGAGTTCTAGTGTCTCACTATACTACAAATCCCAGGATTCCATAAAATGCAACCATAACAGTTAAAGTGGAATCATGGTGCTACAACTGTATGGTGCGAATGGGCCCCAAGACTCAAATTAGGGAGCTCACAGAATGATTTTAGGGTAGTCACAATCTTTCATCTAATTTATCTCACAGAGATGTTATTATGATAAAAGCAGGAGTATCATGTGTGTTGCCTCAGTTTCCTTGGCTAGCTGGTATATAAATGTAATAAATAATTACAGCATATTTTATTTCCACAATTTAATTACTTATATCTTGATGTTCAACAAGCAGTAGTCTGTTCCCTACTCATATAACAAATACAAACAGATACAAAAGCAACATATATTGTGCAATCAATGCAATAAGATTTTCGTTTTCAAGATGGAGGACATCTGACTGTAATTTTAAATTCTGAAGGGAGAGTAGGGGGTTGCAGACTGCCAGAAATAGTGCAAATTGAGTCCATTTTTAAGGTTAGGGTTAGTGCTAGGGAATCATGGGAATTGTTGTTGTTTTTCTGAGACATTGAACCTTCTCTGTCAGAGAGCTCTGGTGCCACAATAAAATACAGTTCCCATGATTCCCTAACCCTAACCCTTAAAGTGGACTCAATTTGCACTATTTCTGGCAGTCTGCAACCCCCCCTAAGAAAGGCATTGTTACCTGCAGTGTGTAACTCATCCAGCTATTGGTTCTGGTAAACAGTGTCTAAATCCAATTGTTCGTTTCAGCTAGAGTAGATGCATTGAAACAATAGCACTTTGGTTTTTATTTACATATGTTCCATTGATTCAATGGCTCTACCCTAGTTGGGACTAACAGTTGGATTTAGGCTCAGATTTTGAAGGTTTTTGCTGTGTTTCAGAAAATAGAAAATCTCCTTAGCAGATACAGAAGAGTGAAAAGTAACAGCAGTATGAACCAAAGGCAGTAATGTCTTCCTTCCCATTTTTAGCTCTCTTAAAATAGCCATCTGATTCCAGATTTGGTCCAGGGTGAAGTGGTATGGTGAAAAGATACTGGATTTCCCCACCCACCACCCACCCCCAGGGCTCTTGTCCATGGTTCCCACTTTGTCAGCATTGTTGCATTGGAGGAAAAATGAGGATCTGCCTTGTACTCACTTGGGATTCAATTAACAATATATCTATTTCGTCTTTGACCCTTCCCACAGGGAATGGGTGGGGAAATGACTTATTTCTAATAAGCACAGTCATTCTAGAACAAATTTCCTGTGGATCACTTCTAGATCAATGAAACTTGGATGTTAAGCAACTGCACTATGGCAATTTGTGAAGGAAACAACAGAATTGTTATGGTGCCTCTACCACCTCCAGAAAAGATAGAATGTGCAAGTGGACTTGAACCAGTCAAAATAGAAGATACAGATGGCTGCTCCCACTATGAGTGTGAATGTAAGTACAATAAATTATAGTGGAATTCTATGCATATCAACACAAAAATAAGTCATGTTGAGTCAAATTGGAGTTACTCCCAAAAAGCTGAGTATAAGATTGCAGCCTTAGTGAGCAAGAAGAGAAATGACGCATGTTTTGATTTTATAGCATCAGATGTTGAGATAACACAAAGGTGCATTATTCATTATATTCCTACTCCATTTAGTAATTTATAATAAACAGTTTCTAATGGGTGTGTAAGACTGGTATTTGGTCCTTTCAGTTTAATCAGTGCAACAGGTAATGATTCTGCACTCTTAGGGCCTTTGCAGACTGCTAGAAATAGTGTAAATTGAGTCCACTTTAACCGCCCTGGCTCAGTGCTAGGGAATCATGGGAATTGTACTTTTTTCTGAAACATTGAGCCTTCTCTGTCAGAGAGCTCTAGTGCCACGATAAACTACAGTTCCCATGATTCCCTAGCACCGAGTCAGGGCAGTTAAAGTGGACTCAATTTGCACTATTTCTGGCAGTCTGCAAAGGCCCTTAATTTCCTTTTATTTACATTTATTGAAGACTTCATTCCAGCACTGAATACTTATAATAATAATAATAATAATAATTGTTATTTATATCCCGCCCCTCTGCCAAGCAATCAGGGCGGCGTACAACAATACAAAACTTCAAAACAATAAATCAAATTGAATCCCATCCCTCCTTCGCCCACCCACCCTTCCCCCCAAAACATACAGAACAAATTAAATAACAATAATACAAATGTACAATTTAAAAATACATAATACATAATTTTCTTGTCATTTTGGTCCTCCAAGGGCTGCAAGATGGAAAAAACAAAACAAAAACAAAAACAGTCCTCCGCGGCCATAGAGCGCTGCTGCATGCTGTGTGGTGCCGGCGGGAGATGGAAATGGGCGGGTTTTAAGTCCGCCGGTGCCCCTCCCAGCTGCCTCATAGGTTATCTTTTTGTTTTTCCATTCTAGGCATTTGTACTGGTTGGGATGATGCTAATTTCATGACATTTGATGGTACTTATTACACTTTCCATGACAATTGCACTTACATCCTGGTGAAAGAGATTGTGAAGAAACATGGAAACTTCAGTGTTTTGGCTGACAATTACTTCTGTGATCCAACTAATGATCAGTCCTGTTCCAGAGCCATTATTGTAAATTACAACTCTATGGAAATAGTGCTAAGCAGTCAGATGCACAATGGAGTGAGAACTTCTCAGGTAATGTGTTGGTGCTTTTATATTTATATATCTAGATAGATAAATATGCACGCACACATGCGCATGTGCGCACACACGCACTAATACTATCTGAGCAAAACAAAACAAAATAAAGAGCCTTATTTGCAGCAAGATCATATAATCCAATCAATGGTTTGAGAATTCACCTGATTATCATGAGTCTGTGTCATTTTAAATAATACTTCTATTCAGTCTTCTACTTTAGCCTCATTAAGTGTGTCAGTTTTAGGAATGAGATTCTACTTTTTAAAATCATCTTAACCTTGAACACATCTGGTTTAGGGCTCATCTATACCAGCCAGAATATTCAGGACTGTTCCCAGAGTTTGTGGCCCTGGAGCTGGCCCAGATTCCCCCCCCCCATTACCTCTGCACTCTGTAGTAACACTGAGCAACTTGTCTGCATATATATCCTGATGTGCTGCCCAGTGTCACTGCTGCAAGTGCATGTCATTCTTTCTGAGGTCAGACATGAAGCAGGCAGCATTGATCACATAGCTGGGTGCCTCACTGTGATCTCAGAAGGAGAGACATACGGTGGCAGTGCTGAGTGGCCCAGTGAGACCTGTGCATGGACAGCTGCCCAGTGTTATTACAAAAGGTGAGGTTTTCTACACTGGGTTAAGGGAGAGATAATGCAGATTCAATGTGGAACTGACCTCATGTTGTGAAGACAGTGATTTGGCCATGCATTATGTAGACAGGTCACAGTGAGAGCGGGGGGGGGGGGGGGGGGGGGGGGGGGGACGGGACCAGTTTATATGGCTTATGTAGACATGCCCTTCTTAAAACCTAATCTTTGGTCACGATCTTTCATTGTGAGACGTATCTTAAGTATATAGCTACAATACACCTCCTGATGCACTCATTCCCCACCACCACCACCCCATCATCTGCAACAGATATTCTCACAGAATTCCTGGGAGTCCTAAGGAATTGTGTCTGCTCTTCCCCCTGTTCTCCACTGACATAAAAATGTCTGGGATTGGGGAGAGCTGCCACAAAAGGTGGGAGTTTTTTTGTGGGGAACTTTGGTTGTTGTCTGGTTAGAGCAGAATTCCAACTCCACAATGACCAAAAAAAGAGGTTTATAATGGCACAACTGGCCTTATGGTGTCATAGCTCACTAAGAGAATACCAACTTTTATCTTTCCTTTTCTGTTTCTCCTCATTCTCCTTTTTATTTCCTCCTTCTCTCCCCATTTCACCAAAAATTAAATTGTAACAAGCAAATTGAATGATATAAAAACATTCTACTGTAAAATATGAAGTTGGTGTGATGGGGGTTGGTAATTTGTATTTGAAAACCAAATATATTTGTTGACTTTTTTTTTAAAAAAAAAAAACCACCCAAGCTTATATCGTAAATGCAATCTATTCTATTTGTATTCCAATCTTTAATTTTTTTTAAAAAAATTACCTGAACTGTGTGTGTGTTTTTTCACACACACATGTCCACAACAACACCACACACACAAAAAAAAATCTCACTATAAACTAATGTCGTATTAAAACTAACTTGTATGCAGAACATATTATTAGAAAAGCAGGCCTGGTCACAGAAGAAGGAGGAGTGAGAATAGAAGGAAGGGATATCAGCAATCTAAGATACGCAGATGACACCATAGTACTAGCAGAAAAACTCACAGACCTGGAACACCTACTAAGAAAGATCCAGGAAGAAAGAGCAAAGGCAGGCCTGCTGTTGAACATAAAAAAACCCAAAAATAATGAGCATTGAGAATCTACACAAATTTAACCTAGACAGTGAGGAAATAGAAATAGTAAAAAGGAGTTCTCATACCTGGGATCAAATATTGATAGAAACAGGGACTTCAGGCAGGAAATCAGAAGATTAAGAATGGGAGAGCATCTATGAAAGAACTAGAAAAGATTCTTAAATGCAAAGATATACAACTCAGAACAAAAGTTAGAATTATACAAGCCATCGTATTCCCTATTACCATGTATGGATGTGACAGCTGGACAGTTAAACAAGATAGGAAGAAAATCAATGCATTTAAGATGTGGTGCTGGAGAAGAGTGTTAAGGATCCTGTGAACAGAAACAAAGGTCAAAGAAATGGGTCCTAGAGCAGATCAAGCCTGAAACCTCCCTGGAAGCCAGGATGACAAAAGTGAGGCTGTCGTACTTCAGGTACATCATGAGAAAGGAGGACTCATTTGAAATAAAACAATAATGCTAGAAAAGGTGGAGGGAAGCAGAAAGAGATGAAGGTTGCATGCTAGATGGATGGACTCTATTAGAGGACACGGGTATGAGCTTGAAGGAATAAAGCAGAGCAGTGGAGGATAGGGGTCTTGGAGATAGAGAATAGTTGCCATGGGTCAAGATTGACTCAAGGGCAGTTAACAACAACAACAACAAAGAATAGGAGAGCAGCTAACAAGTGTCAGCACTAACAAGGCAAATCGATCTAAACTACTGTAAGATAAATTGTTCTGATTGATGTTTGACCCCCCCTCCTTCCATCTTAAACTTGTTTTTTCTACTGCTGTTTTTAGGTTCTTTTCAATAATAAGCCAGTCAATGGACATTTCACAGTAGATGGTATTATTGTTACAAGTACCAAAACTACCATGACAGTTGAAATCCCTGCCATCAATGCATATATTTCCTTCAATGGGCTCGCCTTCTCAGTAAAACTACCATATGGCCTATTTGAACACAACACGGAGGGGCAGTGTGGTAAGTAAAAGAAATAAACTCCAGCATTTTTAAACCTTTATCACAAGCCCACTCCTTCAAAACCATGCAATGAGCATGCACCACTATAAGAATCACCATAAATAAAATATAACAACAAAAGCATATGTTCATTGTGTATAGAGGGGACCCAAGTTCATTTCCTGATATGTCCACTTAAGGAGGATTTCAAGGCCAAGAAAGAGCAGGTGCCAGTTGGCATAGAAAGGACTGGGCTAGAGGGATGAAAGGTCTGGATTAGTATAAAGAGGTTTACTGTTGTTATGTGCCTTCAGATCAACCACAACTCATAATGACTCTATCCTATGGTTTTCTTGGCAAGAGTTACAAAGAAGAGGTTAGCCATTGCCTTCTTCTTAGGCTGAGTGATTGTGATTTGTACAAGGTCACTCACTGAATTGCTGTGGCTAAGAAAGAGGGCCTTTGCAGACTGCCAGAAATAGTGCAAATTGAGTCCACTTTAACTGCTCTGACTCAGTGCTAGGGAATCATGGGAACTGTATTTTATTGTGGCACCAGAGCTCTCTGACAGAGAAGGCTCAATGTCTCAGAAAAAAAATAATACAATTCCCATGATTCCCTAGCACTGAGCCAGGGCAGTTAAAGTGGACTCAATTTGCACTATTTCTGGCAGTCTGCAAAGGCCCAGACTTTCTATGGCTGAGCACAATCGCTTTCCAGAATCCTAGGCTGCATCCACACTGCAGAAATGCCACTTTAACTTCTATCGCTCCATCCTATGGAATTCTGGGAACTGTAGTTAGTGTGGCACCAGAACTCTCTGAGAGAGGAGGCTAAAATCTCACAAAATTAAATTCCAGAATTCCATAGCATTGAGCCATAACAGTTAAAATGGTGTCAAACTGCCTTGAGTCCCACTGTGGGAGAAAGTCAGGATAGAAATCCTTGATATAAATAAATGAATAAATAAATAAATAAATGGATTATTTCTGTGGTGTAGATGCAGGCTAAGTTCAATACTCAAATCACTACACTGTACTAGCTCTGCATTTAAACATATCTAAGAACTGGAAGCTTAGAATGTATACACACACACACACAAAAACATAATGTCAAAATTTAATTTAGGAAATCAGGTCCATGGTTCTGATGATATTCATAGTAAATACGTTCAACTCTCATGTACCTTGTGTTTTTAACTCTTCCTGCTTCCCAGGAACTTGTTCAAATGACCGGTCAGATGATTGCCGCTTGCCCAGTGGCCATGAAGCTAATTCATGCTTTGAGATGGCTGCTGAATGGCAGGTGTCTGACAAAAATAAGCCTTATTGTCAAGGAGTTACCCCGACACCAACACCGAAACCTGTGTTGCCCACACCAACCGTCTGCACAACTCCTTCTCCTCTGTGTGAGCTGATTGTGAGCGAGTAAGTTAAATCCAGTTTTTACAAGCATTTCAGCCTTTGCCTCTTACAGAGCTAATATTTAATAAACCCTCTGATGCACAGACAGTATAAAACAATAACCCTATCACTGCCGATATCTGAGTGATCGAAAATGTGTTTAGTTTTTTAAAGGGATAGAACATCTCTTTTTTATTGTTGATCTTAGATTTATCTACTCCTAAGGACAATGTTACTAGACATCCAGACTATTTTCCAATCACTTGTATATCAAAAAGAAGAGTGACATTGCAAAAATCCAGGACCAGTACTTCAGTGGTGGTACTGTACCAGTAGAAAGACTCCTTTTAGCTGTAAGACGGGTAGGCAACCTTTCCCCTTTAAGGGCCGAGGGACTTCAGCTCCCAGAATCCCAGGAGCTATTGGCCAACATGGGACTATTGGCCAACATGGCTGAGGCTTCTGGGAGCTGAAGTCCCTCAGCCCTTAAAGGGGAAAGGTTGCCTACCCCTGCTGTAAGACATAAAGGAATCTTTCTAGAATTAGTATATTCATGAAACTGACATTCTTCCCAAACAGATTACTATCCTTTCTGCTGTGCTTCCATATTGAAACAGTTTGAATCCAGATAGTCTGTACAAGCCATGACTCAACCACATCTTTTCTGCTTATAGTATCTTTGTAGATTGCCATAAAGTTCTGCCCCCCAAAGTGTTCTATGAAGACTGTCTCCATGAAGCCTGTCAGTCTGCCAATGATTCCCTGAGCTGCCACTATGTAGAGATGTATGCTTCCCTTTGTGCAGCTAAAGGTGCTTGTACTGACTGGAGGAGCAAGACCCAAGGAAAATGCCGTAAGTAGAAGACATATATTTAATTATTCTAAAGTAAATAACCACTGAACTAACCAAATGAGGTGGTACCAACAAATGCATACTGACTAGTGCAGACAGAGCAAATGTACTGGTCTTAACTTTATTTGTATGTCGTATTCTGATTTTTCTGCCATGCTTCTCATTTTTGACAAAATTGAGAAGGCAGAAGGCAAAGCAGCAAGAGAAATGAAAGGCAGAGAGAGTAAAGATGTCAAGCACTAGGGGAAGAGAAGTGTTGTCCAGATTCCCCTTGTGTTTTGAACTCTATGATGCCTTTGTAACATCTTCCATAATCCCTCATCGATCAAGATTACTGATGAAACAATCCCCAAAAAATTCTAGTCACTGACACCAATAAGAAGAGAACATTTGTTCTTCCACCAAGTGCCTGCAGGAGTTTTCCTGGAACATTCTGGATCCTGCCTTTAGATTTCAGGTGGATTTTGCTATGTTTTAGTTAGTGAAGAGAGCTGACATCAATTTGAAAAGGAATTTTTATTCACTAAAATGTCCCTATTCTTCTTTAACTGTGGAGAGATTTGTAAGAATGTTCCTGAAAAATGGACAGAAAATTGATTTTGCTGAAAAACCTGTGGGAAGAGTAGGATTGTTCCCAAAAATGTTCTTAGTAAAAACAGGGGGATAAATATTTTGGAGAGCAAACAAAACAAACCTAAATACATTATTTTCCTAAAACACAGGAGTTATCTTTTTTTTTTTTAATGTACAGCTAAGAGTAAATCTATTAACATTGGCAATTTTAGTAAGAGCTTAAGTATTTTCCTAACACAAAGAACTCAGTGGAACAGAAGAATATGGGTTGAATCCAGAACTGATCCTTCAGCAATGCAAGGACATTGGTGAAAGGATGCAATAGAGCCTTCCATTAGAGGAAGTGAGTAGCCTACATCCTGTGGGGTATCATTCTTCTTTAACTTACAGACCTTAATGCTACCTCACACACTGTTTAGCAGGGTCCCCCAACACTCTGAGCAGATTTTCAGGCAGATTTTCCCCTTGTGAAATCATGTAGTTTGTAGAGTTGCATTCCATTCAGGTCTGAGTTCATGAATATTCATAAATATTTAAATCTGAGGGTTCTTCCAGATGTGGCAAATATGTCTGGAAGTTGCAATATTTGTTCTTTTGGTCTTTAGTTTTTCTGGGTTGTTTTTAAAAAATATTCAAACAATATTTCTCTTGTCCTTGATGATTTTCTGGAAATTCCTGACACCACTCATAGTATTTTATTCCCACCTCAGGTGAGTTTGTTTTTTAATCATGAGACCTATTGGAACAATATGTTTCCTTCTATTCTCCTCCTTTCTCTTCTTTTAATTTTTAAAATTATTATAGTGTTATCATGCATCAGTGAAATGTCATGTTTGCTTTATAACACTTTAAAAATTAGATTCAGAGAGGAGAAAAATTGCCCTTCAAACCATAGGATCACTAAGCAAATCATGCTGCAGTTTTATAAAATATCTTGAAGAGCTCTAACATAAACACAGAAATCATTACACACACACAGAAATGTAACAAATAGGTGCAGAGGCAAAATACTCTCAGACCCAAAGGGTTGCATTGCAAGGACTCCTTTAGACCAATATAGAAGAGGCTTCAGTCATCAAAAGCCAACAGTGCGCAATCAAGATGGAATTACACTGTGCCTTGTATCTCTTTCCCTTTTAGGGGTAGAGATGTTGATTGGGCAAAAGTACAATTTGGAACAGTTAAGTAAATATTTCCTCCCCAACTAGATTCAGTTTAAAGCTGCCATGACTGATTTACTTCTTGTTGTTTTAAAAGCCCTTGAGTAAAAATGTCCTATAGAGTTACATGTAGGGTATAGTTCTGCCTGCAGAAGTCTTTGCCTTTGCTTCTTAATGAAATAATTTATTATCTTCTCTACAGCATACTATTGCCCCAAAGACAAGGTATACAGTGCCTGTGGTCCTGTTCCTGCTGCCACTTGCAGTGATGGGTAAGAATAAACTTTATACTTAGGTCTTTACTAATTAGTTTTAATGGCTGTGCTTATCCTTAGATGGTGTTTTTATTTCCTGAGTATGGCAGCAGTGGATAGTTGTTTAGTAAATACAGGAATGTTCTGTGAATTAAAATGAATGAGCAGATGAAGTCTTAATTGCTTGTTATAAGTACACTGGCATATGCTTATGCTGCAATAAACATTTATAGGACCTGGGTCTTGTTTCTAACACCACTATTCCAGAGTATTCCTTAATAGATGGAAGCTACTGATCATGCAAATAATACCTCTTGGACACTTTTCACTGTTCCAGTGATATATGTCTCATAATTAGAAGAGATCTGCACTAGAATGGAAGGACAAAATGGTCCCATGTCACTAAACCAATGGAAGTATATATAGGAGTAGACACACATATTATTGCACTGATAGGATTTCTACCCCCACTCCCACCCAATGAACACCCTAAATACAAATGGGTAAAATTAACAGGTTGCCTTTGCTGTGTCTTCTATAGTAGCAGAGACAAGCTGTTTATCATGCTAATCAAAACTATTCATAAATTGAATACTCTTAAATGATTGTTTGCTTTTTTATGCATGTGCCAATTTTTCTTCTGATCACTGCATATATAAGTAAAATATGAGTAAATGCTTGACTACAAAATTAGAAATATTTATATCCACTCCTGTTTGCCTTGCAGACAAACTAAAAATGATAATGCCCATGTTTCTGAAGGATGTATATGCTCAGAGGGAAAAATTCTGTTCAATTCATACACTGACATCTGTGTCTCAGAGTGTGGTAAGTTTCTTATTTCATAAGTAAACAGTCATAACAGATTTAGTCATCATAACAAACTATAGACAGGTACGGCAATAAAGGGGCTATGTAAAATCTTTGTTCATATCTGGCAACCAAACAGAGCCAGTGTAGTGTAATGGTTTGAGTGATGGACCAGGGTTCAAATCCCTGTTTGAACATGGATACCAACTGGGTGACTTTAGGCAAGTTATACTTTCTCAGCCTCAGAGGAATGTGAAGGCAAACCCCTTGTGAACAAATCTTACCCAGAAAACCCCATGATAAGTCTGCCTTAGGGTCACCATAAGTTGGAAATGACTTGAAGGCATGCAGCAGCAGCAGCAACAAGCCAAGTAGAGCAAACTAAGGAGCAGGAGCAGTGGAGAAATGTTTTGGTTTCTCCTTTCTTCTCTTCCATATCCTGTTGAGCATAATGAGAGAGAATTATCTACATCAGCTCCAAAGCTAGCATAACTATCAGGACCTGACTAGGGGTATGAAAGGGGAGTGGGGAGGCTTGGAGTCCTGCAGATTAGTGGTCTCCATATAACTCTGTCTCATCCTGCTTTGGCTCCCACACTGCCAGCACAAGAGCAATTGCAAGGGAGCTGTCTGCGGATGACTCAGTGGACATCCTGCAGCAAAGATCCCATCCCAACCACTGGTCTCCTTCTCCAGCCATGGAAATGTACTTCCACTGTACCCTTCAGTTCACATAAGGGAGCATGGGGCCGAGACTTTCTGGCGTCTAGACAATATAGTCATAATCTCTATACCACTGACTGGTACCTTTATAATTTCATCCTCTCAATATATTTTTTTAATGACAAGCAGGCTACAGCACATATAGTAGGGAGCTGAGGTGTCATGCCAGGCTCCATTTCCTTGCCTCTCTGGATTTTTGTGTAACTATGACTCCACTCTCACCCTAGTAATGAAAGCATAGTGTGAAATACAGACTGAGAACTGGTAAACTGGTAAAACACCCAGTGTTGCTGTTTTTACTCTTTGATTCCATTGCTCAGAAACTGAGGGTGGGGGTCAGGAATTAAAAAATGTAAATGGAATTACACAGGATTTCTCCTTGAGGTGACCTTGCTTGTATAACTGGCTTACTGACCTTGAGGGAGGGGGGATATAAAGCAGCATAAATATTTGAACAATTTCTCTTTTGGTCTTCTGCATCGATGGACATAGGCTGCTATCCCCCCACCACCACACACACACAGCTGTTTTTGAGGATTATGCAATCCCTGCCTGAACATCCAAATTCCAGAAGGCAGCACTGAATTGTAGGCAGTGTTCTCCTCCTCCTCCTCCTCCTCCTCCCCCCCCCCCCCCCCCCCCCCCCCCCCCCCCCCCCGTTCTGCATTAAAACAAGGCACAAGTAAAACCACTAGGAAGTACAGTACTCCTCTGAAACAAAGTATGCCCTCCCCAGTGGACCTCATTTTACTACCAAACTGTACTTTTCAGAAACAAAAAATGGATTTTCCCACTTCTAGCTGCTGTTGATTTTGTGTGGCAGCAGTTGGGAGAATGGTGATGGGGCGAGAAGACGGAGAAAAACAGTTTGTAATAGAATTAGCAACATCAACAGTTGCTGGCAAAATAAAATAAAATATAATAATAAAAGGCTAAATTAGTAAAAAAAATTGTACAGAAATAGACATGATTATAGACATGGAGGACCAAAATGGGTATCACTATCTTTTTAAATTGAAATCCCTTCTGTTTATGTTTGAGACAGCTTACATTTATATGAACTTTTGTGGAATTTATATGAATTCTTCTGCCTTCATTCCTTACAGGCTGCGTGGGACCAGATGGATTGCCCAAACAGGTAAGTAGTTCCCTGAGATGGTTACATAGACTGTGGACTGTCAACACCAAACATAATCAGGGCTGCAAACATGAGCAGGAACCAATAACTGCCCCAATTTTCTTGGGTCTAGAGTGAGTAATAGTGGCTCAAAACTAAAATGATAAATAATGCATTACATGGCTTTTACTTTCTTTTTTTAACAGCCTGGTAGCAAATGGAAGAGCAACTGTCAAGAATGTATCTGTGACTCATTGTCATTGACTGTTCAGTGTAAGCCACTGACTTGTGAAACCTCAGAAACACCTGTTTGTGAGAAAGAAGGCTTCATCCCTGTCCCTGTGCTGACCCCAGAAGACCCATGCTGTCCAGAAGTGCAATGCAGTATGTACAGTTCCTTTCTAGCCAAGACCAGTTGATTGCTTTGGCCCAAATTCTGCTGTCTGCTACACTTGCACACAATTTGATCTATAGAATCAATTGAAATAAGACATGACATAGTCAGCAAAGAAAGATGAATCTTAATTCAGAATGATAGGTCTGCCTTAAGGCGGGATTCACTCTATCACAACCACTAGTAAAAGGAAGCAATTTGTATTATTATGGTTGCTGTACCTCTCACTTTCCCATATAGCACCCTTTATCTCTGAGAGCACAGCCTCTTGGAGACAAAACTCTTTCCTTAAAGAAAACAGATATTTAGTCATCACATAATTGATGGAAAACATCAGCAGGACCACTCTTCCAACTTCATTACTGATATAGTAAATAACCATACCAAAACCATTCTTAAAACACATGGAGGGGAAAAAAAATTGGTCATCACTGTGGGAACTGCAAGGAGGATCAAGAGAAATAAACTGTTACTAAATTTTAACATGAGTAATACATATCTAAATATCATGTCCCTGTAGTTGACCAGGCAAGTTTTACTTTCATGAGTTGGAGGTAATGCTTTTCTCATTAGAGAGAATGTCTGACAAATGATATGAAAGGACTCCTACCCAAGGCAGATTAACAGCCAAGTCACAGTTTTGATCTACAGAAGCTGCAGCCCACAGTCTTTCTGGGCTCTCTCTCACTTACTGTTTAACATGTGCTGAGGAAGTTGTAACTATATTTGGGCTGCAATCCTACCCACAAACACTTGAGAGTGATTCCTAGACCTTGGAAGTAACAGCATGGTGCAGTGGTTTGAGTGTTGGACTAGGACCCCAAGAGACCAGGGTTCAAATCCCTGTTCAGCCATAGAAACCCAATGTACAACCTCACTCGACCTCAGAGGAAGACAATGGAACCCCATTCTGAACAAATCTGACCAAATAAACTGTGTGATTGGGCCACCATAAGTTGGAAATGGCTTGAAGGAACACTATATTATATTTTTACTCATAATTATTTATGTGGTAGGTAACAAGAGTGGTAAAAAGTTACATTTTAAAAGGAATATAATAAGTAAAAGCAAAACGTCTTCATTGGTGTAATGAGTTACAGTTTCTAGTTATTTCCAAAAGCAATTCAAGAGGCATTTTGACATGAATCTTTCAAATTTTATGGTATTATCTTATCAATCCTTAGTTTTCTCCTTCAGGGAAGTAACAAATGGAAATACAATGTGCAATATGCTATGTAATGTATTAACGTTTTCCATCATCATAATGATTAATAGGAACTGCTTCCTTTTTCATCACTGTAATAAATAACAGAAAAAAATATTTTTGGAAAGTAGCTTTCATGTTCTGGTGATTCTTTTCAACTCAGGCCCAAAGCAGATGGGCCAAAAGAGCAGCTTCTGGCCACTTCGGGCATGTGACGTGTAGTTGCCAGAAGCTGCTCTGAAGCCACCAGCAAAAGGAGCAGTAAAAAAAACCCTCTTGCCAGCAGTTCATTTGGGACTGCTGCAGAGGCTCGCTTTGAGAGTAGGCTGTGTGATCACTATGGTCCTCAGCTCATCATGGGCCAATTGCAGGCAGAGCAGCCAGAGGCCACTCCTTCATGCCCATCTGCTTCACCCCTCAGTGGAACTGACTATTTTATAAACGTAATTAGCATTATGGAGGGGATGTGAAACTAGATCTTGGAAAAATGTAGGGGGGATACTCCCAAAATTCCCCATCCTGGAGATTCTGGGAGTTGTAATCCAAACTATAACTTTTCCAAGTCCTGGTTAATATTCTTTGCCATGCTTACAACTTGACCCTAAGGTTAGTTACACCCCATGTGGTGTCACCTACTAATTGTTGTTCTTGCAAGGTAGGAATTGTGTCCTAGTATTATAGGGAGATATGTTAGTCTCAAACTATTATAATATTGGGGTACTAGCTAACCACTAACATTGGTAGCTTATTCAGCTCTTTCTTCATTCTGATTCTCTCACAGAATGCAATACTAGTGCTTGCTCCAATCAGAAGAAATCTTGCGAACCTGGATATGAATTAGCTTCAGTTCTTTTAGAAGGAGACTGCTGTGTTACCTTCACATGTGGTAAGCACTAACCTTCTGGTTTGTATTACTGAGTATTCTGGGAGCCTGTTCCAAAGAGGAGACAGAGTTGAAAATAGATGAGAAGTATAAAATCAACAATTTAGGAGAATGCAAATGTAACAATCTAAGTAGAGTGAAAACAATTTTTTCAGCATACCTTCAATGCCCTGAAAAGATATGCTGGAAAGAAAAGACAGTGTTCTGGAACAGTACCCATCACAGTTAAAATGTTCTATTCATTTTGTTGATTAAGGTACTGGAACAGGATTAAAGAAAATCAAACCTCTGCTTAGCCACAACATTAATTGATGCTGCTATTCTATACCCACTCAGCTTCACTAAACCTCACAACACTTACTTCTGAGTCAATGTGCATAAGATTGCACTGTGGTTGATTTGAAGCCAACCACTCCTAATCTACCTCCCAGTGTCAACGTGAAGAGAGTATGTGGTTGGGAATGGGTTGGAGAACCATGCATGCTGCTATCCCAGTTTATTTGATTTATACCTTACATTACTATCCTGCTCATTGGTCAAAAAAATGGCACTCTCCTTGGAGTTAGATGAGGGCAGGGAAATGTCTAATTAACCATTTGTAAGCCACTCTGAGAGCCTTTTGGCTAAAGAGCAGGGTATAAATATTCCTAATAAAAAAAATTTCAGTATAGACAGATTACATAAAAGATGCAATATTTTTGTATAAACATTTGGACATTTTAATATCTTTTCCCTGGGATATTTCTAAAGTAAAAGCTATTTCTCTTTTCAGAACCAATCCCAAATATCTGTCTGGTCAATGAAACAGTTTACAAGGTAAGAATATGACTGTTACATATACATTGTGCATATGTGTATCCTTACATCAGAGATAAACATATCCCCATCCCATTTGTTTTTCAATCATTGACAGATTTTGGTAACAGCAGCCAGATTCAGGATTCATGATCTAGGAAAATCTGGGGGACCCTGTTCTTGAGCTAATTCAGATGGCAAATGAAACCAGTTCAGCTTGTTTGCTTCCTTGCTTGCGTAGAGTTCTGTATATGAGATTCTGCCACTGGAAAAACTGGGGAAGGCAACTCTATTCTGCGTTGCTCTCTATGCCCTGCTTAGGTGGGGAGAATATAAGGCAAAAGTGGTTTAATCAATCAATCAAAGTATGTTTTGGTAGGAAACACTTATTTTGCAACAGAATTAACAATACCTCTGCACATTTTTATAAACCTCCCAAGTATGTGAGTTTTGTACTGGTGGCATGCACATCTAAATTTTAAACTTTGAAGAGTGCAATTTTAACTTGAGGTCATATTCAAATACTACCCTGGGTTTCCTCATTCCCCCCACCCCCACCCCCACCCCCACCCCCAGCAAGTAACATTAAGAGGGCAAATGATACTAACCTACTTGAACCACCTACATATAAGTCTCCAAGTGGGCAGATGATTAAATAACCATTTTAAAGGGATGACTGCTTCATTAACTTTGGGAAATGATTGATTATGGGCCATCTCTTGTGCCACATGGAAAGCAGCTCATTAAAGCAGCCCAAGCTATTATTATTCCCTGCTTTTTAAAAAAAAAGCAGGGGGAGTTTCAGCTTTCTTACATTTCTATAATGATGACTTTCTTACAACATTTCTATAATGTCCATTGTCCATTTTGATGACTCCTTCTCTGTGCACTCCACTTTTTAAAGATTTTTCTACAGTTGACAAGAATACAATTCATTAGGTTTCTTGCAAGCCAATCTTCAGCACACTTACTTAGAAGCAGGTTTCATTAAGTTCAGAGGGTTTCATGCATGATGCCTTTTCTAAAAACCATCCTGTCAATCCACTATTTCAGGGGCAAATGAATATGGCCCTCCAGAGATTGCTGGCCTAGAACTCCCATCAACCCCAGCCAGCATGGCTAATGGTGTGGGATTCTGGGAGCTACAGTCCAAAAACATCAGGCACAGTTGCCCAACCCTGAGCTATTTAGTAGGAAAAGGGAAGTGTATTTGTAGGTGGCTCTCCTTTTGAACCTTAACTAGTGGGGTTGCAACTTTTTTTTTAAGGGACACCTTCAGGGGTGGAAATTGTGTGACCCTCTAAATAGTGTTGGACTGCAATTACTGCAACCCTAGCTAGCATAGCCAGTGGTGAGGAATGCTGGGAGCTGCAGTCCAACAACATTGCTGTCCCATCTCTTTGTTAGGATTTATTACTGGAAGGATAGAGAATTGATCTAAAAATTAGGTGAAATCCACAACCTTCCAGAAATAAATATGCTCAGGATTGTAGTGTCAAAGTAACTTCAAAATGTAGGTAGGGAGCAACTATATTTATTTCATTTACATGTATGTTGCATCTGCATTTCCCACAGCAATCATGTAATGTGTGAAAGACAGGTACATGGTCCAAAATTCTCAGTGAGTGTCAACAGAAAGTATAGGTTAGGACTGGCGACTATTATTATTATTATTATTATGCATTCCCAAAAAAATTGGGACTCAAAGCAACTCACAGTTTTAAAGAACAAGAGAAAATAGCCTGACCTGCTCTTATGCTTTAACAGTAATGTGGTTTGAAAAAAACCAACAAATAAAACTTTCACAGCATGGACATAAGCATTATCACCTGCTGCTTCTGCAGATCTCACTGCTATTTAGCATGTACATCTGGCCTTAACACATTACATATTTACTGAGGTATTAATAATCATGGTGACAATAATCAGAATTGCCACAGCTATTCATATCCCCTTTTGGACTATCACTGGAGTTTTGGTAAAGATAAAAATGAGACTAAGAATTGAAAACACTTTGTATGTGAGAAGTGTTTAAGAAGCCTTTGATGTATGATTTTTAACCAGCTGAGTGTCCACAGTTTAGCTTATAATGAGACTGCCATTCTTTTACTTTTCCCAGCCTGGAACAACCGTTCCTGGTAAGCCTTGTGAAACATGTGTGTGCAGTGATGAAATAGACCCAGCCTCCAAGAGAAATATTGTGGAATGTACCAAAGTTGCATGTGATACCTCTTGCCCAGTGGTAAGTAAGAATCCTTCTTTTCATGTTATTTTGTTTTTTAAATCTGCCTTATTACATTGTGGGCACAGATCCCATGGATGGTTAAATATTATTATTTTCTACCAAACAGGGTCATGAGTACCAAGTAAAAGCTGGAGAATGTTGTGGAAAATGTGTCCAGGTAGCATGTATCATCCCCCTTAATGACACTGTTGAGTTGCTCAAGGTAAGCATGTGTGTCCTCTCATTCTTGATATCTTTTCTTTGGCACAAGACTGTAAAGTTTATAGGCAAGACCAATACTTAGCAATCAAGTCTCTTTCCTGCATTTCTGCTAGCTGACCTTTTCAAACTGGGACAAATATAGAGGCCTAATCTCTGCACTGTCTACTCAAATGAATGCTGAGGTGATCTGTCTGACTCACTGAAATGTAGTTATGTGAATAGGTGAAGGCATGCTTTCCCTGCTGAGTGCTCTCCAGATGAATTGGATGAGTTCTGGAATAGATCTGGAGCAATCAGCAAACTGATCTGGGTATTTATTTTGCTTCATTCATGGAAGAGCACCATAGAAATGCACAACGTTGGATTTATCCATTTAGTGGATACACACCAAGGTATCCCTAGCCAATTTGGTCAGTGGCATGAAGAGTGCGGGCTAAACTGAATAGGCCATTCTGCAATCTTTGAATACACATGTAGGGTTATCACATTAGCAACTCTCTGTCTCATATCTGAAGACTTACAATATTCAAAACTCAGCAAGGAGCATGCCGAAATTTTGTGGAGCAAGAATGTACTGTTTTGATGGTTCAAGTAAGCAAATACAGTAACAATGTACCAGGAAGATGAGGAGTCAACTATAGAGAAAGATATCTCATCCTTTACAAGAAAGAAAGAAAAAAAATCTTTAACATTTTTGGTAGACCGTTACTACAACAAAGTAGGGCACAATCATAAAAATAAAAGGTAGATAAAAGAGATAATGATGGACTCTTCTCCATCCTGGCTACCCTCTGTTTTTGAAATATGAGCACATAGGCTGTCTGACTAGGAGCTTGAAAAGGGCCAAACCCAGGCATGTTCTAAACCTCATTATGAGGCTTTTCTGAGGGCTTGTCTACATGGGTTATTTACTCCAAATTCCCTCCAGGCTCACTGTGTCCTGTTCAGGATGTAGGGCCAAAACATCAAATTGGGCACACGGACTGTCTTAATGATGTCTGTACCTGATTGAGCCTTTCCTCTCTTAACCCAATTTTTAAAACTTTACCTTTTACTATAAGTTTTTGTCTCTCTCTGCAGCGATAGTGGGTGGCTGCCTTCCCACACAGTCCTTGCAAGCCATCTGGTGCTGCCACTGCAGCCATGAGTTGCTTTGGGGTCAGAATGAGGCATCCAACTGAATAACTTGGCTGGGTGCCTCATTGAGCACCAGATGACAAATGGGGATCACATGGGAAGGCAGCCCCCATTGTCACTGCGGAGAAACACAATTAAAGTGGGGAATTTAAGGTCAGAATACTCTGGTGCAGCCCACAATATTCTCACCAGTGAAGACAAGCCCTGAGTCAGTGATCCATAGTCCCTCAAACCCACTTATGCAATCACTTAACAAACACTTACTCTGAGTAGGGCTCAGTATGACAAGGATAGTCAAACTAACCCCAGTCAGTGCGTAAATGAAAGCTGGGAATCACACAGCCTTTTAGATGTGGTTAGTCTGCATGTCCCAGTAGCCTTTGGCAGCATAGCCATTGGTGCAGGACACTGTGGGTTGCAGTTCAATAACGTCTAAATGGCCATATGATTGGCTTAAACAAAGGTCTTGTCAATAGGACAGAGTAAAATACTATCTCTTTCCTGTTTTTACATCCCACAAAAATAACTTGATTTTTGAACTGATCTAGTAGTATGCTAAAGGGCCATAGATGCTCTAATCTCTGATTATTTCTCTATGAATAGTTTTTGTGGGTTTTTCGGGCTGTATGACCATGTTCTAGAAGAGTTTCTTTCTGATGTTTCGCCAGCATCTGTGACTGGCATCTTCAGAGAAAACCCACAAAACCCACAAAAACTATGGGTGCCAGCCATGAAAGCCTTTGACTTCACATTTCTCTATGAAGATGATGGGTAACTAGGATAAACGGTAACGTGCACTGAGGTAGATATGGGTGGTGGGGAGAGATTTACTCTCATTAAAACATTTAGAATGCATTTGCTATGCTATAGCTTGCAAATAAAAATAATGCTATCTTTTTATTTCTAACAGCCTGGTGAGATTTGGCAATCAGAGACTAATAACTGCACTCTCTATGAATGTGAGGAAATTAGCAACTCATTCGTTTTGGTCAATACTGTAAGAAAATGCCCCATGTTTGACCCAGAAGAGTGTGAACCTGTAAGTTTTATTTCATTCTTTTTTTCTGATGACTGTCTGTCTTCCTCCAACCTCAGCAGGTGTCAAGCCTGTTGCTTTCTGGCAGTGAGGACAGGGAGGGGAAGGCAGTTCAGATCAGGAAAAAGTGGCTGGTCCCAATTCCAAGGGAAAGGAGTGCAGTCCATCTAGAAGATCATTCTGTTTCTTCACCATTTGAAGCTGAGATCAGCTGCACAGAATAATAGAATTATAGAATCACAGAGTTGGAAGAGACCACACTGGCCATCCAGTCCAACCCTAATCTGCCTTGCAGGAATATACTATCAAAGCACCCCCAACAGATGGCCATCCAGCTTCTGTTTAAAGACCTCCAAAGAAGGAGACCACCACTCTCCTGGGGCTTGACAGCTGCCTGGAAGGGTTGGTTCAGATGGGGCTGAAAGATTCAGAGAAGACTGATGAACTTGAAATATGGGCAAGCTCATACACAAAAAGGAGAACGTGACTGTATGGGTTTCTGGGAGCTATAGTCCAAAAAGTAACCTTTCCAAGCGTGAGGATATTTTGCCTTCAGTCATTTATGGCTTTGAAAATTTCATTGAAGTTAGACTCCAGAAGTGGTCTTCTTTTATTCTGGTGAGCAATGAAATGAATATTCATATTCTTCATTTAAAAAATAATCTGTTAATGAAAATCTGTTTGCTCACTCAGAATAAACCTTTGTTTTAATCATAAGATTAAGAATTGGCCATTATCTTCTGGTGTGTTTCTTGCCATTCACACACACACAAATTATAACTTGTCAATTGCAATTAGCCTTCTAAAAATAATGTTATATTTAAGCATTTCTATTATGTTTCCACTGGTAGTTTTAAGACTATGGAGATCGACAGACAGCCCTGATAGAGTGGCCTCTGGCTGCCCGTTTGCTTGTCGGATCAGGGCCATGGCAACTGCACACTGCGGCCCTGATTTGGCAGTTTGCCACTCTAAAAAGAACTGGCAAAATGCTGCTCCTTTTTAGAGCAGCAAAAGGGTGCCTTTGCTGCTGTGGTGGTGGCTTTTTGTTGATTCTTTGGCACAGCATATCTAAACACTGCGCCGAAGATGTGGCGTGACGCTGCCCACCATCTGGTTGGGTGAGTGGCGTGACGCTGGTGTTGGGGTGGCATTTGGGTATGCAGCGTGCAGTCACCATGCCCCCACTCTGCCCCGACACTGGCTCAAAGTGCTAGTCTGTACAGCCCCTAAGTGCAAGTTGCAAAGCCACAACTAGAATGTTCCTGTCATTGCATTTAGTAGTAACAATAGCCGCGCCCCCCCTTGTTTCTTCTCCAAAGGATGAAGTGGAGCTGACTGCTGATGGCTGCTGTAAAAGATGCAAACCTAAAGAGCGTAAGTGATGTTCTTTGTTTATCTTAAAATAAAGGAGTTGCAACTGGATGATTGGGACTTGTTTTGATGAATGGCTGTGTAAAATTCTCTGCCTAATTACACATACTCTACATTCAGGCTAGGATCCATCCTTTTTCAGCCATCCCTTTTATAATAAAATAGGGGCAAAGTGACACTGGAGGTTCTCAACCTTCTTTTGCTCAGTTACCCATTATTGAAATATTCAGATTGTATTGACTCTCCCCAAGGTTGTGGTTGCTTTAAACCAAATGTACCTGGAACATCCCTCAGTTAATACATAGGTGGAATGCTACCTTTTACTAAAGAGGGAACAGTATGAAATTAACATTGCATACAGTGTGGTGGTGTAGTTTGAGTGCTGGACTATGACTCTGGAGATCAGGGTTTGATTTCCCACTTGGCCATGGAAACCCACTAGGTGACCTGAGGAAAGTCACACACTCTCAGCCCCAGAAAACTCCATTATAGAGTCACCTTAGAGTCTCTATAAATTGAAAACAACTTGAAGGCACACAACAACAACACACCTGTATAGCTCTTTTTGGTTTTATTTTATCTGTGGCATATCCACAGCAGTGAATATAAAGACAACATGTGAGATGTTTTTACTTCTCTTCCTTCCTAGAAAAATCCTGCAAGGTTCACAAGAACCAAACACTTATCCGGTCAAATGACTGTATATCCACTGATGTTATAGAAATGACATACTGTGAAGGGGCCTGTCCAAGTTCTTCAGTGTAAGTGACAAGAAATCTCTCTATCCATTTATCTATTTCTTAATGAGATATTGAAGTGATACTGAGAACATAATTACTTATGACTTACGGGAAGTTTTTGTGTATTTGAAGTCCACATTTTATTATATCATAGTATGCTGTAGGACAAGGGCCTACTGATAAAACTCTGCCACTGTGGCAGTATAATATCCCACCCTAGCATACTCCTTGATACAGAATATAACATGGCATTCCTAATGCCAGAGGTCATTAAAAAAAAAAAAAAGAAACATTGTTAGAGATACAAAACAAAATATTATGCATGCAGTTTATGTCCTTGTGTGTTCAGTGCAAAGGGGTATAATTTTGATACTACACTTGGCACAAGTATATACAGTAGAAGTACTGCTGGAGTCTCACTTCTCTTCCAGATCTTAGTAGTCACTACAAGGATCGTGTAATGCAACTCTGCCAGCAGATATTTGCACTACACTGAGACAATGTAGGATCTCTGCTATCATAGATATATACTCTGTTATACTAGGGCAGAAGTGGACAAAATATGGCTCTGAGGTTGTGGGAGCTATCCAAACAGCCCTTTTCCTGGCCAAAAGGGGTGAACTGTTGGGTTTTTTAGCAGGTTCCATTTTGGAGACCCATTTAAGTAGATACCAAGACCTCAGAATATTCTTTAATTTGGCAATGTGTTGAAGTCTGACGTACTCATTAAATTCTAAATACAAATAGATGGTTTGGAAGTGTGTGCTAAGTAAGTAAGACCAGAACTCTCTTTTGAAACCAGGACATCATCAGGTCTTGTTTCCACTAGGATTTCAAATAAAAAGATTTTTGCCTCTGAGATCACTAGAATCTAGCAAATTAAGCTGGGAATAGTGAGATCTGCCAGTAAGCTTGTATAGTACAATTGCATTTATGGAATATGTCTCACTTAATGTCTTTCATTTGGACAGGTATTCTGATGAGGCAAGGGCAATGCAGCGCAAGTGTACTTGTTGCCAGGAGCTCAAGAGCCACAGGAGAGAGGTGACCTTGACATGCCGGGATGGCAGAAGTATCAGTTATGACTACATCTATGTGGATGAATGTCAGTGTATGACAGCATGCATTCCACATGCCACCATTAGCTAGAGAAAAAGAAGAATATGCACTTGTCCCAGTATAAAGAAACAAAGCAGCTAAAGTTAGCATTAGTTGCCATCTAGTGCTACTTCATGTCTCTATATCCCCAAAATAATATCTGCCTTCTTCTTGGTCAGATGCCATATTAAATTAATGTACTCTTTCTTCCATGAGAATTTACAGCCATCTGGCTAGCTGTTCACAGAATGGGTACATTTGGAAAACTCTCAAAGCATCCCTAAAAAGAAAGCAAAATGGTGATATAGATGTGTAACATTTTAACATGGACAATTGAACTCTTGTACTTGACAGGTTTGTCCTATGCTGTGCTGTTTATTTTTGGCTACAGTTCTTTACATTACTAAGCATTTGTTTTATGAGTACAATCTTCTGTATAGTATTAACAGGCATCTGACTATGGTGAAAATAAATATGCTTCCCCATTTATTTCTGTATCTCAAGGTTAATTAAAAATAAGCAAGTTTCAACTTTGACAGCTGTTGTTTTTATTCATTCAGTACTGATATCCCTTAAATGAAATTACTGCAGTGCACAACAACAGATTCCAAAAGAACAGACTTAACCACTTGCATTTTTATGATATTTTATGCCTAACATATAGATAGTTTTTCTAACTAGTAGCAAAGTGCAGCATACTACAAAATAGAAGCACCCTATATCTTGTGCATCACATGAAACCTAATTATGAGAGAAGAATGTAAAATTTAATTATTTATAGGCTGGATCCAGATTTAGTAAAGCTCACAGTAAACCTACTGAAATCAATAGGACTTAAATTAGTCATGATTTCAATGGCTCTCCTCTTCATGGGATGACCAAGTTTGGGTCCAACTATATGGGTCCTTTCTATACCACCCTTCAAATCATACTCCCACACCAATTCAGAAGAATTAATTAAAACACTGAAATTAAAATAATTGAACCCATTGAACTACCAAGCAAAAACAGTCAGCAAGATTACATTTTTAATTAAACAGCTGGGTGCTAAAAAGACCAAAAAGTAGGAGAGTCTTGAGGAGTGTTTTACAACTGGAGAACCATCTCTGAAAAGTCCCCACCTTTTGTACCTCAGGTTGCTCTTCACTGAAGATTTTAATAGGTCTTTAACTGTTTTGTGTTCTGATACATCGAATAACTTTAGATGATGGCCTATTTCTTTTGTCAAACAGCTCTTTGAACAAATACATATTAAAATGTGGGTTTACAGTGGCATATGAAGCTCATCCAAGTTGAACATCTGGCTACATGGAGCAGCTACCACAAGGAATAACTTCAAGGAACTTGCAAAGGACATTATGGGTCCGCCCCTGCCCCCACTTTTCTCTCTCTCTCTCTCTCTCTCTCTCTCTCTCTCTCACACACACCTGTTTTTTGAGAAAGAGAGAGAGAGATTGAGAATAGGGAATGGCAATCTCTAAAACTCCATGGATTTTGTCTCCATGTTTTCCATAATGTCCCTTATTTGTTAACACCCCCCCCCCCCCCAGTAAAACAGTACAGATAAAAATGGCACATGATCTGGGCATAAAGATCTAAAGATTTCCATGCCACACTTCTGCCTTTCATCACAGCACTAAAAACAGCTTCTGATTCATACTGTTGGTCCAGTGACATTTACAAAAACTGTTTTTGTGAACAACAGAATAGCCTATTGTTACATGGAACGGAGAAAAGAGAGCATGTACTGCTAACAGCTGTGCACAGGAGGAACAGTTTGCTACATCATAACACATGGCAAGGATAAGGAAAAGATGTTGATTTCTCTTCTACCTTAAGAGCACAAAATAAATCAAACCAGCTCAGGAGCAGTTCAGTTTGACCTGTTAATTAGGTTTGATTTGATGCTTCAAGCCTATGGATTGCCTATAGCAGTTTAAGTAGGAAAAATCAAGGAATAATCAAATTAAGAGTGTTGATTTGCAAGCATATATTACTAATTCAACAGAGGCAGCTTTTCCATACAAAAGCCAAACACACTGAAAAATTAAATAACACTGCACTGCAATATGAGGTTCTCAGAGAGCATTCTAAATTACCCACAACAAAATGGATATAACAACATTGGGCTGTTTCACAAGGTTGGCATGGTCCTGTGTAGCAATGGATCTCTCTAGGGGGATTTTTTAATTAGCTTAGTTAATTATTGGGATGTGTTACAAGCAACCCTTTAGGGTCGTTCCATACGTATACCAAAGAAAGAGACTTAAAGAATCTCACAGAGGCAGAATTGTGTGAATTGCATCTTTTATTAAAGGGGAAATCACACAGCCAGCTCTTTCACTCACACACATACGAGGACTAAGGCAATCAGGAGTTAGCGTTGGCATAGGTAGAGGCTGAACTAATGGCAATACTTACACAACATAAGGCTTGGCTCCAGGTTCCAATTGGTTTGTTTGGCATGGGACATAGCCGTTCTGGTGCGCCGTGGGGAATGGAGATATTGGAACTTAGGGCCTTTACAGAATGCCAGAAATAATGTGGATTGAGGCCATTTTAACTGTCCTGGCTCAGTGCTAAGGAATCATGGGAACTGTATTTTTTTCTGGGACATTGAGCCTTCTCTGCCAGAGAGCTCTGGCGCCACAATAAACTACAGTTCCCATGATTCCTTAGCACTGAGCCAAGACAGTTAAAGTGGACCTAAGCAGCATTATTTCTGGCAGTCTGTAAAGGCCCTTAGTCAGAATTCACAGTGACAGACTGTCTCCATGCATTCTACCTAGCCTGTTAACAATAGATTTCGGAGATCTTTTATAAGCCAAAACTGGCTTGAGGGCAAAAGTGTTTGTTCTACATCAAAGGGAACCAAATCTACATGAGGGAGGATCACTCGGTCTGGCAGTTCTAGGGTGAGAATGAAGTTGTAAATTAGCCTTATCTGGCTTGTCCCGCAGATCATCCTGCTTATAAATCACCTGTCTTCCTGTCTGTGAAGTGTGAATGTCTCTTCATTTGCAACTCCCAAACTAATTTGTTTGATGTGTTTGGGGTGCAATTAATACGTGACTCTCCGTCTTTAGGAATAGGGTGATTTCCAGTCCAAAATCCATTTAGGGCCGTAGAAGAGAATCACACTGCAAAAATTGGAAGATTTCTGCTCCACCTCTGCAATATGGGTAGAATAATGGGGGATTTCATACCCAAATTACTTGCGCGAATGTATATAACACTGGGTATTCATTGCATTTCTGATGTCTCCTTATCTTGTAAAACCTTAAAGAAACACCATCATTAGATCAGAACAAGTCACATTTATCTCAGCTGCTTGCTGCCCAGGAAAGTTCTCCAAAACAATGGTATGAGTCTAGGTTTGGCAGTCAGATTTTCATTATGAGTGTCTTCAGACTGCACTTTAAGTCTTGTTCACTAGATGGAAATGCACCTGTATAATAAGGGGTGAAGGAAACACTGCACTATCCTCCCCACATCCATGGGAAAAACTGAATTAGGAGTAGATGATATGAAACATGGAAATGGAACATCTCTTCTGCCATTTCACCTGTCCAAAAGTAGAAAGGT
This sequence comes from Phrynosoma platyrhinos, assembly GCA_020142125.1. NCBI lineage: Eukaryota > Metazoa > Chordata > Lepidosauria > Squamata > Phrynosomatidae > Phrynosoma > Phrynosoma platyrhinos. Next base: position 116,537,029 of record CM034701.1, on the reverse strand, counting down.
GGTGATGCTTTACAGACCTCCAGTGTAATCCAAGACATGTTGTTCTGCCAAAAATCCATTTAAGACCAATGAGTTTTGCTCCTCAATAAATATACACAATGATCCATAATGAAGTTAGATTCTGCACAATGCATATCCTTCGTCCATTTTACTGGGTCTCGGTTATTTAACAGAGGAAAGATACAGGTCATAACAATGCAAATGGAATCAAAACCCCAGGGAAACTTGAGATTTCCGTCAGTAATTTGCAATATCCCATGCGTCGTCTGAGAACAACTGAAAGCCACACTGCATCTCCCCTGAAAAAAAGCTACACAGATAATCAAATTAACTGCTATTTCATGTCATCTTTTGCCACACTAGCTTCATTCTTCCTTCCTCCTACCCCTTTTTTAACAAAGGGTACAAAATAGGCATTCTTCTTGAAAATGCCAATGCACCAAAAGATGTATTCTGACACCCTGTATTGTTGCAAGCCTGGGGGGGGGGGTGTTTTAATAGACATACAGGAATAATGGACCCCTTGTGGAGCACACTACTCCCTCACACCCAACTGGTATTGTTTCATTACATTAATTAAGTTTTCTTGATTTTCTCAGCTGCCATGCCACTTATCTGGTGAGAGATGGTGCTAGCAGCAAAGCCTTCAATCTGGAAACATAATCCTAGTGTCCAGTCAGAGTAAGCCAGTCTATTCTATCGTTCCTTCAATATCAGTGTAGGGAAAAGGTTTCCCACTTAGTTAATGGAAACATATATAAGCATTCTTCTGGTCCCAACAGAGCATCTATACTACTACTATACTATACTGTCTATACTTCTCCAAGACTATATTCTTAAGTTTGCAACATACTCTTATGTTCTTTCTGCTCTCATCATCATGATGACTAACACTGCTGAAAGACATAAAGTCACACCAATCATTCTTCCTTTTCTTGGGAAGCCAAACAACCCCTAGAGAGAAAGTAAGAGACACCATTTTGAGCTGATTTTCTGCATGTTCCAATTATTCTCAGCAAAGAACTAGACAAACATTAAGTATTTTAGAGAGAATTCAATTTTCTTCCTATATACTTTGCTTTCTAAAGAGCATGTTTTATTGGTCAATCTCAAATAATTTCCTGAATAGAGAAATTTTGTTTTGACCACTTGGAAACCAATAGGCCCAAATAAACTGCAGTCATGGTAAAATTGCCAAGGCTACCTATTTTGCTTCAGGCCATAAGCAAATGTGTCACTCCAGCTGTCAAATAATTCACTCAAGAAGATGCATTGAGGTTTTCCCCTGTCATTTTAACCTATTCGATCTTTGTCTCTGAAGCAGGACAGAAAGCAATTGCAGCTTAAGCTATTATTTTTTACTAGCAGAGGAATCCATTTGATTTTAGTTTGTTCATATTTAACAATGGGCACAGAAACTGGATGAAACAAGGATATAAGGATTGAGTACCACTTTCAGAATGTAGTTGATGATTGAAGGGATCTTGTAGCATCTTTGAGACCAAATGAATGAAAGAGGTTGTAGCATAAGCGTTCATATCCTTGGCCTACTTCCTCAGATGATAGTTCACTAAAGCTTATGCTATAAGTTCTTTTACTCAGTTTCAAAAGTCCTATAAAATCCCTTTGCATACTGATATTCCAGACTAATACAGCTATGTCTCTGAATTCTGTGCTAATTAAAGAATGTGAAGATACAGTCAACATACTTTAGGCCCAGGGCTAGAAAAGCCATGTAAACATTGAAAAATAAAACAGAAAGATGATTTGGACCACCATTCACCCACCAGTTGATGTGTAATATTTCTGTTGCTGTTTACACTACATAGAAATAGTGCAGAAAAGAATGAATAGAAAGAATATTCTTGGTCATCCAACAAATTCAGATAATGGCATATATTAACATGACTAAGGACGTTATCACACGGGGCTCAATCCAAACAGAATCCAAACAAAATGTCGACCGAATCCGGATTATTTGCCCGTGTTTCCACACAACATCGCACAGAACCCCGACAGAAAGTGGACAGAAAGTGGAAAGAACTGAGATCTTTTGAATTTCGGTTTCTTGAGGAATTGCAATTGCGCAACGGGAATCATTTCGCATTTACCGCGCGTCTGAAAACCAAATACGTATTGGGGAGCATTTCCCCGTCATTACCCATGGTTCCTGCGAGCATTCCTCTATCTGCGCATGTGCAGGAGGTTCATTTCGGCTACATTTATGGGGGTTTTTCTCTTGTGTGTTGACGTTCGATACACTTACTGTAAATGCGCAATGAAGGTAATGACGTTTGCGGAAACAAGGTTTATTTCCCGTTTATTTTCGGGATGCCTCATTTCCACTTTATTTTCAGTTTCTGGGCCACGTGTGATAACGTCCGTAGAGAACAAAAATAAACCTATAATCAAAATCAGGAATGAGAGTAGGTCAATGTTAGTCATAAAACACTGAAGTGGGCTGTTTCACATTGGAAGATGCAACTGGCACATTAAAATTGTTTTGCTAGGATTTTTTTAAAAATCTGGGAATGATGCATTGTATTTAGCATATCATAGCCAACATTTGATAACATTCCTTCCTCTGCCAAATTATTCATAGCCAAAGTATGGAGAAGGGGAGTGTGTCCTGCAACTTGTGTGTATGTGTGCCTTCAAGTCACCTGTCCATATGGTAGCCTCATGAATTTGATAGGGTTTTCTTAGGTAAAAGATACTCAGAAGTGGTTTTGTCAGGTCCATCCTCTGAAATATATCCTACTGTACCTAGTATTCACTGGCAGTCTCCCATCAAAGTAATAACCATGGCTGATCCTGCTTAGATTCCAACATCAGACAGCAACTGGTAACTTTAGGGTATTTAAGGTAATTTTAAATGAGAGAATAAAGAGCCATGCTATCAGTCCCATGTCTGAGGAACCTTCAACAATGTAATCTACAGTTGGCCTTCCACGTGTGTGACTTTGACTTTTGCAGATTTGATTATTCACAGATTTGATTAATATGTTCTCTATAGGAATCTCAAGGTCCTCCAGTGTTGACTCTATTGTCAACTTCTGCCAAAAATCATGCTGGAGGACCTAGAGATTCCTAGAGAGAACACTTCTCTAGGCATTTGGAGGTCCTCCAGCGGAGTTCTATCATCAGCCTCTGGCAGATGTTGACCAGAGAGTTGCTCTGGAGGACCTAGATTCCTAGAGAGGTGGTATCTCAGGTTAATTTTTTTTATTTGCATTTTTTCCACTTTCACAAGGTTCCTGTGCCCCTAACCCCAGCAAATGTGGAGGGTTCACTGTATTTGAAATCTATCAGTTAGGTTCTCTATTAACTTCCAAAAGTTGGCATTGTCAACACATTTGATATCTTGGTAAGTCTTAGAAAAATATTGTTTCTCAATAACAGTTCTAGTGCAGACTCCAAATCCATTTGTCAAGATGTCTGTTGATAACAAGATGTATACAGTCAATGGTGCTGTGAATAGATCCAACATGAACTGGTTAGAGAGCATTCCAGTACATTGGACTCCTCTTCAGAAGTATCCAGTGACCCTGAATTTTAAGGCCAACAAAGCATGTGATCACCGGTGCTATTAGTCAAGCCTCTATCTCATTATGAGATTATACCTCTCAGAGGACAGAAAACATACGTATGAATTACTAGTGAGGTCAATAGTGCCCATCATTCAGTCTCAACCTACGTAAGCTGTATCTATATACTTATTTTTTTTCTTAACATTTTTGGTTGTTGAAAATATAAAATATAATTTGAAACATGGATATGTAAGTAATGGCCTCTAAAAATTATCTCCTTTCCTCTTGTTTACCACGAATCTATCCTTGTTTGCTAAAGAAGTTTTACTCCAAAATCTGCAATTATGTACAACAGATGGCAAACTCTTCTCGCCAAGAGAAGACAACAAAATTGTTTATGCGCCATTTGCATTCTATGCTGTTAATCAATCCTGACATGAAAACTGTGTCATCTACTGCAACCACGTCAGACTTAATTAGAAAAAAAATCAACTAAACACAGGGTGGAGAATAGCCTTCTTCCTATGCACTAAGCTTCTAAATCACCAATGACGCTCTCCAAGGCCTCTTAGTATAATGTGGCATTGCTAATTTCACAGACCTGTCATCACACTGAAGCTTTACAAAGGCTTCAGTTCAGCTGATATCATTGAATTACCAAATGCAATAAATGTCACCAAATTATGCCACTGTCAATAAATCTACATGGGTAATATAAACTATCTCTACAAGCAGAATGTAACTGATGGAATTTTTCAGAGTTGCTTATTTCTCAATAGAAGTGAAGCAAAGTACAACTTTGCTTTCAAAACAGAAATTGTTGAGGCTGCCCTTGTCTAAGTGGCTAGCTCATAGTAGTTTCACTGTGTGGTTGCTTGCTCGAATGTATGATCCTGGGGCTGGGGTGGAGGGGGGTATGCCCTGCATTTGCATGAATTGTCCATTAGGTTGGAAACATAATGTTTAATTTAGCCATGCAATTCATTGCATAATTGTACCACAACTTTCCCCCCACCTTCTTCTTAAAAGCACAAGCTATTGAAATAACTTTTCCTGAAAGGAGATATTTTCGTTGACAAAGTGGGTTAAGAATCAGTCCTGATTTCATCTGATATACTACCAAACTACTACAACAACCAATGCAAAGAAATAGAAAACAACAAAAAGGGAAGAACAAGAGATCTATGTCACAAGATCCAGGAAATTCAGACCAAGGATTGTGATGCTCTATAATAATAAAAATAACATAATTCAAGACCAGGAAGGAAT
>CM034701.1:116504133-116528607 GCA_020142125.1 Phrynosoma platyrhinos | reverse complement strand
ACAGAGCCCTGTGGGACCCCACTGGTCACTTCTCTCCAGGATGAAAGAATTATTATTCATTTTTAGACTCTGGAATTACCATGTTGAAAGCATGTCCCCCATAACAAACCACACTTATCATTATTTGGTATACATTTATTAAATTAGATAGAATGAGAAAGAAACCTTACAATGCAAGAGACAAACATATGAACCTCAATACAGTAAAAAAAAAAAAAAACAATGTCTTCAGAATTATTACAGCAAAATATCCTCTATACAGTATTATAGGTCAGCCAAGACAAGCAATAATATCAGTAAAGGGAACACTTGGAACCATCAGCACAGACTCAAATGGCAGTAAAGAAGGTAGCAAGCATCTAGCTAGACAAAAATATTCCTGCATTTTACAATTCACAGGCTCTTGGCAGGTTTGAAACTAATACCAATGCCAGTACAAACCTCAGCAGAGGTCAACAACAGCTTCTGGACTGCGGAGGGAGGCAGTGAAGGATGTACAAAGATGAAGATGACATTTTGTTAAATGGAGCATACGAAAAACAACATTAAGAGTTGTGCACTGCACAACATTTAGTTTAACTGACATGTGTCTAGCGCATTTCAGTTCTATGCATCAGAAATATGCACCCCAGTGTTATTCAAAATTAATTGGATGGAAGTGTTTTTGAAAGTCATGGGGATAATTTCCAAAACTGTTTGCAGGATGAGGCTTCATCCAGGCAGCTATCAAGATATCCATACAACTATAATCATGCTTGCATTTACCCCTTTTAATTTTTAATGACAAATACACAGTAGTCAATAAAAGCTGAATTCTAATTTAATGTGGTTGTGTATTGCCATTACGACAAAAATATTAATAGTGAAATAATATTAATAGTGAAGTATTTTATCACAGTGGCTACTAATAATCTATGAAGGCTCTTTTATTTTTAAAGTATAAAAATGAAGAACTGCTTTTTATACTTCTAGGGTTTTCTACAAGTTCTGTATTGTTGGGACCTTCAAGAAATGGATTTTAGTTTGAACTTTCCTGTTTCTAGGTCTATTTTACATGAAAGGGCATCCTCAATGGTTTTCAGCTTAACCAACTTAACCGCCTGTTAACATAAAGGCTACTTGAGCTTTCCAATACATACTTTGGAAAGTTGAAGGTGTAACCAGAGCAGAGAGGCAGATGACACTAGGAGCTACTTCAGAAAAAATAAAATAAAAAAATCACCTGCTGTGCTTTCTACCACTGGGAGTATTCTGAGCCAGATACTGCTTGGGGATGCTGCTGCCAGAGGAATAAACACGTTCATAATTGAGCTCCAAAGGAATCACATACATAATTAAATGCCATCCCTAAACTATAAGAAAGCCTTTAAAATAATGTCTGATGGTTACTTCAGAACTAACTCTATCTAGAAATGTGTGCAGATTAATGTAGCCCACTTTATTCCACCGATATGTTCCAACTTTTTCTAAAGACTCAATTGCCATCCTAGAAATTCTTCACTGAGCACTTCTGAGCAACATTACTTTTAAAGAGCTTACGTTCACGTATGTCACAGGAATTAACTGTGCTATGATGCTACTTACAAAGGTCTAATATTCATTAGCATGCCAATCTGGAAGTACTGTAAGGTATGAAAAAGAATCCAAGCTAATTTTCTGGTGGACAAAGATTGGTTCTGGAACAGCTGCAGGGAATATATAGCCCTCCAGATAGTTTTGGATTGCAACTCAAAACGGCCCTAGCCAGCACAGCCAATGATGAGGTGTCATGGGAATTGCATTCCAACAGTAAGCTGAGTGTCATATGCTCACCATCTGTGTTCTAGACTATACTCTAAAAAATGCATTGCCATGTACTGTTGTCTATGAATTTAAGAAGAAACAAAATGGGAGTGGACAGGAACAACTAGCATTTGCAGGTCTGCTAACCAAAGTAGGACGGTTATATTTTAAGTAACAAATGGTAGAAGGAAAACACACACTTTTTGGTACAGTATTTTAAAATTATTTTCCTACCTATACTTTAATTATTAAAAAAATAAATATTTTAACAATAGCTGGCTATGCCAGGAATATTTATGAGGATATGATAAAAGTAATTTAGTGGACTAAATTTTTTAGTGGAGTACTTTCTAAAATGCTTCAGAGAGCGGAGCAAAAATAAGTGAAGATGAAAAAACATGACCACTTCCTTTTAAAATAATAAAATTCACAGCCAATGTGAAAGCCTATACTGTGTTCAAACACTTGAGAAAGGACAAAGTATGGCTAGCAATTATACACGGTATTTAAAATGTTTTAAATATGTATAAGCAATTATACAAGGTATTTAAAATGCCAAACTGCACATAATAAGAAAAATGTACATATTAAAGTGCATTACTTTACTTTTTTTTTCAAACAAAGAAAAACAAACTGATTAAGCAAATATAAAATATATTATGTTCCAAAGTTCTACAGATCTAACAATAAACAATGAATATGTACAATACATAGCTTCCTATCTATTGGGATTGTATTTAAGTTTGGTTTGTCTCATTTGGAACAATAGATTGTTTCATAAGGTTCAACTCTGATGGAACAAAGTCACCTGGCATGCAATGAATTACAGTGTATATTCTACTAAAAAACTGTATCTTGAAAATAATTTTTGCCTTAAAAAGGAAAAAAATGAAGCCAGTTGCTTTTCAAAACATTTTATGATGCCGAATAACAAGGAAGCATGATTATTAAATCATGATGTCAAGTTTTTCAACGTCATACCTCTGTTTTCATCTTTCTAAACGGCTCATCTATATAGAAGCAAGAACAATACAGATAAACAAGAGAGCACAATAAGCCACAATCTTGTCTCTCGAGAGTATGCTGCTCCATCCTGAGAAATAAGTGACTGCAGATTTCAGAAGCATAGCAACATCTCATACAAGAACTCTCTTCATCAAAAGAACCAAATATATTGCATTCATGCCCAATTAATAGGATGATAAAAAGGAACTTTCTCTAGAATGATTGCAAAAATTAGAAAAAAGCCGCTATGTCTATTTTAGGAAGTGTTACGAACTGATGAACTGTCCAAATAAGCTGAAAGGTACTGTGGAATAACTCCCTGTGTTTCACAGAAAGGGGTTGTGCACTGAGGCAGAAATTACTTCTCTTAAAAACATTCTTAGGAACAGCAGTCATCCATCATCCCACTACCTACATCCTCCCCTTTCATCTGCAAAATGCATAGTACTGAAAACTGGATGTATATGCTTGTGTGTTTCCCAGAAACATAAAAAGGAAGGAGCTGCAAAGAAACCCTAACTCTGTTTCTCACAGAAATGCAGTCATCCACGGTAGAACTGATACTTCATAAAAAAGGGCTGAGGTTTCCACAGATCATATGTAAAAACAGATGTGCAAGTGTCCCAACCACCACCATCACCACCAATGAAGAAAACAATAAACTCTCCAAATACTTTCTCAGGAAGTTCTTCCTCTAGCTAAATCCCTGGGCTGGCAAAATCAAAAGTAAAGGTAACAGTGAGCATGGGGAATGTGCAGAAGGATCTAGGATTCTTCTGCAATTTGAAGCAAGGAATTGATAGCAGCATCCTTGTTCCCTCTCTGGGCTTCTAGTACTGAACGGATTACTTCTCTGTCCATGTTGGGGAACATGTCCTGGATAGATTTTAGATCCTCTTCATTACAGACATGCTGAGGGTTGACTGCGGGAGGCGGAATTGTCACAGGGACCATGCCTGGGTTACAAACAGCAGGCATTCCTGGAAAAAAAGACAGGTAGTTGAAGAAGACTGACAAGTGTTGAAGTCTAGCACAATAAAACTAATCATTAGTACAAAGTATTGGTCAGAAGTTTCCAGTTGAGAATGCTGACTGTGTTGTAGGTGTAAAAGCAAAGATACATAAGAATCGGTTTAATCAAATTCTAAAACTGATTTTGATGCTGTTTTGGAACAGCAGGGTAGTTTCCCACTGTGTCCATATACAGAATAAAAGACCAACAGCAGATAAGGTTCCTCCCACTGCTGTAATCCTGCTCCACACCCTCCAAATATGCCCCAGAGGGTGTGAGAACCCTTCAGAGCTTTTTGGGATGCATGGGAAATCTCACTGTGAGAGCATGAAGTCCACAAATTCAACAATGAATGGAATCTTTAAGGTATTTACAAGGCTGCATAACTCCAAGCATCTAAAAGAAAATGTTTTCTAGGGCCAACAATCTAAAATACTTCTTTACTTCTGTGCAGTGCTGTTTGAATCTACCACGTAGCCTCTTAAGTAATTATCAGCTGCACCTATACCTTTCTTTTTCCTAGCCTTGAAACTGTTTGTGTAATCAAGGTAAATAGCCTAGATTAAAGGCTGGATTATGATATCAATGACATAGGAGAAACAAGCCAAGCAGTGTGTGTAATTAGTTTAGAAAACCGGGATTGTCTGGCTGCACTCAGATCCTTATCCTTACACTGGACCCATAAGACAGCACAAAGGAAGTTCATTTAGAAATAATTATAAATAAATATGTAAGAGCTATGGATCCAACTTCTCATGGCGATTAACTTGTTACTTCCCTGAAAACCGAAGTCCTGTGTGAATCTGGACCAATGATCAGCCTCCTGCTTTGCAGAATGAAAGGATAAAAAGGGGAATTTATTGCTGCTTTAGGCTCCTGAGTCCCTGGGAATAAATAATGGTGACTAAGGAAGGAACCAGAGCATTGAAAAGAAAGTGGAGAGAAAGAGCAGGGGACTGAAAGTTTCTCAGCAATTATTTTTCTGAAGCAAATGTAAAACAATCCTTTGTAAGTAGCAAATATTCTCATTTCATCCTGAAATATGTAGCCGATAATTTAGAATACATTATCAAGAAGAAATCAACAGACTCACTTAATAGCCAGTTTTCACTGTTGAAAAGTTTAGTATATCAAGCCAAAAGTATTAATGGTTTCAAATTACTATTGCTGGTAAAAGGCATTAATAAAAGGCCAAAATCAAAAAAAGTATGTTCTGAGCTGAAATTGCATTTATGCTGCTTTTAATTTGCTTTTATTAATTTAATGCAGAGCAGGGGCTCTCAACTTGAAGTCTATGGATGTGCTTTGGGGGAGCAAAAAATATATTTTTTAAAAAAACTTTTAAACTGTTCATTCTAATTTTCATTCAATACTTATCTAGGTAAAGGAAAACTTCTAATCAATAAAACAAATTGCATTGCAAAATTTTGTCTCTGTGTATCTATGTGAATTTTTTTCTAGAGAAGGGCTCTATAGTTTGCATCACATTCCCAAAGAGGTGCTTGACCCCCCCCCCCAAAAAGATTAAGAACTTGCATACACCTTCACAATACATAATCAGAATATATGAACATAATAATGACTGGGGGAGGCTAATGAACTCATCAAAAATATTAGTTCAGAGAAACTTGTAATGGCAGATGTTTGAATATAACACTCTAACCGATAACATAGGTGGCAATCCAGTCAGCCATAAAGCTAAAAGTAAATTCTGCCAAACATTCTGCAAAACCAAAACTGCATGATGCTAGATCTGCTTTCCTCCACCTAGCACCTTTCGGATGTCCTGGACTGCAGCTCTCATTAGCTCCAGCAGCCAATATAACCATTTAGAATGGACAAAGGGAGGACCAAAAAATCTGAAGCATACCAGGCTGAGGAGAGCTGCTGTGGTCAGCTGTGTATTTCTACATACAAGGAGCAGAACTGGGATTACAGAATTTTACAAACAGCCTTCTGGATTACAACAACCAGAACATGAGGAGCATTCTGAGGGCAACATCTGATGTAGCACATTTTCTTTTAGAAAACTTGGTCCAGGGATTCACAGAGTATTAAAAGTGCTAAAATTAACATCTCAGCATTTTTTTGTTGGGCTACCTAAAAAAAATGTTCATCTTTGTTCTGCATCTCCTGTGTGAGAGAAACAGCTACAAATAATTTGAAAGATCAATACTGCCGGTTAAGGAAAATAATTATTAAAATGTCATTTGCATCATGGTAGACACTTGAGTTATTCACCAAATAGGCTACCATAAGTGCTCCTATTGGATAATCAATGCTTATACACAGATTGTTGGTGGCCTGTGTTGTTGTTTTTTTAATCCTCTTTACAAAGAATGGACTTTAAATTTTAGAAAGCAGACTTGGTTTCCAATGCAACAGCACGACTGCAGCCACAAAAACAAACAAACAAACAAACAAACATTCAAGCATAAGCAATGGCACTCAATGAAACATACATATAAAATGGCAGTGTGTTTTATAGCCAGTGAACACTATTCATGGACAAGCAGTGCAAAAGGGGTACAAAATAAACTCATTCATGTGGTACAGAAAATATTACTCAATTTAAAAACAATATTCAAACACAGTCAAGTGCCTTCCTAGTTCTACACCTTTTTGCCCTGCAATTCCCTAAGCGAAAATAAGCTATGAATATTTTATCTGTAGAATATCTTCTAATGGCACAAACAGGAAAAGAAAATCTAGCTTTCATTACCATCTCAGTATCTCACTTGGATGATGCTTTTTTCCCTTTAGACTTTCTTCTGCCAAGATCATGTTATGTTGGATGCTAAAAACATTACATAGCAAGAAAGTAATGCTGAGGATTGCATTATTTCACCATCTTCTCTCCATTCATCCAAAATACTGGGCGTTAATAATTTTACTCAACAAGCACTTTCTCAAGGCACTTGACTGGAAATTTTGTACAGCAGTTAACAGTTAGGATGTCACAATACTCATTTTCTGATGGTGAGTCCAATAATGTGTTCTACTACAATCAACACTGGAACATTACAAAGGAGAATAAGGAAGCACAGCACAAGTAGTTTCCATTCCTTTCTCCTCATTTTCACTGTAACATGATACATGGAGCTTGCAAAATACATTGCTGCAAGAATCAGAGGGCTATGAAGCTCATGATAACTACTAAGGAAATGGACAAGTCTCATGTTACCACAGCAGCCCTAATAAAAGTGACAAACAAGTAGCCATTTTTAAAAAGAAACGAACTAGCACACATACACACCATTGATATAATATAATGGATATAACTGATATAATGTAAACTTTTAATGATGTGTATTCACCAGCTAGGTGCAGTTTGGATTCCAGTTCAAGCACTGAGTGCCTACCAGGCGCTTCACATTTGTAAAGAAACTGAAAGGCTATAGGAAGACACTGTGAGTAAATTGTTTCTGGGTCTGGGAATTAGGCAAACAGCCTGTTCCAAGTAGGGCAGAACTTCCCTTGACAAAGTAGATACACACTCTGGCTATATTCTCCAATTCAAAGCTGTCACTGGAGAGCCAGGTGATTTCAATAATGACAAGGTGGTTAGGGCTGTCCATGACTTGCCTGACAACTATAACCATTCTAGCCACATGTAGCAGGGCCTTACCTCATTTCTGGAACTATTCAGAGATTTGGTTGCCACCCTGCTGTCATTTAAGTACCAGCTGAAAACACATTTATTTGGGCAAGCTTCTAGGAAATAGGTGTCACATATGTTCCATCATATATTATTATTCATTTATGATCTTCCAAAGACAATTTGAGTAATGTTTGTATTACAATGTGTTTTATAGAAGTTGTTAACCACCCCAGGCTTTTTGTGAGAATACCAAATCAGAAAGATCTTTCTGGCTTACTGGAGGTTGGGGGGGGGGGGGGAGCAAATTAGTGACACCTCCAAACTCAACATGATCAAAAGCTAAGATGCAAGTAGATAACATACAATCCAAGTGACAAGCAAATCAAATAGAATGGTTTGTTGATATGTTACCAAAATCCAAGGCACACACAATTTTATCCTCCTCTTCAAACATCTACTTACTAAAAATATTCAGCAACCAATCATTAGATTGTTCTGTGCTACACACACTTATACTCAGCACAATAAATAAATAAATCCATAAACCAAGTAAAATGATGGCAAGTGGAAACAGTATAAGCTTATGTGACAAAGCTCACATTCACACTTTTAATTATGATTGGTGATATAAGCCCATGACTACTTGTGCTGCTTAACAACTCTGGCAATATAATGGTTGTTCTTGGAAATGCTAACACACAAGTCCCCTCAGAAGCAGCACAAGGAACCAACACGTAAAATGTGCACAGAAACATAATGAAAATGCTAGAGGAAAACAGATATAATTTGGCACTGTGTTTCTTTTGGGATGATGAGATTAGACATGAAAATATCTCTACTGGTAATGCAGAATCTGTTCAATGATAAAATTCTTTTTCAGTGATATGACAATATACATTCAAACACTAGCTCCTCTTTCAAAGAATGGCAGTGAAACAGGAGTATCAAATAACACACATTTCAAGGATTGTTTGGATCCTCAAGCAAAGCAGATATCTTTCTTGTGTAGAAGCTGTTCTTCTATCACCATCCTTTTGTACAGGTTTACACAGAGGTCAGAAGCCCTTTACTCACCTCAAAAACACAAAGGTAGGTCAAATTCACATCAAAAGAGCTAAACAGCCTCTAACCTCAGTTGATTCCACACCTTTTACTAAAATTAGTTACCGGGTATTTTATCATACAAAATATATGAGTTAAATCTATCCAATGATGAAATGGTAAATGAGTATGAAAAGAACTCTAAATGCTAGCAGAAAGGATGATAACCTAATGCTATTGTTTGTAGATTAGTGGTGAGGACTAGGTATATTTTTGTTAGGAACACTGAGGGAAAAGACTGGAAGAATTATTCACATACATTTAATGGTAAACCAATATTCTGTAATATTTATGGGTGTGAAATCATTTCTTCAAGGAATTGTCATAAGGTTTTTCTTTCTTTAAAAATATACAACTTGTTTCCTATTCAAATGAAATAGGTTAAAATATAAAATTCCTAGACTGTGTATTGTGACATCCACCTGCAGTGCCCTGTATTGGAACATACTGCATACAAATAAAAAGCAGTTTGCATGACCTCATGCAGCATTCTTGTTCCAGTGGCATGGAATGCAAGAAGGAATTAAAAGGACTTACCCAGAGCAAAGTATTCAAGCCCTGAGGACAGATGAAAGTGTGGGAAAGGAATAAGACATGGAAAACAGATATTATTCTACTTCGAACTAGAAAATATCCTTGAAGGAGACAGTGGGTAAAATTCACACTTCAGATCTTAAATTCCATGATTTTGCCACATATAACATCATGGATCACTAACTCACTAAACATGTCTAGTGATCCCCACTTACCAATGGCAATACATGCTGTGAAATGATTATGTAATGTCCACTTTTCCATGGTATGGATAATGTATTTCCCAAAACTTTGTACATGTCTTTTTCATAATATGCAGTCTCCCTTCAACCCCTCTTTCCACATCTGGATCTATTTTTTGACATTCAGCAACTGACTTCCCTTCAGAGTAAAGTAACTCCCTATAATCTCTTGTACATCCTTGACATCCTTATCTCTTGATTCTATTTGTCCCTTTCTACTTTTGCCTTTCCCAGTTGAGAAATATCTTGCAGTGGTAAGTTTCTCCTCCTGCAAAAACTTACCCTCAAAACAAGAATAATAACAACAATTTATTAAACAACTGCATATTTTCAATCTCCACACTTAGCTGTAGATGGGGAAAGTCCTCAATTGAATTTCATTCAGTGTCAGTCTGAAAGGGTTTTCTGAGCTCATTGCACTTACCACACCTTTTTTTAGATCTGAGTACTGAACACAACAGTTTGTAGAGGAGCCCACAATCCTAAGGACACTGGATGTGGGGCTTGCCTGTGCAGTGCAAAATCCGATCCCTACTAATCCTGAGAGATAATATTCTACCATCAGTACTGACAAGATTGCACAAAATATTTTCTTCCTGAGAATATTTCAATTCCCTGTAATTTTCAAAGGTATCAAATGCAGCCATGTCAATTTCTAATTCCCATGGCAAAATTCAAAACTCCACAACCTTCAACTCATCATAGCAATCTTTTAAATAATCCAAATGGGTTACTGAAAAAAATAAGTTAACCATTATTCCACAACATATAGACAAATAAAAGAAAGCCAGTCTCACTACGATTATTCACCAGCCCAGAAGCACTTTAACTTTTACAAACTGCCTAGTACAAAAACTATAGAATAACATTTTAATTTTAGAAATTAGTTTTAGCGAAGATCAAGAGGCTCAACATCTTGAAGAAACTACAAACTATCAATATTTCTTATTTGTAGTAAAAAAATATCAACAAATCATGCAAAAATTGAATGACATTGCATAGCTAGATGATGCTACCAGACAGCAACTGAAATTAAGCAGCAGAGCAGAGAAAGTAGCTACTCCCTGGTCTAAATCTGGTGACTTTATAGCAATTTCCTCACCTAGACTTTTACATTTCCTTCTAAACTTGCTGTTTACTCCTACTTCCACATGCATATATATATAATTATCTGCCAACTCAGGATTAGAAATTGAAAGACCTGGGAGGAAAAGAAAAGGGAAAAAAAAACCCAGAAGACTAGAGGCTTTCTTGTGACCCACTCCCATTTTCTTCCCCTGTAGAAAAACAGTTATGTGAAATACTGAAGACATGGTCTTCCGGGGTGGGTTGGGGGGCTTTTAAATACAAGATTTCATTTACTCAGGATGTGAAGGTTTGGTTTTTTTAAAAAAATACCAAATTACAGAATAAATTACAGATTACACTTGCAGAAATAGCCAATAATCAAAAGTTTTTGATGTTTTACAAAGTTTTAACTCAATATCCAAACAGACTGATAGCCCTTAATATTGTGATTGTATGAGACATTTGCTGTCTAATTGTTTACTACTAGAGTTTTGCCTCTCACTATTTTTCAGATCACAAAAGTCAAGACACACATTTTTAGGAATCACAGGGTGCAGCAGTTTACAGTTTTCTCTCTCCAAATATGCAATTTTGCTTGTAAAAAACTAAGGCACATATACTTTTGAGACTGCAATCCTATGCATGCTCATTTCAGAATAAGCTTCAGTAAGCCAAGGGGAGTGTTACTTCTAAGTAAAACCACAAAGGATTGCTCTACAAACTTTTTAAGTACAGTATACTAGCTAGTGTATTTTATATACTAACTAGGAAATATATGATGCATACTTTCATTACGATAGCAAAGTAAGTTTACGTCTCATAAAGAAATACATACTGCATATACTTCATTCCCTCCAATTTTTCTGGCTTTTGTGTAAGAAAAAAAATTAGAGGGTGGTGGCAACACCGATTTTGCAAGGTACAACATTTATACATCCCTGACAGCTCTTCTTTGGTTCTCTCATTACAGTGAAAATACAGTCCATATCTTCTGTTTTTAAACTGCCACAAGGCTGTTTGTTTTTGTTTTCTAAGTACTATATAATAATTAACCATTTTCCTCAGATATGGACTGCATTTTTACTGTAATAAGAGATCCAAAAGAAGAGATATCAGTGATGTATAAACTAAATGAAGATCACAGCCCTACTGACAAACAGAACATCTTAATCTCGCTCATAAGAGAGGTTTAAGCAAATACGCTGTTGAAGCTCAGTGGACATGATTAAATACCTACTACTGGCAATATATTTACTCACTCACTGAAGAAACCCTACACACACATATAAGACTATGGAAGTAATTGCACAATGGATTCTGTTTAACAAAGAGTAATTCAGTGTTGAAGACTATGAAGTTATGCCTTCCTTTTTTAGAACAGTACTGACATTTGCTAAATGACAGACAGGAAGGAACATTTTCCATATTTGGCACACTGAATAATACAATTTTACACTAGTTAAATCAAAATATAAAGGCACAGTTCAATGGTAATCTCCCTCCTCCCATTCAAGTCTGAGAATTGGAATTATTATTTGGAGTTTTTAAATACAACATGGAATGCACCACAAATTGTTTAAAAACTTATTCTCAAACTTCCTCAATCCTTTTCTGTTTGTACTATTTGCTATAACTGAAAATTTCTTTTGAAAACAAGAACTGAAACAAGGTATTTCCTCCAAGAGAATCCTAGAGTCCATAAACATGACATCTCTTGACAGCATACTAATTGTTAAACAGCCTTGTGGCAGTTTAAAAACTGAAGATATGGACTGTATTTTCACTGTAATGAGAGAACCGAAGAACAACTACAAATGAATGAGATCTGCTATGTTGTTTCCTGTATAGAACAGGAATCATTTCATTAATGACCAAGGCAGCAATCTTCTCTTTAGCATGTGTTTCAAAATTACACGCACACACCCATGCTCAGGAGAAAGATCCACTTATTCCATCATAAACGCTCTGGAATAGTATCTCCTTCCAATCAAACTTTAGTGTTGTCCAGTGATTCTGCACTGATGTGACTAGAATTAATGATCGAATCTCTTGAACAGACTCAGAATTAGTCACCCTCAAGAGGTTATCCACTGTCATTTACCAGATCTGAAAGTTAAATTATTTCAGGTGAAACCATGAACTGTGGTTTAGTTATAATTATGGTGTGAGGTGGGATGTGGATAAAGTTTCAGCTATCGTGAGTTTGGAAAATAATGGAATAAATAAATCTGTGTCTGAGTCTGACAAAACTGAGGCTCTGGAGAGGTGGTGATATGTTGTTCTTGGGTCTGGATACTAGGATATTTGTCTAGTATTGGTGGGATTTGTACTTGATTTGGAGGATCAAGTTGACAATTTGTAATAACCATACTACTGCAGACCCAGGTAGACTTGTTGGCTAGGAGTGCCTTTTACCAATTCCAAGTAACATGACATCTGTAGCACTTCTTGAATAAGGACAGTCTGAACAGTTACCCATGCACTGATATCCCCAAGATTGGATTTCTGCAATACACTTCTCTTGAGAATGGTCTGGAAATAGCAACTAGTGTAGAATTTAGAGGCCAGGATGCTACTGTGAGCATGCTACAACTTTGCTAAAAGAACTGCTCTGGCTACCAATATGTTACTGCATCAGGTCCAAGGTGATGTCATTAACATAAGGCACATAACAAGTGGGGTCCAGGTTTTACTGTAAAAATTTATGTGGCACTTAAATTGTTGTAATGAATCTTGAACACTGTACAGGAATTCTGACAAAGAATGATAGTATTGAACAAAACACAATAAAATATTTACTCATTTAAAATAACAGTAGAAAGAATGAGAAGAAATTTGGAGGAGGAAGTCACCAAAGCCCAAGTAAAATAATTTCTGAAGAAAAACTGGAAAAACTTTTAGCATAGTGGTACGGAGCTCTATTCAGCATAGGGAGCCGAAGAGTTATAGAAAAATACTGGAAGTGGTCTATGGTAAGCAGGAGATGGGAAATTTATTCAGAGTTTCCCTGTTCTGTCATCTAGTCCTAGAGAAATTAACAAAGTAATCAAAATAAACAGATTACAGAAAATTACAGAGAATTTATATAACTGATTTCATTATTAAAGGAAGATTTCTTTCTTTTCATAAAAGAAAAAAAAAAACAGTGTTTCCCTGATCAAAACCAACTATATGTGTAGAAATTGGAGCTATCTGGAGAAACATTCATTTTCCTACATAAGTACCTGAAGCATTTTTAAAAACAACTATAAAACTATACCAAGTACAGTTAGACTTTTTATAGACATAAACCATCATGTCTGCAGGAGTCACAGAAAAAATATACATATTTCTATTGGAAGTATGCTGGTTGCATGGACAGGAAGTACATTTGCCTTTTATTGGGTGAACCTGCAGAACCAGTTTGGATAATAAAGCAAAACAAAAAAGCATGGTATATTAAATTCACTATTTAGTGCCTGGCTAGACACAATGCTTAATTTAGCACTACAAGAACAAGATGTAATGAGTTTCAGAACTGCAAGCTTCTCCACTAGTGCAGCCACAAAGGGGAATCCAAAAACTTTCACTTCTCCTTTAAGTTAACCATAGATTGCCACACAAACTGAACTTAGACAAACTGTGATTGATCTGAATCAAGATTAGTGGAAAACTAACTGTGGTTTGAAGCCTGCTTGTTTCCACTAACATAGGGCCTTTACAGACTGCCAGAAATAATGCAGATTGAGGCCACTTTAACTGCCCTGGCTCAGTGCTAAGGAATCATGGGAACTGTATTTATTGTGGCACCAGAGCTCTCTGACAGAGAAGGCTCAATGTCCCCAAAAAAATACAATTCCCATGATTTCCTAACACTGAGCCAGGACAGTTAAAGTTGCCTCAATCTGCATTATTTCTGGCAGTCTGTAAAGTCCCATAGTTAAAATTTAACACTGTCAAACTTCAGACAACACTGAAAGCAGCAGTTAATCACTGAACACTTGCTTCTAAGCTCATCCTGGCATCTGCACTGAAGGAGGAATGAGGTTGGGAGAGTGATCTCACTGTAGCTGTTGCTCATAATGCTGCATCCACGTACAGCAACAATGAACCTCTGCAACTCCCAGAAAATCCATAAAAAACAAAAGTATACAAATATCTAATTACGTTTCAAATTACACTGTCATACTGGGTGCTTTGGTGAATAGACTTCTTTATTCCTCTGTTTGTAATTTAGTAGTGTTCAAGAGCTGTTTTTCACAGCTGGGGAAACATACCTGTTATAGGCACATATCCAACTCCTTGCTGATACACTGTGGGCATCAGGACCACTGGCTGGGGCTGCATCATCATGGCAGCTGGTAAGGACTGCACATTAAAAAGTTAACAGAAACGTCTGTTTTAGAAACTATTCTAGGAACAAAAATAAAGCAGCAAGAAAATGCATTTGTAAAAAACACTTCAGGATGTATCAGTTACTGCATTACTAAGCAACACATTGGCATCAGTCAATAATTACCACCATTTAAAGGAAATTTAACTGTAAATACCCCTGAATTAATTAACATTTGAAAGGAACTATTATAACCTCTAAATAGACAACTC
The DNA here is from genome assembly GCA_020142125.1 of Phrynosoma platyrhinos. NCBI lineage: Eukaryota > Metazoa > Chordata > Lepidosauria > Squamata > Phrynosomatidae > Phrynosoma > Phrynosoma platyrhinos. The sequence goes on along the minus strand of CM034701.1, from coordinate 116,513,678 downwards.
TGTTTCCTCAAATCAAGCTAATTTTTTGTGACAAAACTGTAAGGCAATTTTAACATAGTTTCACTTTGGAATGCATTTTTATGAAGGGAAGAATTTGGATCTCCTACTATGGTTATGTGCAGAAGACATTCTGACAGAGGTGCTGTTTTGTAAATTCAGTTAATAGATGGCATTGGACAATGTTTTATAAGAGACCAAACAACACCTTGCACAAATGGAAACACACTTCTGGACTTGAATTTTCACTTCTTGCATACAGTACTAAGAAAAAGGCTTTTCCATGTAAAAAGGCCTCAAACATGTGGACTGGCAAGTTTTCTACCCAGAGCCACCTTGAATCCCATTTTGGGAGAAAGATGGCATATAAATCCAATAAATAAATAAATTTACAAAATTAATGAGAAAAGCAAAGGGTAAATACTGGAATAAATAAGCTTCACTTACAAATTCTGCAGGTTTTACCACTGGGGAAAACATCTGAAGCTAACCCCTTTCCACAGTCCAAATACTAAACACGAAGACTTTTGTTAACAACTGCCCTCAAGCCAACTCTGACTTATGGTAACTCTGTGGATGAGACATCTGCAAGATCCCTTATCCTCCACTGCTCTGCTTAGATCCTGCAGGTTTAGACATATAACCTCCCTGATTGAGTCCAGCCATCTTCCTTTCTTTCTATTACCTTCTACCTTTCCTAGTATTATTGCCTTTTCTAATGAATCATGCCTTTTCATGATGTGACCAAAGTACAAGAGCCTTAGGGCGGGTTGCAGACTGCCAGAAATAGTGCAAATTGAGTCCACTTTTAGGGTTAGGGTTAATGCTAGGGAATCATGTGAATTGTTTTTGTTTTTTCTGAGACATTGAGCCTTCTCTGTCAGAGAGCTCTGGTGCCACAATAAAATACAGTCCCCATGATTCCCTAACCCTAACCCTAAAAGTGGACTCAATTTGCACTATTTCTGGCAGTCTGCAACCCCCTTTAGTTTCATCTTCTTGGCTTCCAGGGAGTGTTCAAGATTGTTATAGGATCCATTTGCTTTTCTTCTTCTGAGTCTAAACATGCTCTTCATATGATATGTACAAGCAAACAAATAGGGTGATAGAATGCAACTTTGTCAATTGGGAACCATTCTGTTTCACCATATTCTGTACAGATTCTTCATCAGGATTATCAGATGTAGTGGCAGTCCCATTTCTTTAAGAGCATGCCATAGTTTTTTGTGATCTATGCAGTGAAAGGTTTTGCTATAATTTATAAAGCACATACTGATTTTCTTGTTTGCAATGTGGTCCCTAGTGCCTCTTTCTTTCCTGAACTCTGCTTGCACCTCTGGGATTTCTCCCTCCATATATGATTAAGTCTATGCTCTCGTTACCACCTTCATTATAAAATAGTTGTCTCTCTCATCAAAGAGATCTTCTTCAATTCATCTAATATTTTTGCAATTATGAATGCCTATTTCCTGAAAGTAATCATTACTAGGGATGAATAATACAATACCATCCAAGATCTACAAAACAGTGATACCTTTACTGGACCAACAAAAATGCACAATATATATGCTGCAAGCTTTTGAAGCTCCAGTGGCTTCCTCAGTTCAGATGATTTAGAAAGGAATTCATGTAGGCAGGCCCCTCCTCCTTTTGGCAATGTGGATTCTGGGAAATTCTTAAAGTCCAGGAAATAAACTTTAAGTTCCATTATCAAAACAAAGGAGCCAGAAGGAGGGACTGCCTGCATGCATACAACAACAGCCACATCATCTTGAAAAAATGCAGGCCCATGACTAACATGTCACCCTTTCTTCCATTCTCCTGTATGGTTTTAACATTTTGCCTGAAGTAGCAGCCAGTAGAGTTTTCAAAGTTTCCAATATGTGTACTGTGCATTTTGGTTGGCCCAATAAAAGTATTGCTGTTTTGTGGACTTTGCATGTTATTATACTTTGCTATATGGCCAACATGGCTAGCCCTGGATATATTTTCAGAGATGGAAAAAATATTAAAAAATGTTTGAAAAATTATCAGAAACATTTTTTCCCAAGTGTCAAACCCTGATGTGAAGAATCCTGAACTGGTGAGAACCTCTGCAGTTTGAGACTAATTTTGTGCAAATTTTGTATAAGGTTGCTCCAGTTTTCAATTATGTAAGCCCATTCATCATTACAGGAATATAATTTTATTTTAGCTTTCAATTAGTAATTGTTATTTTATACACATTTATGTTTATCAACTAATTACATATTTACACAAACGCTTAGCTTACCGTATATGACATAACCAAATTAATCATTCCTTCTTTGTCATCTCCCTGCTTTCCGCTCAGACTATACCACTCATCTTCTACTTTTCCTTGTTTCAGTGATTCAGGAATAGTAATGTGAGTCCAAGCAATACGATCATCCATTGAAAAAGCTCGCTGAAAAGCAATGCAAATATTTAGATAATTAAACAAGAAAAACATCTTTAAAGGACAGAAATAATCCAACTATCGCCATTATTAAATTTTGCCACTTTAAAATTACACTGATTGCAAAAGAGGGGTCCTTGTTGAGATGCAAATGAACTTTAAATTTCCTCGTCTTTGCAAATCTCCCAATAGCCACATAGTCAGAAGGAGGAGGGGCCAGCCTGCAAAAGATACCCTCCACTTACCACCTTAACTAAGGACAGAAACATCAAAATGCAGGCATCTGACTAACATCTCCAATTTTTTTCTCCTGTTTGGTTTGTAACATCTTCCCTGATGAAGAAGCCAGTGAAGCTTCGAAAGCTAGCAACAAGTATAGTGTGTATTTTGGTTGGCTAATAAAGGTATCACTGTTTGGTGGATTTCTGTTTGAATTTACTAAATGGCCAACACAGCTACCCCTGCATGTTTCCTGAATCAGCTAACAGTGATATAAAAATCAAAGTGAAGCTGGCTAATTTCCTTTCAAGGAGGTAGTGTCTATTCATAAAGAGATACATGTTCATGGACAAGAAAGCTTACTGTGGTGAACAAGAAAGTAACTTCTTTTTTAAAAGGGCCTTCTTGGTGATTGCACCCAGGCTCTGGAACTCCCTCTCTAGAGAGGCCAGGATGGCCCTGCTCTTCTTTCCTTCTGTTGGCAGGTCAACATTTTTGTGCCATCAGGCTTTCACAAAATGACTAGGGTTGGGCTTTCAATGCTGTGCAGTGTTATTTTTTTGATTTGTTTATAGTCTTTTAATGAATAATATTTTTAATATTGAATGTTTTAACCTTACAAATTGTTTGCTTTTTGAATCTTATGTTTATACTTTTATTAATGGTTTTGTATTGTTTTAAAGATGTTATTAGTTGCCTTCAGTCCCATTACTGGGGAAAGGTGAGATAAAAACTATTAAAATCATCATAATCATTTCTTCAAGGTTGCAGATCCATGTCAGTATTCAGATGCTTGCCAGCTGAGGACTGGGAGCTACCAGATTTACAGGCAAAGTCTGATTTTTGTCTGTAAGCACAATGAAACATAGAAACATGGGAGCTTTCTAATACATAAGAATACTATCATATTATATGGTTACTCTGTTAAATAGGAATTACAGAAGAAATTATAGTTTGTTCTTGTTAACCATTAGGGATTCTTCTGGGTATTGGAAATATATTATTAAGCTTTGACTTATGTTTTAAAATTCATCATTAATCTACTCTCATTTACAGAAAAAGCTGCTAGTTTATTGATGACTTTGCTGTGGGCACTAAAGTTAATGGAATAGTAAATAGTGCCATAAACGGAATGTGAAGTGTCTCTAAGCTTGAAATAGCAAAAATGTTCCATAAGGATGTCACATCCTGCTGCCAAGAGTGATCCAGAGAAGGCTCTTTCTTATGATCAACTGAAACTAAACAGTAGTTGGGTCCAAAAGGCATCCCCTAGCCCTGAGCTATGTCTTGGCAAGTCAGTTAGAAGATAGGAATTGCTCAAACCTCATCAAATATTTCAAGATAGAAAGAATCCACTCCAGGGGGAACAGTGCATTGAATAACTTTGTTCCATCGGGGATTTTTGGCTCCATTGTGAGCTGTCGGAGTTTCATACACAGCATAGCCAAGTCGTATTCTGCAGTATGGATCCATGCGTGTCATACCATAGTTCTTTGCTAATTTTGCCTGTGAAAACACAAACACATGGGGAATTTGATCTGTTTGATATCACTTTTTCATGCATGTTCCTAGGCTGAAACATGTGTTAGTCATAAGCAACATACTAATCATTATATAAACCAATAAGAAGTACAATTTTAGAACCAAAATTAATAAAAAGATGAAAGCAAGCCATGTTGCCAATTGATTTACAATAGCTCATTTTAAATTAAGTCCACCTACTCACAGCACTCTAGGTCACATTCAAAATCTTCATGAAGGAATGCATTTACACCCACTCAACTGCATATGTCTTTAATTCATAAAGTTCCAAGGTAATTATAGTTAGATTTACGTCTGGTGTGTAATGCTGTCAGTGACAAAACTGAGAGCAGAATAATAAGAGTTGAGTATAAAAAGATTTTACAGAGAAAATGCAAGACAGAGCAGCGCAGTCAGGACAGAAAGAGATGAAAGTCATGCCTTCAAACCTGAAAAGATTCACAACTGAAACTGCCCTTCCAGAAAAGGGAAAATGTGGGCAGTGGGAGAGTATAATGGAATATCAAGGTTCTAATCATAATTACTTGTTTTAACAAGAAGAGCTGAAGCAGGTAATGCAAGGCAATATCAAAGCAAGTTTCTTCTATGCTAATATGTATAGGGGTTAATCTGTTTCCTTATCAATAAACAAGGCTGATAACAGAGAATCTTTCAGTGGTTTTGTGGTTAAAGATACCTTTCTCTGACAAGTTGCATGTCTAGAATGAGTGCTTACTTATACCAAGGGGGGCAGCTTAAGATTTCGCAGCTTCCTCCCCTCCACAAATGTAAGTATTGTATATACTCAACTGTAAGTCAACCTCATGTATAAGTTGAGGCCAGGTTTTGGGGCCAAAATTATGGATTTTCATATGACACATGGCTAAGTCGAGGGTAAAATGTAGAGGCACCAAACAAAAGCTCTAATGGATGAATCAATGGAAAACAATGCTAAAGAACTTACAAAATTCCAACAGATATAACTGTTTGTGCTCACCCTAAAGGCTGAATGGATGTGCTTCCAATACAGATTGTGTTTTTGCTTTTTACTAGGGGATGGCTTCTTTTTTAATAAGTTAAACTACAGTACAGTCACAGTTCTTGCGGACTTGAGATCCGCCATTTTGAATATTCACAGAGGGGTAACCTCCATTAAGATCAATAGGATGTGCCCCATGGAGGTTTGCCCCATTCAAGCCTATGGGGCTTGAATATTGGTGAGTCTCCGTTTGGGTCAACCAAAATGCACTGGGTCAACCAAAATGCACAAAATACATGTTGCAAGCTTTCAAAGGTCCACTGGCTTCTTTATCAGGCAAGGTGTTAAAAACCATATGGGGGTGGAGAAGGAAGATGTTAGTCATAGGCCTGTATTTTCTTGTTGTTTTCAGTTCAGATAGTATGGATAGGTTATTTATGCAAGATGGCCCCTCTTCCTTCTGGTCATGTGAGTACTGGGGAGTTCTCAAAGTCTAGGAAATTTAAATTCCATTTGCAACACAAAAAGATACTTCCTTTGTAAACCAGTATGTCTCCATCCTTTGTGAGACCACAGGCCCCTTTGTTAGGGAGAGAACTGAGAACTACAACAACATTCAAGTCTATGCTAACATCTTCAATTTTTTTCCTGTATAGTTTGTAACACCTTGCCTGATGAAGAAGCCAGTGAAACTTCAAAAGTTTGCAATATGTATATTGTGCATTTTGGTTGGCTCCATAAAGGCATCATTGTTTGGTGGATGCTAGATGTTACTGGAATTTTCTATATGGCCAACATGGCTACCCCTGGATATGAGTATATATGGTAACTTTGAATCTTTATTTATAGAAATAAGCCCACTTCATGCATCTTTTAAAGTTCAGGACTAATGGGAGCTAAGTAGGACAAAGGCATGAAGTTGACTCTCAGGAATGGGTCCCCCAATGGGCCAAGACATTCTCTCACACAAGAAGGTTCAGTTCCTTTGAAGTCCCCCAGGACATGCTTTGTAACTGGAGACAGTTCTGCTTATTCTCCAATTCACCTGCGTATTCAGAGTGCCAAATGTATAAAGGAGCCCTGGTGGTGCAGTGGTTAAATGCCTGTACTGCAGCCACTCACTCATAGACCACAAGGTTGCGAATTCAATACTAGCCAGGGCTCAGGCTAGACTCAGGCCTGCATCCTTCCGAGGTCGCTAAAATGAGTACCCAACTGTTGGGGGCAATGAGCTTACAGTTGTAAACCGCTTAGACATCCCATAGTGTGATATGAAGCGGTATATAAATGAAGCTGCTTTGTTTTGCTTTGCTTTAATTGCACGGGTAGTGGTGGTTTACCATAGTTAGGTTCAAGGTGCATGTTGGTTATCTGTGTGAGTTTTGAAAATAGGTATTTTTGAAGCATCTTGATTAAACACTCAGTATCTTTTTATTAAACACTGTCACAGATTTTTAAAGCACTGCAGAAGCACTATTCTTAAATATTTCCACAGAGCATCCAGAATATAAAATGTTGTCCATTCATAGTTATGTGTTTAATTCATACAAATATTAATTTTGTTTTTTGTAATCCAGCAACAACTGATTTCAGGGTTGATTAGATACACAGGCATACCTCAGTTAAAAAAGCCTCTGCAAAAAAGCCTCTGCAAAATATTCACAAAATCCTTTTATGGAAGCCCACATCACACCACCCTTTCTTCTATTTTATCTAGTTGAATTTCTCCCCAGCATTGGCATTGGAAGAATGGTGAAGGACGGCTGGAGAAAGACAGACTTTCTTTCTCCAGCCGTATTGGGTTGCAGCAGCTTGTCTGCAATAAACTGTGCCATAAAGCTTGGCCTGGAAAAGACTGGAATTCTACTGCAGGTGATCCTACTGAAGTTGTTGGGGCTTATTTACAACAGGCAAAGTAAACAACCACCTCCAGAATCACTTACTGAGCATGTGGGAAAAGCAAAACAGAAAGAAACGGGGAAAGGAGATTAGCCTTCCTCACCACCTATCCTGACATGTTGAAAAAGGATAGACCTATATATTCCATCACCTTAATGGAAATCATTAAGTGGAGACTGTTGAAAAAAAAAAGTTATCCTGGAATGCATTTTGGAAGAAGCTTTCAAATAGTCTTTAGAAGATTCAACAAGTTTTTGTTTCTTATAGAAGACTTAACTGACCTGAATGTTACATTTCACATGTGCATAATATCAGTTCTCAATAAAAAATCTGTTGAAATATGCTGAACTGCTCTTCTATTTTGCAGTGAAGAAACCTATTCCTATTCTTTCCATGTTATTTCTATCTCCAGTACCAAAGTTTCTGTTAAAGAATTAAAGGCCAGAAACAGATCTGCTTTGTTAACTGTGGTATGTGTGCCTTTAAATTGCCTGTCAACTTATGGTGGACCCATGAACTTCATACGGTCTTCTTAGGCAGGGATTACTCAGAGGTGGTTTCACCAGTTCCTTCTGAGGTTTACCTGTGCTAAAAACTGGGGAAGCCTATTCCATATTTTTTTCTCAAGGTACACATATGCCAAAACAAAAATGAACCTACACAATGTGTCCACAATCTATCTAATGGCCTTTCATTTTATTTTATTTTTCAATTCCAGCAACATACGTAAACCATTATTCCAAGACAACTAAAGAGCCACCACACTTTTCAACTTCACAAGTGGCTTTTATGATACTGATTTTCTGTATAACGACTATGTTTGGCTACAGTCTTCTATCATGAAACTATTACTGAAAATTTAAGTGCTCAAAGCCAGATGATTAAAAGCTTGCTAATGAGGAATACATGTTGACTTGGCTCTCATATAATGATCTCATATGTTTATGAATGGCTTCAGGAAAATTTAATACTATACTGAAGTTACAGAATTCTGATTCTAAACATCACTTGACACTGTGAACTGTTTTTTTGTTTTTGTTTTTGTTTTTTTATCCAGTAACATCAAAACAGTGCTTATTTAAAAAACCTATGGCATTCTTTTAAAGGTACTGCCGGCATCGGTAATGTCAACATCCTCTCCAACACAAAAACCTAGACATCTAAAAATATGGCAAAAATATGGCAAAATTAAATCTTTACAAAATTACCTGCACTACAGTGATACTCAGTCTCCCAACAGTACCCATTGCGCCACCGTATTGCAATTGTTGAGCTGCTTGAGCATCCATTTGGATCTGTTGTTGCTGCTGTGTTGGGGTGATGCGAAGAAAATCCTGAGGAAGTTCACCAATATACACCTATAGAAGAAGCACATAAGCCAGTGTGATAATTGCTTCTGGTTCACCTTGCACTCTTCCAACTTCATATATATACAAACACACACACACACACACACACACATATATATATATATATATATATATACACCACTGAAATAGGGTTGCCATATCCTGGTTTTTGATGGGACATTCCCAATTTTTCAGCCTTTGGGCATGTCCCGGCCCAGGTTTTAGAAGCTGTCCTGACTCCTGAGCTCTCCCCCGGCCTCCCCTTCCCACAGCCAAAAGAAAATGGTGGAGGCAGGCTTCACCAGGCAGGGGGGCGGCAAAGAGGCCCAACAGGGCCCAGTCAGCCTCTCAGGGATTCTGGGGGGGCGGCGCGGCTGGGGACCACCATTTCACTTTGGATGTGGGCAGATGCCCAACTGTGCACAGCCCTCCCTCCCTCGCCTTCCCTCCAGTCAGTGGTTCCTCTGAAGTGAGGGGCCTCCATTGGCAGAGGCGTCTGGTTCATATTATATTTATATTAATGTTTTATTATATTTATATTTAATGTTATATATTTTTTTTACTTTAGTAATGTTTTTGGTTTTTAGTTGGTCATGTCCTACATGTTTCTTGAATGTCCTACAGTTTGCCCTATATTTTTCCTGTCCCAGTTTTGTGGAAGAGAATTATGGCAACCCTATATTGAACCCAAATGCTATTGAACCTAACTATCATTATACTTGGGCTTGTGGGTGCTACTACTAAATGTCAGATCAATCTATTAACTTCTCCCTCTTTCATAATTTGATCACAGAAAAGCAAACCTAGCATGTATAATGAAGATGAGTGGCCAAGTGGGAGTTTGGGGTGGTGAATTGCTTTCAGTTGTTCCTATTTCAGTTGTTGGTACAGCACCAGAATGACTGCTCAGCATCAGAAGTATTCAGTAATGATGTTATAAGCCATGGTACTTTCAATATTGGGAGGAAGGCAAAATAATGACCACCGAGGACCTTCACAATTTCAACCAACAATAAAGAAATAGAAACAGTAAAACATTTGTATACCTGGGATCAAACATTGATAGAAATGGGAACTGCAGTCAAGAAATCAGAAGAAGATTAAGACTGGGGAGGGCGGCTATGAAAGAATTAGAAAAGATTCTAAAATGCAAAGATATACAACT
>CM034701.1:116463621-116483479 GCA_020142125.1 Phrynosoma platyrhinos | reverse complement strand
CCTCAATTTAATGTGCACTATTTCTGGCAGTCTGCAAAGGCCTTTTTACTCCACACACTTCCACACCACCACCCTGTGAAGATGCCAGCCACACATGCAGGCAGAATGTCAGGAATAAATTCTTCCAGAGCGCAGCCACATAGCCCGAAAAAGCCACAGAAAACTATGGATGCTGGCTGTGAAAGCCTTTGACTTTCAAAAAGGTCATTTGCAGGGTGAAGTGATTCAGCCCAGCATCTGATCTCTTCACTTCCCTACATGTGTGGGTCTCAGTTTAGGCAGCATGTCGCTGGTTTGCTTATGCTGATGGGACTGGGTCAGCATCCAAGACTAATAGTGCAATCATGCTGAGGTCTGTGATTCAATGAGACTTATTCCTGGGTTACAGAACATAACCACATTAAAAACAAACAAACAAAACAGGACTGAGATATTGGAATGTTTTAATTATTTAATTATCATGATCCTATTCTGTTTAAATTGTTAATGGATTTTAACTATGTCATTTGTTTAATAATGTTTTACCCGGGGGGGGGAATGCTGTTTATTGTGAATGTGTTTTATGTTGTAAACTGCCTGAATTGGGCAACCATTGGGGGGTATATAAATAAATTTTATTATTATTATTATTATTATTAAGACAAGCAGTTTAGCAGTCACCTGTGTGATACAGTATATGCTGTCATGCCTGATCTTAGTGTAGGCCAGGAGATGTCTAATGAAGATCCCATGGCCAGAGAAACCAGGAAGCCCTTTTAGTACTTCTATGGGCTATACAGGTCATTTGGCAACAGAGGATCTTGAAGAAGCTGAAGATGATGATGATGATGATGATGATGATTTCATTTTTTTATATCCCACCTTCCTCCCAACAATGGGACTAAAGGCAGCTAACAACATAACAAAACCAATCCAGATTAGAAGCTATACAAAATTTTGATATCAGATTAAAAATCAACATTACAAACATTAAAAGTCGTTAAAAGATTGTGTGGACCATGAAACATTAAAAAAAAAGCCCATCACATCATTAAAAGTCCGCCCCAACCAATTTCCAAAAGCCTGGTGGCGCATGAATGTTTTCATTTGCAGACAGAAGAAGAGTAAGGAGGGAGCCATTCTGGTCTCTCTGGGGAGGGAGTTCCAAAGACTGGGAGCAGCCACCAAGAAGGCCTTCTCACTTGTTCCCAGAAAATGACCCTGAGAAGGTGGCAAAACAGAGAGAAGATCTTAAAGCTCTAATGGTCTCATAGATACAGTCTTGGATAATATGCTTCAAATTGAGTCCCTAAAGAACATACTTCACTTGTGAAGTCAGCAGAAGGCTGAATAATCAACCAACTCTAAAAAGCATTGCAAACAGAGAGTACAAGAGCAGGCAACTGCTTAGTGCCAAAGCTTTAGAGTTTGTGACCATGTTGTTGGACACCATTTCCCCTCAGCCCTGGTCAATAAATCCAGTGGTGAAGAGTACTGGGACTTGCAATCATTCATCTGGAAGACCATGTGATTTCTACTTCTGTCTTGCAGCTAGACTAGACTCCTTGGGAATGGGAAGCTTCTCAAGAGTAGGAGATTTCACAGTGACAAGAAGACTAAAGAATTACTGACTGAGGAACTACAGCTGTTTGCAGCTGGGTCCATTTAGATCCTTGAAGAACTGGAACAGCACAGGCCTTAATTTCTGGGCAACCCACCAATAAACTGCCCATGTCCCTAACTCTAGCTAGACCTTGCTCATGAGACCATGTGTTTTGTGTCTCATCTCTACTATCAGATCATGGCTTCTGCCAGACTGTATTTCAGAATTTGAGCCCAGGTTATAAAGCTTTCCATTTTGGTTGGACCTGCAACCTGAAGCAATCTGCAACCCTCAGGATGTGACCAGGCTTAGACCATGCGCAAGGAAAACACCTATTTGGGTGCCTACTAACCGACAGCTATAGACAACATGGAGCTGCTGTGATTTAGGTCTAATCTGCCCTTCAGAAATAATGCAGCTTGACACAGTTTAACTGCCGTGGTTCAATGCTATAGAATTCCAGGATTTGTAGTTTTGTAAGACATTTAGCCTTCTCTGCTAGAGAGCTCTGGTATCCCACCACACTACAGATCCTAGAATACCATAGCATTGAGCCATGGCAGATAAAGCAGTGTCAAATGGTATTATTTCTGCAGTACAGATTAGACCTTAGCCACATCGCATAATGGTTTGAGCATTGGACTATGGCTCTGGAGAGCAGAGTTCGATGCCCATTTGGCCATGTAACCCACTGGGTGACTTTGAGCAAGTCACATGCTCTCAGCCTCAGGGGAAGATAATGTCCTCTGAACAAATCTTGCCAAGAAAACCCTGTAATAGGTTCATCTTAGGGTTTCATTTGCAGACAGAAGAAGAGTAAGGAAGGAGCCATTCTGGTCTCTCTGGGGAGGGAGTTCCAAAGACTGGGAGCAGCCACCAAGAAGGCCCTCTCACTTGTTCCCAGAAAATGACCCTGAGAAGCTGACAAGACAGAGAGAAGATACAACACACACACACATCCCTATTGACCCAGACAATAAATAGAAGTGCTAACACAAGGTCTCCTTTTCCAGCTACCTATCTTCCACTTAGTCTTTGTTTTTTGTATTTGTTTGCTTTTCCTAAACTATGGGGGGGGGGTAACCCAGAAGAAAGAGGATATTCCTGCAGTCACCTGTGTATAGAGTCCACATGTTGAGACAGAGGTTGAACCAGACTCAGGTAATGTACATGTATGTGAGAACTGGCCTAATTGAGTCCGAGAGACTTTCTTTCCTCTTATTTTCACAAGAGGCAGCCAGTCCCGTATTAGAAAGGATGAGCCACTTCTCTATCCTATCAGATTGTCTGAAACAAATGGCAATTTCCTCAAGTTTATACATCTTTTTGAACGCTTAGCATTTGGCCTCCTACAACCTCTTGTGTAATTCCAGCCTCTTCAACAGAACAAAGACAACTTGACTACTAATCTGAGTTCTGTTCTGGGAGATAAAATCTGATCATTGCAAAGCCTATTTAAATAATGTGGTTGTCTCCTGCTGCTAAGATCTGCAGCATTAATTCAGTCATTAATTAAAATTCATGTAGCAGATCCCAACAGCTGGAAATAGAATTGTGCAATTAAAAGCTTTCTAAATTTATAACAGATATTTTTATGCACCGTTGTATGGCACATATGAAGAGGAAGATGTGCTGGTATCATCACTATGCTGGCTCCAATAAATAAAATTATTATGATGTCATGTAATTAACAGGGTATAGGAAGATGGCATCCACCAGAGTATGGTAGGGCAACTATTCTTCTCCCCTATCAACAATGAAGCTGGATTCAGTTCATGCAACCAGGTATGAATGAAAGGTTTGTTTAACAATTCACAGCCTTTGAATGCCAGTGAGAGTTGGGAGAAAACTCTGCTGTTTTTTCTTCTGCTGAAAAAAGCCAGAGGACAGTAAATCTGTCCTTTTGGCTCAGTAGAAATTATCCCAAAATCTTCAGGATGTTTCTTCAATGCTATGCTTGATCTAGAAGCAAGTTGCTGGTTTTCTGTGCTGTGGCCTTAAAGCAGGATTTGACATTTCTTTTTTTAATTTCTTTTTTTAAATTTTCATTTAATTTATATACGTAAAAAAGCTTTAGCAATAATCTTCTCCAAAATTGGTGGTTTGACAATTAAGTAAACCCCAACATACATCTCTTTTGATCACATACGACTTACTCTGTCCCTCCAGTGACAGTTCCCAGACCCAACGTTCTCTTTTGGACTCTTTACATAAACTGAACCAGTTTCATCATAGTTCACTGAAACCATTATCCTATAAGTAAAAAGAAACATGCTTACTTTCGATATCAACAGTTCTTACATTCTTTCACTCTAAATCTACTTCCTGCTCTTATTTCCCTCTTTCCTTACAATACTCTTATGAACGGAACCATTCCTTTTCATTCTGCGCTATATTTTTATTATTCAGCAGACCTGTCAATTTATCCATCTTTATCATTTCTGTGATTCTCGAGGTCCAGTCATCTAAAGTGGGTGCTTCCAAAGCAGGATTTAACATTTCAGAAAATCTTAAAGGGTCAGATCTCATGATAAAAGAATGGGATACAAATATTGAAATACAAATAAATAAATAAATGGTGGATGGCATGAGTACTTGCCAGAGTAGAACTATGCTGACATATTGAAATGTATCTACAGTCTACTATTTTTAAAAGGAAAGATATAAACCAATTTCTCAGCACCAAAGCTGATGTTTGAGCCTAAGGAAGAAAAATGGCTCTGTGTCTGGCTGGCCATAAATTTTCTTTTGTTTATTGAGTGCTGTTATGAGAAATGCTGTGAAAAATGGATTGTTTCCCATAGTTCCATCATGTAGGCATAGCCAATTTGCAGATCAAAACATCTGGTTTGTGAAGTTTCAAACGACGAGGATTCACACCTTATATGGAAGATTAAGGTGATCTACAGCCACAGGCATAAATTTCACAGCCAACCTAGCAGTTTGAAAGCATGCAAATGCAAGTAGATAAATAGTTACCAGTTTGGTAGGAAGGCAAACAGCATTCTGTGCAATCATGATCACAGAGTAGTCTTTGACAACGCTGGCTCTTTGACTTAGTAATGGAGATGAGCACCTCCCCTATGGTTGGACACGATTTGATAACCTTGCCAATGGGGAAATACCTTTACCTTTACCTTACAGCCACAGGATGACTTCTGGCAAGGCTCAAAGAGAAGATCATCAGCATCCTCCAATCTATCTATATCAAAGTAATCTTTACTATGGAAATCTGAGAACCCTTTGTAGTACAGCAACAACCTTCACTTTAACATTAGATCAGGTCTATTTAAAGACCAAAAATTCCTTTGTTTAGTGTGCTAGTTGAAATTTGGGTGTCCTCCATGTCACTCTGAATTTTGATTTAGCTCCGACCCTCAGCCGCTTCCCCTGTCCCATTCCACGTGACTTGGGTTTAGGTAAAAGGTAAAGGTATTCCCTGTTGACAAGGTTGTCAAGTCGTGTCTGACCATAGGAGGCGGTTCTCATCTCCGTTACTAAGCTGAAGAGCCAGCGTTGTCAGAGACTACTCTGTGATCATGTTGCCAACCTAGCACAGAATGCTGTTTGCCTTCCCACCGAAGTGGTACTTATTTATCTACTTGCATTTGCATGCTTTCAAACTGCTAGGCTGGCAGAAGCTAGGACTAGTGATAGGAGTTCACCCCATCATGAAGCACCCGGGCCTCAAACTGCCAGCCTGCCAATCTTGCAATCAATAGAGCCAGCATCTTAACCACTTGAGCCACTGCATCCCTAATGTGGCTTGAGTTTACAAGGCATCAATTCATCATAAGGAGCAGCCTTGTTCAGGTCATTATCACCCATTAGAAGGCCTCTTGTCTATTTTCACAGCTAATCCCTTTATTCCTGAGTTCTTGGGTGTATGCATGAGTGAAAGGTTGTCTTAAATGTGTGTGTATTTCCCAATAAATTCAACAATTAATTTGAAATACTTTGTCTCTGTCAACCTCTTGTTTCTAGCTACCTTCATATAAACAGGGATAAAGACCTTAGAGTTAATTAGTTGAGCCAATTAAAATCCCCCCAAATTCAAGTTTATCAGTAATATTTGGTGTAGAATACGGGCATTCCTGAAATTTGAATACTCCAGACTTCGCAATTGGGATTGTTCAAATTTTGGACATAAAGGTTAATAGGAACAGAGATTTGGTAGACACAAGAGTAAAAATCCGTGTGTGTATATTGTTTCTGGTATGTTTGGCCACAAGGGCTTGGGTTTATCGTGGGTTGGCTGATCACATTTCATCACTTTGGTTGGATGTTCTGCAAGCTGGCTCTGGCTTGCCATCCAGTTGTGGGCTTACAATTGCCTCTGGGAGTGGTGTCAGAGTAGATTCCTAGCTCCCTATTTTTATTTTCACTATCATGATTTAGGAGAAGAGCTGGGGGATAATTCATAAGTTCACAGCTGCACTGTGGCAGGACCCTCCAGTGTGAATGGGCAAGTGATTTCACCTCCGGTCTGAGTTGGAACTCCAACTAAGTTGGAAGATGGAGCTGTAGGATAAGAAATGCAATCAGCTCAGCTCCATGGGCAGGTGTGTGTGGATTAGTAATTGGAAATATACACACCTGAGATGCCTGATACAACAGGCATTGTTAACTGCCTATAAAAGGAGATGGGCAGTATCTCCATTGTGGGTTTGTTGTGGATGGTGGTTGGTGGAGCAGTTTGTTAGTTAGGAGAAAGATTTATGAGTATTTGAGATGGTTGTCCAATACTCTGTATGTATATATTGTACATAGTGCGACTAAAGATTAAAGCCCTCGTGTTGAGTGCTGTCTTTATTTGGAAGAAAGCCAGAGCTCAAGGCTGTGTGCTGCTGTGAAAGAATTTATCCTTCTCTGCCAGAAGTCCTTTTGCAGACAATTCTCTGGAATCCTTCTCCTGGTGTCTTGTCGATGTGGAACAACTCTGCACGTGGTCGTGGAGGACACAGCGCATCTTTCTATACCCCAACAAGGTGTCCCCGTGAGACAGAGCAATGCCTTAACATACCTGAGAGAGGCTTTCCATAGGGTTAGGAGTGAAGAATACACTGATTGGATGGCAAACGTGTCATCAGCTGCAGTGAGGTTGTTCAAGGAGGACCAGCCCTGAGACCACTTAGAAAAGTGGATTTTGAAAAAGGGACCTAATCCCTGGAAAACCACAGGCTTCCTAATGGAAGATCCTTTTGCCACCCTACTTGAAGTGTACAATGCTAAAACAGAGAAAAAGGATCATTAACAGGGGTACCAGAAGCAGAAAAGGACAGATGGGCTTCATGGGGACTTTGGATGTTTGCCCACAAAGCAACTCAAATGCTCAGACAAGATGCAGGGACAGTATGTTCAAAAAGAATAGACAATACACACATGTTTCCAGATTTTCATTATAATATCATACCTGAACAGATAGAGTTCTTGTGTAATTTTTCTTAATAGATACTGCGCTAGATAGTGGGCTTTTTCCAGTTGTGGCTTACAAGTGAATTTCCTACTAGTTTGAATTAGGAGGTACATTTTGAAAAATAGCTAAAGTCCATTAGCAAGACATGCAGTATTATTAATCATAGGTGCCATTTTTTTCTTTGTAGTCCAGCATAGGAGCAGGAAACTTTATGTCTTTCAGAAGCATTTAACTACAACTTCCATCAGCTCCAGCTACCATACCCAGTCAGACATTATGGTAGTTGTAATCCAAAAACATAGAGAGCTTCAAGTTACTTATCTCTGCTCTGATGCTTAGAGTCTTACCAGTACACAAAGCTGAATAGAAAATACCTGGTAGCTCTGGTTTAGCTAACTTGTAAAGAAGCCAGATTCTTGTAAGGACTATGATTAAGTGTTTAGTAAATCTTATTTTAATTAGCTTGCAGAGGATCATCTGAGATATCTGCTGGAGTACTTTGCTCAGATCTAAGAAGCTCAGTTCTTGGATAGTTTAACTTCATTGCCAGAAGTATAGTTCAGTAAAACTCACTGAAGATGGCACAAATCAAAGGGGATGATTGGAGGCAGGACAATGGTCAGAGGTGCCATTGCCCTCAATCCAATTACAGTCCCAGTCAAATAAAAGGAACTTCATGTGGGTGTTGATTTAAAAATTTCTCATTGATTCAGTGGGTCTCCTTTAAAGAGGTCCTACTGTTTATGGCAGTGGTGGACAGTTGCACAAGGTTTGGGGACCAATTTCTCCCCATCTCTTCTGCAGGTCACAGCACCCCACAACAGCACATGGAAGTACATCATTTGGCTATATACCAGACAAAATAGCAACAACATATGGTCAAAATGGGAGTTATTTGGGTTTGAGCAAGAGTCAGGAGCATTTTTGGAGGAAGAGTGTCAAGGCATGTCTTCACACACTGGGGTGGGGTAAAAATTCCCATGATTATTTAAATAGAAGGGGCTTCAGGGATGTAGGAGGTTGGAGTCCACAAAAGGGAGGTCTGGGGGCCTCGTGGTCTGTGGACTACATTTTCCCCACCCTATGTAGTGTAAATCTTGAGCTTAGTACAGAATTGAATTGATACCAAATAGTGACATTGGGACAAATGCAGAAATGGGTACTTAATTAGTTAGATCTGTCCTATGTTTTGTTAGCATGGTCAACTGGCAGTTGAAGCCAAATGCTCTTTCTGGACAGTAGAAGCAAGCTCATTCCAGATATTCCTTCTCTGGGTGATGGATTAGGCCAGACTGGTCATCCCCTACTATGAAGGTCTTCCTGAGAAGCAGGGTCCAGATTCCCAGTGACTATTATTCCTCTGACTAACTGATGATGCCAAGGTATACTTCAATTCTTTACCTCTCAGGGAAACTAAGCACAGTCACCCTGAATGTATTAAGACTTTTGAGTCTACAGATCCACAGAAAGGAATTTGAGTGACTGTTCATCATATGTTTTCTATTTCAGTGCAATAATCATTACTTAGGGTCTATGCAGATGGTCGGCTCCCTGCTAGCGGCACATCGGGGCTGCGGCAACCCCATGCCGTGGCCCCAATCCTTCCTTTTGCCACCCCTAAAAGAGTGGCAAAATGCTGCTACTTTTAGGGGTGAAAAAGGCCACCCTATGAGCCAGCGCCGCGGCTCTTTCATACCCTTTTAGCGCAGCATGTCGGCACGCTACGCCGGGAGGGCATCCTGACACCGCGCGCCATGCAAACGGGTGTGTGGTGTCAGGACGGTGTCAGGGTGGGATTCAGGCAGCCGGTGTGCTGCTGCCCCACCCCAACTCCAGCTCCAGGCTAGCCCTTTAGGCCAGTCTGCAATGCCCCGAAAATGAACTATTCTAATTTATATCTACTTTCAGTTGTATGCTTAGGCTGCAATCCTATTCACACTTATCTAGGAATAAGTTCCATTTGATTCAGAGCATTTTCAATTTCTGAATAGAAAAGAATAGGAATGCATTGCTAGTTTCAGAAAATATCAGTAAAAGCATCTCTTAAAGTATGATATGCATCCCATTCTTTGTGCTGAGCATCTCCTCCAACTGTTCCCGTTTAGCAGTAGCAATCCAAATTAATCTTCTGTCATCCCACTTTTTCAGATGCTTTTGAAATGTCCTAGTTAATTGTGTTTCTTTCTCCTCAACTTACTTCAATTGCAGTAAACTGAGTTGGTGGAAATGTTTGCAAACTGAAAGTAGTTCACATGAATTAATTCAGCAGGAGGGAGAGGTAAGGACGGGGTGGAATCTTGCCTTTCTCAGTAGGCTTAGCAAAAGCAAACTGCCACAGCCTCTCCTAGTTTGTATATTGTTCCTCTTCAGTAACTTGTTATCTTGACCACACTCTGCTGTTGCCTGGCTACTCATGTCTACGTTTTCATGTGTGAAATGTTGCAGGGTACATAATAATACTTTGTATTAAATCTGTACTGAGAGTTGAACCAATAAACCTGATGTTTTTCCTTGACAATATATTTTGATTATAATCTTAGCCATGTGCTTCTGCTTTTTCAAGTACAATCTAATGGACTTCTTTATGTCAGCCCAAGAAAAATAGAAAGCACCCCCAAAGGTGTACTCAGCTTTAGATTTCTTTACAAGAGCAGCCAACATTCAGAATCCTTTAATTCCCAGAATATTGCATAAAGTTGAAGCATATATATGAATAGTCTGAAGTAAAATTCCATGAAAGTTCATTTCTTCCTTTAAACACATCTGTATGAGTTGTACATGAAACTATTGGGCTTTTGACAAAGTGAAAAATGAAAACCAATTTTTAAAATTATTTAAATGTAGCTTGATTAGTTGTTTACTTTCTGGAGCTGAGTTATGTAGTCTTAATGTTTAGCGGTTTCTGACTCTTCAGATATGAGTCATTCTTTTATTTATTGTAGAGCTTTTCCCCATTTTGTTGTTAACTGCCCTCGAGTCAATCTCGATTCATGGCGGCCCTAAGGATGAGACATCTCCAAAACCCTCTGTCCTCCACAGCTCTGCGAAATTCCTGCAACCCCTTAATACTCGTGACCTCCTCAATAGAGTCCATCCATCTGGCATGTGGCCTTCCTCTCTTCCTACTTCCCTCCAACTTTCCTGGCATTATTGTCTTTTCCAATGAGTCCTCCCTTCTCATGATGTGTCCGAAGTACAACAGCCTCAGTTTGGTGACCTTGGCTTCCAAGGAGGTTTCCAGCTTGGACTGCTCTACCACCACTTGTTTGTCCTTTTGTCTGTCCATGGGATCCTCACGACCCTTCTCCAGCACCACATTATCTCAAATGCATTGATTTTCTTCCTATCATCTTTCTTAATTGTCCAGCTCTCACATCCATACATGATAACAGGGAATACAATAGCTTGTATGATTCTAATTTTAATGCTGAGTTGTATATCTTTGCATTTTAGAATCTTTTCTAGTTCTTTCATAGCCACCCTTCCCATTCTTAGTCTTCTTCTGATTTCCTGATTGCAGTCCCCATTTCTATCAATGTTTGATCCCAGGTATGAAAATTCTTTCAACTATTTCTATTTCTTCACTGTCTAGGTTGAATATGTGTAGATTCTCCCTGGTCATTATTTTTGTTTTACGTTCAACAGCAAGCCTGCTTTTGTACTTTCTTCCTTGATCTTCCTCAGTAGGTGTTCCAGGTCTGTGAGATTTTCTGCTAGTACTATGGTGTCATCTACATATCTTAGATTGTTGACATTCCTTCCTCCTATTTTCACTCCTCCTTCTGTGTCCAAGCCTGTTTTGCTTATAATATGCTGTGGAATAAAAGGAAAACATAAAAAGTGAGGGTGCTTATTAGTTTCTTAGACACATCTCACCCCAAACAATGCAAATATCCATCTCATTATATACTAAGTGCAAAATATCAGGAGATATGAACTCATTTTCTGACAAATAAGATCTCAAGTTTCTGTGTCACCATCATTATTACATTCTGGAGAGGGAATTACTCTTTTTAGTTTAGGGTAGGTGAATTGGGAGTGGAGAGAAAGGAGTCAATTCTGCCCAAAACACTATCAAAACCTAGCATGGCACAGGCTGCTGATAAAGATGTCAATATCTTTGTACTAGCTTGATACTTCCCTGTCACTGAAAGTGAGAGTTAAGCTCATGTTTAAACATGTGCCAGCTATGTGCACAAGTCCCTTTTTGGACATCCCCTGCTTCTGGAGAGCAGAGATGTTGATTTCCATGTGTGTAAGGCCATTTTTTTGGACAGTGCTTCATGATTCCCTGCTTCTGGGGAGCAGAGTTCAATCCACTCCAGCCTCAGAGTGGAGCAGCCACATGACAGGAGCCAAGCTGAGGCTGGCTGGCTGGGGCTGCATGTAGCCGTTCAATCCACTCCAGCTGCAAACTGGTGTGAAGAAGCAGGATAAAAGCCATCCCTCTCCTTCCAATGCCTCTGAGAGGTTAGATGGATGGTGTAATTGTGAATGGTTCAGTGTTCAGTTATTATTATTATTATTATTATTATTGGTTTTAAATCTTGAATTAGGTCTTAGGGAGGTGGTCTGCAAACAGACATTTAAAAGGGGTTCCTGGTAAAGAAAAGGCTAAGAGCTACTGATCTCTAGGTTGCTTGGCCTACATTTTAAAATATCTTGAAGAAAGCTCACTTATTATGTTTTTTTTTTCCTCCCCAACTTCCCTTCCCTACTCCTACATGTAAAACAATGACTCAAGGACAAAATCCAGTGCCAGATAATAGTTGCACAGACTTAATCCATCTCTCTTTTGTGAGCTCTTGATCTCTTGTGAGGCCCCAGTTTTCAACAGTATAATGATGATCTCTTCTGAGCAGCATTGATCAATTAGGGACAATTTATGTGGATATCATTATGCCATCTTTCTATCCAAGCTGCAATTAGCCAATGAGGGGGAAATCACTATTGCCACCAGCTGAGCAGTTCTGGGCACTGCAAGCAGTCTATAAATGGGAATGACAGGTGTTACTCTGTTTTCCCTAGCTGAACATTACTAGGAGCAGAATCTGGTAGTGTACAAAGGCATGTGATGAATTCAAAGTAAATCTGGTAATTAAATTGAAAATTGAAGCCATGGGAAAGGTGAGAGAACAAAAGTCTTAAAACTGTGATATTGGCAACATATGGGTGTAATATTAAAAAGCAGATTGAAGACATATTTAAGATGTCGAAAAGGACTATAAACTAAATTTATTCTACAATAAAAAAAAATTAAGATGCCATCCCACTCCCCTTCCCTTCCCTGGTAATTTAATAAATTTAAAAGCAAGTTTAGCATGTTTATTTGTATTCCCAATTATTGGATAAGTGTGTATGCTGCTGGTATTGGAAATGCATCCCTGCTTTAATCCAGGATTCTATCTATCTGATTTTTCAGTTCACAAATTGTCCTTATGTTTATTAGGGCAATCAGTTTGTAGTAGGAAGAACTGGCCAAAATATTTTCCTGACTGACACAAAGATCCTATCCAAGCTTGCATTCCACATTTAGAAATGCACTAGATTGGCTATTTAATTTTACTTCATTGATGATAGGACAGTGTCCTCCTCTGTACCTGAAGGCAGTACGCTAGCTCAGAGGATGCGATCAGACCATATTGGACATGCATTGTTTAGGAGTTATTCTAATGAGCCTCTGGACATGTTTTGTGCAGTAGAAAAAAATGTGCAGCAGGAAATATGTTTCTGTGCAGTTGGCAATGTGGGCTTTAATCAGAACCAAGGCTATTTGTTGAAACAAAATAAGAAAAATTACAGAAGTAGAAGATTTAAATGATTATTGTTACATTTCATTTTTTATAACCTTATAGAGTTGTCCCTCCCCGTTTACAGACTTCGAGTCCATGGTCTCATTCTTCGCAGGAGGGACCTGCAGGGAAGTATAGAATGGCAGTGCGCACCCACACACGTCATTATTTTCAATGGGGCTCAAATATTTGCGAGCTGCCATTTTCGTGGGGGTGGTGGTCTGGAACCGATCCCCCGCAAATTGGGAGGGGCTACTGTATTAATAATATACTATTGGGATCAACTACCTTACTACTTCATCTGTGACCAAGGATGAAATATGCATGAAGAATTCTTTAGCTGCTTTGGATGCAACTGTGTTGCTGCAAGCTTTGCCAACTGCATCCTGCATTCCTTTTGCACCATGTCAGTGTTCACTGGCATCTCGAAAGTATTTTCATCACCAGATTTTATAACGGCTTTTGTTACAAACCACTACACAAGTTTTATTAATTCTGATTTGCTCCACTGTGCCATCACATTTCAAGGAGAGTGCTGCCAATGTTATCTTCTGTCAATGTCTTCGAGATGCTGTCCCCTATCCCTACTTATACACTCTACAAACACTAGTGATTCTGATGAACTCCCTACATATGCTATAGCCAGAAAAGCCTTTCGCCTGCTTGAAGGGTGGTAATCACATCATGCATGGCCATGTAATACCACATGACACTGGATGAATTTGGAAAAAGTATCTAATTGGTACCAGCCCTCTGGCTTTCTGTGCATGAGAGGGGATAGCTTACAATCAACACTGTCTAGAGGCCATTCTGGAGCATGAGCTACTCTCTTAAATCAGCTGAGGAAATGCAGTTTTTCTTTAGGGGCAAGATATTTGTTTGTAGTGTGTCATCTAATAAGGCAAAGTGAAGCTAAGCCTTTTAAAACCTTGTACTTGTGGGGTTGAGTCAGTGCAAACACCTGATGCAAGACATTCAAAAATATGTGCTTTATTGTTCACCAAATAGTATCTTCTGTTGAAATAAAACATCAAGAGGTAGGATGAAGCCCCACTGAACACAATGTGGGACTTGAATTTTAGTACAGATACTTAGCATTGCTCTCTAAGAGTTCTTTAACACATTTTAACACATCTCAGATGAGGGGAGAGAGTATAGTCCCATGTGTATTGTTCTGTTGCATGAAAACTATTTCTATGTTGCTGCAATTGCACATATATTAAGAGAGGGGAGAGATCAAAACTGCTTAGCAAAAAATTTGTGTTTTAAGAGTAAGGAGCCTATAGGGCTTTGCAGATTGCTAGAAATAGTGCAAATTGAGGTCACTTTAACTGCCCTGGCTCAGTGCTAGGGAATCATGGGAATTGTATTTTTTTCTGAGACATTGAGCCTTCTCTGTCAGAGAGCTCTGGTGTCACAATAAACTACAGTTCCCATGATTCTCTAGCACTGAGTCAGGGCAGTTAAAGTGGACTCAATTTGCACTATTTCTGGCAGTCTGCAAAGGCCCTAAGACTCTGATCTACATAAGCATTTTTTGTATTGCTTGATTAAGCCATCAGCACATTAAGCCATTTCAGAGTTACATCTTTTGCGAATTCCAATTGCTTACAGAAAAAAGTGGGCTCAATTTATCTGATCTCACAAAATAATCATAGAGCTTTCCTATCTCTCAGGCTTCTCAGTGGTGAACAGTCAGTCCATCCTTTCTCAACCTCAACCTTTTAGGGAGTTTTAAACTCTAGTGTTCTAGACCCTATAGACAAGTTGCAAGCTGCATGATCTAATTATATATGCTATCCAAATACATTTATACCCACCACCATAGCTATTAGACAGGAATGATGCAAATTAGGGAAACTTTTAAATGTTTATCCATATATTCACAGGGTTCAAATTTTATGGATCAGCCCTATTGTACAGATAAGAGGAAAGCCTTTTACAAGTTTTGACCAGTAAAGAGATTACAACTTTAAGTCAGTTTATTGGATCTGGGGATATATTTTCTAGTCTTTACTGAACAGTAGTATGATCTTCCTGTGAAGGCCCAGTAGCATCTAAGGACCTTATCACACGCTGCTCTCAAAAGTGGCAAGAAAGCGATATGAGCATCATTCCAGTACTATAGCGCTAGTATAAATATGGCGCTAGCGCTATAATAGCGCTATGGATCAGCTCGCGCTATTGCAATGCCCGCTGAAACCGACATTCAAAAGAATGCGAATGAAGCTACATTCCGAGTGGTTTCTCGCTGGATTCCGAGCGACATCGTGTAATCGCACGGAGAAATATAGTGCTATAGCGCCTGATTCTTAGCGGATTCTGAGCGACGTCATGTGATCATGCGGGAAAATATAGTGCTATAGCGCCTGATTCTTAGTGGATTCTGAGCGACGTCGTGTGATCACGCGGGAAAATATAGCGCTATAGCGCCTGATTCTTAGTGGATTCTTGCTGCTTTTGGCCCCGTGTGATAAGGTCCTAACTTATCCAATGACTGCCTCCTTCCTGCTAGAATTAGTACTGTTAGTGCTTCAAGTCTGCTTCCTCTTGTTCAGATCCTCACTCCTGGGCCTTTCCCCCAAATGCATTACATTTGTTTATAAAGAACAATGTCACCCATTACATTTGACATTAAAAAAAAATTGAGCACCATGGGACTCCATTCATAAGCCAAATGTAACCACTCCTTACATATACTAATACCATTCCATCCATAGAAAGTTGTAGTTTTTGAGAAAATGTTATCCTGTAAAATAAATATAGCCCCCTTTCTTCTCAAATGATTCCACTAGTGCTCCAGAACACTGCATTGATTCCCTTCGTATTTTTCTGCTAAGTTTACTTAAGAAGAATGGGCTGGTGCTTGACTATTGCTGTTTCTGGTGGGCAGATTTTACCTATTGTTAAGCTTGCAGCTTCTAGAGCAGATGTAGACAACTGTGGAGTGTCTTTGACAGTCAGTTTTCTGCCTCTTGGATCATATAGGTGCCACTCAGATTACCCAAATATGAAATATATACACAACACACACAACACACACACACACATATATATAAACCAGAGGTGGTTGGAAATTGGTATTTTTTATGTGGATTAAACAATGCAGAGGTGCCTGTGATGACTGTCTTCCTGTTCCACCACTGACACCAAATGTGAGGACCCCTTCCTGTCCCAATGCTATGGTACCAAATGTGAGAACCTTTTGGATGCCTTCAACATTCCTGTGTAATACTTTATTTGGTTTCATCCCACTTCTGGACACTGCCATCCTTGAACCACTGCTGCTACCACCGACATCATGTGTCTGATCTCTTCGGCACAAATGACACTACTGTAGCATTCTCAGGGGCACAAATGTGTGATATAAAAATTAATTTATTAAACAGTATAGCAATAGCATTTACATTTCTATACTGATTCATACTGAACTAAGCAGTCTCTAAGCTGTTTACAACATGTAAACCAGTTGCCCCCAACAAGCTGGGGACTCATTTTACCAACCTACGAAAGGATGGAAGGCTGAGTGGACCTTGGGGTCCCCAGGATCAAACTCACAACCTTGTGGCTAAAGTACTGGCATTTAACCACTGTGCTACCAGGTCTCCCTGAAACAGAAGTTCAACATATCATTAAATATTATTTTTTAAACATATCTAAATCCTGACTGATCCTGATTCTAACATCTCTTTCTCCTATTTCACACTGCCGGACATCACACTTCTCAACATCCTGTCCAAATATTCAGCCAATCACTAGTCACCCCAGTATTCCATTCTTTCACTGCCTTCCAACATATTATTTACTGTGTTACATATATAGCGCCCCTCTGTTCTCGCAGACTTGAGGTCTTTGGTTTTGAAAATTCACAGAGGGGTGACCTCTGTTAAAATCAATGGGGCTTGAATATTGGTGAGTCTCCATTTTCGCAGGGTGTGTGTGTGTTCCGGAACAGATCCCCTGTAAAAACGGAGGGCCGATTGTACTATACATTACAAACATAAACATAGCTTACCTTACTTTCTCTTGTAAACAGAATAACTTTTTTAAAAATAGGAAGCATCACTGTGCTCTTGCAACCTATTTAGAAGGAGAATTGCTTCTCCCATGGGCTTACAGGACAGGCAGTTGCTGGGGAGTCTGAAGGGGGCAAGGACTGGGGAAACAGTCTTGGTGGTTTGGTTTTGTGTTTGTTTGTTTATTTGTTTTCTGGCTCAAGAGTTTCCCTGAAGTTGCACTCTGCCACTTCCTCCCCACTCTAGAATCTCCATGAGAATTGTGCTAGTACTGCCTGCCCGGGTGCTAAATGCCTCAGTCCCACCATGTGCTGTGCTTTGGCAGCTAGTCCTTTTTGACACAGTCATCAGGATGTACACTGCAGCCTTTACTCTCCCCAGGAAGTAGATCCAGAGAGTTTGTCTTGTGCACCTTCTCACATTCATATCTACCATGGATCTTGCAAAGAAAATGAAGGCAGAAGATTGAACTTTCAGAGCTCTTCAGCGCTGGTCTCCAGCTTCCCTTCAAAGGCTATGTAAGGAAAGCCCAGCTATGTTCACAGTGGCAATAGCACACTGGGCAACAGAGAAATAAGAAGAATGATGTACACACAGGAGCAGCAGAATGACTTTCCAGCTGATATTTCCTGCAGTGCTGAATGCTATATACTGCTATATCCCACTGCTAAAGAAGGCCAGAACTATCTGTTCAGCCACATCAGAAAACATTATTGGCACATGATTCTTGGGAATCTCCACAGATGGATTGTAGAAAGATGGGAATAATGAGTAATCCAAGCAAAGCAACATGCAGCATCCCAAGCAAAGTTGGGCTGAGTGCATGGAAGACAAATGGGGAATTGCTTTTAATAATGTTATCAAGTTTTTAAAATACCAGTAAAGGACAATAGAAATTCATGATATGTGGGGTTGACATTGGGAAGTAACTATTAACAAGTTTGGGAACTATCTAAATACCAAATGAAAGTATTGATTTTAGTTAATGTAGTCATGTGTTTCTCTATAAAATTAGCTCATTTTCCACATTCATAAATTACATGATGCACACATTTCTGTCTTTATTATGAAAGGCCACACCAAAAACTACCAACCTAAGCACAGTGGGCCCTTGCTTTGTGCTAGGGTTTGGTTCCAGGACCAGCTGTAGATACCAAAATCAATGATGCTCAGGTCCTATTAAATGAAATTGTGTCCTTTATATAAAATAGCAAAGTCAAGGTTTGCTTTTTCAAATTTATATCTTTTTGGAATATTTTCAAGCTGTGGATGGTTGAATCCATGGATGAAGAGTCTGTGGATATGAAGAGCTGACTGTGTGTGTGTATGTGTGTGTTTTGCATTTTCTCCAGTCTGTATAAAAGGGAAAGCTTTCCATCCCCTAAATAGGGGACATCCCTTATAGTAAGGAACAGCTGCCAGTCCTCTCTAAGGGACAGACTTTCCAACCTTAAATAAAGATCATGCTGGCAACCCTAGCTGTTAACTACGGAACAAGTCTTCTGTAGAAAGTAGCATCAACAGAAACAGTAGCATCAATTATTTGGTGGACAATTATTAGAGGAGCGGTTTTCACCCCTTTGCTCCAGTGCAAGACCAGAAGATTTGGGGTGCACAAAAAAGGGGGTGTAGGTCAAAGCCAAGGGGTGGATGAAATGCAACCTAAAGCCTCTTTTCCTGCATTGAACCTGCAGCTATGATCCCATACTATGTGACAGATATTTCCCTCAACTAGTAGAAGATAAAAGGAGAAGAATTCTTGGTTTATTTTTTTTTTTAAAGAATTATGTATGTGCATATGTTCAAGCGGATATGTTAAGGCTAGAAATATTTAAACTCTGTGCTATGGGGTATTTATATCTAGAATAGGACATGCAAAGATTTTTAGTTTATTTTGGTATGAAGCAGCATTCAGTATGTGAACTTTCACCTATAAGTAATTCAAAGAACAGATCCATTGTGAAGAACATGTTTTAGCAACACTTTCACAGTTCTCATTCTGATTTCATCTAGCTCTTGAGACACATTATTATATGGATATCAATCAGATCTGCCCACATAGAAAAGTAACTGGTATAAGTAAAATGGTTAGAGTGATGGACTGGGATTTGGATCAGGTCTACACTGGCCAGAATACTCCAGTCTGCCCCCAGAGTATTCTGGCCCCAAAGCTGTCCAGACTTCCCCCTGCTACTTGTGTGTTCCAGAATGATGCTGGGCAGCTATCTACACAGTCATTGTGTAGTAGAAATAACAGGCTATGAGCTATTCAACCCACAGCATCTCGGGTTACTTGCAGAGTAAAAGTGAGAGAGAGGACCTTGATCAGTTTGTAAACAGTTTATTATGCCAGCAGTCCCAAAGGAATTAGTATTCCAAATCTTTGGGACCAGAACAGAGGAAAATGGCTTCGTTTTATACACCATCAAACAAAGAAATCCAATTCTCACACCTCATTGGGCATTTCAAACTCTAAACATATAGACTCTCAAACAATAAGAGTAAAGATTTCAGAATACATTATAATCTACTTAAAGCATATTCCAATGCTCTCTTATCAGCAGAGAAGATGGTACGTACCAGGAGGCCCCTCTGTACAGAGTACCTAGCAGTGATTTATTATAGCTGCAGCAGTCCTTCAAAAGGCCATGCTGTATCTAAACATTGCTTTTAAAACCTTCTAGCAAATTCATCCCTTCTAAAAGGCCTCAACTCCCAGAATCCTCTCTGTGTGGCTGCTTGGCACTTGGCATCTATTTCTACATTTAATTCTATACATTTCTAACATAGATAGCTAAAATATATTGATTATTGAAACTCTTTCACCTCAATTGTGCATAGGAACCACAAAATGAAGCATTCAAACCTGAATCAAGAACACGAGAGACACCGCAGACTGGGCCAGCCAAAAAAATCAGCAGTAGCAGAACATCTTATAAACCAACCTGGGCATAAAATGTTATTTGAAAACACTGGAATTCTGAACCATGCAAAAAACCATGCAAAAAACTACCAGGTCAGAATGCACAGGGAAGCCATTGAAATCCACAAA
>CM034701.1:116440001-116463521 GCA_020142125.1 Phrynosoma platyrhinos | reverse complement strand
AAAGTTTGGCTACCAGTCCTGAAAAACACCAAAATCAAGACTCAGCACCTGAATTGAACTTCACCCAGGGTGAGGGGATTTCGCAGCAGACAATGGATCACTAAATAGACACAATACTTCCTTGCATATCCTTCCACCCTGAGGCCTTGCCATTCAACAACAGAGCAATACACAGATTAACATGCAAATCACATCCTTTCAACCAAGGGTCACATACCCCACTCACTTCTATGCCAGCATTCTCTGAAGATACCAGCCACAGATGCAGGCAAAATGTCAGGAAGAAATTCTTCTAGAACATGGCCTTACGGTCCAAAAAGCCCACAAAAACCCAGTCATTGTGCTGCCTACTGGCAGTGGCAACAAAACATGTCACTTCTGCTGATGTCAAAAATGAGGCATCCAGCATCAGTCACATGGCTGGGCTCCTCGTTTGACTTCAGAAGAGTGAATTCCACTGCCAGCGAATGGCACAGTAAGACATTGTGTAGGGAACTGCTCAGTGTCACTGTGGAGTGATCTGGATCTTCTGGGAAGAGCCAGAACAATGCATAAGTTATATAATAATAATAATAATAATAATAATAATAATAATAATAATAATAATAATATTTATTTATATCCCGCCCAGTGGTAATCCAATCAGGGCGGCTTACAAGTTTAAAATAACAATCCAATAAAACATATAATACAAACACCCCCACCCCCCCTTAAAACAGTATTAAATCATAACTATTTAAAACATTTAAAAGCTGGTTCTTCCCCAGTGTGGTACATCCTACATCAATACTCCACCCAGACAAGTCCATACACTCCCTGGCATTATATATCAAGCCATGAGAGGGACCACTGCGGTCACACTCTGGGGAGGGGAAGGGTGAGATGGGATGGGACAGAGGCAATTTAGGGGAGTTAGATGCAGCCCGTCCAGGCTCATAAAGGGGAAGAAATGATGCACTCCCAGAAGGAAGAGGATGTCCTTTTCCTTCGCCTTGCAGTGAAGGCCAGCTGCTTCGTCCACCTCTAAATGACCTTCCTGCCCACTCCACTGATAAGAAGCAGCAGCCACTTCTGCAGTTTGACAGCTGTGAGGGGAAGGTTTGGACAAGAGTATCACCCTCTCCACATGCAAAAAGAGGCATGCAGGATTCTGCCCTATAATTTCTGAAATATATTGGATGTCCCCTCCATCCCTCCTCCATTTTTCCCCCTCCCTCTCCGTCCCTCCCTCTCCCCGTGCTTGATATAACTGGTAGGGTGGTTGCAAGGATAAAGTAGGGAAGAAGAGTGCCATATATGCCACCTTGAGGTCACTGGAGCAGAAGCAGGAGATCAATGTATCAAATAAATTTGTTAGATAAACAAATGCTGAAAACCTTGTATGCACAATGATTTTCTTTGCTAAATTAAAGTGATTGTGGTTACTTTTCATCTCCAGGATTTCTTCTGCACCAGATATAAAATATGAGGGTTTGTTTGACACATGGCTAAAATGCTGATAACAATTATTATATTGTTCTTTTCTTTCAGGATAAGGACCTGTAGTCCTCCAGATTCTTTCACGGATAAGGACAAATTCCCATCCAAATGTTTTGAACTGTAACTCCCACAATTGCTTAGCATTGGCTGTGCTGGCTATTAATGGGAATTGTAGGCAAAAATAAAAATAAAAATTTGGAGGGTCACATTTGCTCACCAAATGGCAGGATGTTGTTTTGGTTCCAGAAGGTACTGGTTCTGTTAATATTAATTATATCTGTATCAAAAACCTGTAAACTGAAGCAGAAGTGCAGAGGTGGTCTGCAGAAGCTAAATAAATAAATAAATAAAATGGCTGCTGTCTTTTGCTAAATGACTTCTAGATTCAGGTTCACAGGGTAAAGCTAGAATAAGGATTACTTTGCTTGATTTACCCTTGCTTTTTTTTAAAAAAAAAAATCCCAGAGGCTGTGTTGCGAAAGAGACATTACACTAAACAGCATGGGATCGCTCCCTCTCTCTTGCCACATAATTGTATACAAAACCATCACAATTACTGATGGAACTAGATTAATTGGCAAAATGTGTGTTCTGTCAATTGCTAGGGATGGTAGTAGAAGAGTGGAGAGCACTGCGGAGCAGTTAATAAATGGCCATTTGTCAGTCATGCAGTCCTTGCAATAGATTCTCAAAGAGAGAGAAGAAAATTCTATTGGTTTCAACACCTGGTTGAGCAGCTCAATAGGGACAAAATTGAACGTGAGAGAAGAATCATTATTTATCTCATGGCTACATCTTCATCACATGGTCAGTTGTAAAATGAAAGTTATTTCAATGTGAATCAGGTTCATGCCAGCATGTCAGAAGGTTTCCTGGAGAAGGGAGGGAGGGACAGGAAAAAGGAGAAGGTTCTTTACAAGGAATTTCACAGGTGTTCTCAGATTAACAGATTAAGGAACTGTGTGTTTTATTTCAATGTGTTTATGAGATGCTGGATTAATGGAAACACTACTAAGAAAGTAATCTTCTTCCCGCTTGTAAAAGGTACCAATTTCCAGGATTACCAAGAGCATAAACTAATTTAAAATAGTGGCTACCATGCATGTCTCAAAGGCATGATACCTACATGATAGGTATCCAGGAAGGAGATAGCTATGACATAATTACGTTCACAAAACACTAAAACATTTCTCACTCTCTTTTTTGTTTTATTTTTGAAACTTTATTATGTTTTTAAATGATTTTACACCTTTTACAATTTAACAACATTTTAATAGTAACTTTTTAAAATTGTTTTAACGTGCTTATAAGGTTTCTAGCTTTTTCTTGTTTTAACGTTGAATCTCATGCTAGGAGAAAGGTGGAATAGAAATAAAAGTGCACAGACATGGGGGGTTGCAGACTGCCAGAAATAGTGCAAATTGAGTCCACTTTTAGGGTTAGGGTTAGTGCTAGGGAATCATGGGAATTGTTGTTTTTTTTCTGAGACATTGAGCCTTCTCTGTCAGAGAGCTCTGGTGCCATAATAAAATACAGTTCCCATGATTCCCTAACCCTAACCCTAACCCTAAAAGTGGACTCAATTTGCACTATTTCTGGCAGTCTGCAACCCCCCATAGATACACCCACACACATTTGAGGGGGAGATTCAACCTAAATCAGGCTTGATCCTCCTTTCCCTAGGCTTCCTTGCCTTCATCAATTAAAAGCAGTAACAAAATGGTTGACACAAGAAGTGCAGAACATAAATGGATCAAAGGCAGTGAGCAAGCTTCCCCATCTTTCCCTCTGCCCTGTGTACACAGAAAATACTTGCTAGCAACTTATATTCTGGATGGGGAGAGGCTCACCACCAGTTGGTCCCAGCAGGTCAACAATGAAAACTTTCTTCCCTCACTCGTTTGCTCTGCTAGATCATTCAAGAATGAGTGATCTCTATTGGGTCACTCAAGAAGAAAGGATGAAGCAAAAATGCTGGGGAAATAGTGGATGAAGACTGGAGTAAATACAGCCCTCCCTCTGTTCTCATGGACTTGGGATTTGTGTCCCTTGCTTATCTGCAGGAGGCAAACAGAGGAGGACAAAATGGGGAACGCCCCTGCAGTATGCCCCCGCATGCCCCCGTGGGAGTGCACCCCCATTCAAGCCAATAGGGCTTGAATATACATGATTTTCTGTTTTCTCGGGTGGGGTGGTGGTGGTGGAATGGATGCCCTGCAAGAATGGAGGGAGGACTGTAGTAATAAAAATGAAAAAAAAATGATGTGGAAGAAGCACAGTACCTATGGCATAGGCACACAAAAAGAGAATGGGAGAGATAGCCTTAAGCTATTTTGTGAAATTTCAGGGCTGAGGGAATGTGTGAATGGGCCTTCCCCTCCTTTTGTCCCTGTTGGTGTGACCAAGGCCAGAGGTCCAGAAGCAGTGATCCCATAACATGGCAGCTAACTCTTCAATTGCTCTGCAATTAGACAAGGACAGGGTGACCAGTAAATGTTCCCAATTCTTGTGAACTTGGGAAAATATGTGCAACCCCCACCTCTCAAAAGCATCATAATCAAGAAGTGTGCATGGTATGTGTGTGCCAGCAGAGTGTAGAGCCTGTAACTTTTGAAGGCCCGGGAGTATTTGCTCCAACTTCACCACTGATGAACTAGTCTTGACCACTATGTGTGTATATGTGTCTTCAAGTCATCTGTCAACATACGGTGACCCCATGAATTTCATAAGGTTTTCTTAGGCAAGGAACACTCAGGGGTGATTTTGCCAGCTCCTTCCCCTGAAATATAGCCTACACCACCTCATATTCATTGGCAGTATCCCATCCAAGTACTAACCAGAGCTGACCCTGTTTAGTTTCTCAGATCAGACAAGATCTCATAAATAGCCTTATGGTATTTAGGGCTTTCCTGACCACTATGTTAAGTCACACTAATATTTACCATGTTGCCTTTGGTAAACAATAAGTTTTGTTCAAGTGTCTACTCGCATCCTCACCATAAAAAGTGTAGGACTGCACACATGTGTGCACACACAGAGAGAGACACACAAAGCCGGGGCACACTTAGTGATCATGAATGCATCCCTCTCCTATCTTTTCCTCCTCCTATACCAAGTTGGCTTTGATGTGGAGATCATGACATGCATTAAAGTATAGTTTCCTGTCAAAGGAGGAGCTGGGCAATCCTGGTTAGAGCCAGCCAATCGCAGCTCAGGGAATGCTGTGAAGGTGGGCCTTCGGGGGAGAAAGGATACAAAATTTGAAGCTTGTTTCTGGCAGATGGTCTAGAGATAGGGATAAGATTGCAGAGAGATGTGGAAAGATGAGTTAGAGATAGGGAAAAGTTGTAATAGAGATAGAACAGTCAGCCAGAGTGAAGAATTGAGTAGGAGTTTTGGGAGCTGTGGTTGATTAAATAGTTCAGGGGTTAACGTTTTATCTCAATGTGTCTTAATAAGCTTCTACCTGTTATTCTTTTTTTACAACTGTGGGGGGTTGCAGACTGCCAGAAATAGTGCAAATTGAGCCCACTTTTAGGGTTAGGGTTAGGGTTAGGGTTAGTGCTTAGGGAATCATGGGAATTGTGTTTTTTTCCCCTTGAGACATTGAGCCTTCTCTGTCAGATAGCTCTGGTGCCACAATAAAATACAGTTCCCATGGTTCCCTAACCCTAACCCTAACCTTAAAAATGGACTCAATTTGCACTATTTCTGGCAGTCTGCAACCCCCATGTGTCTAGCTGTTTCTATTAAGTTTGATAGGCTGGTCACACTTACCACAGCAAATGCACAGAACAGCACACCTAGTTGTCTACATAGGGATCACCTTGTGGCACAAGTACCTAGAGGGATTAAGAGGGGCAAGGTGCATGGCAGGAGACCAAGGATTGGAACTGGAGGACCAACTAGGAGAGGGGATCTCTCACACTCCCCATTACATCCAAATTGAAGAATTGTAACTTAATACCACATGATCATCAGTTTTGAGATTCTATACGCCTTTGCTAGGTAGCTTCTGCAAACAACTGGTACATCCAGTAGAGGATCTTCTTATCCCCCTCCTCCCTTGCCTCTCCTTTTTCCTTCCTGCAATTTTCTGAGGAATGGATAAAAGTCTGAACCAATATGAAGTGGTATAAGAAAGATTTTAAGAAAGATTGATATAATAACTCTCCTGCCTTATCAAGCAGGAGGATGGCTTCCTCTTATGTCTTTCCCTTCATTGGTGATTAACATGAAGGTTACTTTTGATTTTTGCATGACTACCGTCTTCCCTCCTCAGGCCACGTGGTCTTTATCAAACTGGATATTTTGTCAATTGAAAAAAGCAGCATAAAGTGGCCTGATTCAAACAAACAGACAAATAATAATTTACTGTTAATACTGTTAATATGAAGTCATATGAGTCTTCATGAGCCTTGGAGATCATGTGCTCCCACTTACTTCCTCCTCTGTGTTTGTCTCAAACACTTCTGCTTTTCCTTTCATGCTAACCACAGTTCCCTGTGACATTTGAGGTTTGAGAACAGTGGTTTGTTTTAACTGCGGTTGGTTTACAAGCTAGATTTAGTGTAGTTTGATCCTGACTTATTTTAGACTGCTCAACATGATGGTTTGTCTGAAACCTGTTCTCAAAAGCCTATATAACTCCCAAAGTTCTTAGTTTCACATTATTTCAAAATAGAGTTCCCTGCCCATTAAGCAGGCACTGCCTCATCAAGGGGATGACTATAAAAAGTGTTGCTACTTCTATGCAGGGCTTATGGCTAAAAAATGTGAAGCCATCTTTTTAAAATGTTGCACTGCCAGCCCAGAATCTGAAATATTTTTTCTTGTCCTTTGAGATCTCCGATAGCTTTCTAGCTTTGAGATCTCTGAGCAGAGCGGGTTTGACTTTTGAGGACAAATAAATCCTTTGAAAACCATCCTTTTCATGATTTTATGGCATTTAAATGGAGGGTGATTCCAAAGCCTTGTTCTCATTAAATCTGTTGGGGGGAAATACATTTCTCCTTCCAAGAAAAGTCAACACCATTATTCTTTTGACTCCACTTCATTACAAGTAGTCTTTGCTTTTATGCAGTGAAACTGTGTTTATCCTCTCTAATTTAGCTAATCCTTTTCTCTCCCTGCAGTAACGGGATAGACATGCAAATCAGCTCCCATCAATTTTGTGAGTGAAGAGGAAAGTCAGGCAGCTTGAAGGTGGGGTGGGGAGAGAATTCTGCCACTTGAATGTCATACATTCCCCTATTGGATACTCCAATTTTATAGCTATTAGTTTCCATAATTAACAGTGAATATTAAAGAGATTTTAAGATAATAGAGGCTCCCAATAGTGATATTCTGCAGGTTGCCCCCCTCATATATTCTATCCTTCTCTCCCCCCACCCCATTTCCCTTCCCTCACCTCACTGTCTTTGGTGCTTGAATGCCTTCAAGCAAATCATTATTTTTCTGTTAGATGTTTAATCACAAACCTTGCAAGGAAAGTTTCTGTTTTTCATGCTGTATTTGATGCAGAACTAACTTCATTACCACATTGACACGCTAGTGCATTTGTCAGCCCTAAAACCCTGTCATCTTAAGAACCCCAGTCTAAAAATTCCCCTTGGAAAATATTTCATTTTAAACCATGCAATACTGAATAATTGGTCTAGAGTGCCCATTTTTCTGTTTCTAGCTTCCCCGTTTTTCTATTTCTAGCTTACTATTCCTGTTGTGTCTGACAATTTTTATTTTTATGTTTTGTTGGCAGTTGGAAGATTTGAATATGAGGTTTTGAACAGGATAGAGTCTCTATAGTGACATGTTTAAGTACATTTGCAAGTAAAAGATATTTTCTGGGCTACTTTTTTCTAGTTGGTGTGACTGTGATTAATAACATACATTTAGTCAAAGTACTGTTAGCTACTGCTAGCTGAAATTTGTACCCACTGTGTGTGTGCATGTGCCTTCAGGTTGCCTGTCGATTTATGGTGATCTCATTAATTTCATAGGGTTTTCTTAGGTAAGGAATACTCAGAGGTAGTTTGCTAGTTCCTTCCTTTGAAATATAGCCTATAGCAGCTGGTAATTGTTGGCGATCTCTCATTGACTGGCTGTCTTCTATTGTGATAAGTTTTGCCTTGTCATAACAATTGAAAAATTAACACAAAAAAAGATTAGGAGAAAATGTTTAAATATTAAAGCACAAGAATAATTTTTTAGAAGCCAACACCCAGAAGCATTTAGATGTCTGTCATCTCTTTCCCCTCTCTTTCCCCTCTCTTTCATTTTTCTATAATTTTTTTTACAAAAGTAAATAACTCAAGGGCTACTGCTTGATAATATGGCCAGGTCTTACTTTAACCAATGTTGGTCTCACATACTACAGATGGGATTCTTTGGAGGAAGAAATGTTCACTTGTAGACATAGTTACACTAGATGCCAAGGGGGAATGTGTTTTCCTTGCCGTAAACAAGATAAATTTGTTTTTCCCCTCTCACAGTAGAATTTCCTTTGAGATATGAATCTCAACAATCAGACTTGCAAATTGAGCCCTATTTACCTTTTAATGACAAATCACAAAACAAAGCACACTAAAGGCAAAATTCATTGATGAGAACATCATGTGCTATGACCATCAGGTGTCTTTGAACATTTGAGGGGATAGCTCTTCTAAAAACATACTAAACATAACATCAATTTTGAGCCTGAGCTTCTGTTTCCTATAGCCTCTAGGAAAAAACAGAACTATTTTTCATGTATTTACCTAATTCTCCTTTCTCTATAAAGTAACCAGAATGCCATCCTATGACAATTAATTCCATATATTAATTAGGCATTGTAATCTGAAGATATTTTTTCACACAGTTTTCTCTTTGTCTCTAATTTACTTCATGGGGAGACCACCTTCTCACAATCACATGCTGGAAGGACTCCAGTAAGTTCATGTATTGGAGGATCATTTTTCTTTGCATCCTCAGATATATATTTTTGCTGTTGTTGTCAAAACCCAGGCTTGGTTTAACCCATATAAACAGCATCTTATCAATTCCCTATAAGATCTCTATTGTCTGTATCTTGTTTGCTCAGCTTACTGTTTATTTACAAACCACTGCCTAGAAGGTTTTGTGTACCTGCTTTATACATAAATGTCAGTGATCATTCTGAATCTTCAGCTTGGCTGCCACTTGGCTGGCTACCATGTTGATCTTTGCAATTGTTATTTGCCTATCTCACAGTGTGACCTGTTTATTTCAGTTGCTTTTAAACAGGCCAATGTCCTCTCAAGCACACTTCTAAAAACACATTTATTTAACTTGTTTAATGCAAATATGGAGCATCTGGGCTGAAGTCCACAATGAAAACATTTATTCACCAATCCAAGCACACTCTGACTTTTCTGCCTTCTCCCATTAGCTTTGAACTCTCTGGAGGCAGCTAAAGGCTGGGGACTGCACAGGGGGAGGAGGAGGAAGAGGCAGCTGAAGGCCTGGGAGGGCAGGGGGAAGAAGTCCCACCCAAACATCCCACTCCCGGAGGGTGGAAGTCCCACTCCCAGCACTGGGTAATGCCAGGTGCTGGAAGGCCTTCTAGTTTGGGCACTTGGCCCCTAAAAGGTTCACCACCACTGGTTTAAATCACTTCTGACTTATGGTAACCATAAGGCAATCCTATCATGAGGTTTCTTGGGACTGAGGGTTTGTGACTTGCAGAAGGCCATCTAGTGGGTTTACATGGCTGAGCAGGGAATTGAATCCTGGTCTCCAGAACCATAGTCCAATGCTCAAACCACTACATCATGCTGTAGCTTCAAAGTCTGGGAGCAGCCTCAGAGGAGGGCCTCTCTCTTATTCCCACCAAACTAGCCTGAGCAGGTCATGAGACAGAGAGAAGGACCTCTGCAGACAATCTTAGAACAATAATGGACTCATAAAGAGAGATGCAGTCCTTGAAATATCCTGGACTCAAGCCATATAGGGCTTTATATGTCAAAACCAGCAGTTTGAATTGTGCTCAAAAAAGGATTGGCAGCCAGTGGAGCTGTTGTAACAAGAGAGTTCTGTGCTCCCTGTACCCAGCTCCAGTTAACAACCTGGCTGCAGCTCTTTGGACAAACTGAAATTTCTGAGCACTTTTTTGAAGGCATCTCCACATAGATTGCATTACAGTAATCCAAATAGGATGTACCACTATAGCCAGATCCAACTTCTTCAGGAAGGGGTACAGATGGTGCACTAGATTTAATGGTGCAAAAGTACTCCAGGTCACTGCTGAAACCTGGCATCCAGGCTCAGCAATGAATATAGGAATACCATCAGACTGTGAGCCTGTCAGGAGCTGAATCATTCAATTTGCCTAGCATGGTTTGGAGTGTTAAAATGATATAAGTTCATTTCACTATACTGATACAGTGGTTGGTAATTGCTCAACAACTGTTGGCCACATTCCTTAGTGTTTAACAAGCAGATCAAAGAGAACTGAGACTACCCAGATGTTCTTGGGAACATCTGTGATGGGAGAAGAAGGTGGGCTCCATGGGGAAGGGGGAAAAAGAAAATAGTGTTTTGCTTCTGTAATAAATGAGAAGGTAGCCCACCAAAGATTTGAAATTCTGTGTGCTTTAATTATTGTTTGCTTATGCTTGCTGGTTAGTTCTGACAAACCCATTTCTGGTGTACATCTTCAGTTGCTATATAAAAGTTTTCTGAGTTTTACTACCAAAGCCTGGATTTCTAAAATAAAGGGTTACTGGACTTGACAGAACAAGTGCTTTCAGGGAGGGGGAGTGTAACCCATCTAGCATAGCTGAATCCCTATTCCTGGATCTGTCTTTCAACTGACTAGGAGTGCCTCTGTCTTGTCTGGATTAAACTTCCATTTGTTTATCCTCATCCAGGCCATTACAACTATCACACACCATTTTAGCACAGGAACAGCTTCCTTGGAATTAGGTGGAAAGGAGTAATAGAGCTGGGTATCATCAGCATACTGGTAACACCTGACCCCCAAAGTTCAGACGAACTCTCTCACTGGTTTCATTTAAATGTCAGATAGCATAAGGGACAAGACAAAAGCAAAATCATGCTCAAAATTCTGTAACATAGGCTCCAACCATACAAGGAGAGAGAAATCCCAGAGGTCCAAGCAGGGGTCAGGAAAGGAAGAGGCACCAGAGATCACATTGCAAATATACAATGGCTAAATTCCAAAAGAAAATCAGCATGTGCTTTATAAGCTACAGCAAAGCCTTTGACTGCATAGATCATGAAAGGCTATGGAACACCCTTAAAGACATGGGAGTTCCAACACATCTAATAATCCTAATGACGAATCTGTACTCAGGACAAGAGGCTACTGTCAGAACAGAACACAGAGAAACAGAATGGTTCCAACTTGGCAAAGGAATCAGACAAGGCTGCATCCTATCACCCTACCTATTCAACTTATATGCAGAACATATTATAAGGAAAGCAAGCATGGACATGGAAGACGGAGGAGTGAAAATAGGAGGAAGACATATCAACAATCTGAGACATGCTGACAACACCATAATACTAGCAGAGAACCTCATAGACCTGGAACAACTACTAAGGAAGATCAAAGAAGAAAGTGCAAAGTCAGGGTTACTGTTGAACATAAAGAAAACAAAAATAATAACCACAGAGAACTTACACACATCCAAACTAGATAATAAGGAAATAAAAATAGTAAAAGAATTCCTATACCTGGGATCAAACACTGGTAGAAATGGGGACTGCAACCAAGAAATTTGAAGAAGATTAAGAATGGGGAGAGCGGCTATGAAAGAACTAGAAAAGATCCTAAAATGCAAAGTTACACAACTCTGCACAAAAGTTAGAATCATACAAGCCATTGTATTCCCTATTACCATGTATGGATGTGAGAGCTGGACATTCAAGAAAGAAAATAGGAAAATCAACTCATTTGAAATGTGGTGCTGGAGAAGAATGCTGAGAATTCCATGGACAGCCAAAAAGACAAACAAATGGGTCCTAGAGCAGATAAAGCCAGAGATATCCCTAGAAGCCAAGATGACAAGACAGACTGTCATACTTCAGGCACATCATGAGAAGCCATGAATCATTGGAAAAGACTATAATGTTAGGAAAGGTGGAGGGAAGTAGAAAGAGAGGAAGGCCACATGCTAGATGGATGGATTTTATTAAAGAGACCACAAATATGAGTTTGCAGGAGCTGGGCAGAGAAGTAGAGGACAGGGAGCGTTGGAGATGTCTCATCCATAGGATCGCCATGGGTTGAAATCGACGCAAAGGCAGTTAACAACAAAAAACAAGACAAAACTACAAAGGACTCTGCAGGCCAATGGCCAAGGAATCCACCAGGAATCCTTTAGCACCACCCTCTGAGAGTATCCCTCCAAAAAGAATGTAGTACAGTAGTAATACAATAGTGCTGTCCTGTAGTACAGTACCTCCATACCCTATCCCAAACAGATGACTAGAAATATACCATGGTTGATGGTAGTGGAAGATGATGGGAGTCCAGCAGAACCAAGAGGGACACACTGCCCCTTTCCAGTTTCCTGTGTAGGTGACCAAAGCTGTCTCAGTCCCATAGCAAGTCTTAAAACCCTACTAAAATGGATCTAGATAAATCCTCTTCATCTAAGAATCCCTGGATGTTTTTGAAGTGCAGTGCCCATCAACCCTGGCCAGTATAGGCAGTGATGAGGGATGTTGGGAGTTGTAGTCTGCCACCATCTTCCCATCCCTATCAGGATAATAATACCAAGTACTTACTTACTGGTCTTGGGCAACTCACATTTTCTCAGCTTCAGAGAGCTTAAAAGGCAAACCCCTCTGAACAAATCTTGCCAAGAAATCCCTGTGATAGATTTGCCTTAGGTCCGCTGGAAATGACTTGAAGGCACAGTCATTCTTACAATCCTATATACACCAAACCTGGTTGGATAAAAGGGAGCTTATTTCTGAGCAAATGTGCATAAGATCTCACCATAACAACACAATCAAATGAATGTTTAGTTGGATATAAGTTTCAATGCATTCAACAGAGATTACAGTATAATCCTGTGTGTGTGTGTGTGTGTGTGTGTGAGTCTATTCAGAGATAAATATCCCTGAGTTCAGTCTAGCATTGCAGCTAAATAGAAAATATCCAAATCAACATGGTATGCAACATGAATACTGTTCTGTAAAGAAACATTTTGCTGTAATTCTTAATTCATCCTAAGCAACTAATTAAAGAAGAATCAGATGACTGACTTCAGAAAATCTTTAAAA
The DNA here is from genome assembly GCA_020142125.1 of Phrynosoma platyrhinos. Taxonomy (NCBI): domain Eukaryota; kingdom Metazoa; phylum Chordata; class Lepidosauria; order Squamata; family Phrynosomatidae; genus Phrynosoma; species Phrynosoma platyrhinos. The sequence continues at coordinate 116,450,771 of CM034701.1, read as the reverse complement.
TAAAATAAAATAAAATAAAATAATTGTTTTAAAATGCATTGCATGTTTAAAATAATAATAATAATAATAATAATAATAATAATAATAATAATAATAATAATAATAATTTTTTATTTATAGCCCACCTCTCTGCCTAACAATCGAGGCGGGTTACAGCAGTTAAAAACGAGAAAATGTAAAACAGCCCCAGTCCCCAAGTCCCAACCTCCCAGCCCCTTAAAATGAAAATATTCCAAGAAGCAATCCTTAAAATGGCAATAGACCATTGTTTTTCCAGGTAAGGTATGGAGAAAAGAGTTGTGTCAATTCTGCAAGCTCATGGTCATTAAGCAGCAGCAGAAGGCTGTTGCCTATGAAGTTATTGTTGAAGAAATAGACATATAAAAATATTAAAGCTATAAAAAGTCCAAAGGACAACAGTATTGCAAGCAAAATCTTGGAAGGATCCCAGGGAGAACTCAAAAGCTTTGAAAGAAGGCTGGAACAACACAAAAATTTGGAAAGATTCCAGGGGCAGTGCAAGAATTTAGGTTGCTCAGAAGAGCTTATGTCCAGCTCTTCCAAAGTTAGGGTCTCATCACCCTTGTGCAGCACTGGAGTCATCTGAGCAGTTGGGTGGTCCTTTATAGGCAATGTTAGTATTGAGGGCATTGAAAATTTTGACTGTTCTTTTAAGCCCCACTTGTCAGTCTTTTGAGACTCCCTGACAGCTGAATTTTTTAACATGGATTCTCTAAAATGCCAGCCTACAACTGCTTCAGGATGTATTTCCTCAGTTTTAAACATTATGCTCTTTTCTTTGTTTGCTTTGTGGTCTTGACTAAAAGAATCCTTGAACGTTTTGATTTCCATGGTAAGGTTTTCATTGATTTTTGCCAGGTTCTTGTTATGACTCTCTAATTGCTGAATCTTCCCCTCTTTCTGCTCTACGACATCCAAAACCGCATCTATGACTTTGTCAAATTCATCCACCCATTTCCTAAGGGTATGTGACCTGTCTTGTAGACTCCTTTTCAAGTCCTTAATAGTGTCGCTATCATTCATCATCATTTTATTTTCTGTTTCAGTTTTGCGGCTGTTTCACTGGCATTATCCAAATCCTTGATTGGGAGAATTTCCCATTTATTTTAACTGTGTGTTTCTGCTCAGGGAGATATTTTGCACAAAGTGAAAAGAGTAAGACTTTCTTTTGGAATGTTCATCTTCTGCAACTTTGACATCACTTTGATGTCATAATGCGATGAGTAACCAACAGCATACATCTGTAAGCCTCATTGTATCTAGCAAAGGGTAAAATATGGTGGTAGCTGCTCTATGAGAGGTCACGTTGTTCTATTTGTGTGAAATTGGTAAACAGGTTATGAAAAGCTTTGCTGTGGTTTGACATAGTTATTCTGCCATGGGCAGCTTTTAGCCTGCAACTGACAATGGAACAGGGAATTGGTGTCATCGTCTATACAGAATAATTTACATTTAGTGAAGAAGAGAAGTTCACAAGAAGTATGACAAAGGTGGCAGAGTGAACTGAGCATAAAGACAGTTAAAGTTCACTTTTGAAGATCAAAAATACTACATGGTGTGGAGAAATATCTGAAATATTTTGACATGTTTATGGGAGAAATATGACTATTAGTCTCCCAGGAAGAAATCCTTTTTGGTTCTTGTGCATGTAGTTGTATTCTGACAGATGATCCTAGAGAAGATGGATGACCCTGGAGAGAAGTTTTGTTAGAAGTTGGAGGTTACAAGCCAACACTATTCCTTTCTGTTTTGGGCATACATTTCTTCTCTCTAGATTAAATAATAAGGGCAGGCTCAACCTTATGAAGCTGTTAATTGCAGAGAGATTTTATACTGCATTCAAGAAGCCCTGGAAAATCCCAGACTGATCCTCAACATTTACAGAAAGGTGTATATTTATGAGGAGCCACATCGGGCACTTTATGCTCCACAATAAACTTTCTTAGCTCAGCTTTTGAATCAAATGTACTTTACTTTTCTCCATACATTTAATCCTGAACTGACACATTAAGGAAGATGTCATGCTATTTAGCAAATTAAATATAGGTATGGTACTCTGCAGTGACTTCATCTAGTCCTGAGTGTAATTGTAATCTTTAAATACTCCTGTTTCTCTCCCTGCAGCCTTAGTTCCTTAGTCTTGGCCTGTTGTGCCTCATTCCCAAAGCAGTCTTGACATCGAAGATAGTTACTGGGAATGTGTCAGGAAGAAGATAGAGGAGGAAGGGAGGGGTTAGGGGTGCTTACTCTGAATAAATTTCAACAATTAGACAATTGCAATATCATTATTTTCTAAATAAAGTTTAGTCCAATTAATTCTGGGTTATTTAACCAATTAGGGGGGCATATGAAACTACAGAACAAGTAAGAATGTGGTTCCAAAGTATCTTTACTGTCACTACAGATTTTCTTTCCTCCTGTTACATAATCTCCTTCCTTTTGGATGAGTTGTTCTTCTTCCATTTTATGCTATTCTAGCATGAAATTACAAAGCCCAGTGCTGCAAAGTCCCATGCTGTAGGGACAACGGGTGCATCAAATAAAGCCAGTTCTGACTGACTTCAAAAACTTGTCCTGAATGAATGCTTTCTGAGGAGATCCTCTCATCCCAAGAGTGCTTTGGAATGAAAGAGAAGAGAAAGTATTTGGAGGTCTAAAGTTCTTCCTGTTGATATTTTCCTTCTCCTTTTTCATGACCCTAGGATTTCTAATTTCACTTTTGATTAAAGCCTTGGATTTTCCAGCAGTAGTGTAAAAATGTGTTCACAATGAAGGTTGAAACATGGTTTTCCTATAGTGATATATAATACCAATACAAACCAGAAAGAACATTTTAATTATATAAACCTCTCTTCTATATTACCAATAATAACTTACATAAATACTGAGAGAGAGGCTTAAAGGTAATTTAAGCTCCTCAAAGAATAAAATATATGAATCTGTTTGGTCTCAGCAGGTATTATTGATGGCCAAAGTTAAACCAAAGGAGGGCCGTTTCTGAGTATCAGTTGAATATCACTTATCCAAAATGCTTGGGATCAGAAGTGTCTTAGATTTTGCATATACATAACGAGATGTCTTGAATATAGAATCCAAGTCTAAATGTGAAATCTTTTTATGTTTCATGTACACCTCATACACATTTTCTACACAATATTATTAATAATTTTGTACATGTAAAAAAGTTTGTTTACACTGAATGTTCAGAAAGCAAAGGTGTCACTATCTCAGACACCCATGTGGGCAATTTTGGATTCTGGATTTCCAGATAAGCAATACTCAATCTGTATAGGCATAAAAAGCAAGCTATTACAATCATAGCTTTGTATCCATGCAGGATCCATTCCAGACTCTCCCTCACAGATACAAAAAAATGTTGGACCTCAAGTCCTGTTGTCCCTAATGCCAGCACATACAAATGCCACCATTGGACACAATGGGGCTTGCTTTCCATTAATGTTGAAATCTGTGGATGGCAAGCAACAGATAAGGAGGTCCTACTGTAGAAGGATCATATTATTATCCTTAATACAATTATTATCAGAGGAATTCATTTTAAACGCTGTTCCTCCTCCTTCCCATCCTAGTGGTATAATTCGATATGTGATTACTTGGAAGTGAGTTTAATTGAACTAAATGGGTCTTACTTCTTGGTAAATACTTTACAAATTGAAGTAAAATATTTATTATCTAGAAGCAAGATGGGTTTCTTGGGGACCATTCACACTGCAGAATTATAGTGCTATGCTTTCAGATTAACTTCCATGACAACATCCCATTAAATCCTGGGATTTGCAATTTAGATTTGCATTGAGAGCCAGCATGGTGTAGTGATTTGAGTACTGGACAACAACACAGGAGACCAGGGTACAAATCCCCGCTCAGCCATAGAAATCCACTGGGTGACCTTGGGCAAGTCACACATTTTCAGCCTTAAGAGGAAAGTAAAGACAAACCCCCTGCACAAATCTTTCTAAGAAAATCCTGTGAAAGATTTGTGTTAGGGTCACAATGTCAGAAATGACTTGAAGGCACACAACAAAAACAAACTTAGAATTCTCCGCCAGAGAGCTCCTCTAGTGCCTCCTCAAATGACACAGCCTAAGATTCCATAAGGGTGCAGCCATGACAGGTAAAGTGGAATATAGCACTATTTTTGCATAGTGTGAATGGGCCCTTAGACTCACAGGACTGGTTTCTCATTGTCTTCCAGTACAGAGGCTCAATGAGAACTCTAGAACAATGGCCCGTAAATGTTCTGGGGAAATCTGGACTTCTTCTGAAACGTATGAAATATCCTACAATGAGAAGATGTGGTGGATCATCTTCTCCAAACAAAAATGTCTTTTCAGTCATCATTCTGTAATAAGGTCCAGGCCTTACTTGCGCATCAAGAAGCACATTGGGTAGGACTGGTGACTTGAAGGAAATTGACATATACTTCTCATAGCGCTCAGCAAGGGGAAAGGCATGCAGACAGGGACAGGACATTTAATTTTTCATTAAGACCATTGTATTTACCACCCTCTCCCTAAATTTTCTGTAAAGAGCAATGGGGAGGCAGATTCTGATATTCCCATTGGAAAAAAAATCTACTCTTTCAAATTTTGGCAGGCCCACTGCATCACAAAAAGGAATTACTATTTTCCTCACAATTTACTGTCCTGCACCAATCTGCTCATCCTGGTTACCAGCCAGTGAACAATAGCTAGCAATGGAGGGCTAATGGAATTTCACACAACCACACATACAATCCTTTTATGGCTTAGGTAGCTGAAAAGGAAGAAAAATACTCATGGAAGAGTTGGATGTTGCTTTTAAGCTACCTAGTTTCAATCTGTTCCTGATCATCACTGACATTCCAGACCATCTTTCCTGGGTGGTAATCTGTTCCATTGCTGAACTGCTATTACTGTAGTGCTGATGTTCAACCAAACTGTGCTTTCCTATACCCTAAATCAGGGGTAGGCAACCTTTCCCCTTTAAGGGCCGAGGGACTTCAGCTCCCAGAATCCAAGGAGCAGTTGGCCAACATGGGACTATTGGCCAACATGGCTGAAGCTTCTGGGAGCTGAAGTCCCTCGGCCCTTAAAGGGGAAAGGTTGCCTACCCCTGCCCTAAATCAGGGGTAGGCAACCTTTCCCCTTTAAGGGCCGAGGGACTTCAGCTCCCAGAATCCCAGGAGCTATTGGCCAACATGGCTGAGGCTTCTGGGAGTTGAAGTCCCTCAGCCCTTAAAGGGGAAAGGTTGCCTACCCCTGCCCTAAATGATTCCTGCCCCTCTGAGGAGCAAAGAACATGTCTTTGGATTCTTAGTGTGGCAACCCTCCTAGTATTTAAATGGTGCTATTGTGTCCTCTTCAGATTGTTATTCTTCAGGCTAAACACACACATTTCTTCATATTTTATTTTGTTGATTTGTTTCAATATTAACTGTAATTTGGAACATCTTCCCATCAATGAAATATTCTTCAGCTCTGCACTTGTGTCACGCAGTCAAGGCCAGCTGTTCATGTTGGAATCTTCTGGACAGGAAGAGCTATTCAAGACTTCCTGTTTTAGCTTCATGGAATAAATACATCAGTGATATCTAGTCATGATGGATATATAAACTCCTTTTTAGTAGTATAAGGGATTATGTCTCTGGCAAAGAAGAGTGGGGGAGAGTAACTGCCCCACAGTCTTACTCTGGGACTAGAGGAATATGTGGCTGTGCAGTTCGTGCAGTTCTCCTCAATGAAGAAAGAGGTGGAGACAGAAATCATACATATGTCTGTATATTGTTCATATTAGTTTATGTCAAGGGTGATCAACTGCAGGGGATCTAGGGACAAATTTTCTTTTCCTTGAACTCTCCAGGGACTTCATAGACTGCCAAAAATGCCAACAAACAAACTCCAAATGGTCAAAAATATCCACTTCCTTTTGAAATGCAAAATTGTGCAGGGCACTCTGACAACCTGTTTAAAAAGCAAGTTGCTTCTCCTGTGGTCTTTCCGTAGAGACAATGCACCCTTTTCCTTTGGCCAAAAAAGAAGGTCTGGAGAATCTGGAGGCACTGAGGGCTACAAAAACACTCTTGGGGACCACATGGGGCCCCAAGGGCACACCTTGGCCACCTTATCTTTAGGTGGATAATGGAGTTGGCATATGCTCTTTCTCTTCTCCGTACAATGACTCTTTAGATGAGTGTGTGAATCAGCCCTTATAGATGCTCTCAGCATGGCAACAGTGTGAAAGCCCAAGAACCATAAACACCTCTTCAAAAGCAGAAAAGAAAAGACAGAACTGTCATGATAAAGAGAGAGGAAGCTAGTAAGGAAAGGAAGGGGAAAGATCACAAGATATGGTGTGAGAGAATGACTACTGCCCTGGGGCCTACCAGAAAGGCAATGTGCTCTCCAAGGCACTGTCAATGAAAGGTAAAAACTATGGATCCTGGCATCTTCTCAGGCATCTTGCCAGGAATAGAAGCCATCAGTTCTTCATCCCAGCCCTCTCCTCTCAACAGTCTGAACACACTAAACCAAATTAATCCCTTGGGTTGCTAGCATTTGACACTGAGGTGATTGGAACCTGCTTCCTCATGGATGCATTTCATTCATGCAAAGAGGGCTGTGAAAATGCAAAACAAATTACTCCGTAGTTCAAAAATGTATCCACCCTGGGGCTTTTAACTGCTGAACTTTATCAGGATCAGTCCCTGGGTTAATTTCATACTCCTCTTGCCTTGGAGGGAAAGAAAGAAAGAAAGAAAGAAAGAAAGAAAGAAAGAAAGAAAGAAAGAAAGAAAGAAAGAAAGAACTCTGTGTTAATCAGCCCAGGAAGCTTAAATGCAATTTGGCAATTGATGATTGAAGCTGATTATGTGTGTGTTGTGTGTCATAAAAGAATGCTTACACTTTACAATTGAGAAGCATATCCCCACTGTAATGATTAGTAGCAAAACCACATTTTTGACTCTTCAATCAAAGAAGCAGGTAACCTTAAGAAAACTCTCTCTCAAATTAGATTCAGACCTTTCCCACATCTGTTCAAAAAGCAGCAGGAGGGAGTATCAAACAGAAAATCTTGTACTACTTTGTTGGCTTAAAAAAAAATCATATTCAGCATTTGACCGAGGGTATCAGAAAGCAATTAAAAGGTTCTGTTTCAAATCCCCATCCTGCTCTGATTCAACCTTTTTTTTTTCTTGCTCAGTAGCATGCCTTGCTCTTTCACAGGTTCACCACAGATATGTAATAGATACATTTTCTTCCAGTGGAGTGGCATTAAGCACAGCCTTTTGAGTTCTGTATACATGGTCATCTTTGCAATTTGCATGAACTTTTAATAATTCAATGTCAAAATGTCTTGAAGATGTTTCTGACTTTATTTTCTGACAGCTTGCCCATGCTTCTCATCAGTTTCATTACTCAAACTACCAGTGTTGATAATATCTTCTACATATTTCCACAATTTGTAGATCTTCTTCTTGCTAACTCCAAAGAGCAAAGATCTTTCTTTCTTATTTTTTGTCATCTACTGTTTCTCTGCATCAATTATTATAGCATTTCTCTTTGTCCCTATGCACAAGTTACTAAACAGTTGCATTCGGGATTCTGACTCTAATTTTGTTTCCTTTTGCTTTTGTTTCCCATCTTTCCTTAACTGCTTGATTAGCTTCATCTGTCATCCATTGAGGCTACTCTTTCTTTTTGGCTGCCAATAGTGTCTTTATGCATTCCTTCCTGACAGTTTCCCTGGCTTCAGTCCAGAGTTCTTCTGCTTCTTTACATTATCTTTAAATTCAACTGGGCTATTCTTCAGGTTGTATCTGGCATTAGTGTTCTTTGGTTTAGGGTTCTTCTTTAGTTTTACTTTAATTTTTGATATTAGGGGTTCATGGTCTGTGTCACAGTCTGCTCCTGGTCCTATTTTTGAGCAACAATGGAGCTTCTTCATCTTCTCCTTCCAATAATGCAGTTTATTTGACTTCTACATTGGCCTTCAAGAGGTGTCCATGTGTACAGTCACCTCTTTGGTTGCTTTAAAAATGTGTTTGTGATAAACAAATTGTTGGCCCGACAAAATTCAATCAGCCCCTCTCTTGCTTCATTTCATAGAATCATAGAGTTGGAAGAGACCACAAGAGCCATCCAGCCCAACCCCCTGCCATGCAGGAACTCAAAATCAAACTATCCCCAACAGATGGCCATCCAGCCTCTGTTTAAAGAACTCCAAAGAAGGTGACTCCACCACTCTCCGAGGGAGTGTGTTTCACTGTCGAACAGCTCTCACTCTCCTCCTAATGTTGAAGTGGAATCTCTTTTCCTGGAGCTTGCATCCATTGTTCCAGGTCCTGTTCTCTGGAGCAACAGAAAGCAAGCTAGCTCCCTCCTCAATATGACATCCCTTTAAATATTTAAACAGGGCTGTCATATCACCTCTTACCATCTCTTCTCCAGGCTAAACATACCCAGTTCCTTTATTCATTCCTCATAGGACATGGTTTCCAGACCCTTCACCATTTTAGTCACCCTCCTCTGGACACACTACAGTTTTTCAACATCCTTTTTAAGTTGTGGGGTCCAGAACTGGACACAGTATTCCAGGTGGGGCCTGACCAAACAGAATATAGTGGCACTATTACTTCCCTTGATCTAGATCAGGGGTAGGCAACCTTTCCCCTTTGAGGGCTGAGGAACTTCAGCTCCCAGAAGTCTCAGCCATGTTGGCCAATAGTCCCATGTTGGCCAATAGCTCCCATGATTCCTTAGCACTGAGCCAGGACAGTTAAAGGGGCCTTGAGTTGCATTATTTCTGGCAGTCTGTAAAGGCCCCTATTTTACTTTACTCCTTGAATCCATCATAGATTCTTTATATTTCCTCTTCTTCTGACTCTGTAGTTGGAGCATAAATTTGGATTATGTTATATGGTTGGGTTTCCCCTGAAGTCTTATTGATATTATTCTATCAGACTTTTCATTATATCCTTTGACCACTTTTCCTGCATCTACATTTTAAAGGAACCCATTTCTTCTTAGATTTTCATTCCAAGTAAAACACTATGTTTTATAATCTGTCTCAAATGTCCCCTTCCTGTCCACTTTAGCTCATTTACCTCAATTCATCTGCTATGTTTATATGTTTCATTTATTGTTTTACTATATCTAGTTTCTGATTCATGCTTGTGACATTCCATGTTCCTATAATATGTGTTGTTCAGCTTTGGATTTTTCTTTCACCATTGAGCATGTCAACAGCTGAACATCCTTTCAGCCTGAATCCAGTTGTGTCATTAGCCAGAGCACTAATTGTACTTGTCCTCTGCTCTATCCCAGTAGCTCATTGAGTGCCTTCCAGCCTGGGAGTCTCATCAGCTGGCACCATCTTTGGTTTCATTTTGGATTGTCTCATCAGGTTTTCATAGTGAAAGACATTCCAAAGGGGTTTACTGTACCTCTATATGTGCAGTTCTTACAAGTGTTAGTCATGAGGCCATTGCCACTGTCACTTCCACTATGGGTACTGCTGCCCAATAGCTGTTTGGCAAATTTCTGGCTCCTTATCAAAAGCCTGTCTGACATGGGAGACCCTACCAGCAGCACTGCTACTGTTAGCATAGTTTCTTGCCTCACAAAAGCACACAATGCCACCACTGTAGAAAGGTAGTGCCATGATGTTCAGCCAAGTAGCTAAAGTTAAAGCAAACAGCTAAGCAGGACTGATGGAGCACTAGCAATGACCTCATCATTTCTCACTGAGCAGCCTGTGAATCATACTTCGAATGCTGGAAAAACTTACATAATTGGCTCTGGGTGTATAGAATAGAGTTTTAAATAGGAGACAAGATGTTTAGAGAATGGACTGGGGAGATTTCTGTTCACTGGACATAGACCAAGCTTGTAGCTATCACACAAATAGAAATGAAAGCGCTGAATACATAGAAGATGAAATTGTTGCTTGCTTGCTGGTCTTGCCTAGCTGTCCTCAACACAGAATTCAGTTGCAAACTGGGAGTCTTGTTGATTCAGTCTTCACCCAACATGCTTCACCAAACTAGAGAAGTTGCACTCCAAGTTCATATTGTGTTTACCTTTTCTGAAGATCTCTCTTGCCCAGCTTTATAAAGACAATCCATTTGCATGAGGTTGATAAAAAGAGATGGTGGCTGTCAACTCTTGTTATTGCTGTTGCTGCAGCTTCATCTCACTGGTGTTTTGGGGCATGTTTCAGTGATACTGCCAGTTAATAAGTTTCACTGTTTTAGGTAAGAAAACCCTAGTTTTTGGAATGTCTGAATCATTTTTTCATGAATTCCATTTCTTCTACAGGGGCATTGACCCTTGACTCCAGGCGAGTCTTTGAAGGTTAAAATTTTTACAAATAAGATTCCTACATTCTGAGGGGGATGGATACACACACACAAAATCTTTTCCTAATGTCATGTCTACTGAATTGAGGAAGATAGTCACCCTGCTCTAAATTTTCCCTTTATGTTTGTTTCAGACACATTATGCAGGACAGATGAGGAATATTGAAGTTTACTTGACAAGAGCTAGTACTCATTTGTCCAAAGCAGACTGGATTTAACTGCTTCTCTGAACTATGAACCTAATCCCCAATCCCTTGGTTGTTTAGAAAATGTTTAATTCATCTGTTTAGTTCCTTTGATAATGATGATGATGATGATGACGACGACAACAATGATGTTGATTAATTCTTACCCATGGCTCCTCAAGGCTCAAGATGTAGTGTGGAGTGGAG
>CM034701.1:116426607-116439901 GCA_020142125.1 Phrynosoma platyrhinos | reverse complement strand
TTATATACTTCTAGAAGTACAATGAGCCCCCCACATTTGCTGGGGTTATGGGCACAGGACCTCCATGAAAGTGGAAAAATCACAATCACATTTTAAAAAAAATAAACCTGAGGTTATCTGGCACAACACTGTGATCAACATGTGCTGGAAGCTGACCATTGAATTGCACTGGAGGACCTACAAATACCTAGAGAAGTGTTCTCTCTAGGAATTTCTAGGTTCTCCAGCACAACCTCTGGTAGAAGTTGACCCTAGAGTCATGCTGGAGGACTTAGTGATTTCTAGAGAGAACATATTGATTAAATCCATGAATAACCAAATCTGCAAAAGTCAAAGCAGCAAATGTGGACAGCTGACTATATTTCTCACAATTAGTTAGAAAATGAATCCTACCATCCAGTGGCAGCTGGTGGTTCTCATGTCACCAAGATGACAAATACACCCCAGTTTTTAAATCAGACTCCTTGTACAAATGCCTGTACTGCAGCCACTCACTCATAGACCACAAGGTTGCGAGTTCAATACCAGCCAGGGCTGAGGCTCTCGACTCAGGCCTGCATCCTTCCAAGATCACTAAAATGAGTACCCAGCTTGTTGGGGGGCAATCAGCTCACAGTTGTAAACCACTTAGACATCCCATAGCGCGATATGAAGCAGTATATAAATGAAGCTGCTTTGCTTTGCTTTGCTTCTTAAGTAGGCTCAGCACCTTGGAAAGCTCCTTGAATACTAGTGAAAACCTAGAATGGATTTGCTAACCCACTGACTTGGGAGCTATCACCCATTGTGGACCTAGGGAGAGAGGGTACACAGGCAGTTATCTTGAGCTCTCCATGGGCTTCCTTGAATATGGCTGTGTTCACACTGAAGAAATAATTCAGTTTTCTGCCATGGCTCAATGCTTTGGAATTCTGGAAACTGTAGTTTGTTGTGGCACCAGATCTCTGACAGAGAAGGCTAAATGTCTCACAAAACTACAATTCCCAGAATTTCATAGCATTGTTCCATGGCAGTTAACATGATGTCAAACTGAATTGTTTCTGCAGTGCAGACACAGCCTATGTTATAGCATTGTTACACCTGCTTGGTCATCAGTCTTTATAACACTCAAGCTCCACTGAGCACAACTATCTTTACACCATAAATCAAGTTGCTCTATTAGATATAGCAATGGAAACAGAAATAATACCACAGAAAATGTAATTTACATTATAGAAATAAATTCTATAATCATGCTTTACCACCTCCACTTGTAAGAGTTCCATTCTGGGCAATAACAAAACATGTCCCTGGCCCTATCCTGAAGAAGTAGCTTGATGAGTAAGCATTTGTGAATTGTGATCCAAAAACCTGGAATCACCTTATCCTGTTGCATGTTATTCACATTTTCCACCATAGTTTTTTTTCAAAAAATATTTCTTTTAATCTATTCTGACATAAGACTTGGCTTATTCCTCTATTCTTGTTTAGCTAATGTAAAATACCTCTTTTTGTTCTTTTAGATGTGACATTTGTGATTCAGGGTTTTTTTTAAAGTTTATCTTTATCTTGAGCATGCAGGGTGGGTTAATATATTATTTTGACATGTACCATACCATAGCCATGCTACCGGTTTTTCTGAGACACATTCCCTCGTAATTGTTTATCTTGTCAATGCTCATCTGCTGAGCAGCAGTTTATTGCTTGTTTCTGTCTTGTGGTGGTAGCATACTACTAGTGTAATAGTAGATACACAGCTGTAATAGAGTATTGCATCATTATTATTAAACTGATATGAACCAACTAGGCTGGCATAAATCTGCTATCCCAGTGTACTTTGTGATACACTGATACAGGAGGATTTTAAAATCAATATTATTTATTTATTCATTATCCTTCCTCCAAGCAGCTTGTGGTTATATATATAGTACTTCCCCCCAGTTCCCTAGTGTTAGTGTCAAACAATCCTATAGGGTAGCTTAGAGGTCATGATTGGCTCAAAATAATCTTAATGGCTAAGTGGAAATTTGAACTCAGGTCTGCCTTGTCCTAGTCCTACTCTCTAACCAATACAGTGAACTGAGTCTCATTTTAATTTGTTGTTGTGTGCCTCTAAGTTGATTCCAACTTATGGTGACCCCAAGGCAAACCTATCATGGGGTTTTCTTGGCAAGTTTCTTTAGAGGGAGTTTGCCATTGCCATCCTCTGAGTCTGAGAGAGTGAGACTTGTCCAAGGTCACCCAGTGGGTTTTTATACTTTAGTGTAGAATCCAGCTCTGATCTCCAGAGTCATAGTCCAATGCTTGAACCACTACACCACTCTGGCTTTCACACCATACTGGCTCTCTCATTTTAAACTGTATGGATAAATCAATCCATTGAATTTACAAATTTGTAAAAAGATTCCCAAGGAGCCATGGGGATGTTGAGATGGATGAGGCTGGCAGTGGTACTGAGTGAGGGGGAATTAACCCTACCCTCATCGCATTCCTTTATCAAAAGTATTGCCCAAGTCACTAGAGCATTGCAACATGTACAATATGGTGACAATGTGCTACTTTCATGCAGTTTTATTTAGGGAAATTGCATGGGATTAGTTACCTTCTTATAAGAGTGTTGTCTTGAGCCAATTCTCCCCTTCCCACAGAAGTTAAAAAGCATCAAGAGAATGATGGAACTCACATGTAACATATAGCTTATATAGCCCTTAGCAGTGGTCTTAGCTTTGTTCAAGCCAAGGCTTAATTCAGATTAAGTTGCTCCTAAACCATTTAGTTCAACATGTTTTTGCACAGAATCTCAGGGTTTGTGGGTTGGTGGGGTTTTTTTTTTGGGGGGGGGTTACTGCCACAGCACCAGCAACTTAATTGTCTTTAGTATTGCTGCTGTCACAAGCTTGAAGGCAAATGATTAATAAAACACAATTATTTACATTGTAAAGTCAGCTTTTTAATTAAGCTGCAAATGCAGCTCATTTGCCTTTTGCCATTGGGTTGATTTTGTTTTAAGCAAAAAAAAAAAAAAAAGAGCAGCTCTTAAAATCAATTTTTTTCCTCCAGTTTTAATTGCAGGTTAGAAAGAGAGATCTCTTGTCATTTTTACAAATTACTGGCAGCAGTGTTGACAAATAGCTTCAGTGGGATCCGCTTTTGCACTGTTGGATTTTATCAGTCCAATGGAACATTTCAAATCTGAACTATATTTCATAAGAGATTCAGGCATTCCTAAAACTTCATTTATCTGTCAATGAGCTACTTCCTTGTTACAGAAAATAGAACCAGAAATATCAATGTTGCCAATTGCACCTCCAACGGAAGACTAGAAAATATGAATGTGTTTCCTTGTAACACTAAGATGCATATTTCCATATAGTAGCTATCCAGTTATTTGGGGGATAGGGTTCAGATATAGAAAGCCAGCATGGTGGAGTGGTTTGAGTGTTGGACTATAACTTTGGAGACCAGGGTTCAGTTCTCCATTTGGTCATAGAAACCCACTTGGCAACCTTGGGTGAATAACATACTCTCAGTCTCAGAAAAACATGTGGTAGGTTAAGGATCTCCATAAATCAGAAATGACTTGAAGGCACACAACCACAAAGGGGTGAGTACCTTGGAAATCACATGGGAAACTCTAGCCTGAAGCAGACAGGCAAAAAGCACCAGCTTCAGGCTGCATTGGGGTGTGGTGTGCAGATTATGCATGCTCCCAAAGCACGCAAAAGCCATGCGGAGAGCACTTCAACCTGGAAACGCCAGCACAAAAAGGAGTGATGAAAAGCCACTCCTGCTGGCAGTTGGGTTCAGGACTGTGGCAGCAGCCCATTTTGGAAGCAGGCCTGTGCGGTTGCCACAGCTCCAGCACAATCGGGACCAGTTAATTGGGAAACTTGATCATTTATCCTGACTATTTACAGTTATGCTTTTGAGGTGCTTCTACTGTCCAGGACTAGAAAAGAAAAGATGAAATTTTGAGGGGAGCTGTGAAAAGCATAGTGGTTAAATAGAGTCTATGCACACATATGTGTGCACACACAAAAATACGCACATGCATATGAAACAAAAAGAAAGAATTTGCACTCTACTACTCATATCTAAATGCAGATTTGTTTTTCCACCTTTCTCCTGTACAGATTTCTTGTAACGTAATATCTGATGGGGGATGTACTTATAATTTGTAATATATCATAAAAAATAATTGAAATCATAAATAAGTGATTCCATTACATGCTATGAGTTCATTTATCTTCCACTCCAAAGAGTTTCTTCTGAAGAACAAGTGTTGCAAAATGTCTTAAGATCTATATTTCATTAAACAAGTAAATACAGAGATGGTTTTACTAAAAATGCATGGAATATTAAGCTACATCTTACATGAATATAAACATTATTAGGTTTTGATATAACCCATTATCAATCAGTTGAGTATACAGAACTTTGCTTATTTTATGCCCAATTGCTTTTGCCTCAGTTGCTTCATATATCAATTCTTTTCAGTGTATTCATGGGGAAAATCAGCCACAGAACAGCTAGATAACATGATACTTTGTATGTGTTGTCTGTTTTTAATATATGCATTTTAAATAGCTCTTTGTTGCTTGCATGCATTTGCTATTCCCTTAGCTACTGCAAAATAATATTACAATATTTATTTTCATTCTGCATAGTTCAGTAGAGCAGAAAACTTTTAGCACCCAAGGCTAAGACCTTAATCCATACATACATGTGTCCTCACATACCACTGTAACCAATGCATCCTGCTCAGTCTCTAAGATCTTTTACTCTGAACTGCTTCCAAGCTAGACTCACAACTTAATCCAGCCAGTATTGTTTTATTAGAGAACCAGCGTGGTATAGTAGTTTGAGTGTTAGACTATGGGGCTGTACAGATGGGCAGGAAAAGGTGACATGAAACTGCCTTTTCTTTAAGCTGCAGCAACTCCACCACCTGCCCCAGGGATTCCCTAAATGGGGATAAAGCTACTGCATGGGGGGGGGGGGGGGGACAGTCAGTGCAGCTTTTCCAAGACCATATTGAAGCCCCGCCAACCACATCTCTGGCCCTGAGGATGTTGCGAAGGGAGACAGAGCAACTGCATGGGTTGGTAGTGTCTGCTTTCATTTTTTCCCGTTCTCTCAGACACAGGCACACTTGCACAGGAACACATCCCTGCACACCTGTGCAGAACACATCTTAGGCTGGTATACAGTTTGTCACTCTCTGTTTACAAAGGTGACTGAAGTTTGGCATCCCTGCGTACCTGCACAGAACATGTTATAGGGTAGCATACAGTCTGTCATTTTGTCTGTACAAAGGTGACTGATGTTCAGCATCCCTATGCACCTGTGCAGGACCTGTCATACACCCACATACCATGCAAGGATTCACTGACCTTGGCTTCCCCCAAGTAGTGGGTGCCATAGACAAGTGCCACTGTCTGTGCCACCCTTGGGGTGGAGGAAAAGAAACCAAAAAGAAACCTACTCCACCATCCTTCACAAAACATGTCCCACACAGATCAGGGGGGAGGGGAGAGGTACATGCAAGGGATGTTTGTGTCAGGTTGAGCAAAATCAGAACTCTGTGGAGTCAGTAAACTAGCCAATTGTAGTAATTAGTAGTTTATTGAACACACAAAGTCAGCATTTCACTACACTGTGTTTAAACCAGAACTGCCCCCCCACCTTACAACGCCTAATTAAACCCACCAGAATCTTCACTCCACCCACCGGTCTCTTGGTGTGCAAACCCATCTCCACCTACAATTCCCACAATTTCATTTCCCCAGCTCCTTCGCCCCCACCTTTGCTCATCCCTCACCAACAGCTCCAAGGAGTACCATCCTCCCTTCCAGTTCTCTACATTCCAAAGAACCCATTATCAAAACAACCTAGCAGCTGCACATATCCCAACCCCCCAGACCTTCCAACACTATTCCATCAACCCTTTTTCATTCTCCATCATCCCCAACACTATTTTGTCAGAACCTGAGGCCAGGTTCTGACAGTTTGTATGCACAGACTGGGTACATGCAGCTGGTGGTCTACAGGACACACAGGCAAATGTTACTCCAGGAACCCCCCTCCAGCATGCCAGGAAGTTGTGTGCAAGTCTTATGCACACCTGCACATGTGCGCAGAAGAGGTAACAAAAGCCTCTTTCATAAAAACTACTGTGCATGCTGATAGTAGACATACATGTGACAGAATGCATTTATTGTCATAATAGAAAAGACTTGCTAGGATGCATTCATAAGGTTACAATTAGGGGTAGGGGTAGGATTTTAATATTCAAGTGCACCTGTGGTGGTGCATCCACACGTGGAGGCATAGGGCGCTTTAAATTAAATCCTGCATCATAGGGCGCATGCTCTGGTTCACTAACTCAGTTTCCACCACATGTGTGATGGTGCATTTATATGGCTGTTTTAATTATCCAGCACCCTTTTTCTGATGCACCAGAGCCACTGCATACATACACACATGGGAAGGTGCACATTTTTCTGGAAGAAGTGGGAAAAACTGCTCCTTTTTGGAGTGGCTTTTCCCAGCATATGGCACCTACATGGTACTTTCCTGCTGGCTTTTAGGCATGCATCGTCTAAATGCCATGCCTCCAAGTCAGCCTGAAAACACCTTTTTTTTTTTTACCATATGTACAGCCCCTATGTCTCTGGAGACCAGGGTTTGATTCACTTGGCTGTGGAAAGCCATTGGGTGACCTTGGGTGAGTCACATACTCTCAGCCCCAGAAAACCTTGTGATAAGTTCATCTTAGGGTCATCATAAGTAGGAAATGACTTGAAGACAAACAACAAATTGTCTTATTATAGAAATATATTTTCTACCATAAACTAGGCCTACAACAGTAGCTCATGCATGGCATATACAGCCATGATGCCAGGATATTTAAGTTAGGACCCACCTTCAGTTAACTCCCTCTTGAGGAATCCATTATGCAAAACAAGACATACATAGTAGAAATGTGTGTTTGCAGTGTATCTCTGGACACATTATGGCACATGACTCAAATAGACTCTTTTAGACTGGCTTGGTTTTCGAACTCTGATGTTTTGACACTATTTTCAAAATAGGTTTGGGAATATGGACCCAGTTCCCCAGTTTCCCTCTCCTGTGTTCCTAAGACTCACATTTTTAAAGACTTCAACTCCACTACCATAATTTTTGTAGTGAAAGATCAATCTGGAGAAATGAAAAAAGCTGGCTCTCTTAGTACTGATTTATTCATAGCTTATGATTGGCTACTTGTTATTTTATTTTATTTTTAGCTCTCACAAGAATTCTTCCACTTTCAACAATCTCATCCATTAAACAGGAAGTAACAAAATATAGTGGTATCATTAAGGGAGCTCCAAAATTTATCTCCTTGATCACTGAAGTTGAAAGTTGCTGGAGTTTAATTGTGAATTTAATAAAGCTGTTCATCACTGAGTCTGCCAACGCATGTAGTCTGGCATGAGGAGCATCAAGAAATATTACAGGATTTACACAGAAACCTAGAAATCCATTGGGTGTATCTACATTTCATTTATACCACTTCAATACAAGTTAAGGTTCATGGCAAAATCTCAAAGTATTTCTGGAAACTGTAGTATATTGAGATATTTAATTTATTTTGTTAAATATTTCTTGTACTCACTGATGTATGATTTCCAAAATTCCCTAGGAAGAAAGATTGACTATTACACATATTTCATATAAGTTTCATATATCTATGGTACAATCATGAGCACAGAGGAGGGATGGATAAATTAGCGTGTTTCCAATCTATTTCATTGCCCCATTTGTTCATTCATAAGACACTTCTATCCCATTTCCACATTATTCTATAAATTTAATAAAAATTGTGCAGAACTTTTGTTTAAATACATTTTAATGTGTTCACATATTTGAACACATTTTCTCTTCTTTTTCTTAATTTTAACACATTTTTGCTGATATACAAGCTGACAAACATTTTTTCAACCAGTCTTCCACATTGGTTGTATTGTTTTACTCAAAAGCTTATATGAACCAATTCTATCTTGAACTTTGTCATTTCATTAGTGTATAAATAAAGACCACCTTTGTATTAAACAACTATCTTGTCTCTCTTCTACAGTTGCCCCTCCCCGTTCATGTACTTTAAGTCCACAGTCCCAGTTTTTGCAGGAGGGACAAGCAGGGAGGTATAGAATGGTGGTGCATGCCCTCGTGTGCCCCCTGTGTGTGCCATGGGTGCACACACCATTATTTTCAATGGGGCTCAAATATTTGCAAGCCACCATTTTTGCGTGTGTGGAGGGGTCCAGAATGGATCCCCCATGAATTGGAGGGGGAGGGGGGCTACTGTAATTACTTTTGTGAGCTTGAACATAGAAGCTATATCACATATCTTATGTGTCCATTCTCACTTTGTTAGAGAGGAAGAGTTTTTCCAGTTATTAGAAATGCACATTCATACAACTGTTAATGTCCAAACAGTTCTACATCATTTGATTCCATTAGCAAAATAATATTATCAATGGATCCAACAGCAAAACATACAGTAACCTAATATATTTTCAACTTTTCTGAAGCAGATGCAGAGTTCTAGAAGATGAGGGATTGCATATGCATATGACTGCATATACCATTTACAAACTATCTATTACACTGATCACTCTGATCCTCTCTTCATTGCAGTCAAAGCTATTTATAAGATCAGTTATCTGTTCCTTATTGCTTTAATAATATTCTGCTTTGTTCTGCATGTTTACAGAGAAATAGCCTGATGGTTTCCCAATGTTTACTATGGTGCTTGTGCCATTAAAAGATTTTGAAAAGTCAGATTTTTAAAGTAACTCATTGTGCCATGGCCAACCCCATTTTATTGCCACTATTTTTAACTCCTTTATCCAAAGTTACTCTTTACCTCAGAATTTATTTTATTTCTCTTCTTTTTCTTTCAAAGGCCCATTTAGAATATCTCTAAATGGGCATGCTAAAATGTGTTCAGAAAGTAAATAGGAAAATAACTAGGAAAATGTTATTTATTATATCCCCAAAGTAACATCATTTCCACTTTTTATATTATGTCTGAAGTTTATCTTTGTCATACCCTCATTATCCTGAAAAGTAAGGTATTGTTAACTATTACATGTAAATCTTTACTCCCAAACTCTGATTACGAGATTGCCCCTAAACAAGTCCAGGGTGATCAGAGAGGAAAGAAACATTTATGGTGTCTTGAAGGAGTGGGAAAGTATAACATCCTAACTTCAAGGGCTTTTTTATTTGCTTGTGAAGGATTCTACAGTACATTAAAGTCTTCCAAGACTATTATCCTAAGACCAAATTCATGTGTGTCTTTGCTAAAACTGGAATTCCATACATAATTCATCAGGCAAAAGGTTTTTAGTCATGTAGTGATAAACTGTAAACCAGGCAAAAGGTTTTTACTCATGTAGTGATAAACTGTAAACAGTATATCTCCATTAGTGTAGAAGTGAAAAAATAAATATTGACATTAAATATGCCACTTGTATTATGAGCCACACTCTGTGACTCACATAGGATTGGGTGCTCACATATGGTAAAATGACCTCTTCCTCATTCTTCTAACTCCAAACCTGATGATTTTCATGATATAAAGTTCATGGCCATTCTGTTCCACATTTTGCCTACTTTAATACTTACAAGGGGTATTGTAAAGTAATAATTATCACCCAGATATTATTATGGTATATTGATGAAATTTTGTCACTGTCATCATTGGTTCCTAGTGTATGGTTTTGAGAAAATCAGATCATTGTGTCCTTTATTTTTGTTACAGGTTGTGCCAGAAGTGACTGAAGTGTAAGATGGAGAAGACTGAGGCTTGCAGCATAATAAAGTTTCTGCATTTGAAGGGTAATAGTGCCCGGTAAATTCATGATGAGATGAGGGTAGATTTTGGAAATGATTGCCCATCTTATGACACTATTGTGAGGTGGAAAAGGAATTTCCAAACTGCGCACATGTCCCTCACAGACAAGCCAAGACCCAGAAGACCATAATTGATGGACGATGTGGCAACAGTGAAGAAAGTGGAGTGTTTAATCCTGAGACAGATGAGCAACCATCCAAATGATCATGAATGAAACTGGTCTCAGTATGGTAGTGTGTGGAAAATTATTCATGACGAACTCCACATTTCTAAGGTGTCTGCACACTGGGTTCCACGTTTGCTGATTCCTTTCCAGAAACAAACAGCTCACTCATCTCAAGCTGCAGTTAACAAAGCAGGGGCATGTGGCTTTGAGATTTTGCAGCATCCACCTTATTCTCCTGACCTCACACCAAGTGACTTTTTCTTGTTCCCAAAAATGGACAATCCGTTGCAGGGTGGCCAATTTGACAACACAAATGATGTCATTCATTAAGTGGAAGAGTGGTTTAAGGAGCAATCTGCAGACTTCTACAATAACGGTATTTGGGGGGTCAAGAAACACTGAGGAAAACATGTAAATCTGGACAGTGACTACGTAGAGATAAGTTGACAACTACAAATCAAAACAAACTTTTTGTCAAATTTTTTTAAAGGTGATAATTAAAACTTTACGACACCCCCTCGTACCTTTGATTACTAGGATGTGACATTATGAAAAGGACTAAATAAATGTGCTTCTGTAGTTGAGACAACAGATGTCATCTGCAAACAGAAATCTGTTTATTATTTTTTGTGGTTTTATGTATTTATGCTGTCCCTTTGTATAAGTGTATCTGGACTAAACTGAGTTCCAATAAAGCAACACCACCACCTACAGCTCAAACACCAAACTGTCCACCAAATATTCAGTAGCCTCTCACAGACATACCAAAACATTTTTTTAAGATGTATTTCCCCTCCTCTGTCTTTAGTGTGGGCCCTTACAAAGAGGTAGGACTGAAATAGCAGGAAAATCTGCTGTGTAATGCACCTAACAGTACATTAACCAGCTATTCAAAATCCATTGTGTGACAAAGATTGAGGGTTCCCATGGACAGAGTCTGAAGATAGTCTTGCACTAGCATCAGAAATAAAATAGGAAACCATATCACTCAAGGAAGCTCCACAATTGCTTATTTTTAGGGTAGCCATGTCAGTCTATGTTCCAGCAAAAAAAAGTGGCTAAGACCCTATAAACGTAAACCACTCATGCAAAGGAATGTTAAAAGTGTTTCTACTGTCTGCTTTTGCCCAAGGAGAGTGCCAACAAAAGAAAGAAGCTTCTGGCTCCAAGCTATCAATTTTGTAATGTTTTACTTTCATGGGAACCCACAGAGTCAAGGCACGGTAAGAGGGATGGCTTGAAAAATTGTCTCTCCCATGGCACAGGGATGGTTCAAGCTATCTGATCCATACTGGCATTGTTACACAGAATTCTCCTCTCCCCACCTTCTCCAAGAAATCAGGCATTCAAGGAATATCTGATTCCTTTTCCCAGCAGCATTGCCACCAAGTAATTTTCATCTTCCTTGAGGCCAGTGGTGGCATTTCCCCCCTCTTTGCCCTTCTCTATACCTCTGACATTGCCATAACTACATTGGTGAAGCCATCAGAAACCAATGAAATGGAGTATAATGGAGCAGAATAATGGGTAGTGGGAATAAGGACATTAGATTCTTATTTATGTTAAAATATTGTTTCTCCACCATCCTCTTCACCAACACCAAATAATTGTAAATGGGCTCATCCCACTTTTATGAGCCCCAGGTGCTATGGAAAGGTCACTCTAATTTTTCACAACTTTTTATTTCCATTCATTTCTTCCATAATTTAAATATAGGATGAATTAATAATGACAGTGTCTAAAGTATCACTTTGTGGCATTCACTTTAGCACCTCCAGATAGAGAATAGTTCACCTCACACCATCAGGCTCCTTGCAGTTCTACAATTACAACTTTGCAGTGTTTTAACTTGTTTTGCATTCTGAATTTTACTAAATATAGTAGATAGATACTAGGGAGGGAGTGGGAATTCTTTCCCTCCCCCTCCACCATCAAATTATGGCCACACTATAGAAAAAGGAGGGCTGCCATCAAAAGCATGAGCTAAAGCCAATTGATAGCTAGCACAGTCTGTCAGGTGAAAGTGTGGATTTGGTTGGATCTTAGCTGACCTAATGTCTGCTCTTCAATATAAGGAAGCCTCTTGCCTGGTGATAACTTTAATGGCATAGATAAGAATGGGTGACAGCCAACTCAGTCTGCCTATTTAAAGGGTCTGTTCCCTAAAGGCACAAAATCCTGTCTAATCATTGAAGCTAAGCAGGATCAGCCCTGGTTAGTACTTGGATGGGAGACTGCCAATGAATACCAGGTGCTGTAGGCTATATTTCAGAGGAAGAAAATAGCAAAACCACCTCTGAGTATTCTTTGCATAAGAAAACCCTATTAAATTCAAGGCGTTGCCATTAGTCAACTGGCAACTTGAAGGCACATATACAGCTACCCACCTTGGGCAGCCGCCCACTTTCCCAGTCAAAACAAGAGTGAAAGAAAAGGTGAAATGGCAGCTGCAATCATTCTGGAGTAAAACAGCTTGTGTTATGTGAATTGGCTCTTATGCTAAGGGGAAAAATTGAATACAATTTGTACAAAGTGGTTTGTGTGTGTTTGAGAGAGAGAGAGAGAGAGAGAGGCCCAATGATTAAAAGGAGCTTTCTTTGAGAAAATGCCCTTTCAGTTATAGCATCCCCAGAACACTCTCATTTTTCCCTCTCACATAGACACACAGATTCCTTGGGATGGATTTTGGACTTCCCCTTCACATTTTATTTTTCTAAAATACTATAAATATTCCAGAAAACCATTCTTGATTCAAAAATATTTTCCTCTCACTTCAGTTCTGGTTATTTTAAGGATTATTTTTAGTGTTGTTGTTTTTCTCCAGCCCCTTCTTTTTGTTTCATCAGTCCTATGTCTGTCTGGTGTGTGTGAGAGAGAGAGCAAGAGCAAGAGAGCGTTCACATGTGTGCCAGGTCAGTCCATAGAATCATAGAATTGGAAGAGACCCCAAGGGCCATCCATTCCAACCCCATTCTGCCATGCAGGAAGACATTACCAAAGCATTCCCAAAAGATGCTCACCCAGCCTTTGTTTACAAAGCTGCAAAGTAGGAGACTCCAGTGGCACAGGGGGAAAAAAAACTAACTTGCAGTGGTTCAATAATGATAGAGATTACTGTCCACCTACCATATTTTCTGACGTATAAGATGACTAGGCATGTAAGACAACCCCCAACTTTTCCAGTTAAAATACACAGTTTGGGATATACTCGCCGTATAAGACTACCCCTCTTCCAACGCACA
>CM034701.1:116386907-116406953 GCA_020142125.1 Phrynosoma platyrhinos | reverse complement strand
AGGTTGGCAGAAGCTGGGACTAGTGATGGGAGTTCACCCCATCATGCACTACAAGATTTTTTATCTTTAAAGTGCATATAGGGTGTATATATATGTGTGTGTGTGTGTGTGTATATATATATATATATATACACACACACACACATAGAAGGTGATTTGGGTTTGCATATTTCATTTTTTAATTCTATTACTTCTTCATTAATTAATTGCAGTTTAGATAATTTCTTCCTGCTCAATTAATTAACACTTTTCCTTTAGGTTACTGTATTATGAGTTGTGCTCATCAAATTTGTGTGTTATGAAGAAATTTAATAACTGTTTTTTCTATCCTCTATATTGATAAGAGGGAAAACTAAAGAAATTAGAATTTGAAATATAGCAAGAGTCTATCTCTGTTAGGAGGTAGGGGCAACTTGTGTAATTTGGGAGAGAAAAGAGGAGGTTTGAGAAGAGAAGAGTAAGGGCCTTTGCAGACTGCCAGAAATAGTGCACATTAAATTGAGGCACTGCCCTGGCTCAGTGCTAGGGAATCATGGGAACTGTAATTTATTGTGGCATCAGATCTCTCTGACAGAGAAGGCTCAATATCCCAGAAAAAAATACAATTCCCATGACTCCCTAGCACTGAGCCAGGGCAGTGCCTCAATTTAATGTGCACTATTTCTGGCAGTCTGCAAAGGCCCTAAATCAACATATTGTAGACTAAACAACAGAAGGAATTTTAAAACTAACAGCATAAATCAATTGTGATATAAGGAGGACTTCTACTGACAAAACTAGGAAGTGCAACAGATTACATTTTTAAAGAATATTTAGGAACATTTATATAGAAGAGATATAAAAATTAAGAAGATCAAGTGTAGTAATTGGTATGAAGGAGGAGAGAAAAAAGAAAAATAATAACAATAATAACAGAAGAAGGAAGAAAATAAAACAAAGAAAGGAAACAAAGAAAATAAAACCAAAACAAAAGCAAAATAAAGATAAAATGAAAATATAAACAAACAAAATAAAACAAAATAAAAACAAAAATAAACAATATCCAAAACAAATAGAAAGAAAAAATAAAATAAAGTAAAAACAAAGAAAAAAGCATTTAAATAAACAAAACAATTAGATAAACAATCAGATAAACAAAAATTCCAACAAAAAATCAACAAAAATAAAATACAAAATAAAATAAAATAAAGAAATAATTTATAACAAGCAGATAAATAAAACTAAAATTAAATTAAATTAAATTAATTTTTTTAAAAAATAAACAAAATAAACAAACACAAAATAAAATAAAGTAAAGAAATAATTGATAACCAAACAAAGAGAATTAAAAGTTAGGAAACATGAAATACAGAGAAAAAAGAAAAGAGTTACACATAGCGACAAAAATAGAGGAAAGAAGAAATAAAAGAAAGACCAAAGAGGAAACATGAAATATAAAGAAAAAAGAAAAGAGAATTATAAATAGCGACAAATATAGAGGAAAGAAGAAATAAAAGAAAGAACAAAGAACTGAAAAGAAGAGACAGGAATTCAAACAGCAAAGAGATTAAGACAATGACAGCTAGCAGGAGAAAAGTAGGATCACAAGCTGCAAATCAAAGGAGACCATCTCTAGAGAATATAGAAAAAACTACAGAACAATTCTCACAAATCATGGACGAAATTAGACGGTTGCACCTGGCAGTGAAACGAGAAATAAGAGATGTAAGAGAGGAAATGAAACTCCTTTCTTATCAAAATATATGGATTCTCCTCTGCAACAATTCAGTTGGGAAATTGATAGGATGTACTATGTAAAAATGTGGGGAGAGGTTTAAAAAGATCTGATTAGATAGAATAAAACAAATGTATCATTAGTAGGCAAGATTGAGGTTATAAAAATTTTAGTCCTTCCCAAAATACTATTCCTCTTTCAGATGATTCCAGTTGTAACAATTGAGAAAACATTTAAGATATGGCATAAAGATTTATCTGCATTTATCTGGAAGGGCAAAAAAATCAAGAATCCACTTAAAAATTCTACAAGATACAAAAGAAAGGGGAGGTTTAGGTGTACCTAATTTAAAATTATGTTATGAAGCATGTTGCTTTACCTGGTTGAGAGAATGGACTAGATTAAAAAATAATAGACTGTTGGAATTAGAAAGAGAAGGCCTGAGATTCGGTTGGCATGGGTATTTGCGATATGAGAAAGAAAAAGTTAACAGGGAATTCAACAACTATTGTGTAAGAAGACCATTACTTAATATTTGGAAAAAATATAGGGCCAGGGATCTCATCCCAGGAGGCCTTTCAAAGGAGAGAAATGATACAAAATGAAAATTGACTTACTACTACTACTACTACTATAAAATACTACTATAAAAACAAAATGGGAAAATCAAGCTGAAATCTCAGGAAGAACTAAAGGAATAGGAATATGAAAGAAATAGGTTCCCATATAGACAAATTAGTGAAAGATACAAAATGGATAGCAAGATATCAGGATTTGAAAATAAAGAATCAGAAATTAGTAAAATCTTAAATGAAGACCTAAAAAAATTAATAGGAAAATTTTATAGTACTCTATTAAAAATAGAAATGGAGGAAGAAGTAGTAAAGGAAGGGATGATAAATTGGGCAAGAAATGTAGAATATCCATTAGAAATGAGTAGATGGGAAAACTCATGGAGGAAATTATCCAAATATACACTGTCACAGAATATAAGAGAAAACTACTATAAGATGTATTTCCAGTGATACCTGACACCTATGAAGATTTCAAAAATGTGTAAAGACAAGAGTAATCTGTGTTGTAAAGAAGAAATTGGAACATGCTATCACTTCTGATGGTCATGTAAACAAGTAAAAAAATATTGGGTAATGGTGAACAACACAATAAACAATATGTTAGAGATCAATATACAGATGAAACCAAAACTTTATTTGTTAAATATGATAGAAAGAGAATTAAAAGGAAAGCATGGAAAAATACTTTTTTACATGACCACCATGGCAAGGATAGCCCTAGCACAAAAATGGAAATCTGAACATATCCAAGAGAAAAAAAATGGTTATTAAAACTTTACAGCACAATGGAAATTGATAAATTAACACAATTAATTATAGAGAAATCACCAGAGAGTGTAAATGAAGTCTTTGGTTTATAAACACTAAAAACAAAAATGGAAAAAATAAAAAGGATAGAAAACATGTGATTAGGGGTGGGGGAATCTCTGATCTTTTGACAAATTACCAACAGGGAAGCACAAGAATAAATGAAGTCCAAATTATAGATATAGTTTTAAATTTAGAGTCTGACAATACTCAAATAAAATAGGCTTTGTGCTATGATAAATTTATGTTAAATTTCAAAGACAGAACAAAGACAGAACAATCATCAATGTCAATTTTGAGAAAAATGGAATCTAAAGTCTGTTAATGATAAAAGAATATACGCTTCTTGCCTTTTATATGATGAACAACTCAGATACCTTTCCAAATAGACAACAAAGAATGAGAAACAATGAATGCATTAGAATGTAAATGATATAAAATGATAAATTATAAAAGCAAGCTCCAAAGAGAATTAGAATGGAGAATGACAACAATATATAAAGATGCGGTATCAACAAACACAAAAGCAATAGAAAGTCATAATTTGATGTAATAGCTAAATCGGTATTTGATGGAAAGGAAGTAAGGTATGAATGAAAAGAGGGTGAAAGAAAGTGAAAGAAGTTTAGAGTAAGTGAAAGGAAGGTATGAAAAGGGAAAAAGGGAATTAGAAAAGATAGAAGGAAGGAGAAGTAGAAAGGAGGAAGATCAGGAAGGTGATTGTTAGATAAAAGAAACCATTTAAGAATGAAGGAGAGTAATTGAAAGAACATCAATATCGATTGCATCTGAATAAGAATAGAGCATAAGAAAAATATTAGTAATATGTCAGTATGTATTTATGTTCCTATGTTTGTATGTGTTTTTTTAAATTTTTTATGTGTTTGTGTTTTAATGTGTTCAATAACAATTATTTTTTTTAAAAAGAAAAAAGAAATTGTCCTACCACTACTTCTTTTAAATAGGATGGAAAATTTCCCTCCCTGAGCAATGCATTAATAATCTATTGTAGCTGAGATCTAATTGCATCTCCTCCCTAGACAACCACCCAAGATGGACAGAGATCAAGAGGACAAGTTGTAATCCTTACTTGCTCCAGCAGCTTGTCCCCATCAGCAGAGGAAAAATAGAAAATCATTATTTTGATTTTTGAATGGTTAATACTGTTGACTGAACTATTTAACTACTATCACTAATTTCCTACTTTCCCTGAAACATAGGGTGAACCTAGCATTACTTTAATCCATAAAAAGGTGAAAGCTGTACCTTAACATCATACTGTCATTTAGACTGACTTTCTTACTAAATCAGAATTATACTATACTTATGAAATTATATGATGGAAGATGAACTCTGAACAAATTTTATCTGTTGGCGAACATTAACAGAAAAGAATAATTAATTTATTGGTGTAGAAGTATGTGATATTTTATGTGTGGAAAAGTATTTGAATAAACTTAGAGGAAATTTCTGCTTAAAGTATTGGAGGAACTTGGATTTGATTATATATTTGTAAGAAATATTGAAGGAATTTAAGAAAAATAAGAATAGTATTAGTAATTAATGGATATCAGTCCAATGTAATGTATCGCAAACAAAAAAGCAGATAGATTTTGAAGTTTTTATCAATACTATTGGTCATATTTATTTAAAATGCAACAATAATTAGATCTAACAGAAGAATTGTTTGTAGTAAAATGTACGAATGTAAAAACTGTATTTCAGTTTTGTTAAGACATGTTGTTTGGTCCTATTTAAAGAAATATTGGCTTGTGTCATTCTTAAAGAAACAAAATCCAATTCTGAAACCCGGAATAAGATGGGTTTTTTGTTTTTGTTTTTAAAAAAGAAGCTTAAAATGTTTCAATCGACATCCTTTATATTTAAAGAGGATCTGAGAACTTGGGAAAGAATGCAGTACAATTTAAATATGTCATAGGAAATGGAACAGACAGAAATGCATGGAAGGGGAAAATAGAACTATAGGAGCTTATCACTTGCTTACCTCTTCTGGCTTCAATCCTGGATCAAGGATACTCCCAGATGTTGTCAGACATAAATCGCTGCCAATTTAGCTGTGATGCCGCTGGCCGAATCCATCCCGGGTCGAAGCCTTGCTGAGCCAGCCAATTTTTGAAGTCAGAAGCTCCCCAACTTTGAAAAAGTGCTGGTTGAGTGAGGCTTCAGCCTAGGATGGATTTGGTCAGCAGCATCACAGCTAAATCGGCAGTGATTTATGTCTGATAACATCTAGGGGTATCCCAGAGCCAGGATTGAAGCTGGAAGAGGTAAGCTGGGTTAATTTGGCAAGTGATAAGCTCTGTCCTCTACATTAGTTTCAATATTTATATTTATCCTGTGTTACAGAGAAAGTTCAAACATTTGCCTCCCCAAACATGTCATGTGTAGTACTACACCTTGATTTAGTTGGATCATTGTTGCTAAAATGACACAAGGCATTTCATTTCACTGTTGGTTTTAAGATATGAACAGAATGGGTATTGGGAACCAGGGTAAGGCTCCAGAAAGCTGAATATGGGAGATGCTTGAGTTCTGATTATATGTATATTTTTAATTGAATTGAAAATGTGTGTTTCCACAGTCACTGAGAAGAAGGGCACATGTCTGCCTTAGCATTGCACCATAAATCTACCCACCATGGGCTTCATCTGCACTTCAGAAATAATACAGTTTGACACCAGTTTAACTACCATGGCTCAATGCTATGGAATTTTGGGATTTATAGTTTTGTGAGATATTTAGCCTTCTTTGTCAGAGAGCTCTGGTGCCACAACAAACTACAAATCCCAAGATTCCATAGGATAGAGCCATGACAGTTAAAGCGGTGTCAAATTGCGCTATTTCTGCAGTGCCGATGCAGCTGGGTTACTCAGTGAGGACACCTTAGTTCAGGGGTAGGCAACCTTTCCCCTTTAAGGGCTGAGGGACTTTAGCTCCCAGAATCTCAGGAGCTATTGGCCAAGATAGGACTATTGGCCAACATGGCTGAGGCTTCTGGGAGCTGAAGTTCCTCGGCCCTTAAAGGGGAAAGGTTGCCTACCCCTGCCTTAGTTGGTCCAACAAAGAGCCCTGATGTGAAACTTTCTATTCTATCTCCCATTTCTATTCTATTCTATCTCCCATTACATGGTCAGCAAGGCTATGCATCAGCTCTTTCCTTACCTCTTCTACTTATCTATTTCCACTGTGTTTGTAACTAATTAAATCCTATAAGCTGCTCCAAGTTGGTATTGTCCCCAAATACTTTTCCCAATCATGTTTCTCATTATGTTCCAATCCTTGGATCTCACAGCAGCACAAGAGATCTAAAGCTCTCTGCAGCCTGTGCACCAGCAATAATGAATAGTCATGGAGTGGTACTTTTTTCTGTATTAATTTTTACTCAGTTTGGTTTTTGTGATTCACTTTTGCTATTTGTGACTCAGTTAATGTGTGGAATGAAGAGAGGAAAGGTTGCTATAACTAATAGGTTTTTTAACTGACTACACAACTAGCATTCATTTCTGAAATCCATGTGTAGATGTTCAGCCCCCTATATACATGGATAATACCCACAATCAAGAACATGATTTAAAACAGAGCAGTGGATAAGCCTTCCTTTGGAATGGAATTTTTTAAAAATGTTTTCTCACTACCTAAATTAGATACTGGAACTATGTCATATTTGAACATTATTGGATTGCCTCCATAAGATGTCTGTATGATCCTTGAGGACACACAACTTTTCCATTTGCCTTTATTATATATGATACTTTGATCTTGCATTTCTAAATATATATTCTGGTGAAACATTTTTCCTTCTGCTTTGTCATTTGGGCTTATTTATTTACAGTATTTATACCCCACCTTTCAGCCAAACAGGCTCCCAGGGTGACTTACAAATAATTTATTTGACAGTTCCCTGCCCTCAGGCTTGTAATTTAAATAAGACATAAAGGATAAGATGAAAATAATGGTATTTAAAAAGGTGTTAAAATGACATCAAAGCTACTGAAATTTTGAATGTAATGCAGTAGACTCACATCCCAAAATATTCAGATACATTTACCTTTTTCTTATAGTTTGCTACAGCCATTGTGCCTGTTCGGCATGCAAATATTCAGACTTAGGAACTGTGGTCATTTTAAAAAAAGTTGAATACAAAAAGTGTAGTAAGGGGAAAGTGTGCTGCTGGAAAGCTTACAGATGCAGGCTTGGGGAAATGGAATGAGAGGATTAGACATATGTTATACATGAGAGATAAGGTATTGGGATGAAAATTTATAATAGCCTAAGCATGCAGAAACTCTGGCAGAAGCTTTAAAAGAATTGTGAACCTAGGGGGAAAAAAAACAATTTCTAAGTGGTGCCCAAAATTGTTATTGAATCAAGGCAATTTTGTAAATGAATAATTGCTGCATAATAGGTATGATGTACTGAGTCCTAAGGAGAAACTGCCACAGACAGTAAAGTACCGTACCACTCTCTTTAGTGCTGTCCAGCTTAGCAGGCCCACTGGAAAGCTGATATCAGGCCTAGTGTGGTTTGCTATAAAAAGCAGACTACCAATTACTGAGTGATACAGTTCCAGTCTGTTCCAGTCTGTCAAGTAGCACTCTCTTTTAATGAAGTCTGTAGTCATGGGGGTTGTAGTCACCTTGGCATCAATCAAGCCACATTTTTCAATTGCTTTTTTTTGTTATTTGCTCACAACCAATTCACCTTTCTGAGTTTTCTCTACTTCTATGCCTATACAATGTCTCAAGCTCTAGGTCCTTGATCTTGAACTATCTCTCTAGCTGTGACCTCACATTTTCTATTACCTTGCTGTTTTTAGCTGTGATTGCCAGATCATCAACATAAATCACAAGGATGATTAATTCATTACCACTCTCTCTAGTGTAGATGCATGCATCTGCTACACTTCTAGTAAAATCTAGTTCACACAATTGCTCATGTATACATAGGTTCCAACACCTGGCAGATTGTTTTAGCCAATAAATTGCCTTTCTCAATTTATACACTTTGTTTTCACCTATGTAAACATATCTGGGAGCTTGCTTCATGTACACGGTCTCTGTCAGGTCAGCATTAAGGTAAGCTGTCTCAAAATCAAAATGTCTAATTTTCATGCCATTCTGTACAGCTAAAGACAAAATCACCTTTAGACTTTCTGGTTTTGCTGTGAGAGCAAAAGGCTTCTCATAGGACTCATATTTCTCTTGTGAGAATCCCTGAGCCACTAACATTGCCTTGTGCTTTAAACTCCCATCTGGCATGACCTTCTTTTTGTAAACCCATCTGGACCCTACAACTTTCTGGTCTATTGGCATATCTACAATATCAAATACTCTCTTATCATCATGGACTTGAATTCTGCATCCATGGCATCACTCCATTTCCTTTGTTCTTCAACTGAAAAGTTCTGTACCTCTGCATAACTGCATAGTTGCCTGTTGTACCACAAAATGATCAGGAGCTTTCCTAACTCTCTTTGACCTCCTGGGCAGTACAATGGTGTCTTCTTCACTATTACCTTCACTTTGTACCATTTCTTTTCTTTTTGATATGTTATGAAGGTATCAGATTGGTATTGTTGTTGGCACATTTTCAACCTGAAGTCTAGATGCTGAAGCTTGTGCACCAAGAACACACGCCACAGAAAGCTCTGCTGCACAGTTCAGTGCAGGCTGGAGAACTGTCTTACCCACTGTACCTCATTTGCTATGTCTGATAAAGCAGCAAACTCTGCCTCCATGGTACTCAAAGGTACACAGTTCTGTTTCCTAGACCTCCAGACCACTGGACTATCAGCAAACATGATTGTCAAACCAGTCACTGATTTCTTGGTCCACATAGGATTTCAGCTGGCATGTTCCCATTCATCACAAGCTGTCTATCTCTAGTTCCTTTCAGGTACCTTACCACATGTTTCAGTGCTGTCCAAACCTCCAAGTACTTTGTGCAGATAATGCACATACTCATTATGCAAGGGCACATTAGACATAGTCACAATGGCCACATTTGGTTTGTCTGAGGATGCATGTAATACAGCCCATTCTGTTTCTCACCCCTGGCACAGACTCTACCATCCTTAGATACAACACATTCATTTCTCTCAAACATAACTTTGTAACCATCACCAGTGTATGTGGAAACACTTAAAAACAAGTCTTTAAACATGGAACTAACAAAACATGGGAAAACTGTTTCCCTAAGCAGGTAATGAATGCAGTTCCCATCCTGTCTGCCTTCCTTGAAGCTCCATTTGCCAAGTCCACTTTGGCCCCATGCCTCGGCCCCAATCCACCCTTTTGCCGGCCCTGAAAGGAGCACTAAAATGCCGCTCCTTCCAAAGCTGGCAAATAGGATGCCCAGAGAGCGGCCATGCAGCTCTTTTGCGTCTCTTCCAGTGCAGCATGTAAAAATGCTGCACTGGGAGAACGTCCTAGCGTGCACTGTGATGATGGGAAGGGGTTGGGACACCCAGCATGTGGCTGCCCCTCCCCTCCCCTTCCCTGCCTCCAAGATGCCATCTGTAGAGGCTCTAAATTCAAAGTCAGCTCTGCTTCAGGCAAACTTTGCAGGCTATGAAACAGAAAGTCCCAACTCTCACTCAGCTTTCCAGCACAATATAAGCCTTCTGTGACTCATGGAAAGTCATACCTCTGTTTTATAAATCATTAAATCCTCACCATCTCTTAACTTGGTGTTGTACAATCTTTGTGTCAAAATCATCTTAGACACACAGGACTCCCACTGGTAGACATCCCTGAAGCTCTGCCAGCACTCCAACGCTGTAGTGGTGTTGGTAACATAGATGACCTGGTTGGCTTGTAGATGCAAAATTATGGTCACTCTTGCCTCCTGGTCAGCTTGCTTCTGTCTGCCATTCCATGGTCTTGGTGGTGGGTTAGTTATATAGTTCACCAAGTTCTCTCGTACAAGCAGGCTGTGTACCATCACCAACCAAGTGGCATAGTTGGTGTCATTTAACTTGGCAAAGTTCATTGTTGCCATGACTCCAGCCATATCTGCAGGCTAGTTCCAAACAAGTCAAACAAAAAATGAAAAACAAACTTTGCCCTGTAGATTGTATCTTTGGTCAGGCACAAAGTCAAAATATGCTAAACACTCAGTACTTGTTCCTTGCAAAAACTGGAACAAAAACCAAAAATTTAAGCACTGTCTAAACTGGGTTCAAACTGGCAAGAACTAGTGCAGACTTGCACAGACTGAGCCCATAACCTGTTGTTGGCTCTCCTCTGTGTCCTACAGGTGTACAGCAACCAAAACAAACAAAAACTAGGCCCAAATAGAGGTGCCAACATTCAACACTACCTGAGGTGCTTAACCTCAACAGTAGCTCACAGCAGAGTGCAGAAACACAATCCAGTGTGCAGTATCTGGCAATAAAGCACTGACCAACCTGAAATAAGGCACAGACACGGTTTTTATCTTCCTGTTGCAAAGTATGTACAAAATATTTACAACAGAAGCTCTGATTTCTGTCAACATACACTGCTACAATCCACCTCTCTAACTAACAAACTCTCCAGCTCACACCAACTCCTCTGTTCAATCCACTATCTTCAACCCACACATGTCCTGGGTTCCAGAGCCCTGATCTATAGTTAGGGTTGACACCTGGTGTTTCTTGACATTTACAGCCATAGAAATTATTTTACTACTTCTTAAAGGCACATTTTACCCAACACATCCATGGATTTTGATCCTGAAATAAACCCCCAGCTGATACCAAAAGATCACTGTAAAGTCAGAGTGATAACACACATAGTCCTTAAACACTGTTTCATAAAAAATATGCCAATGAACAAAAGCCTGCAGTTTTCAGAAAAAGCCAGGTTTTGCCAACTGGTCTCAAACATGCACAGAAATGTTTGAGATGTCACATTAAGTGTAAATATTAAGTTTGGTCAAAACTGATTCAAAAATATATAGAAAGTATGTGTTTACTGAATTCATTGAAGGAATAACTATAGGGAAATGGACATTAAAAATCTCCCTAGGCAACCTCCAAAAAGACTTTGTACAGAAAAGATTCAATATGAAATTGGCTTATTGCCTTCCATTACATTTTGTTCTTGGGTAATTACTTGAAATGATACAATGTAATGATCTACATAGGGATACCACAGCAAGACTTCCTGTTCAGCAGGCAACAACTACCTGCCCTGACTGGATGAATCAAGAGATGCAGTAGTACATTAATCAGAAGATGCATCTAGAGAATTCTAATGTTGGTGAACATGTGCATCTATATTGGCAATATATGCAGATGTCAGCTTTTGTTTGTTGATCTGACAAATGGCTATTTTAAAAACTGCAATCTATGAACTCAATCAAACTGCTTTAATACACTGCCAGGCACCAGTCCAAAAATACTCACTGACCACAAAAGTATGTATTACTTGGCCATTTGAGAATGAGATTATACATAAAAAAGGGCTGGAGGTTGTCCTAGTAGCATGTCCCCAATGATAAGATCAAATGCAGACAGGGACGTTAAATTCCTGTTTATTCAAACAAATTCTAAGACATCAAAACATTTGGATAAATAAGACTTCAAATAATTGGGGGAATTATTGTGTAAGTGCTTCACATCAGGGGACATAACCTAGATTCCACTAAGAGGGAGTACTGAGTTTCAGATCAAAAGGGAACTGATAATGGGGTTTTGCTCTGTGTGGAGAAAATTGAATAAACATTGTGTGATTATTAAGGGATCAAGAAATACCAAAGCATTGCTTCATCATACTTAGACAAAATAGGCCGAAAATGCTTCCATCAATAATCCCAACAGCAAAATACTGATCAAAATTATAAGTCAATTTTCAAAAGTTCTGCAGTATTTGTAATCTTACTATGAAGATTTCCAATGTGAAGTCGTAGGCTTTCATGGCCAGCATCCATAGTTTGCTTGAACAACCCACAAAAAACTTGTTATGAAGACTTTCATCAGACAGAAACAAAGGTATGAAGAGACTGGCAAAGATCCCAGTCATAGTATCCCAGTCATAGTATTGTTTTCCATATCAGTGAAAGTTATTGTATGTAGCTCTTTGTAAACCTAGAGAAATGCTACAGAAAGGAAGAGCAATAATGTATTCACTTTATACAAGAACAAAGAAAGGACAGATCCCCTATGCATCTCCCAGCTGACGTTATATCACTGCAACAAGAACAGATGAAAGGAGGAGAAGAAGACACCCAACGCAGTACCAGTATAGCTTCCTCAGCAAGAGTACACACACAGCCCTTTCATGGGACAAATGCTCCAGAACCAACCAAGCAGGAAACCACACTTTTGCCAAGCAGCCTAGAGGAAGGGAAAGGACATGCAACAAAGGCTGTCATGGAAGCAGACATGGCATTGGGAAGTAAGAAGAGGGAGCCTGGGACCTACCAGACAAAAGGGATTAACATTCCCTTATTCACCTTTTGTATTAATTTTTAGACAGCATGCCAAAAGAGGGAGCTCCCAAGATTCAGACTGCAACCGCTCTGCAGAAATAATCCAGTTCGACACCACTTTAACTGCCATGGTTCAATGCTATGGAATTATGGGAATTGTAGTTTTTTTGGACACTTAGTGTTTTCTGTCAGAGAGCTCTGGTGCCATAACAAACTACAACTCCCAGAACCCCTCAGCATTGACAGTTAAAGTGGTATGAAACTGGATTATTTCTGCAGTGCGGAGAGAGCCCCAGGTGTCCCTAAGAGGAAGCAAATGTATCAGGAGGCTGCACTATTTATTGCTGTAGTTCTCCCTCTTTCTCTTTTTTAAACATCCAAATGATGTTTCTGTTGTCCCAGACTATTTTCTGGCAATTCCTGGAAACAGTTGTAACAGTTTATTCCCACCTTTGTGTAGGTTTCTTTTGAATTTCAAGACATATCAGAACAAAACTGTACCTCTCTCTTCATTTTTCTTTTTCTTTTTTTAAAGAGATATAGTGCTATAGTTACTGTATTTCTGGGTTG
The DNA here is from genome assembly GCA_020142125.1 of Phrynosoma platyrhinos. Lineage (NCBI taxonomy): Eukaryota > Metazoa > Chordata > Lepidosauria > Squamata > Phrynosomatidae > Phrynosoma > Phrynosoma platyrhinos. Next base: position 116,393,852 of record CM034701.1, on the reverse strand, counting down.
TTTTTTTAAAATTAAAAAGAAAATATAGTTGGCCCCCATATCATGGATTCTTTATTCAAACATCCCCAGCTTGAAAATATTTTATATATGTATATGTATGTGTATATATATATATATATATATATATATATTCCCAAATGCAAACCTTGATTTTGCCATTTTATATATTTTGTATAACCTTTTATACAATCTTGATATTGTCATTTTACTATGTCATTGTATGTAACAGATCTTGATATCTGTGATATTCATGGAGGTTCCTGCAACCAAACCATAGTGGATACTGAGAGCCCTTACACCAGGGGTAGGCAACCTAAGGGGCCAGATGCGGCTCCCTGAGGCCTTTGGACTGGCCCCAGGCCGGTCCTGCCGCCACTGCCGCCCGCCATGATGATATTGATTATTGTTGTTATTACTTGTTCTTGAGGTTTTCTTGGCAAAATATCCACAGGGGTTTTGCCATGGCTTTTCTGGGGTGCATGCATATTTTTTAATTGTTAATTTTTTAAATATATATATATATTTATTCATTTATTTATTTTGGGTGCTTTGGCCCCCTAATTGTTTGAGAGACAGCAACCCGGCCTGCGGCTCAAAAAGGTTGCCTACCCCTGCCTTACACTATATGTAAGAGCATATAGTGCTATAGTGATAGCCAGCGTAGCGTAGTGATTTGAGCATTGGACTATGATTCTGGAGACTAGGATTCGAATCCTAGAGACCTTGAGCTCTATCAGCTTCACAAAAAGGCAAAGGCAACCTCCTTCTGAGTAAATATTGCGGAGGAAACCCTGTGATAGGTTTATTTTAGCACTGACATTAAGTTGGAAATGCTGTGAAGGCTCACCACCACCACCACCACTATATTATAGCACTTCAGTAAAATTGCACTTTTTCACTGTAACACTATAGCTCGAAGATTTTTTTTTTTTAAGTTTAGAGAGGAGAAAAATTGCACTTCAGACCACAGGACCACCTCAGCAAACCATGCACCAGTTTTAGTCACACACACACCCCCAGCGCAAAAAAGAATAGAATGAGTGTAGATGCCATAACAACCAGCAAAACTCAGAGATTTTTTTAAACCAGCCAGAAATATCCTTCAAAATAACACTATGAAAATTATGGATACTTCCCAAACACTGAGGCTGACAAGAATCAGACACATCACAGGATGTTCTTCTCAACCTTCCACAAACTTTGCACTTGCTCATAGATGCTATAATCACATGTACTACGGGGAAGTCCTATCTGGGTGGAAGAGTCTGCATATTATAATGTGTGTGTGTGTGTAAGAGTTGAACCCCTGATATAAATCCATACTAGGAAAGCTAGACACCCTACCCCCACTAGCCACCCATATTCCTGAGCTAATAGGAAGCAGCACTGTGTGGACAAATTGCTCACTACCAGCATTGGTCAATCTGCTCTTTTGGTTCATCCTTTCCCCAGCCACCTATGTGATGAATAAAGGTAAAGATAAAGGTTTCCCCTTTGACAAGGTTGTCGAGTTGTGCCCGACTGTAGGAGGCAATGCTCATCACCATTCTAAGCCAAGGGAGCCAGTGTTGTCACAGACAACTCTATGGTCATATAGCCAGCATGGCTGCACAGAACACTGTTACCATCTCACCAAAGTGGGACCTATATATCTACTTGCACTTTTATATGCTTTCAAACTGCTAGGTTGTCAAAAGATGGGACTAGTGATTGGGTCTTGAACTGCCAACCTTGTGATCATCAGAGTCAGCATCTTAAGCCACCACATCCTTCATGTGATGAATAGACTACTGTTTTTCCTGATAGGCTAAGAATTTCAGATTCCATTTCTCCAGGACACACTGTCCTTTCTTCTCTTCCATTTCTTATATCCATTATACCCTTATCATGCCATTGCATAAAGCCATTGACTTGGACAATTGTTGGACTAAACAATGACAGTGCTGTCTGCCAAAAGGTACAAGCAAAAGGGTCCATGGAGTGAGAGGAGAGATAGACAAAGAAAAACCCTGGGCAGCATGCATGTGAAGCAGGCATTCTTTTCACCTACCCCTAAGAACAGTAGCAGTCCATGAAGAAGGGCCTGCCATTTGCCAAAAGATTGAAGAATCTTTTAAAAGATAGACAACATTCTTTGAACATGTTGACTGTGCATGCCTGTATTTCCAACATAAACAGAGAGATAAATGGAGCTGACAATGTGGGGAAAACAGAATGAGGACACGTTCAGAAAGAAAACAAAGATAGAGGCATTTGGGCAAATAGAGCAAAGAGGACAAACAAGAGAAAGGATTTCTCAACAAGATACAGGAAAGATACAAACTGAGGATGCTCCCTATGAAACATCAACTTGAATTTGACTGTTCTGCTTGAAATACTTAAAAAAATAGTCAGGGGAAGCAAAGGCACTGGAAGAAGTTAAAATAATTTTAAAGGGGAAATTGGTATTTTAAGTAAGGAACAAAAATAAGTGTACATCTACTGCACTGATATTAATGAATAATTTACTCTGATGTTTTCAATATTAATCCATGTTTTAAAGGATTTTTGTTTAAATGGGCAGTGCAATTCTACATTTCAACCCTAACACCCATAGCTGGAGTATTCTGATTTTCAAAGCCCTGGTAGCCTGTTGTTGGGAGGGCAGAAGGAAGAGAAAAGGAGAGGTGGTGTTGGCATTTTCCTTTGAACCATCTTCTTCCCATTGCTTATAATGAGAGGGAAACCTTTTAAAACAGCTCTAGAACTGGCCTAGATGTCCCCCCATGTTAGGCTCATGTAGATCTTTTTGTAAGGCTGGGAGTGAGGCTTTAAGATCTGATCTGCATTTCTGCGGCCTTCAATTATGTTTCCTATGTCACCTTCAATGCTGTCTCAGAAAACAGGTTTTCATCGTAAAAAAGTGTAAAGGGAGAAAATGAAAAACAAAGGAGTAATAAAGACAAAGACAAATAATGAAATGTTTTCTGTTTCCTAAACACAAAAATTATAGATTTGGGATGTATCTACACTGTAGAAATATTGCAGTTTGACACTGCTATGGTGCCATCCTATGAAATTCTGAGATTTGTATTTTTATGAGGCACCAGCATTCTTTGGCAGAGAAGGCTAAAGATCTTGTAAAATTACAAATCCTAAGATTCCACAGGATAAAGTGATGTGAAATTGCACTATTTTTACATTGTAGATGCACCCTAGGAGAATTCTTAATTGAAATACTATTTTTGTTTACTGGAAAAAAAATTTCATTCATTTATTCACTGGCAAATGTGAAATAATTTAATCAAACCTTGTGAATGGTGTCTGCTAAGAAAGAGATTGAATGAGTCCAATTCACAACCAGGATAGACTATCACACAGTGAGTAGTTAAACTCATAGCTCTAAAATGTGTTAGTGGCAGCCACTGCCTTAAGATCAAACAAAATATATAGCATACAATATGTGCAACTTTCCCACAATATTTTGTGAATTAAATGACCATTGCTTTTCTGGTTGATTTTTAGCAGGAAAATGTCTAATGCAGACTTTCTCAGCCTTGTAACCCTGGAGGAGCCCTTGAAATAATGTTCAGGTTTCTTGGAACCCCCACATAAAATATATTATATTTACAGCTTAAAAAGGTGTTGTTTTTCTCTGTCACAATCTCTTGCAACTTTCTAACCCTGGAGGAGCCCTTGAAATAATGTTCAGGTTTCTTGGAAACCCTGCATAAAATATATTATATTTACAGTTTTTAAAAAGTGTTGTTGTTTTTCCTGTCACAGTCTCTTGCAAAACCCCTATTAACCTCTCACAGAATCCTAGAATTGTATGGAACCCTGTTTAGGAAACTAGTCTGGAGAGACAAGGAGTAACTAGTCACTCTCATGAACATTCCTATGCTTAATCCAACAGACTTCATTTATGACAATGTTTTTGTTTAAACCAAATGAAGGGAGAGAAGCTCCAGGATGTCAGTGTGGAGAAACGACAGCATAATGACATTAAAACATTATGGAGAGATACAAGGGAATTTAATCAGTGCAAGTTTTGATGGCAGCCTCAGTTTTCTTCCAGTCTGTAGTTTTCATTGGAAGATTTGTTGAAATCATTGTAGGTTTCCCAATGTACAGCAGAAATTTTGAATGAGGATTCAGTGGTGAAAGGAATGAAATATTCAAAGTGAATTTTTGTCATTCTTTCAAATAACATATGTCTAGCTGCAGACTCTGGATTCAAATAACACAGAGAGCTGCTACACAGTCTTTAATGTGATCAAAACTGATGACTGCAAATAAATAACAGAATCCTGCTGTGCTGGAGAAATAACAGATACCTTTTTTTTTACAAAGCCGGTCAAACATATCCAGTCAAATGAGGATATGTCGCTGTGGCAATTATATCTGCTTTCTTCATTTGTAAGTACTTACTTATGAAATGATCTGCAAAGATACCAGGGAGACTGTGGGCCTAAGCAGACTGCCAGAAATAGTGCACATTAAATTGAGGCACTGCCCTGGCTCAGTGCTAGGGAATCATGGGAACTGTAATTTATTGTGGCACCAGAGGTCTCTGACTAGCACTGAGCCAGGGCAGTGCCTCAATTTAATGTGCACTATTTCTGGCAGTCTGCTTAGGCCTATAGTCTATTAAAGGAGCTTAATCTGACCCATTTGGCTTCTAACCATACTTGCCTATAAAAGGAAAATGTAAAGCCTGGGATTTTCCTCTTGGCTGGCTTTAACCCACATGCTTGTGTACACACACATATATCACACACACTTTCCCTCTTATCTTCTGTTATAAATTGACAAACTGAATTAATTGTACATATAACAAGGCCATGATAGATTTTGATAATTGAATCAGGGTAGGTTAACTACAATGTTCAGGAATAAACAACTATATATAAGGTGTTTAGACAAGTTTTTCAGTCCATTGTCCTCTGTTTTATCAAATACCATTTCTGTTGTATTGTTCCATACTGGGGTAATATCAGAGAATGAATCTAGAGGATTCATAAATGTAATTATTTTATTTTCATTTTTATAAATAAGTGTCAGAATATGACATGGACAGATACAGTTACAGTGCCTTGCAGAAGTATTCTCTTTTTTACATCAACTTTTCCAAAAACATGTGCTAGTTTGTTTTTTGTTTAGCTAACTTTATTGCCACCATAAAAAACATTTGGCACCACAACAGCGTTGGGTATCTTGGGCACATCATATAATAATAATGCAAATTAAAAGCATATCATTTCCAGGTTGCAACATAACACATCCGGAAAAGTCAAAGGCTACGTGTGCGTGTGAACACCTCTCAAAGCACTGTGCATATGTTTATCTATCTATCTATCCAATTTGTTCATGAAATTATGTGTAGCATATCACCAACTGCCAATTCCCTGGAGACAGTTCTTGTTATAGTTGAATCTGAAAAAGGTGGCCCCATCTTACAGTGAAACATGCTCTATGAATGGTTGTCCAGTAACAAACGATTTTAAAATAAAGGGAACCATTATTCAGAAGGAATCTTGAACTCACATAGGATCCTTACAATATGAGCACATATACTTTGTTGTATGGGGGAAGAGATGTTGAAACATAAGAACCCCCTGATTTCTGGGTCTCAGGTAGAGTGGCAATGTATCCTACATTAAAAAGGACAAAGTCTACCATTTGAAAGGTTGTTTGGTTCCAGCCCAGTTTAAAGATAAAGGGCCTTTGCAGACTGCCAGAAATAGTGCACATTAAATTGAGGCACTGCCCTGGCTCAGTGCTAGGGAATCATGGGAACTGTAATTTATTGTGGCACCAGAGCTCTCTGACAGAGAAGGCTCAATGTCTCAGAAAAAAAATACAATTCCCATGATTCCCTAGCACCAAGCCAGGGCAGTGCCTCAATTTAATGTGCACTATTTCTGGCAGTCTGCTTAGGCCTATAGGGAACCATCACTCAGAAAGGGCCTTGAAGTTGTTTCTTAGCACTTGGGCAGAAGACTGAGCAAGCAAACACATTATTTGGTCACTGACTTTCTTATTCTGTGAGATTGTTCTATTTTCGTTAAATTAGAAATATTATTTCTAAATATAACTCTATACACATATATTTTTAGTTATTTGAACTATTTATATTTCACTCTTCAATTGGAAAGGCTCCTAGAGCATTTTACAATTCACTGACCTTATCAATACTATCTAAATTTCAAATTCTACATTCTGATTTTAGATTTTTAAAAGACTCAAAGGAAAATGAGAAAACACAAGCACCAATTTGAAATATTATAAAATGACCAGCTCAAATACAGTCATATGGCTCTGTTGGTTTTCTTAATCAAACCAAGCTCAAATGGAAACATTTCACAGAGCAGAAAAGCCAAACACAGATTTGCCATGTTATGCAGTTACCTGGATTTTATGTGGACTTTAGGCTTGCCACCTGATCCCCATTTGGACTGATAGCTGGATCAGATTTTTTTTTTAAAGAAGCAAATCTCTAGGACAGTGACTCCCAACTTTTTCTATGCCCCATACTCCTAGGAAATGATTGGTTAATGTTCACACACTTTCAAAACTAGTATCACATTTGGATATGGAGGAGCCTAATTTCTAATTTTTAAAGCACAAATTGAACTACATACAATACTGTGGGTGTACAAATTGAACTTAAAAAAAAGAAGAAGCTTCTTTGTATGCACCAACTCAGTGCATAAAGTGCCATTCTAAATTGAGCAATTAGATTCTAATTTATCCAGAAAAAAGTGTAAACTATTGTAAATTGTAAAGTTCTCTCCTTTTGATTAAATAAACAATGAGACTACTGTCTATGCAACACAACCACCTGTCACTACTTCTCAAGGCACACTGGAAGTTGGCCAAGTGATGAGTTGTGACCTGTCATGCAGGAACACAAGCCACTCTTTGGGCCTTTGCAGACTGCCAGAAATAGTGCAAATTGAGTCC